>CANJKZ010000922.1:2975000-3575000 GCA_947471745.1 Closterium sp. Naga37s-1 | reverse complement strand
GCCACGCTTCACTGGCTCTTTCCCACCTAGGACCCAGTGGCAGCTACGTCAACCGGTCTACGGTTTGCGTCAGGCTCCCCGTGAGTGGTACGCCACACTTCGCACGACACTTGCAGCGCTTGACTTCTTTCCGTCGTCTGCTGACCCGTCGCTGTTCGTCCGCAGCGGCTCGACCCCGTTCTTTGTTTTGGTCTACGTTGTCGACTTGGTCTTTGCCACTCCCGACCGACGCGCACTGGCCTCCGTGAAGGAGGAATTGCAGAGGAGACACACTTGCACTGACCTTGGTGACCTGCAGCGGTACCTTGGCCTGCAGATCACTAGGGATAGAGAAGTTCGCACTATTACGCTGACACAGTCGCATATGGTCGAGCATCTCTTCACGCGGTTCCGCTTCCCGTTCTCCAAGGTACAGCTCACCCCTCTTGCTGTGGATCATGGGCTCACGGCTCCACCTTCGGACGAGCCATTTGAGTCCAGTGGTCCATATCCAGAGCTGGTGGGTTGTCTCATATACCTGATGACCTGTACCCGCCCAGACCTAACTTACCCTCTTAGCGTCCTTGCGCGCTTTGTTGCATCTGGGAGACATCGACCTGTTAGAGACTAAGGACGGAGTCTATGAAGATTAGGGGCTGAAATATCTCAAAATTGTCAACTTCAATTCTGGACAGAATTGTCGACTTCACAAGAAACGTCGTGGACGATTAACGCACGGTTAGAATTCTCTCAAACTCGAGTATGTTGTAGCCCTTGACCGTGGCTATCTTTCTCAATTTGAATAGTATCAAAATATGGAGTATAACTCGAGTTATGAATTTCGGCGCACTAGGGGGTATGCTGCCATAGAAAACGTAACTCAATCACAATTATCTCACAAGTTCACACAAAAAAGTTGGAGTGGCAATTGAACCAGGTAGGAGGGGATGAGGAGGACGAGAGAGAAGGTCCCAAGGGATTCCCCAACCAAGGAAACCCCATATCACACAATTCCCCTCTCTATAGGCACCCCAACTTTGACATTTGTCACTTGCCTAACTCATGCCATCCACCTCACCCAACTTGGCCACACTTGCCAACCTGGTTTGGCTTCTCCCAACCACTTGGCATCATCTACAGTGATGGTGACGAATTTCCCAACCCCCAAAAGTCTGCACCCCATATTGAGTCAACCCGCAAATTCCCATAGTCGCCGCATCTCAATCAAAACTTCGAACGATCATATCTTTCTCGTTCTTGCTCCGATCAAGGCGATTCTCGGTTCGTCGGGAAGCTCTTGAGCAGAGGAGTCACTTCAGATATCTGCTCAAGCCAAATAACATTCACACACACTCAGAAAATCCAAACAACACCACACACAAATTCTTGCACACGCTCACACCACGCATGCAACACACGAACATATGATGGGAGGCAGACAGACGTGAATGTAAATGATAGCATCACATAACAAACTCCCTCTCTGGCTGCCTACCATCATTCCACATGCCATAGCTCAAGCATGCACCCTCAATGCACACTCATTCCAGCAAGCTTCATCCCCTTCCAATGCTCATTTTCAGCCAGGCGCTTGGTGAGAATGTCTGCCGCCTGCTACTGGGTCTTCACTATCTCCAACCGCACTTCCTTGTCCAGGAGCCTCCTCACCCAATGCCACTTTGGCCTGATGTGCATTGTCAGGCCATGAAGACATGCATCCTTTGCAAGCTTCACAGCCGACTCATTGTCACAAAACATTAATGTCGGCTCCCTCTGGCACACTCCGATCTCCTCCAACAAACGCCTCAGCCACACCACCTCCTTCACCCCATGATGAAGGGCCATGTACTCAGTCTCACACGAGGACAGCCCCACCTCGTTCTGCTTCTTGCTGCGCCAGCTCACTGCACCACCTCCAAACAGGCACACATAGCCTCCAATGCTGGTGCCATCCGACTTTATAGAGTTGAAGCTAGCGTCGGTGTAGCAAGTCAAGAGCATCTCCCCCTTGCTCAAATATGCTGCACCCCTCTGCAGCCTCTGTCGCACAGCACTGTACTCCAAACCCATAGATGCTGTAGCACTCACATAGCGGACCAACCTCTTGGCCGCTTCTAGCTGCTCATGACTGGGGCGTGAGACCACACTAGCAAGCCTGGATGTAGCAAAGGCAATGTCAGGCCGCGTGTGGTTTGCCGCATAGTTGAGTGCCCCCACCATGGAATGAAACAGCTTCCTGTCACTATCACCCACCACCTCCTCATCAGCACAGGGCTCCACAGTGAAACCCGAAGGTAGTGAGGTGGCTGGCTTTCCTCCATCTTGCAGCCCATACTTTTCAGCCAGCCCCTCACAGTACTTCCTTTGGTGCAACCTCAACACTCCCTTGTCAAGGTCTCTCTCCACATGCATCCCAAGGTAATACTTGACATCTCCCATCTTCGAGCACTTGAACTGCATCTCCAGCATCTCCTCCACACGCTCAATCATTGCAGACGACTCAGAGAAGAGAATGATGTCATCCACATATACGAGGAGCATGAGGAACTGCTCCTTCTCTTGCAGCAAGAACAAGCTGTGATCACACTCGCACTTCTTGAAACCCCCAGCCAGCAGTGTCTCCTCCAGCTTGTGGTACCATGCGCGAGGAGCCTGCTTCAGGCCATAGATGGCCTTCTTGAGCCTGCACACCCTGCTGCTCCCATCATCCAACCCCTCAGGCTGCAGCATGTATAGCTCCTCTAGGATGATCCCATTGAGGAAAGCAGTTGTGATGTCCATCTACTTGATCCTCCATCCACGGTTTGCAGCCGTTCCCAACATCACCCTTAGTGTAGTCCCTTTCCCCACAGGAGCAAAGATCTCATCAAAGTCCTTCCCCTTTGTCTGCTGGAACCCCTTAGCCACAAGCCTTGACTTGTAGCGGGTGAGCTCCCCATCAGGTCCATACTTGTGCCTGAAGATCAGCTTCGAAGAGATTGCCTTCTTCCCAGGAGGCAGCTCACACAACTCCCATGTTTCATTCTCTAGCAGAGAGTCATACTCCTCCTTCACACTCTGCTTCCACTTCTCAGCATTGGGCCCACTCAAGGCCTCAGCTAGCGTCTTGGGCTCAGGGACGGCTGCCCAGTAGCAGTGTGCTATCTCATCCTCATCACACTGCTCAGCCACACTCCCAGCCCGTACCACCTTTGGCTTTCCAAAACTAGGATAGGTCAGCCTGTTAGGAGGGCGCACATCCCTCCTAGGACGGTCTGGCGGACGTTGGGTATGTGGTGGAGCATCTTGCTGCTGCTGCTGCTGCTGCTGCTGCTCCTCCACCTCAGGTTCTCCCCCATCCTCAGTCACCCCAGAGATCTCCTCATCTGAGACAGTGACCTGCACTTGCCTCGAAGGCCGCTCCACCTCATCGGCCTCAATGATCAGCGGTATAGTAGGAAGCTTTTGCTGCTGCTTTTTCCACTCCTTGTAGTACAAGGACTCAAGGAACTTCACATCCCTTGACACAGTCAGCTGCTGGCTGGTCAAGTCCCATATCAACCAGCCCTTATGATCCTTAGCAAGCCCCAAGTGTACTCCCCATCTCCCAGAAGCCTCCAACTTTCCCCTCTTCTCCTTAGGCACATGAAACACCACCATGCAGCCGTAGGCTCTCAGCATGTTGACTGCTGGTGCACTCCCATACCACTTGGTGTAGGGGACCCACTGCTTGTCCCCCACATTCGCCAACACCCTGTTCTTCACAAGGGCGACCTGCCGCAGTGCAGTCACCCAAAACGGATCCGGCAGCCCTGCACGCCCAAGGAGAGTGCGAGCACCTTCCTGCAGGGTCCGGTTGAAGCGCTCAGCCATGCCATTCTGCTGAGGGTTGTAGGGAACCGTGAGCTGATGCTGGATCCCCTTCTTCTTCAGCACCGCCTCAAAATCAGTGCCAATGAATTCTCCCCCGTTGTCAGTGCGGATCACCTTCACCTTGTGTCCGCTCTCCCTTTGAGCTCTCGGCATCCACTCCTTAAGAACAGCCGCTGCCACTTCCCCCTTAGTCTTGAGAGGGTACACCCACACCGCACGTTTGTGGTCATCCACAATGGTTAAGAAGTGGCGGCTGCCCGAGAGAGAAGGGGCCCTCGTAGGGCCCACCACATCCATGTGCACAAGCGCGAGTGGGGCCTTGGCTGGTCCCGTGCCGCTGCTGAAAGGAAACTTTGTGAACTTGGTCTCAAGGCATGTAGGGCAGCTCCCAATCTCTTTCACTGCCCCTTTCACCTCCAACCCCTTCAAGCTCCCATCCTTCACCAACTTCTGCAGCATATGAAAATTCACATGACACAGCCTCTCGTGCCACGTTTCCCAATCAGCCTCACCACTCCCAGATGAAGCCTTTGCCCATGCAGCTGTCGCATCCACACCAGCAAGCACCTCACCATGTGGCTGCTGTGGCTGCTGCACCTTCTTGACTGCATCCAAAGCTCCATCAGATGGTGCAGTCTCCTCTGCTCCTGCAGTTGCCTTTGCCGTTGCTGCTGCCGCTGCCGTTGCTGATAGTTTCCCGTTCCAAGGGATAATGGGCAGCTGCCATAGGTCCTTGATGCAGCTGCTCTTCTTCTCCAAATCCCAGAACAGCAATTTCCCAATCTTTGCACGGCAGCTAGTTGGACGAAGGTAACTTTAGCCTTGCTCTTCTGCAGCCGGCGCACAGAAAGAAGGTTAGCGGACAAGCCTTCAACCAACAGCACATTCCCCAGCCCCACAAGCCCCCCATTGGCTCCCATTACCTTGGCATTCCCAACACCAATCACAGGGAGCAAAGCACCTGAAGCGGCAGCCACAAACTTAATCTTTCCGGGGGGCTTTACCTCGTCAAGCAAATCTGCCCGTGGGGTCATGTGACTTGTGCAACCTGAATCTATCACCCAGTGAATGAGGGGGTGCATCACAACCTTCCCAGCTGAGCCCACATCACCCTCACTCCCTTTCACATCCTCAACCATGAGGAACTTCCCAGGGTCGGCTTTACCGTGTGCACCTGAACCTTGCACAGCGCCACCTCGTGCACGTTCACCACTTGGCGGCTTCATGCCTGGGGGTGCCCATCCCTCTGGCCGGCTGAAACACTTGAACCACGGGTGTCCAGCCTTCTTGCAGTACCAGCACGCTCCCTCCATTCGGGTACTCCCCCTGCCACCTGAGCTCCCATGCCACTCGTTATAGTCACCTCGGCCTCTCCCTCTGCCAAAGCCTCTCCCACGGCCTCGGCCTCTCCCTCCCCCTCTTCCTCTGCTGCCTCCTGCAGCTCCATACCCCTCAGCAGTTTTGTTGGCAGCACCACCACCCGTGTGGCGCCTGCGGAAGTCCTCCTGCAGAATCTACTGCCGTAGCCACTCAGGTGTCCACTGGTCCTGCTGAGTGTTGAGGGTGGGGATGAGGTTGTCCCACGAGTTGTCGAGCACCGAGATGATCTAGGTGCACTGCTGCATCTGCGACAAATTGCTGCCCGCCGCTGCCATCCTCGCATAGGTGTCCTTGATCTTGTCAAGGACCGGCTTCACATCATCGCCCAGTCGCATGGAGAGGGCAGCCAGCTCCTTCTCCAACACAATCACCATCGGCAGCGTGTTGGGCTGAATCACGTCGCGCAGTAGCTTCCACACCTTTGGTCTGGAATCATCCAACTCCACCAAATCCTTGATGTGTTGGAACATATCGTTGTTGACCGATTGAAGGATTAGGTCGTACAGCACCGCACTCTTCTCAATCCACCGATCGCGGGCATCTCCTTCCTCCGGCATTTTCTCTTCACCCATCGCAAGTTTCAGCAGCTTGTAGCGCTTGAATGCACTCCGCATCCGCCCGCTCCATTCCTCATAGTTTGAGCCATCCAATGCCTCAATCTTGGATGGTGGCGGCTCATTTCTCTTCTCAGCTGCATCTCCACTCCCTTGACTCATTTCCTCTGCTCCCAAACACAGGTGCTCCCCCTTTGCTGTCCACACCGAAGTCCCACTCAATTTCCACAAGTGTCGGCGCCAACGAAATTTCGGCAGAGTTTCCCCTTAGCGGAAGTCACATGCAACCTCCAGAACTCCACTTAGGCACGCCCACAGGCCATGGTGGGTCTAGGAGGGTCTTCACACTTCAGTAGACTCTCCACAAAGTCCTTAATCAGCTCTGATACCACTTGTTAGAGACTAAGGACGGAGTCTATGAAGATTAGGGGCTGAAATATCTCAAAATCGTCAACTTCAATTCTGGACAGAATTGTCGACTTCACAAGAAACGTCGTCGACGATTAACGCACAGTTAGAATTCTCTCAAACTCGAGTATGTTGTAGCCCTTGATTGTGGATATCTTTCTCAATTTGAATAGTATCAAAATATGGAGTATAACTCGAGTTATGAATTTCGGCGCACTAGGGGGTATGCTGCCATAGAAAACGTAACTCAATCACAATTATCTCACAAGTTCACACAAAAAAGTTGGAGTGGCAATTGAACCAGGTAGGAGGGGATGAGGAGGACGAGAGGGAAGGTCCCAAGGGAAGATCATATCTTTCTCGTTCTTGCTCCGATCAAGGCGATTCTCGGTTCGTCGGGAAGCTCTTGAGCAGAGGAGTCACTTCAGATATCTGCTCAAGCCAAATAACATTCACACACACTCAGAAAATCCAAACAACACCAAACACAAATTCTTGCACACGCTCACACCACGCATGCAACACACGAACATATGATGGGAGGCAGAGAGACGTGAATGCAAATGATAGCATCACATAACACGACCGTCCTACTGGTACACGGCTAAGAGGATGGCGAAGTATGTGGCAAGTACATCAGGCATGGGACTTGTCCTTGGAGGGAAGCAGCCAGTTACACCTTCAGGTTATTGGGACTCGTCGTGGGCCGACAACGCAGAGTCGCTTCGGTCTACACAGGGTTACTGCTTCAGACTTGGGACCGCAGCTGTTTCGTGGAGGTCGACTCGCGCGTCTTCAGTCTCCAGTTTCAGCTGTGAGGCAGGGGTGTACGCTGCATCCATGGCCACCCAGGAGCTTTGCTGGCTGTCTTTCCTCCTCACTGACCTTGGTGAGCGGCCTCACTCTCCCCCTGTCTTGTTCGTCGACAACAGGTGTGCTATCCTGTTGTGCGAGGAGCCCCGACTGGTTGGGAAGGCGAAGCACATCCAGCTTCGTTACTTCCTTCTGCGGATGTTTCAGCAGCGTGGCCAGGCCCGAGTGGTACGTGTGGTTTCTGAGGCCAACAATGCAGATCTTCACCAAGGCGTTGCCGCCTTGTGCCCACCACCATTTCTACACCCATCTAGGCCTTGTGTCTACAGGCCCTGACTCGCTTGCATAGAGATGCTCTGTCTTGTACTCTTGCATCTCTTCCTATATATCTATATCGATGCATGTGGACTGGCCTTTTGGCCCCTTGTTTGCCCTCAAATTGTGTGGTGACGTTGTGATCCACCCTAAGTTGCATCCCTTGCTTGATTCTTGTTGTTGCAGACTAGTCTTGTGACTGTTGCTTGTTCTTGCTGACTAGTCATGTGACCCTAGCTCTCAGACTGTGTGGTGACTTCGTGATCCACCCTGAGATATGTGTTGTTTTCCACATGACTACCGTCACCAAGACTATGGGGGGTGTGTCAAACTATAATTATATAATTTGTATTGTTCTAGTCTACGTGTATTACTTTTGTCCTAATTTTAGGGTTAGGGCTGACCTATATCTTGTTTGTTTGTTCATTTTCTGGTCATTGATTCTCATATCTTAAAACCGCTGCCCTGCACCAGCACGCGCCCCGCTGCCCAGCGCCAGCGTGCGCCCCGCTGCCCTGTGCCTGCGCGCGCCCTACTGCCCAGCGCCAGCGCGCGCCCCACTTCCCAGCGCCCGCGCGCGCCCTGCTGCCCAGCACCAACGGGCACCCCGCTGCCCAGCGCCCGCGCGTGCCCCTCTGCCCTGTGCCCGTGCGCGCCCCGCTGCCCAGCGCCCGCGCGCCCCTGCCCGCGCGCAAGTGCCGCCTGCTGCTGCCGCCCTAGGTGCTGCTTCCCTGGGAGCTACCGCCTGCTGCTGCCCTAGGTGCTGCCGACTATTGCTGCCACCCTAGGTGCTGCCGCCCTAGGTGCTACCGCTTGCTGCTGCTGTCCTAGGTACTGCTGCTGCCACCCTAGGTGCTGCCGTCTGCTGCTGCCCTAGGTGCTGTCCCCCTAGGTGCGGCAGCCTGCTGCTGTTGCCCTAGGTGCTGCTGCCACCCGCGTGCGTTGCCACGCGCCGCCTTGCCCCGAGTGCTGCTACTGCCGCCTGTGCTAGTGCTGATGCGCTGCTACTGCTGCTAAGCCGCAGCTGCTGCTACTAGCTGCCACTGCCTACCATGGCCACTACCACTGTCCTACGTCAGCGGCAGCCGAGTGTGCAGGAGTCTCTCTCACCGCAGCAGCTTTGCGAGTGGGCTATCTGGTAGGGCAGCCCCGGTGGCGGAGCTAGCCGTGCTAGAGCTGAAGGTGCTGGTGCTGGCGGTACTCGTACTCGTCGGTAGGAGACACGCTCGTCGCAGCAACTTCGCAAGAGGGCTGTCCGGTGGGGCAGCCTCGGTGGCGGAGCCTGGGGTGCTACTACTGGAAGTACCTGTGAGTCTACTCCTACTGGTAGTGCCGCTGGTAGACGCGGAGGTTCCGGGGGTGGACAGCAGCAGCAGCAGCGTTCGCCGCAGACTCTCTCCCCGCAGCAGCTTCGTGAGTGGGCTGTCCGGTGGGGCAGCCCCAGTGGCGGAGGGTTTGGGGGTACTCGTACTGGGGGTGTAGAGGCACCTGGTGGCGTAGAGGCTGCTAATCTTGGTGCTTTTGACTCAGCTAGCGCAGGGGCAGAGCCTGAGGATGCCTTGCACACTTTTACCCTAGACTCCGGCGCATCTCGCTGCTTCTTCCGCTACAGCACCATAGTCACACTGCTCACAGCCCCTGTCCCTGTCACACTAGCCGACCCCTCTAGTGGCCCTGTAGTCACGCGTGGCGCTACTGTTCTCCCGTGTCCGGCGGCCCCTTCTGGCCTCCTCACAGGTCTCCACCTCCCCTCGTTTGCTAAGATTTTGGTGGCTACCTCTGTCCTCCATTACCAGTGGGTCACTGTCACCCAGCCTGGAGGAGAGCTTGTAGCGATCTGTAAGGACTCACGCACTGGCGAGCACCTCGCCACGTTCACTCGGAGGCCCGGGTCTGGTCTGTACACTCTGACTACTGATTCTGCACTGGTGGCTGAGTCAGGTCAGGTAGCTGCGACGGTTGAGGTCGCTGCGTCTTGTTCGTGTCGTCTCCCCACGCACCACTCTCCTCTAGCACCACCGTCTTGGCCACCCCTCCTTGCCACGCCTGCGTGGCATGCACTCCTGTCTCCTTGTGTCTGGTCTCCCCAGGTCCCTGCCCCCACTTCCGAGGTCGCTTGCACCGCCCTGCCTTCCCTGCGTCGAGGGGCGGCAGCTTGCCGCTCCTCAATCCTCGTTTCCTCCTACCACTGCTCCTCTGCAGACCCTCCACATGGACGTGTGGGGCCCCGCCGGCGTCACTGGACAGGGTGGCGAGCGCTACTTTCTGGTCGTTGTTGACAACTACACGCGCTACACCACGGTCTTCCCCTTGCAGATCAAGGTGGAGGTCCGCAGTGTCTTGATCCGCTGGATCCGCGCTGTCCGTCTCGAGCGTAGCGATCGGTTCTGGCAGGACCTTCCGGTCCTGCGGCTGCACTCTGACCGAGGTGGTGAGTTTTCCTCTCACCTTCTCGAGGACTTCTGTGGTGATGAGGGCATCCGCCAATCTTTCACGCTTCCTGCCTCTCCACAGAAAAATCGGATTGCACAGCGTCGCATCGGCTTGGTCGTAGAGGTTGCTCGCACCTCCATGATCCATGCGGCTGCTCCCCATTTTCTTAGCCGTTTGCGGTCTAATACGCTGCGCATCAGCTCAACCTCTAGCCCCGTGTCTCCTTGTCAGAGACCTCACCTACACTGCGTTGGACGAGGGAGGTTGGCGATGTGTCGGAGTTTCGGGTCTGGGGTTCCCTCTCTCTTGTCCGTGATCTGCCTTCGGGCAAGCTCTCTCCGCGCACTCTTCGGTGCATGTTCTTTGGCTTTCCCACCGAAGCACCGCCCTGGCAGTTTTACCACCCGGGCTCTCGTCGTGTGCTGTCCTCCCGCGACGTCACTTTTGACGAGTCAGTCTGCCTCTACCGTCTTCACCCCCACCGCAGTTCCCCGGTACCTCTCCCGCCGCTCTCCCTGGTTGTCGACCCCCCCCCCCCGGTAGCCCCCGTCCCTCCTCCCACTCCTACTCCCTCAGGTGTGTCTTAGGTAGACTGTGAGAGTACGATGGCTTATGCTTGCTTATTATTGCTATATCTAGCTTGGGTTTATTTTGTCATGCATAGATATGCTTGATTTCCTAGGTTAGGTGCATTCCTATATGTTATTATAGTTATAGCACCGAACCAGGTTACGTGTACCGAACTCAAGCCTTTCGGTTGCCACCAAATTCATTTCTACCGAGTTCGGGAAGGTTCTGTTCGGGATGCTTCGCGACCCTCATAACATTCGCGTAACACCTGGGATACCTGCCTTGTGTCAAGACTATATATAGCCTCGTGTTTTACCTAGGTGGATCATTCAATTCAAACTCTCTTTTCTGAGCTCGATCCTAGATCCTCACACTAAAACTGAGTCTTCAAAAAACCGCGGGGGCAACGACTGTTAAACACCAATTTCGGGTATGTAAAACCGGTTTTTACTCCCCCTCGTTTCGGTTTTTAGACGCGCAATGTCAGGGATGGAGGGGCAAGGCGACAATTACGCGACCACCCACGACATCGCCAGACTTCGCACCGACGTAGAATAGACGCAGGCGGTGATTCGGCGAATCGAGGCCCTCTTGACAAACCAATCGTTAGCCACCACAGCAGCAGTGAATGCAACAGCGACAGCAGCAGCAATAGCAGTAACACCGACATTTCACGGACCGATGGCACCACCTTCGCCAAAACTCGAAGCAGCTCGCCCGAGGCTCCCCAAAGCGTTCGATCCGAGCTCGAGAGGATCGGACGTTCGACGATTAGTGGCGACCCTCGAAATATATTTCGAGGCCATTAGCTGTTCGACCCCGACATACCATGCACCAAGGATTCGGCTTGCAGTGACACTGTTGCGAGAACCAGCACTCGAGTGGATTTACTACAATGACATGGCCCGCAGGGAGAAAACGTTGACGCAGTTTCGGTCAGACATGATCGAAAGATTCGAACTGATAAATTCGGTGTACATGGCTCGGCAGCAGATTCATCGACACAAGCAACTGGCGAGTGTAGCACTGTACACGCAGCTGATGGAACAACTTTTCAACCGCATCACTAACCTGACCGAAGGCGAGAAAATCCAAGCGTATGTTGACAGGTCATCGCCGCGAACTATAGTAGCTACCGCGACATCGTACGTGCAGCCGAACGATACGACGCGTTGACTCGTGGTCAACCCGAAACACGACGCTACAGGCCGAACCGTACATCTGGCACGGAGCGATCGGCACCCCCCACGTTCACCGAACCGATGGATATCGACATATTTGACGCGAAGCAGCCACCGACAAAATGCGAATTCTGCGGGGCAGCCGGACATCAAATCCTGTCCTGCTACAAAATGAAGAAAGCACGTACGGCATTGCTGGGCGGCAACGGTACAGCACCCCCGAAGTAAAAAAACGGGAATCGCCAGTAGCCGCGGATCGACCTGGGGATCGCGCAAAGATCCGAAATGGGGAAAAGGGCGACGACGTGGTGACTTCGGAGCGGGCGAAAAAATGAGAAAATGATGGCGCGAATATAAAACGCCACGACCAGCCGGCAACAGGGGAAATCGCTGAGGCGAATGGAGACTCTGCGAATAACGACTCTGCATCGACCGGGAAACTCCAGCCGAACACCCACGAAAGGAAGAATCCGTCAAAGTTATCCTACAAAGATACTTTAACAAAGAATATTACTTCTCGTGATTTTCAAGCCTTTGAGAAATTCAAAGGAGAGCTAGAGGCCAAGAAAGGCCTTTATAAATGATTCAGGTACCTGAGAATTTGGGCAAAGTATTGCGGAGCGTAGATAAGGGTCGTGCGTTCCGTGGAGTTAATATCCTCTCCCAGCAGCACAGTGTTAAGGCTCCTTGTTGCCCACATGTGAAGCCTACACAGCTGCAAAGGCTTAGAGGAAAATTCTAGGCTCATAAGAAGTTGTTCAAGCCTTGGAAAAATCCTCCTACCCCCCAGGGGAAGTTGAAGTAAAAAGTGATGAGTCAGGTATAGGGAATAGGGATGGTATTCATTTTGATGTACCCTATGATCCTATTAATGAGACCCTCTTTGGCTACTCAGCACTGCAGAAACCGCTACTCCTCGAGGTGTTATGCAAAGGGCGACGCCTCCAAGCACTTGTGGACAGCGGTGCATCTCACTCGGTGTGCGACCGCAGGACGTTGGGGAAAATTGGAGAACCTTCAGAGGAGACCAAGTTCACGACAATGATGGTGGACGGTACAAAACTTCCCATCCATGGCGAAGCATCACTGTAGCTGCACATAGGGGCGCTCAGGTGGAAGCCGACGTTGCCGATCACGAACATCAAAGGTTTATATTTCATCTTGGGGTGAGATTTCTTGAAGCGGGTCAACCCCGAGATCGACTAGGTCAACAGGAAGGTGTGCATCTACAACAACAGGAAACGAATGGAGCTGCAAAGCTGGACAGATACAGGGGACGTTCTTGAAACGACACTGGCATGGTTCGAACAGACGGTGAACGAGAGTAACACATGTTAATTAGCACTTGTTATGGCAGCAGCAGAGGAGGAGAAGCCGAGTTCAGAGCTACCTGCATCAGTGAAGGAGGTCTTGGATCAGTACAAAAATATAATGCCCGACGACCTACCCACAGGCGTACCTCCATCGCACACCCACGAGCACGATATCGTGGAGGAACCAGGTGCGAAACCCGTCTCACGTGCACCATACCGACTAAGTCCGACGGAACAGACAGACATGAAGACGTAGATAGAGTATCTACTGGACACACAACTGATCCGCCCATCCACCTCTCCCTACGGTGCACCAGTTCTCTTCACTCTGAAACCAGATGGCAGTTTCAGATGTGCATTGACTACCACACACTGAACAAACAGACAATAAAATAACAAATACCCCATACCACACATAGACGATCTTCTAGACCAACTGCGTGGTGCAACAGCCTTTTTGAAGCTGGACCTACGGTCGGGTTACTGGCATATCAGGATGGCGGACAAATCGATCGACAAGACGGCGTTCTGTATAAGATACGGCTCCTACGAATACTTGGTGATGCCGTCCGGACTCTGTAACGCACCAGCAACGTTCCTGGCAGAGATGAACCATATCCTACGGCCCCTGCTGGACGAGTGCGGAGTGGTGTTCCTGGACGACATACTCATCTACTCCAAGAACATGAAGGAGCATGTGGAGCATCTGCGGAAGGTGTTCGAGATCCTGCCGAAAATCAAGTTCTACGTGAAGCTATCTAAAAGCGACTTCGCCCTGAAGAAGGTGCAGTTTCTCGGGCACATGGTGAGTGCCAAGGGCGTCCACGTGGACCCGCGGAAGCTCAAAGCCGTCAAGAAGTGGAAAGTACCGGAGAACGTGAAGGTGTTGCAGCAGTTCCTAGGCTTCGCCAACTACTAGAATAGGTTCGTGCCGCAGTACGCTAAGATAGCAGCACCACTGACCGACCTATTGAAAAAGGATACGCCTTATAAATGGGATACTCCTCATCAGCAAGCCATGGAGCAGCTACAAACAGCACTGACTACAGCACCAGTACTCATCTTATCGGATCAAGACAAGGACTATGTGGTGGAAGCAGATGCCAGTGACTAGGCAGTCGGAGCAGTACTGATGCAGGATCACGGATGCGGTTTGCAGCCCATCGCCTACCCCATCCATGACAAGGAAGCCTTAGCAATAGTCATAGCCTTCAAGGCGTGGAGGTGTTACCTAGAGGGAGCCAAGACTACAGTCTATACTGACCAGTGCAGTCTCAAACACCTGAAGTCACAGCCGACGCTCTCACCACGACAGGTGCGGTGGGTGGACTTCCTGGAAACTCACTTCCACTACGACATCGTCTACAAGCGCGGGCTACACAACAAAGCAGACGTGTTGAGCCGCCCCGGTCATGTAGCAGGCATCCAGCTTGACGGGATGAACCCTCTACTCAAGGGTCTATTCCAACATGGGTACTCCGTGGACACAGAGATTGCTACGGCAGGGAAACAGAAGCTGTTACAGTGGGAGAACGACTTAGCTGTAAGGAAGGGTTCAGGAAAGATTTGGGTACCGAACTATGCCCCGCTATGGCAGATCCTACTGGAGGAGTTTCACGACGTACCCTATGCGGGACATTTCGGGAGCAGCAAGACGTTACCAGGGATAGCGAAGTATTACTACTGGCCTAGGATGGCAGCAGACGTGCAGCAGTTCGTTACCTCATGCGACACATGCCAGCGGATGAAGAGTAGCAAGCAGATAAAAGCAGGGTTACTTCAGCCTCTACCCGTACCGGAGCAGCCATGGCAGGTCGTTAGCATCGACTTCATCACGGGACTTCCTTCGACCTCACGAGGGCATGACGCTATACTCGTGGTGATCGACAAGTTCTCTAAAATGGGTCACTTCATCCCGACCAACGCCACGGCTACAGCTGAAGCAATTGCTCGCCTCTTCTTCGACCGCATCATCACCATCCACGGCATCCCCACTACACTCATCTCAGACAGAGACCCCAAATTCATGAGTAAGTTCTGGAAGGAGCTCATGGGATTGTTGGGGACAAAGCTTGCAATGTCTTCAGCCTACCACCCCCAGACTGACGGACAGTCGGAGCGACTCAATCATGTGGTTGAATTGTTACTGCGCACAGCTTCCAAAGACGACATCAGCCACTGGGATCAACAGTTACCGACCCTAGAGTTCGCTTACAACAACGCGTCACATGCGGCCACAGGGAAATCTCCTTTCTTCCTGTGCTACGGACGGGAACCACTTACACCACAGCAGCCATCCACACCGGCACACGTCCAAGCCGCACATCACTTCATCACCACCATGCAGCAGCTATGGGAGAAGACTCAGTTACGTCTCACCACAATGTAGAACTACCAGAAGCAGTATGCCGATCGCAAGCGACGTGATCACACGGTAGCAGTCGGAGATCAGGTGCTTCTCGACACGCGCAACTTGAACGTGTCTCACCTACCATCCAAGCTCCGGCCTCACTTCTGTGGTCCTTTTCACGTTGAGGCACAGGTGACACCAGTAACATTCCGCTTGCGCTTACCTACTACGTGGAAGCTTCACAATGCTTTCCATGTTCAACTACTGAAGCCCTACAAGTACCCCAACCAACAGTTCCAGGGACGGCAGCTACCGCCACCACCACCTGTTCTCATACAGGATGAACCAGAGTACGAAGTGGAGCGCGTTCTCACTCATCGGCTCCGCGGCAGCAAGACCCTCGAGTTCCTGATATGCTGGAAGGGTTATGACCCCACAGAGGACAGTTGGGTTGCAGAAGCTGATATGGGCAACGCACGCTGGGCTCTCAAGGACTATCTTGTCAAGCAGGGTGTTTCTCACGCCACCCAGCTTTGAGGGGGGAACGTGTGAGAGTACGACGGCTTATGCTTGCTTATTATGCTAGCTTGGGTTTATTTTATCATGCATAGATATGCTTGATTTCCTAGGTTCTTTGCATTCCTATATGTTATTATAGTTATAGCACCGAACTAGGTTACGTGTACCGAACTCAAGCCTTTCGGTTGCCACCGAATTGCTTTCTACCGAGTTCAGGTTGGTTCTGTTCGGGACGCTTCGCGACCCTCAGAACATCCGCGTAACACCTGGGATACCTGCCTTGTGTCAAGACTATATATAGCCTCATGTTGTACCCAGGTGGATCATTCAATTCAATCTTTTTTTTCTGAGCTCGATCCTAGATCCTCACATAGACCCACCCCCCTTGGTTGAGCCTTTGGAGGTCTCCTCTGACACCTCTGGCCCAGCTGAGGGGGGTGACCCGACTACTGCCGACATAGTGGCCCCTTACCGCTCCACGCGCCTGGCGGTCCCTCCAGGTTTTCCGCCTCGACCGTCTTCACCGCCTCTGCAGCCCGTCGCTGTGGACTTTGGTGCTGCTGGAGGTGGTGACACTGGGGGTGCTGACTCTGGTGGTGCTGGCTCTGGGGGTGCTGAGTGTCCTACGGGTACAGGAGATGCTGGGGGTCTTGTGGTTGGAGGTGCTGGTGGTGCTGGTGCTGGTGGTACTGGTGCACGTCGGCAGGAGACTCTCTCGCCGGAGCGGCTTCGAGAGTGGGCTGTCTGGTGGGGCAGCCCCAATGGCGGAGCTGGACGTACTGGAGCTGGAGGTACTGGAGGTGCTGGCCCTAGAGGTGCTAGTGCTGGTTTTCCTAGAGGTGGAGGTACTGGAGGTGCTGACACTGGAAGTGCTGACATTGGAGGTGCTACTGGAGGTACTGGAGTTGGTTGTCCTAGTCGGCAGGAGTCGCTCTTGCCGCAGCAGCTTCGCGAGTGGGCTGTCATTTGGGGCAGTCCCGATGGTGGAGCTGGAGGTACTAGTTCTGGGGGTGCTGTTGCTACTGGAGCGTGCGACTACTCAGCCGTAGCAGTCTGCGCTTAGTCACCTTCTCCGTCTCCCACCTTCTGTTACTGAGTTCCCTGTTGCTGGCACTACTCCTCCATTACTGTTTCCACCGCCTGACCAGTCTTAGCCACAGCTACTGCCTCACTCCCCATTGCCTGCTCCTACTCCTTACACTGCGGTGACAGAGTTTCTCATTAAGAGTAGAGAGCCTGTGCCGCGTCCTGTCACGCCTGTACGTACTCGTCGTGCTGTGCGTCCTCGTCCTCCACATGTCCCTGGCACGCACATCATGGCACTTCGTCCCTCCTCTGATCCACATCGTGCTGTCCTGCCATCGCCTCCCACATCTTCTCTTCCTCACGTTTCTAACCCTGAGTCTGACCTTGTCCGTACTGCCAGTCCGAGTATCACTCGTCTACTTGCCACAGTTGTGAGTGAACCTTCGGTTGAGTCTGCTGCTGCGTCTGCCTTAATTGCTGAGCTTGTTGACTTTGCTGCTTTGTGCCGCCTTGACTACGCTGCGAGTCTGGTTTTTTACTCTTTCTGTCCTCCGCCCGTCGGGGGTGAGCTTGCCCTTGGCTGTGACGTCCTTGAGGACACGCAGTTTGAGCTGGAGTGCCTATCGGCCGCTGCACCTCATCTCGCGTCCAGGCTACTTTGCCCTGAGGGAGACGCGGATGCACGGGACATCCCGACCCTGCGTTCTTACGCAGACGCGATCACGGGTCCGTACTCCTCTCAGTGGCAGATAGCCATGGACGCAGAGATGGCTTTCTAGAAGTCCACAGGCACCTACGTTGACGTAGTTCCCCCACCTAGGGCGAACATAGTCGATGGCATGTGGCCACCGGGTTCTCCACCTGCCTTCAAGGCGCTTTACGTTGCTCGAGGCTTCAGTCAGCGTGAGGGGGTTGACTTCTTCCATACCTTCTCCCTCACCCCGAAGGTGACCACTCTTCGTGTGCTACTGCACGTTGCAGCACAGCGTGACTACAAGCTACACTCCCTCGACTTCTCCACAACTTTCTTGCACGGCAGCCTTCACGAGGCTATCTGGTTGCGCCGCCCACCTGGCTTCAATGGGTCGTTTCTTGAGGGTACCCAGTGGAGTCTCTGGCGACCAGTCTACGGTCTGCGTTAGACGCCCCATGAGTGGCACAACACACTGAGGACTACACTTGCGGCTCTTGGTTTCGCTCCCTCGACAGCTGACCCTTCACTGTTTCGGCGTACAGACACTTCTCTGCCGCCGTTCTTTGTTCTTGTGTACGTTGACGACTTGGTTTTTGCTACTGCTGACACTGAGGCACTGGCCCTAGTGATGGCGGAGCTGCAGGAGAGACACACCTGCACTGACTTGGCTGAGCTGCGGAGCTATCTTGGCTTGCAGATCACCTGGGACAGAGCACAATGCACCATCACCCTGACTCAGTCACAAATGGTGCAACAGGTCCTTCAGCGCTTCAGCTTCGAGTTCTCCTCGCCACAGCCCACTCCTCTGTCTACCAGCCACTCGTTCTCAGCTCCACCTTCGGATGAGTCCGTAGAGCCGAGTGGTCTGTATCTAGAGCTTGTGGGTTGCCTCATGTACCTAATGACGTGCATGCGACCTGACCTCGCGTACCCTCTCACCCTTCAGGCTCTCTACGTGGCTCCCGGTAGACACCGAAAGGTGCATTGGGAAACTGCGAAGAGGGTACTGCGTTACTTGTGCAGTACATCGGGCATGGGGCTTATGCTTGGAGGACAAGGCTCATTTGTTCTCACCGGTCACTCAGACACTTCTTGGGCTGACAACCAGATGACTCACCGGTCGACAGAGGGTTACAGTTTCAGCCGCAGCACTGGTTCTGTCTCGTGGAGGTCCACTCACTCATCTTCTGTAATTAGTTCTAGCTGTGAGGCCGAGATCTACGCTGGGGCTATGGCTGCATACGAGCTACGCTGGCTGACCTACCTGCTGACCGACTGGGTGAGCGGCCTTGTTCTCCTCCTATTCTGTACGTTAACAACAATGCCATGATTGCATTGTTGTATCCTCGTGTGTGATGTAACGCAGTGCAGTGCTCTTAAATCCCTTTTCATGTGTCTCTACGTTTCCTCCCCCGCCAGGAATCAACAAGCGACGTGCGGTGAAGGAGCTGCGCATGTTCACCTCCGTGGTTGCAGCATCCAACAAGAACGAGCGCAGCTTCAACGCAGGACTCACCGCTATGCTGAAGACACCTGACTGGCGCGACAACTACCCCAACCTGGTGCAGTTGTGGGTGGCAGTAGCAGTTCTGCCGCTGAGCACCGTGGAGTGCGAGAGAGGCTTCTCTCAGCAAAACATTATTAAGTCGTGGCAGCGAGGCTCCTTGAAGGACGCGAGGCTTGGAGACCTCATGTGCATGAGCCTCATGGATTATGAGCCGAACTGGGCGGAGATTGTGGGGATCTGGAGGAGCTACAAGAAGCGCAAGCCCCACAGCAACGCTCCTATCACTGGAGGGAAGCAACAGAGCAGGCAGGGCAAGGAGCCTGTGGAAGAGGAGATGGTAGTAGTCGACCTAGGAGATGATGATGCATGTGATAGCGATGATGGATTGAATGAGTAGCCTAGATAGGATAGGATAGCTAGCTAGTATGTATCCTAGTTACTTTAGTTCAACCAAAGTATGATTAGTTTATATGTATGTTGTAGATGTTAACTAGTGTAGTAAAACAAAGGCCAACAGACGGTTCTCCAGAACGAAAGTCACAATCAGACAAAATTCTAGTATAGACTCTGAATATTCAGACTTTTTAAACTTTGGACTCTGATATTTCAGCTTTTTTTTTTTGTACCAGCTTTGATTAATCAGACGCAATCGGTGTACCAAGTCTGAATCAGTGTATCAGACAGGCCAAAAACGAATATGAGGGCATGGATCATAAACCCCCTTTTTTAACCAAACATATTATAGAGATCCTTGTTGATTATATTCCCAAATAAACAATTTTTAACTGATCATTCAGTATAGATAATTTAAAATCTTAGTTGTTCCTCACCCTTATGGATTTTGTTGTACACTCAATGCGTTGCATTGTAAAGATACAAAATTCTACAAGTCTAGTGGGTACTAATCAATTTATCAAAATTTGGATCAGTTTTGTGCCCATCAAGCAGCGTAACGAAGCAACACACCATCATTCCCAAGAATGAAGCCCTTTCCATAAATGAACCTGCCCACACAAGTAAGCAATGCAAAACACAGCAATTAATCATTATTTCTCCACTGAGGGAAAAAGGTGAAGGAGCAACAGTAGCAGCAACAGGGAGAGAGTGGGAGGGGTGAAAGGAGCATGGACTCACTTGACGTTGTACAGGTTAGCTGCCAGGTTGTCAGCCACTCGGTCCCGCACCCATGACTTGCCACCATCCACTGTCTTGAGCAGCACCCCACTGCCGCCCGCTGCCCACGCTTCTTCCTGAACCAATGAGGGAGACAAGGGGTGCGGAAAAATAGGGAGGTGGGGACCAGGGAGGCGGAATGTGAGTGAGGGCAGGAGGCGGCTTCTAGGAGACAAAAGGGCACAGGAAGAGATGAGAGAGGAAGAGGCGAGAACAGTGGCTGCAACTAAACTGCAAGCACTTAGTTTCGGTAATTACCCTCACACACAGACACATTGATTCCTAGCCAACACTCTCTTCCATCGTTTTATGTACCCCATGACTTACATTGCTTTTGTAACCGAGATCCAGCAGTCCAAAGCCACGGCTGGCAATGCGCACCTCCTCAAACGACTCGGACACCTGCCCAGGGATAGGGGGCGGGCGCACAGGAATGAGGGAGAGCAGGAGACAGCACAGGGATAAGGGGCGGCCACACAGGAGTGAGGGGCGGCAGCTCAGGGGTAAGAGGCAGCAGCACAGGGATGAGAGGCAGCAGCACAGGGGTAAGAGGCAGCAGCACAGGGGTAAGAGGCAGCAGCAGAGGGGTAAGAGGCAGAAATACAGGGGTGAAGGGCGGCAAGACAGGAGTGCGGGTCGACAGAACAGGAGAGGCGGCCGCACAGGAGTGAGGGACGGCAGCACATGTGAGAGGGCGGCAGCGCAGGGGTGAGGGGCGGCAGAACATCACATAGCACACAAGGACATGAGCATGTGTAAGCGCGCAGAAAAGGATAAGCACGCACAGCAAGGCTTGACCTTAGGCTCTTAACCTTTCCACTAACACATTTGCTGTATCACCCATTTCTTCCGCCTTGCTCTCAAACCCCCTCAGAGCAATGATTTCAACCTCCCACACAAGCCCTGCTTCATCCGCACTGATGTCCCACAGCTCCTCTGCCTCTCCACCACTCTACTCACCCCTCTCCTCTCTCCCGTCCACCCGTCCACCTGTCCACCCGTCCATCCGTCCACCTGTCCACCCGTGCACCCGCCCACCCGTGCACCCGCCCACTCACCCCCTCCCCCTGGCCGAGGAAGAGGCCTCCGCCGCGAACGAGCAGCCAGAGCCCGCCGTCCGCGCGCCACCCCATGTTCTGGATGCGCCGCGCGCTGCTGCGGTTGTGCGGCTGCCAGAAGGTCTGCGCGCAGGCAGGGCACCAAGAGCGTGGATGGACGTAGCGGCGGAGGGTGAGGGCAGCGAGCGATAGAAAATGTTGGGTAGTGGGACAGGGAAGGGGGTGGGGAGAATGGGGGGAGATGGGAGAAGGGGGGATGGGTGGGGGGGGGCAGATGGGCGGGGATGGCAAGGCAGTCAAGGGCAACGACAGCGCGAGGCAGGCAGACTGTCTCGACAGAGCAAGGGATGGAGAAAGGGGAGAAGGGGGAGGAGAGAGGGGGGGTGGGGAGCTCGAGCGAACCTGGCCCGGTTCCCAGGTGAGGAAGAAGTTGCCGCGGCTGGACACGGCCACGTAGCTGCCGTCGGGCGAGCGGTTGATGGTGCTCACGCTGCCCGTGTAGTAGCTCGCGCCCGTGATGCCGCTCGATACAGTGCGGTTGAGCGTGGCGGAGATGGTTTCCTCGACGGCGGCGCGCCAGTTGTAGCCGCCGTTGGCCGTCACGTAGATGGCGCCCTCGTCCGTCACCATCTCCGCCGCTCGCTCGCCCGTCGCGCAGATCGCCACCTGCAGCGCGCGCAAGTGGGCAGGCGGACAGGCGGGCGGACAGGCGGACAGGCGTGCATGCGGTGGGGCCGCAGTAGGGAGAAGGGGGTTGGGAGGGGCAGGGAGAACCGGATGGAGGATGGAGAAAGAACGTGAGGGGGTGGGCGAGAAGGTCAAGACACCGAGGTGGAACGCCATGATGGTTGACAGTGGAAGCGAGAATGATTGGTGCAGGATGTGGTGGTGCACTCGCCGCGTTCCTGAACTGCCTAACCGAGCTCGCAACAGCGCCACTCACAGGGGTGCCGGGCAGGCGCGCGGAGAGCGGGACGCGCGTCCACGTGGTGCCGGCGTCGTTGGTGTAGAGCAGGATGGCGGGCTTGCCGACGATCCACCCCTCCTTGCCCTGGAAGCTGATGGCGTTGAACCGGTAGTTGAAGTCCTCCTCCTCCGCCGACGGGATCTCCTTCGCCGCCCACGTGCGCCCGCCGTCGCGCGTCTCCAGCAGCGTCTGCCGCGTGCCCAGCAGGAACCCTGCGCCAAGCACGCGGGAGAGTGCAGCCGGGAGTGACAGAGATGGCTGAGGTGGCGAGCGCGGGGGAGTGGCGGGCATGCGCGCGCCGTGAGACAAAAGGAGAACCCTAATTCACGCGCATGCGTGCTGGCCGCATAAAGGCGGCGAAGGTGAGAGAATGCATAGACGCGGCGAAGCCGGGAGAATGAACAGAGGCGGCCGCGGCATCACACGCCATGATGAGAACCGTCCATATCCAATGAACCATTCCTTGTTCCACAATCAATTTCGTCCGCTGCTGCCGAGGGTGCAAAACAGAACTTATTCGCTGCCTCGGTTTCTGTTACAGCACCCCCATGAAAAGGGCCTCTTTGATGTGCTATTCCGGGGAATGGGGCCGGCGGACACAAATCGCGACGTGCATGATTGGCTCATGGATGGGGAATGCACGGATGGGAGATGCAAGGCGGGCCATGCGTACCGTGGTCGGGCTCGTCGGGAACGAAGGCGATGTCGAGCAGCACGACGCCCGGCGCCACGGGCAGCGGCACCTGCTCCCACTCCGACAGGTCCTCCGCCGCCACTGCCCGCCCCACCACCGGCGGCACCACGCTCAGCGCACCGGCCAACCCGCCGGCGAGCATCACGCCGCGACGGCTGATGGCAGCGTCGCTGGCATTCTCGGCGGACGCGCGGCATAGCAGTGGCGACGCTGGGGTAGATGTGTGCGAAACGCTGCGCTTGCTCTGCTGCTGACGCGCTCCCACCCTGAGGCCAGAAACGGCTGGAATGGAAATTTGCTGAACTTTCGCGGGGTGAGGAGCCGGGGACAGACTGGAGTTGGGCAGGACAGGCGACGAGAGGGTGAAAGACGCCATGGCGTTCGGATAGAGATGGAAAGAACAGAGCAAAATTCACGTTGCTTCGAAATGTCACCTTTGAAGATGGGAGTGGAGACCGCTATGGAATTTGGGTTGGATATGCTCAGAGTGGAAGAATCAGGGGCCTGCCAGCCACTCTAGGCGGACCTCGGGCTCGCCACACCAGACGCCATTTGGCGACTGTGGAGGTGACGTGCTCGCGATCCAATTTCGGTAGCTACGTGGATGCATTCAAATGGACGTACGTGTCACCAGCAGAACAGCCGAGTACTCGCGAACCCAGATTCGAGAAGCATACATGAAAACATGTAACGAGTTGTTACGAGTGGTGTTATGAATGAACTTGCAGAGTGCGCAGAATACCGTATGGCCCCGGATATAGGCGCCGTCCGATTTAAAGCGCCGGCGCTTCTATCTGGAGCATGGCGCTTATGGCCGGAATTCGATTATAAGCGCCCCCTCTGTAAAAAACTGACATATTATAAGCGCATGCAAATTTTATTTTTCAATGCTGATTAAAACGGTAACGAATTTCAAAATTCTAGCGAGTCAACACCCCCATTTTCACTTTGTTTAACTTTCGAGGACCTACTGGTTGCGCGTCCAGTCAGTATGAGTTGGCACGCGGGCAAAATGACGTGCCAAAGCTCTGTGCACCGTCATGGCTGACGTTTCATTTTAAGCTTCCCTGATTCCGGGGAAAATTTTCCCCCTCTATTATGGGTGCACATTTTCCAGAAAAGCAGTACCCTGATTGCTCAGGGTTGTAAAGTAGTTAACACTGATTGTTCAGGGTCGAGAACTGAACATCAAAGTAGTAACGCGCGCTTTGTTACCGGGGAAAATATCCCCACTCTCCATAAAGTCTCGAAGTTTCGATCAGAACGAAGTTTCGAAGAAACTTCGTCTCGATAAAGCGGGAAGGGGGGGGGATTACGCACATGTGGGGGGATCACTGCGATCAATCCAAGGCGGGGTCATCGGAAGGAAACTTCCGAGAAACTTCTTCTCGATAAGTCGGGGAAAATATCCCCACTCTCCATAAAGTCTCGAAGTTTCGATCATTACGAAGTTTCGAAGAAACTTCGTCTCGATAAAGCGGGAAGGGGGGGGATTACGCACATGTGGGGGGATCACTGCGATCAATCCAAGGCGGGGTCATCGGAAGGAAACTTCCGAGAAACTTCCTCTCGATAAGTCAGGGTCCACCAGGGCTGACTTTTCGAATAAAACCACTCTGATTTTTTTGGCCCCCCAATTTTTTTTAGTCTGAGGCCCATTTTCAAAAAAGTGAATACTCTGATTTCTCAGGAACCAAAGAAGTATAACTCTGAAAATTTTATAATTCATAGACTAAGGCAGGTTTTCCTACTAACGAACCTTTTGCACAAGTTCGGAGGGATGGGTTTTCCTCGAAGTAACAGGTATGGCGAAGGGGAGTTCGTACTCTGTAGTATGAAAACTCATTATCCGGTAAGCAAGTTCTCTGAATTTTTCAGTATCGAAAAGACCATTAGTCTGAAGCACTCATTTTTCAAAACCAGCCAACTCTGAAAAATCAGGAATGTCAGGAAAATAGTCTGAAATTTCAGACAATCAGACTAAAATAGTCTGATATCGTCAGCCCTGGGGTCCACAGTCGATACTCTGTTAAGTCAGGGTCCACTAACAGCCTAGTCTGTTACACTGTACTCAAAATCAGGGATAGCTAAACTATTACTCTGATTGGATCAGGGCTAGAAATTCAATAACTCTGAAATTTCAGTCTCCACGAAGTGGAAAGCCTGAAATCACCCTAAATTTCAGCCCTGTGCACCGTCAGAAAATTGCCCTCGCGCGATTCTGATTCTGGACCCTGTAAAATTTCGATTCGATTCAACTTACGAGACTGAAATGTACAATTTGGTGCGTTTAAGTTGTATTTCTGTATTTGTCGTTATATAAGCGCCGGCGCTTATGGCCCATGTTCAATTACAAGCGCCCCTGTGAAGAAAGAAACAGGAATGAATGAACTATGAATGAGTTTGGTACAAATAAGAAACCTGTACCCCTTAGAGTCTGCCCCACTACAGCCTACATGTGCTAAGGCATATATATCTGACACACCCCCATAGGCAAAGTGGGGGAGAACTAGGGGTCACAAGACAAGTCAAGCAAAGCAAAGCAAAGCAAGCTCAGGGTGGATCACAAAGTCACCACACAGTCTGAGCACAGGTTCAAAGGCCACAAGGCCAGTTCACATGCAAGTTCATATATAAAAGTAAACAAGCAAGTGCAGGTATATAGAGATCACAGTACAAGCAAAGTCAAGAGGTAAGCAAGTGAGGCCAAGTAGGCACAAGACCTAGCATAGTACAGAAGCACTGATGATCACAAGGCTGAAGTGCCTTGGTAAAGATATCAGCAGTGTTGGCCTGAGAGGCCACGTAAGCAAGGCGCAGCTGACCACGCTGCTGCAGCTCACGAGCAAGGAAGCAGCGAAGAGCAATGTGCTTCGTTCTGTGCTCCAGTCTGTGCTCCTGACACAAGGCCAGCATGGCCTTGTTGTCTACGTACAGAACTGGAGGAGAACGAGGCGGCTCTCCGAGGTCAGTCAGCAAGTAGGTGAGCCAGCGTAACTCCTGTGCAGCCATGGCCCCTGCATAGATCTCAGCCTCACAGCTGGAGCTGAGAACAGAAGACGAGCGAGTAGAACGCCACGAAACAGAGCCGGAACCAAGGCTGAAGGTGTAACCCTGTGACGACCGCTGCGTAGCCAGGTCGTCAACCCAAGACGCGTCTGCGTGACCAGTGAGAACTACTGGACTCCGCCCTCCAAGCACTAGCCCCAAGCCTGAAGTACTGCACAAGTAGCACAACACCCTCTTCGCTGCAGCCATGTGCTCTGGTCGGTGTCTCCCAGGAGCAACATAGCGTGCCAGGATGCTCAGAGGGTATGCTAGGTCAGGTCGAGTGCAGGTCATCAGGTACATGAGGCAGCCAACAAGCTCTGGGTACGGGCCACTCGGCTCTACGGACTCATCCGAAGGCAGAGCTGAGAGCGAGTGGCGAGTAGACAGAGGAGTGGCCTGAGGCGAGGAGTACGTGAAGTCGAAGCGCTGAAGGACCTGCTGCACCATGTGTGACTGAGTCAAAGTAATGGTGCGCCGTGCTCTGTCCCGGGTGATCTGCAAGCCAAGATAGCTGCGCACTTCACCCAGATCTGTGCACGTGTGTCTCTTCTTCAGCTCGGACTTCACGTGGGCGAGTCCAGCAGTGTCAGCCGTAGCAAAGACCAAGTCGTCGACGTACACGAGGATGTAGAACGGCGGCAGCAAAGTGTCGGTGCGAAGAAACAGCGACGGGTCAGCAGTGGAAGGAGCAAACCCAAGAGCCGCAAGTGTAGTCCTCAGTGTCTCGTGCCACTCACGTGGTGCCTGGCGGAGACCGTAGACTGGCCGCCGGAGGCTCCACTGGGTACCAGGAGGAAACGACCCAGTGAAGCTAGGTGGGCGGCGCAGCAAGATCTCCTCGTGCAGACTGCCCTGTAGGAAAGCAGTGCTGAAGTCAAGGGAGTGAAGCTCGTAGTCACGCTGGGCAGCAACGTACAGCAGAACCCGAAGAGTGGTCATCTTCGGGGTCGGGGAGAAGGTCTGAAAGTAGTCAACTCCCTGCCGCTGACTGAAGCCTCGAGCCACGTAGCGCGCCTTGAAGACAGGCGGAGAACCCGGCGGCCGCTTCACCCTGAAAATCCACATGCCACTGACGATGTTCGCCCCAGGTGGGGGAACCTCGTCGACGTAGGTGCCTGTGGACTTCCAGGAAGCCATCTTTGCGTCCATGGCTGCCTGCCACTGAGAGGAGTAAGGACCCTCTATCGCCTCTGCGTAAGAGCGCGGGGTCGGGATGTCTGGTGCATCCGGGTCTCCCTCAGGGGCAAGCAACGTGGACACGAGGTGAGGTAAAGCAGCAGCAAAACACTGGAACTCCTCCTGTCGGTCCTCAAGGACGTCCGTGCTAAGAGCACACTCACCCCCGATGGACGGAGGACAGACAGACGCAGACTCAGCAACCAGACTAGTGGCGAAGTCGAGACGACAGTGAGCAGCAAAGTCGACAAGCTCGGTAACTAAGGCAGACGCAGCAGTGGACTCAAAGGAAGGGTCAGTGACAACAGTGGCGAGGAGACGCGTGACAGTAGGACTGACAGCACGAAGGGAGTCAGACGCCGGGTCAGCAAGGGCAGGAAGAGAGGACGCAGGAGGAGACGGCAAAGGGACACGCTGTGGCGCAGTGGAAGGACGCAGTGCCATCTGATGCGTGCCAGGGACAGCAGGAGGACGCGGACGTGGAACACGACGACTAGTGCGAGCAGTGCGAACAGGCGACGCAGGACGCGACTCAGGCTCACGACGCTCAGCAAGACCTCCAGTAGGACCAGCGTAGGGAGAAGGAGCAGGTAGAGGGGAGGCCAGCTGTAACTGTGACTCTGACTGGACAGGCGGTGGACACTCTAAGGAAGGAGCAGGACCAGAAGAAGGCGGAAGACCAAGAACCTGCTCAAGGAGCGGAACGAAGTACGGCCGCGGCCGCGCAGCACCTCCAGAACCAGCAGGGACAACACCAGCACCCCCAGCGCCAGCGCCAACTCCAGCACCACCAGCGCCAGTACCTCCAGCAGCTCCAGCTCCAGCAGGACCACCAGTAGACACACCCGCTCCGGCTCCAGTACCTCCAGTAGCACACACTCCAGCAGCACCACTAGCTCCAGCACCAGGAGCACCAGTAGGCCCAGCAGCTCCAGTGCCTCCAGTACTAGCACCTCCGGGACCCGTGGCTCCAGCACCCCCAGCAGAAGTAGAACCTCCAGTACCGGCTCCAGTAGCACCACCAGCTCCAGTACCTCCAGTAGCAGCAGAACCTCTAGCCCCAGCAGCACGGCTCCAGCGGCGAGCAAACCACTCGCGCAGCTCCTGTGGAGAGGGAAGCTCCCGCCGGGACAACGCACCCGAAGGACCGCCAGGTCCAGTACCGGCAGGCTCCACACCCCAACTCCCAGCAGCCCCAGGCTCAGCACCCCCAGAAGCAGCACCCCCAGGCTCCACACGCTCAGACTCAGCACCCCCAGACCCAGCACCCTCAGGCTCCGCACCCCCAGGCTCAGCACCCCCAGACTCAGCACCCCCAGGCTCAGCACCCCCAGACTCAGCACCCCCAGGCTCAGCACCCCCAGACTCAGCACCCCCAGGCTCAGCACCCCTAGACGCACAAGAGTCAGCAGCTACCTCGACAGGCTCGACTGCATCTACCTGGGACACACCGGAGGGGGCAGGACCCTGAGGGGGGAGGGGGACTACCGGGGGGGGACCGGGCGCAAGGAAGAGCGGCGGGGGGGGAAGGGGGGCAGTGCGGTAGGGGAAGAGACGGTAGTACGGAACCGACTCGTCAAACGTGACGTCCTGGGAGGACAGAACACGACGCGAGGTGGGGTGGTAAAACTGCCAACCAGGCGCGTCAGGGGGAAAGCCGAGGAAGACGCAAGGAACAGCACGGGAGGAGAGCTTGTTCGCAGACAAGTCTCGAACGAAGGCTCGAGATCCCCAGACATGGAACGCAGACGCATCACCAACCTTCCCCGTCCACCGCAGAGTAGGGGAGGTCTCCGGCAAGGAGACCCGGGGCTGAAGGTTGATCTGATGCGCCGTGTACTGAACTGCGAATGGCCACAGAAAATGGGGAGCAGCCGCATGGATCATGGACGTACGAGCGACATCCATGACCATGCCAATGCGGCGCTCAGCAATCCCATTTTGCTGTGGAGAGGCCGGAAGCGTGAACGTCTGGCGGATGCCCTCCGCACGACAGAAGGCTCGCAGAAGGTCGGAGGAAAACTCTCCGCCTCTGTCGGAGTGCAGACGCAGAACAGGAAAGTCCGAGCCGAAACGCTCTCTGAGCTGGAGACGAGCAGCGCGGATCCAGTCGATCAACACCTCAGTGACCTCACCCTTGCTGCGCAAGGGGAAGACTGTGGTGTAGCGCGAGTAGTCGTCAACCACCAGCAGGAAGTAACGCTCGTGACCCTGTCCACGGACGCGGGCTGGGCCCCACACGTCCATGTGAAGTGTCTGCAGTGGAGCCTCTGTGGGGGGGAACACGGAGGAGTGAGGAGCGGCGCGCTGCCGCCCCTCGACGCAGGGAACGCAGGTAGGGGCAGGCCCCGGGGGAAGGGGAGGGAGGGACCGGGGGAGACCAGAGACAAGGACACGGGAGGCCATGCCTCGGAGACGAGGCAAGGAGGGGTGACCAAGTCGGTGGTGCCAGAGGAGGGTCTGGTGGGACAGGAGGCGACACGAGCAGGGGGCAGACTCAGGACCTGACCGAGACGCTGCAGTAAACACCTGACTCGACGCAGCTACCTGACCAGACGCAGCTACCGGAGGAGACTCTGTGGTCAGTGTGTACAGGCTCGACCCCGGCCGACGGGTAAACGTGGCCAAGTGGCGGCCCGTCTGAGCACACGAGCAGTGGGTCACTCGCTGCCCTGCAGGAGTGAACTGGTCAACTCCGGCATCCTGAAGGTCAGCACCACTCACCAAGTTCGTGGAGAACGAGGGGAGGTAGAGACCAGGCAGAGAGCCTGACGGGGCCGCCGGACACGGTAGGACAGTGGAGTAGCGAGCAAGGACAGGACCCCCAGAGGGGTCTGCCAGGGAGACCGCAACCGGCCGACTGAGCGGCGTAAGGGTGGTGCGGTCTCGAAAGAAGGAGCGGGAAGCACCCGAGTCGAGGGTGAAGGTGTGAAAGACCTGAGCCGACTCGGTACCTGAGAGAGCAGACTCACCAGCACCTAGAGGAGCAGACTCACGAGTACCTGGAGCAGCAGACTCACTAGCACCTAGAGCAGCAGCCTCAATACCAGGGTCAGGCGGAACACACACGTAACAGTCACCCTCAGCACTAATAGACACAGCATACATAGCAGCAAGAATAGCATCAAAGTCAAGATCAAAGATAGCTACCCCCGACCTGAGCAGATCATGCCAACGAGGGATCTCAGTGGCGTCCGGGAACTGGGCACACCAGGCGTCCGTCAGGCGACCGAAGCAGCGCTGGGTGGCGTGGGGGCCGCCACACTGCTCTCCAGTGCGGTCGCCGGTGCGCAGGACGTAGGTACAGGGACCAGTACCTCCAGACCCCTGGCGCCCCGCGTACCACTCACGAAGCTGCTGGGGTGAAGGGGTCTCACGAGAGCGCTGCTGCTGCTGGGGTCCCCGCTGTACAGCTCCGCCTCTGCCAGCTCCACCTCCGCCGCCGCCACCTCCGCCGCCCCCACCCCTCCCGCCACCGCCACCGCTGCCTCCACCTCCACCGCCGCCACCGAAGCCCCCACCTCTGCCACCACCCCCACCCCCACCCCCTCCGCCGCCTCCACCGCCACTACCGCCGCCCCCACCACCCCTTCCAGCTCCCTTGCCCCGCTTGCCCTTGCTGAAGTGGCGCCTCTCACTAGGAGCAGACGCAGCGCTGTCCGACTCGGTGCCAACAAGGTCGACAGCAGCAGCAGAGGCAACAGAGGGCAAAAGAGGAACGGGGGAGCACCCCTCAAAGAAAGGGGTACGGGGGTCACCACGAGAGGCGCCTACAGCGGTAATACTAGTCTCGGCTGCAAGGAGGCGCTCCTCGAGGAGGTCGACAGTGAGGGTGGTAGGGCAAAGAGAGAGGAAGTGGTCCCTGACCAAGCGGAGAGTGTCAGGGAGTCGAGTAACTAGGTAGTAGAGGGTGATGTACATGGGGGGGGGGTTCTGGGCGCAGAACTCAGTAGGGAGCGCAGCGCGGTAGCGAGTGTCACTAGTGCGGAGGTGCGTAATGAGGTCAGTGACTGTGGCAAAGGCAGCGAGGTCAGGGAAAAGGTACGGTAGCATGAGGCGGCTAAGCGCAGCAGTGGCAGGGGAAGAGTAGCGTGCAACTACAGCGTCATACAGAGTCTTAGCACTCTTGTACTGACTAAAGTGCGCGCGCTCAGTAGGCGGTAGGTGACTGCGCACAGCAAGGCGAGCAGCAGCATCGCGCGTGAGCCACTGCGAGCGAACGGTACTGTCAGCATCAGCAGCAGGGGCAGTAGAGGCGCCCGACGTAAGGTCAAACAGGGAGAGGCCATCTCTGCTATCGCACTGAAGGAAAAGCTGTAAGTCATCTAGCCAGACATCAAAGGCAACCGCTCGACCCTCAGCATCAAAGGTGAGAAGGGTAGGACTAGCCATGATAGGAGCAGCAGGAGACTAGCAGCGGCAGCAGCGCAACTGAGCTAGGCAGGACAGTGCGACTCGGCAGGGCGACTCGGCAGCGCAGTGCGGCTCGGCCGCGCGGCTCGGCCCGGCTAGGCTCTTACCAAGGGCAGAGCCGAGAGTTCAGGATGGGGTCGGGGCCGGAACAGGGCCGGGACAGGGTCGGGGCCGAGCAGGGTCCGGGACGGGGCAGCAACGGGGCCGAGACAGGGTCGGGGCTGGGGCAGGTCCGGGACAAAGCAGCAACGGGGCCGGGACAGGGTCGGGGCCGGGGCAAGTCCGGGACGGAGTCGGGGCCGCGTGGTCGCGTAGGGGCCGCGTCAGGGACAGGGCCGGGCCGTGAAGGGACGGCGTAGGGGCCGCGTCAGGTGCAGTAGAGGGCCGCGTCAGGGGCGGCGTAGGGGCCGCAACAGGGGCGGCGTAGGGGCCGCAACAGGGGCGGCGTAGGGGCCGCGTCAGGGGCCGCATCAGGGGCCGCGTCAGGGGCGGCGTAGGGGCCGCGACAGGGGCGGCGTAGGGGCCGCGGAGGGGCGGCGCAGGGGGCCACGTCAGGGGCGGCGCAGGGGCCGCGGTAGTGGCGGCGGAGGGGCCGCGTCAGGGGCCGCGTCAGGGGCCGCGTCAGGGGCAGCGTCAGGGGCTGCGTCAGGGGCCGCGTCAGGGGCCACGTCAGGGGCCGCGTCAGGGGCGGCGTATGGGCCGCGTCAGGGGCGGCGTAGGGGGCGCGTCAGGGGCCGCATAGGGGCCGCGTCAGGGGCCGCGTAGGGGTCGCGTCAGGGGCGATGTAAGGGCCGGGTAGGGGCCGCGTAGGGGCCGCGTAGGGGTCGCGTAGGGGCCGCTAGGGGGGGCCGCAAAAAAAAAAATTTTAGGGCAGGGGCGCAACGCGCGTCGGGCAGCTAATTTTTTTTTTTTTTCGTTATGGTGGGCCCTTAGGAAGGAACGGTCCCATGTAGGAACCCGCTCTATACCATGTGAAGAAAGAAACAGGAATGAATGAACTATGAATGAGTTTGGTACAAATAAGAAACCTGTACCCCTTAGAGTCTGCCCCACTACAGCCTACATGTGCTAAGGCATATATATCTGACAGCCCCCCTTAAAAAAACTGATTTTATTATAAGCGCATATGCGCTACTATCCGGGGTAATACGGTAAAGAATAACGAGGATGAGAGTTACAGAATCACGATACAATGAAAGTGACGAGACCTAAATAAGGGAAAGCTAGCAAGGCGGGGAGACCGGGCGAAGATGGCTCGGTGATGTTGCAATTGGAGCGGGGCAGACTCGGGAGTGGTTCGATGCGACGAAATAGGCCGAACGTGATGGACGCGTGGCCCTCGGGATGTCCTCGTGTCAAACTTATATCTGCTATGGTCTATTTAGGCTGTAGTGGGGTAGCTCTTAGAGGGTACAACACTTATGTGTTTCCTATTTGTACCCATCTCATTTCCTAGTTCATTCATTCTTTCGTCTATTCTTTCACATGGTATAGAGATAGTTTCGAGTTTTTTTTTAAAAGGGCCCACCACTGAATTTTTCGTACCTACTCGACGCGCGCGTCGCGCCTACCCTTCGAGGCCTGTAGTGGCCCCTGCGCCTGCCCTTCGAGCCAGCGCCGGCCCCGTAAGGCCCCGTTTTTCATGCCCCGTAAGGCCCCGTAAGGCCCCGGAATGCCCCGTAAGGCCCCTTAAGGCCCCCGTTACGGCCCCGTTTAAGGCCCCGTAAGGCCCTGTAAGGCCCCGTAAGGCCACGTAAGGCCCCGTAAGGCCCCGCTTAAGACCCTGTTTAAGGCCCCGTACGGCCCCGTAAGGCCCCGTAAGGCCCCGTTAGGCCCCGTAAGGCCCCGTTTACGGCCGCGTAAGGCCCCGTTTAAGGCCCCGTAAGGCCCCGTTTAAGGCCCCGTAAGGCCCCGTAAGGCCCCGTTTACGGCCCCGTAAGGCCCCGTTTAAGGCCCCGTAAGGCCCCGTTTTAGGCCCCGTAAGCCCCGTAAGGCCCCGTAAGGCCCCGTTTTAGGCCCCGTAATGCCCCGTAAGGCCCCTTAAGGCCCCGTAAGGCCCCTTAAGGCCCCGTAAGGCCCCGTATGGCCCCGTTTACGGCCCCGTTTAAGGCCCAGTAAGGCCCCATAGGGCCCCATAAGGCCCCGTCAGGCCCCGTTTAAGGCCCCGTAAGGCCCCGTAAGGCCCCGTCAGGCCCCGTTTCAGGCCCCGTTCGGCCCCATAAGGCCCTCTCAGGCCCCGTAAGGCCCCGTCAGGCCCCGTCAGGCCCCGTTAGAGGCCCCGTACGGCCCTGTCAGGCCCCGTTAGTGGCCCCCTAAGGCCCCGCCCGGCCCTACCCCAACCAATCACGGCCCTGTGCCGGCTCTGCTGCGGCCCTGTTGCGGCCCTCGCCCCGACCCTGTCTAGGCCCGGCCCCGACCCTGTCCCGGTCCTGCTCCGACCCTGCCCCGGACCTGCCCAGGCCCTGCCCCTGCCCTGCCCTGGCCCTGCCCCGGCCCTGCCCCGGCCCTGCCCCGGCCCTGCCCCGGCACTGCCCCGGCCCTGCTCCGACCCTGCCCCGGCCCTGCCCCGGCCCTGCCCCGGCTCTGCCCCGGCCCTGCACCTGCCCTGCCCCGGCTCTGCCCCGGCCCTGCTCCGACCCTGCCCCGGCCCTGCCCCGGCCCTGCCCCGGCTCTGCCCCGGCCCTGCACCTGCCCTGCCCCGGCCCTGCCCCGGCCCTGCCCCGGCCCTGTTCCGACCCTGCCCCGGCCTTGCCCCGGCTCTGCCCCGGCCCTGCCCCTGCCCTGCCCCGGCCCTGCCCCGGCCCTGCCCCGGCTCTGCCCCGGCCCTGCCCCTGCCCTGCTCCTGCACTGTAGCGGCCCTACCCCGGCCCTGCCCCGGCCTCGCCACTGGTAAGAGTGCCGCCCTGCCGAGCCGCGCCGCCCTGCCTAGCCTACCCTGCCGAGTTGCACTGCTGCTGCTGCTAGCCTCCTGCTGCTCCTGTCATGGCTAGTCTCAATGTTCTTACCTTTGATGCTGAGGGTCGAGCTGTTGACTTTGAGGTCTGGCTAGATGATCTGCAGCTTTTCCTACAGTGCGATAGGAAGGATGGCCTCTCACTGTTCGATCTCACGTCTGGCGCCTCTACTGCCCCTGCTGCTGATGCTGACAGTACTGTTCGCTCGCAGTGGCTCACGCGCGATGCTGCTGCTCGTCTTGCTGTGCGCAATCACCTGCCGTCTACTGAGCGCGCGCACTTTAGTCAGTACAAGAGTGCTAGGGCTCTGTACGACGCTGTAGTTGCACGCTACTCCTCCCCTACCACTGCTGCCCTCAGCCGCCTCATGCTGCCGTACCTCTTTCCTGACCTTGCCGCCTTTGCCACAGTTGCTGACCTAGTTGCTCACCTCCGCACTAGTGACGCTCGCTACCGCGTTGCCCTTCCCACTGAGTTTCTTCCCACGAACTCCCCCCCCATGTACATCACCCTTTACTACCTAGTCACCCGCCTCCCTGACTCTCTCTCCTCAGTCAGGGATCACTTTCTCTCCCTTTGCCCCACCGAGCTGACTGTCGACTTGCTAGAGGAGCGCCTTGCTGCAGCTGAGAAGAGTATCTTAGCTGTCGGTGCTTCTCGCGGCGACCGTCGCACCCCCTTGTTTGAGGGGTGTTCCCCTCTCCCCCTTCTCCCCTCTGTTGCCTCTGCTGCTGCTGTCGACCTCGTTGGCACTGAGGAGGTCGGCGCTACGTCTGCCTCTACTGGGCGACGCCGCCCCGGCAAGGGCAAGGGCAGCAGGGGTGGTGGAGGGGGCGGTGGGGGAAGCGGTGGAGGCGGTGGAGGAGGTGGAGGTGGTGGTGGGGGTGGTACAGGGAGTGGGGGAGTCGGTGGCGGCAGTGGAGGCCGTGGCGGCGGTAGCGGAGGGGGTGGAGGCGGCGGCAGCGGTGGTGGAGGAGGTGGTGCTGGTCGCGGTGCAGCTACGCCGCGTGGAGGCCTTGGTGGCACCCAGCACCAGCAGCAGCAGCGCACCCGTGAGACCCCGTCGGTTCAGCAACTTCGTGAGTGGTACGCTGGGCGTGGGAGGTCTGGGGGTGCGGGTCCCTGCTCTTACGTTCTTCGCACCGGCACTCGGAGTGGGGAGGTGTGTGGTCTCCCACACACCACGCAGCGCTGCTTCGGCCGCTTGACTGACGCTTGGCGTGCCCAGTTTCCTGACGCTGTTGAGCTTCCTCGTTGGCATGATCTGCTTCTGCAGAATGTGCCTATCTTTGATCTAGACTTTGATGCTATCCTTGCTGCCATGTATGCTTTTGCTGATATTACTGAGGGTGACTGTTACCTGCGTGTCCCGCCCGACCCGGGCACTGTGGCAGCTGCTCTAGGTGCTAGTGCGGCTGCTGCTCTAGGTGCTAGTGCGTCTGCTGCTCCAGGTGCTGATACGTCTCCTCTCTCTGGTACTGCACCTACTGAGTCCTTGCACACCTTCACACTTGACTCTGGTGCTTCGCGCTCTTTCTTTAGTGACAGCACCACGCTCACGCCGCTCCGTCGGCCTGTTGCGGTCTCCCTTGCTGACCCCTCCGGGGGCCCAGTCCTTGCACACTCCTCCACAGTTCTACCGTGTCCTGCGGCCCCGTCGGGCTTGCTGTCGGGACTCCACCTCCTCTCGTTCTCTACGAACTTGGTGAGTGGAGCTGACCTCCAGGACGCGTGGGTTGACTAGTTCACCCCTGGAGGTCAGCGTGTGACCCACTGCACTTGCTCTCGGACTGGCCGCCACCTGGCCACGTTCACCCGTCGGCCAGGGTCGAGTCTGTACACACTGACTACTGCGCCTCCTCCGGTCCCTGCGTCTGGTCAGGTAGCTGCGTCCAGTCAGGTGTTTGCTGCTGCGTCCAGGTCTAGTCCTGCGTCTGCCCCCTGCTCGTGTCGTCCTCTGGCGCACGAGACTCTCCTTTGGCACCACCGCCTTGGTCACCCCTCCTTGCCTCGTCTTCGAGGTATGGCCTCCCGTGCTCTTGTCTCTGGACTCCCCAGGTCCCTCCCTCCCCTTCCTCCGGGGCCTGCCCCCACCTGTGTTCCTTGTGTCGAGGGCCGGCAGCGCGCAGCTCCTTACTCCTCCTCGTTTCCTCCGACTGAGGCCCCTCTGCAGACTCTTCACATGGACGTGTGGGGCCCAGCCCGCGTCCGTGGACAGGGTCACGAGCGTTACTTCCTGCTGGTCGTTGACGACTACTCGCGTTACACCACAGTCTTCCCCTTGCGCAGCAAGGGTGAGGTCGCTGAGGTGTTGATCGACTGGATCCGCGGTGCTCGTCGCCAGCTTAGTGAGCGTTTCGGCTCAGACCTTCCTGTTCTGCGTCTGCACTCAGACAGAGGCGGGGAGTTTTCCTCCGACCTCCTGAGAGCCTTCTGTCGTTTGGAGGGCATCCGCCAGACGTTCACGCTTCCGGCCTCCCCGCAGCAAAATGGGATTGCTGAGCGCCGCATTGGCATGGTCATGGACGTCGCTCGTACGTCCATGATCCATGCGGCTGCTCCCCATTTTCTGTGGCCGTTCGCGGTTCAGTACGCTGCGCATCAGATCAACCTTCAGCCTCGTGTCTCCTTGCCGGAGACCACACCTACACTGCGGTGGACGGGGAAGGTTGGCGATGCGTCCGCGTTCCGAGTCTGGGGATCTCGAGCTTTTGTCCGCGATACTACAGCGGACAAGCTGTCCTCCCGTGCCGTTCCCTGTGTCTTCCTTGGCTTCCCTCCTGACGCACCCGGGTGGCAGTTCTACCACCCCACCTCGCGTCGTGTTCTGTCCTCTCAGGACGTCACGTTCGACGAGTCGGTGTCGTACTACCGTCTCTTTCCCTACCGCACTGCCTCTCCCCCCCCCCCCGCCGCTCTTCCTCGCACCAGGTACTCCCCTGGTAGACCCCCTCCCCCCCCAGGGTCCTGCCCCCTCAGGTGTGTCCCAGGTAGACCCTGCCGAGCCGGTCGAGGTAGCTGTCGACTCAGGTGCTGCTAGGGGTGCTGAGACTGGGGGTGCTGAGACTGGGGGTGCTGAGACTGGGGGTGCTAAGTCTGGAGGCGCTCTGGGTGTCCCGTCGTGGCGGGAGCCCCTCTCTCCACAGCGGCTTCGTGAGTGGTACTCTCGGCTCTGTCGAGGTGCTGCTGGTGCTGGAGGTGCTGGAGGTGCGAGAGGAGCTACTGGAGGTGCTGGCGCTGCTGGAGGTGGTGCTGGTGCTGGAGCTGCTGGAGGTGCTGCTGGTGCTGGAGCTGCTGGAGGTGCTGCTGGTGCTGTAGCTACTGGAGTTGCTGGCGCTGCTGGAGGTGGTGCTGGTGCTGGAGCTACTGGAGGTGCTGCTGGTGCTGGAGCTGCTGGAGGTGTTGCTGGTGCTGTAGGTGCTGGTGCTGCTGGAGGTGGTGCTGGTGCTGGAGCTGCTGGAGGTGCTGCTGGTGCTGGTGCTGGAGCTGCTGGAGGTGCTGCTGGTGCTGGTGCTGGAGCTGCTAGAGGTGCTGCTGGGACTGGAGACCCTGGGGCTGAGGGTTCCGGTTCTGTCTCTGCTGTTTCTCGAGGCGCTGCGCGGCCGCGGCCGTACTACGTTCCCCTCCTTCAGCCGGTTCTTTGCTCCCCGCCTTCTCCTGGTCCTCCTCCTCCTTTCCTGAGTCCACCGCCTGTCCAGTCTCAGTCGCAGTTGCAGTTGGCCCCTCCCCTGCCTGGTCCTTCTCCTTACTCTGGTCCGACTAGAGGTCTTACGGAGCGTCGTGAGCCTGAGTCGCGTCCTGTGTCGCCTGCGTCTCGTTCTGCGTCGTCTGTCCGCACTGTTCGCGCTGGTCGTGTTTCGCGTCCACGTCTTCCACCTGTCCCAGGCACTCACTCTATGACACTGCGTCCTTCTACTGATTCACAGTGTGTCCCTCTGCCCTCTCCTCCTCCGTCCTCTCTTCCTGACGGTCCGGACCCGGAGTCTGACTCCCTTCGTGCTGCTAGTCCTACTGTCACGCGCTTTCTTGCCACTGCTGTCGCTGACCCTCTGTTTGAGTCCTCTACTGCGTCTGCTCTTGTTGCTGAGCTTGTTGACTTTGCTGCAGCCTGTCGCCTAGATTACGCCACTAGTCTTGTTGCTGCGTCTGCGTCTGTCTGTCCTCCGTCCGTCGGGGGTGAGTGTGCTCTTGGCACGGACGTTTTTGAGGACAGACAGGAGGACCTTGAGTGCTTTGCCGCTGCTTCACCTCATCTTGTGTCCATGCTGCTTGCCCCTGAGGGAGACCCGGATGCACTAGACATCCCGACCCCGCGCTCTTACGCAGAGGCGATAGAGGGTCCCTACTCCTCTCAGTGGCAGGCAGCCATGGACGCCGAGATGGCTTCCTGGAAGTCCACAGGCACCTATATAGACGAGGTTCCCCCACCTGGGGCGAACATCGTCAGTGGCATGTGGATCTTCAGGGTGAAGCGGCCGCCGGGTTCTCCGCCTGCCTTCAAGGCGCGTTACGTTGCACGTGGCTTCAGTCAGCGACAGGGAGTTGACTTCTTTCAGACCTTATCCCCTACCCCAAAGATGACCACTCTTCGGGTACTGCTGCACATTGCTGCTCAGCGTGACTATGAGCTCCACTCGCTTGACTTCAACACAGCCTTCCTACAGGGCAGCCTGCACGAGGAGATCTGGCTGCGCCGCCCACCGGGCTTCTCTGGGTCGTTTCCTCCTGGTACCCAGTGGAGCCTCCGGCGGCCAGTCTACGGTCTCCGCCAGGCGCCCCGTGAGTGGCACGACACGCTCAGGACGACTCTTGCTGCTCTTGGTTTTGCTCCTTCCACTGCTGACCCTTCTCTGTTTCTACGCACTGACGCTACTCTGCCGCCGTTCTACGTTCTTGTGTACGTAGACGACCTTGTCTTTGCTACTGCTGACACGGAGGCACTCGCCCACGTGAAGTCCGAGCTGCAGAAGAGACACACGTGCACAGACCTGGGTGAGCTGACAAGCTATCTTGGCTTGCGGATCACCCGGGACAGAGCGCAGCGCACCATTACCTTGACTCAGTCACACATGGTGCAGCAGGTCCTTCAGCGCTTCGGCTTCACCTATTCCTCGCCACAGTCCACTCCTCTGCCTACCGGTCACTCGCTCTCAGCTCCACCTTCGGACGAGTCCGTAGAGCCGAGTGGCCCGTATCCAGAGCTTGTGGGCTGCCTCATGTACATGATGACTTGCACACGACCTGACCTCGCATACCCTCTCAGCCTTCTGGCTCGCTACGTGGCTCCCGGCAGGCACCGAAAGGTGCACTGGGATGCTGCGAAGAGGGTGTTGCGATACTTGTGCAGTACATCGGGCATGGGGCTCGTGCTTGGAGGACGGGCTCGAGTTGTCCTTATTGGTCACGCTGACGCCTCCTGGGTTGACGACTTGGCTACGGAGCGGTCGTCACAGGGTTACACCTTCAGCCTTGGCTCCGGTTCTGTCTCCTGGCGGTCTACCCGCTCTTCTTCTGTTCTCAGCTCCAGTTGTGAGGCTGAGATCTACGCTGGGGCCATGGCTGCACAGGAGCTTCGCTGGCTCACCTACCTGCTGACCGACTTGGGAGAGGCGCCTCGTTCTCCTCCAGTTCTGTACGTCGACAACAAGGCCATGCTGGCCTTGTGTCAAGAGCACAGACTGGAGCACAGAACGAAGCACATTGCTCTGCGCTACTTCCTTGCTCGAGAGTTACAGCAGCGTGGCCAGCTTCGTCTTGCTTACGTGGCCTCTCAGGCCAACACTGCTGATGTTTTCACCAAGGCACTTCAGCCTTGTGATCATCAGCGTTTCTGTACTGTTCTAGGCCTTGTACCTACTGTGCCTCACTTGTTGACTTCCTGACTCTGCTTGTACCATACTCTATATACTTATACCTGCATGTTTACACTTGCTAGGTTGTGTTCACTGTACTGTTTGCTTTCCTTTATATAACTCAGCATGTGAACTGGCCTTATGGCCCTTTGCTTGTGCTCAGACTGTGTGGTGACTTTGTGATCCACCCTGAGCTTGCTTTGCTTTTCTTGACTGGTCTTGTGACCTCTTGTTCTCCCCCACTTTGCCTATGGGGGTGTGTCAAACTTATATCTGCTATGGTCTATTTAGGCTGTAGTGGGGTAGCTCTTAGAGGGTACAACACTTATGTGTTTCCTATTTGTACCCATCTCATTTCCTAGTTCATTCATTATTTCGTCTATTCTTTCACACCTCGCTAACAACTGACTACAATAAGGAATTCTAATTCCTTACACTCTCCCACCTTCCAAATAAGTCCTCCCTGTACGTAGTGTTGGAAAGTTCATGCTTTTGATGTGTCGAGCACTATATCAAGAACGAAGCAAACTCACAGCGAAGCAACACCGAGTCAACCAAACTACAGTGAAGCGATTGACAAAAGCGACAACAGCAAGAAGTTGGAGCGAAGGTCAAAGGTTAGCGACCTTTGACTCGACGAAAACAGCACGACAGCAAGGAAAAATCACTGACTCGTCGTTGAGCAGTTACGCAAGTCGTCGCTGTATCGAACCGCATTAGCAGTTACAGTTGCAGTTAGCAAAACCTTTCATATTCCCTGTAATCATATAAAGGTCTTGTATCTCTATGCTATAATCAACTTATCTTGTTTTCACATACCAGTGCAAGGTGGTTCAACTAGTCTCATTAAGACGCTTCCGCTAATACATCATCATCTTGAGCCTTAGTCATTGAAACGATCCTAAGGGCTTTCTCAGCAGGCCCCCAGAAGTCAGAGAAATTTCTCTGATTTGGCTAAAAAAACTCTGATATTTCAGCCTTTTTTCGAAGTGAACTCTGAAAATTCAGCCTTTTTTTTTTAGAAAAACCAGGAAAAATGCGATTTTTTCTAGTGTGCAGTGGTATTTTTGCAGGAAAAACTCTGATTTTCAGAGTTAAGTCATGTACCAACTCTGAATTTTCAAACTAGCCCAAAACCAATCTGAGGGCCTGTTTCTCAGCCAAACATGGTATAAGAGCTAGCAAAGACACGGCTCAACTATCTCCACTTCCAAAAACAACAGAAGACATGGCAACACAGAAGGAAAGGAGCTCGTCTACTGGATCTCCTGGCACTAATCCTATTCCACCTCCAGCCTCTGGACTATAGACAGAAGGAGGCTCAACTCAGAGACCAGCTGTTGAATCCACTGAAGCGCCTGTGAATCAAGCAACCGGCTTCGACCCAAGCATGATAGAGAAATTCTTCTCCTTCATGTTGTTCTACGAACAACAACAACAAGCGGCACCTGCGCAGTCAAACAACAGCGACAACAACAACGGAGTTACTCCCATGAGCCTTGATGGCTCTTCTTTTGCCCGCGGAAATCAGCAACCTACCTTCACACCATATGAGCCCCAATACGGATCTGTCAACTTCATGCCAAATCGACTCCCACCTGGACAAGAGACGAAGACAAAGGACGCACTTCAGTTGCACTCACAATTCGCACACGTGCTAAAACTGCAAACGACAACACAATTCATCGGGAAGGACTTATATACCTGGTCTTTCGAATTCGAGCTGATGATGGAGGGAGCTCAAATCCTCGGTTTCTTCGATGGCTCCCTGCCATACCCAATTCACAGGACACAGTACGACAAACACCAGTATACATATCATTCACTGATGGCGTACACCATTCTCCTGCGAAACATCTCAACAAGTGAGCAGCAGAACATTCAAACTTATCGCGGGTACAGTAACTCCACCGAACTCGCGTACAGCTATCTGAAAAACTTGTATCAAGCAAACGACAAAGTGAATCAGAGTCTTCTCATGGCGCAATTGACAACAGTCCAAATGCAACTCGGCGAAAAGGGAAGGGCATATATCAGTCGCTGTCGCGGTCTACACGACAGACTCCTTCAGTGCGGCACAGCACTATCCGAAGACGCCTTTGTCAGAATCCCAACCACTAGACCATTGGGATAAAATGGCTTGTTAAGTAGCGGGTCAGTGCGCCCATAACCCCCCAGGACAACGAGCCTGTAACCCTTTGTTAGAATATGGAACGAATGAATGACTGAACTAGAAAGCAGGTGGGTACAAGTAGCAAACCTAAAAGTGTTGTACCCTATAAGAACTACCCCACTACAACCTAAACAGACTATAGCATATAAGTTTGACACACCCCCATAGGCAAAGTGGGGGAGAACAAGAGGTCACAAGACCAGTCAAGAAAGGCAAAACAAGCTCAGGGTGGATCACAAAGTCACCACGCAGTCTGAGTACAAGCAAATGGCCACAAGGCCAGTTCACATGCAGAGTTATATAAACGAGAACAAACAATACAGTGAACACAACCTAGCAAGTGTAAGCAGGCAGGTATATGTGTAAAGAGTACAGTACAAGCAGAGTCAAGAAGTAAGCAAGTGAGGCACAGTAGGTACAAGGCCTAGAACAGTACAGAAACGCTGATGATCACAAGGCTGAAGTGCCTTGGTGAAAACATCAGCAGTGTTGGCCTGAGAGGCCACGTAAGCAAGACGAAGCTGGCCACGCTGCTGCAACTCTCGAGCAAGGAAGTAGCGCAGAGCAATGTGCTTCGTTCTGTGCTCCAGTCTGTGCTGCTGACACAAGGCAAGCATGTCCTTGTTGTCGACGTACAGAACTGGAGGAGAACGAGGCGCCTCTCCCAAGTCGGTCAGTAGGTAGGTGAGCCAGCGTAACTCCTGTGCAGCCATGGCCCCAGTGTAGATCTCAGCCTCACAACTGGAGCTGAGAACAAAAGAAGAGCGGGTAGACCGCCAAGAGACAGATTCGGAGCCAAGACTGAAAGTGTAACCTTGTGACGACCGCTGCGTAGCCAAGTCGTCAACCCAGGAAGCGTCTGCGTGACCAGTGAGGACAACTCGAGCCCGTCCTCCAAGCACGAGCCCCATGCCCGACGTACTGTACAAGTTGTCAAACATTAATCACATAGCCTGTTTAGGCTGTAGTGGGGTAGACACTATGGGGTACAGTTTGTTAGGGTTTCCTATTTGTACCCAACTCATTTCCTAGTCATTCATTCCTATTCTTTCACATGGTATAGAGCGGGTTCCCTAATGGGACCGTTCCTTCCTAAGGGCCCACCCTAATTTTTTTTTCTAGCTGCCCGAAGCGCGTTTCGCGCCCTGCCCTAAACTTTTTCGCGGCCCCTACGTGGCCCCTTCGTCGCCTAGCGCAACCCCGTCGCGACCCCCCCCTACCCGGCCCCTACGCGGCCCCCTCGTCGCCTGTTGCGACCCCGTCGCGACCCCATCGCGACCCCGTCGCGACCCCGCCCCGGCCCTGCCCCGTCGCCAGACGCCGCCCTGTCGCGGCCCTGTCGCGGCGCTGCCCCGGCCCTGCCTCACCGCCCTGTCGCGGCCCTGTCGCGGCCCTGTCGCGGCCCTGTCGCGGCCCTGTCGCGCCCTGTCGCGGCCCTGTCCCGGACCTGCCCTGGCCCTGCCCCGGACCTTCCCCGGCCCTGTCGCGGCCCTACCTCGGCCCTGCCGCGGCCCTGCCCCGGCCCTGTCACGGACCTGCCCCGGCCCTGTCCCGGACCTGCCCCGACCCTGCCCCGGCCCCGTCGCGGCCCCTGTCCCGGACCTGCCCCGGCCTCGGCCCTGTCACGGCTCTGCCCTGGCCCCGCCCCGGCCCCGTAACGGCCCTGTCCCGGACCTGCACCGGCCCTGCCCCGACCCTGCCCCGACCCTGTAGCGGCTCTGTCCCGGACCTGTCGCGGCCTCGGCTCGGCCCAATCGCAGCCCTGCCCCGGCCCTGTCGCAGCCCTGCCCCGGCCCTCCCCCGACCCTGCCCCTGCCTCACCCCTGGTAAGAGCATTGCCGCGCCGAGCCGCGCTGCCGAGCCGCGCCGCCCTGCCGAGCCGCCCTGCCGAGCCGCGCTGCCCTGCCTAGCCGCGTCGCTTAGCCGAGTTGCACTGCTGCTGCTGCTCCTGTCATGGCTAGTCCCAGTGTTCTTACCTTTGATGCTGAGGGTCGAGCGGTTGACTTCGATGTCTGGCTAGATGATCTGCAGCTTTTCCTACAGTGCGATAGCAAGGATGGTCTCTCACTGTTCGATCTCACGTCTGGCGCCTCTACTGCCCCTGCTGCTGATGCTTACAGTGCTGTTCGCTCGCAGTGGCTCACGCGTGATGCTGCTGCCCGCCTTGCTGTGCGTAGTCACCTACCGTCTACTGAGCACGCGCACTTTAGTCAGTACAAGAGTGCTAAGACTCTGTACGACGCTGTTGTTGCACGCTACTCTTCCCCTCCCACTGCTGCGCTTAGTCGCCTCATGCTACCGTACCTGTTCCCTGACCTCGCCGCTTTTGCCACAGTTACTGACCTCATTACGCACCTCCACACTAGTGACACCCACTACCGCGCTGCGCTTCCTGCTGAGTTCTGCGCTAAGAACCCCCCTCCCATGTACATCACCCTCTACTACCTAGTCACCCCACTCCCTGACACCCTTCGCTCGGTCAGGGACCACTTCCTCTCTCTTTGCCCTACCACACTCACCGTTGACCTCCTCGAGGAGCGCCTCCTTGCAGCAGAGACTAGTATTACCGCTGTAGGAGCCTCTCGTGGTGACCCCCGTACCCCTTTCTTTGAGGGGTGCTCCCCCGTTCCTCTTTTGGCCTCCGTTGCCTCTTCTGCTGCTGTCGACCTTGTTGGCACCGAGTCGGTCAGCGCTGCGTCTGCTCCTTGCGAGAGGCGCCGCAACGGCAAGGGCAAGCGGGGCAAGGGCGCTGGAGGAGGTGGCGGGGGAGGAGGTAGTGGCGGTGGAGGCGGAGGAGAGGGTGGGGGTGGGGGTGGAGGCAGAGGTGGGGGCTTCGGTGGCAGCGGTGGAGGTGGAGGCGGCGGTGGCGGTGGCGGTTGGGGTGGAGGCGGCGGAGGCGGCGGCGGCGGAGGTGGAGCTGGTCGAGGCGGAGCTGGGCAGCGGGGACCCCAGCACCAGTCGCGCTCTCGTGAGACCCCGTCGCCACAGCAGCTTCGTGAGTGGTACGCAGGGCGTCAGGGGTCTGGGGGTGCTGGTCCCTGTACCTACGTCCTGCGCACCGGCGACCGCACTGGAGAGCAGTGTGGCGGCCTGCACGCCACCCAGCGCTGCTTCGGTCGCCTGACTGACGCCTGGCGTACCCAGTTCCCTGACGCCACTGAGATCCCTCGCTGGGGTGATCTGCTCAAGTCGGGTGTAGCTATCTTTGATCTTGACTTTGATGCTATTCTTGCTGCCATGTATGCTGTGTCTATTAGTGCTGAGGGTGACTGTTACGTGTGTGTTCCGCCTGACCCGGGCATTGAGGCTGCTGCTCTAGGTGCTCGTGAGTCTGCTGCTCCAGGTGCTAGTGAGTCTGCTGCTCTAGGTGCTGGTGAGTCTGCTCTGTCAGGTACCGCGTCAGCTCAGGTCTTGCACACCTTCACCCTCGACTCGGGTGCTTCCCGCTCCTTCTTTCGAGACCGCACCACCCTTACGCCGGTCAGTCGGCCGGTTGCGGTCTCCCTGGCAGACCCCTCTGGGGGTCCTGTTCTTGCTCGCTACCCCACTGTCCTCCCGTGTCCGGCGGCCCCGTCCGGCTCCCTGTCTGGTCTCTACCTCCCCTCGTTCTCTACGAACTTGGTGAGTGGCGCTGACCTTCAGGATGCCGGGGTTGACCAGTTCACTCCTGCGAGTCAGCGAGTGACCCACTGCACGTGTGCTCAGACGGGCCGCCACTTGGCCACGTTTACACGTCGACCGGGGTCGAGCCTGTACACACTGACCACAGAGTCTCCCCCGGTTGCTGCGTCTGGTCAGGTGGCTGAGTGGAGTCAGGTGTTTGCTGCAGCGTCTCGGTCAGGTCCTGAGTCTGCCCCCTGCTCGTGTCGCCTCCTGTCCCACCAGACCCTCCTCTGGCACCACCGCCTTGGTCACCCCTCCTTGCCTCGTCTCCGAGGCATGGCCTCCCGTGTCCTTGTCTCTGCTCTCCCCCGGTCCCTCCCTCCCCTTCCCCCGGGGCCTGCCCCTACCTGCGTTCCCTGCGTTGAGGGGCGGCAGCGCGCCGCTCCTCACTCCTCCGAGTTTCCCCCGACAGAGGCTCCGTTGCAGACTCTCCACATGGACGTGTGGGGCCCAGCCCGCGTCCGTGGACAGGGTCACGAGCGTTACTTCCTGCTGGTGGTTGACGACTACTCGCGTTACACCACAGTCTTCCCCTTGCGCAGCAAGGGTGAGGTCACTGAGGTGTTGATCGACTGGATCCGCGTTGCTCGTCTCCAGCTCAGAGAGCGTTTCGGCTCGGACTTTCCTGTTCTGCGTCTGCACTCCGACAGAGGTGGAGAGTTTTCCTCCGACCTTCTGCGAGCCTTCTGTCGTGCGGAGGGCATCCGCCAGACGTTCACGCTTCCGGCCTCTCCACAGCAAAATGGGATTGCTGAGCGCCGCATTGGCATGGTCATGGATGTCGCTCGTACGTCCATGATCCATGCGGCTGCTCCCCATTTTCTGTGGCCGTTCGCGGTTCAGTACGCGGCGCATCAGATCAACCTTCAGCCCCGGGTCTCCCTGCCGGAGACCTCCCCTACTCTGCGGTGGACGGGGAAGGTTGGTGATGCGTCTGCGTTCCGTGTCTGGGGATCTCGAGCTTTCGTCCGAGACTTGTCTGCGGACAAGCTGTCCTCCCGTGCTGTTCCTTGCGTCTTCCTCGGCTTTCCCCCTGACGCGCCTGGTTGGCAGTTTTACCACCCCACCTCGCGTCGTGTTCTGTCCTCCCAGGACGTCACGTTTGACGAGTCGGTTCCATACTACCATCTCTTCCCCTACCGCACTGCCTTTCCTCCCCCCCCCGCCGCTCTTCCTCGCGCCCGGTCCCCCCCCGGTAGACCCCCTCCCCCCTCAGGGTCCTGCCCCCTCAGGTGTGTCCTAGGTAGATGCAGTCGAGCTTGTCGAGGTAGCTGTTGACTCTGGTGCTTCTGGGGGTGCTGAGCCTTAGCGTGCGGAGCCTGGGGGTGCTGGGTCTGGGGGTGCTGAACCTGAGCGTGCGGAGCCTGGGGGTGCTGCTTCTGGGGGTGCTGAGCCTGAGCGTGCGGAGACTAGGGGTGCTGAGCCTGGGGTTGCTGAGAGTGGGGGTGCGGAGCCTGCCGGTGCGTGCTGCTGGAGCTGGAGGTGCTGCCGGTGCTGGAGGTTCTGCTGCTGCTGGAGGTACTGGAGCTGGAGGTGCTGCTGGAGCCGGTGCTGGAGGTTCTTCTTCTGCTGGGGGTGCTGGAGCCACCGGTCCCGGAGGTGCTCGTACTTAAGGTACTGGAGCTGCTGGGCCTGGTGGAGCTGGAGCTGGCGGTGCTGCTGGAGTGGGTGCTACTGGAGGTACTGGAGCCGGAGCTGCTGTGTCTGCCGGTGGTCCTGCTAGAGCTGGAGCTGCTGGAGGTACTGGAGCTGGTGGTGCTGCTGGAGTTGGAGCTGACGCTGGGGGTGCTGGTGTTGTGCCTGCTGGTTCTGGAGGTGCTGCGCGGACGCGGCCGTACTTCGTTCCGCTCCTTGAGCAGGTTCTTGGTCTTCCGCCTTCTTCTAGTCCTGCTCCTTCCTTAGAGTGTCCACCGCCTGTCCAGTCCGAGTCACAGTTACAGCTGGCCTCCCCTCTCCCTGCTCCTTCTCCCTACTCTGGTCCTACTGGAGGTCTTGCTGAGCGTCGTGAGCCAGAGTCGCGTCCTGCGTCACCTGTTCGTACTGCTCGCACTAGTCGTCGTGTTCCACGTCAGCGTCCTCCTGCGGTCCCGGGCACACATCAGATGGCACTGCGTCCTTCCACTGCGCCACAGCGTGTCCCTTTGCCGTCTAGACTACGCCGCTAGTCTTGTTGCTGAGTCTGCGTCTGTCTGTCCTCCGTCTGTCGGGGGTGAGTGTGCTCTTAGCACGGACGTCCTTGAGGACAGGCAGGAGGAGTTCCAGTGTTTTGCAGCTGCTTTACCTCATCTCGTGTCTTTGCTGCTTGCCCCTGAGGGAGACCCGGATGCACCAGACATCCCGACCCCGCGCTCTTACGCAGAGGCGATAGAGGGTCCCTACTCCTCTCAGTGGCAGGCAGCCATGGACGCAGAGATGGCTTCCTGGAAGTCCAAAGGCACTTACGTCGACGAGGTTCCCCCACCTGGGGCGAACATCGTCAGTGGCATGTGGATTTTCAGGGTGAAGCGGCCGCCGGGTTCTCCGCCTGTCTTCAAGGCGCGTTACGTGGCTCGAGGCTTCAGTCAGCGGCAGGGAGTTGACTACTTTCAGACCTTCTCCCCGACCCCGAAGATGACCACTCTTCGGGTTCTGCTGCATGTCGCTGCTCAGCGTGACTTCGAGCTTCACTCCCTTGACTTCAGCACTGCTTTCCTACAGGGCAGCCTGCACAAGGAGATCTGGCTGCGCCGCCCACCTGGCTTCACTGGGTCGTTTCCTCCTGGTACCCAGTGGAGCCTCCGACGGCCAGTCTACGGTCTCCGCCAGGCACCCCGTGAGTGGCACGACACACTGAGGACTACGCTTGCAGCTCTTGGGTTTGCTCCTTCTACTGCTGACCCCTCGCTGTTTCTTCGCACCGACACCTCGCTGCCGCCGTTCTACATCCTCGTGTACGTCGACGACTTGGTCTTTGCTACGGCTGACACTGCTGGACTTGCCCACGTGAAGTCCGAGCTGCAGAAGAGACACACGTGCACAGACCTGGGTGAACTGCGCAGCTATCTTGGCTTGCAGATCACCCGGGACAGAGCACGGCGCACCATTACCCTGACTCAGTCACACATGGTGCAGCAGGTCCTTTTAGCGCTTCGACTTCACGTACTCGTCGCCTCAGGCCACTCCTCTGTCTACTCGCCACTCGCTCTCAGCTCTGCCTTCGGATGAGTCCGTAGAGCCGAGTGGCCCGTACCCAGAGCTTGTTGGCTGCCTCATGTACCTGATGACCTGCACTCGACCTGACCTGCCATACCCTCTTAGCATCTTGGCTCGCTATGTTGCTCCTGGGAGACACCGACCAGAGCACATGGCTGCCGCGAAGAGGGTGTTGCGCTACCTGTGTAGTACGTCGGGCATGGGGCTCGTGCTTGGAGGGCGGAGTCCAGTGGTCCTCCTGGTCACGCAGACGCGTCTTGGGTTGACGACCTGGCTACTCAGCGGTCTTCACAGTGTTACACCTTCAGCCTTGGTTCCGGTTCTGTTTCGTGGCGGTCTACCCGCTCGTCTTCTGTTCTCAGCTCCAGCTGTGAGGCTGAGATCTACGCAGGAGCCATGGCTGCACAGGAGTTACGCTGGCTCACCTACCTGCTGACTGACCTGGGAGAGCCGCCTCGTTCTCCTCCAGTTCTGTTCGTAGACAACAAGGCCATGCTAGCCTTGTGTCGGGAGCACAGACTGGAGCACAGAACGAAGCACATTGCTCTTCGCTACTTCCTTGCTCGTGAGCTGCAGCAGCGTGGTCAGCTGCGCCTTGCTTACGTGGCCTCTCAGGCCAACACTGCTGATATCTTCACCAAGGCACTTCAGCCTTGTGATCATCAGCGCTTCTGTACTATGCTAGGTCTTGTGCCTACTTGGCCTCACTTGCTTACCTCTTGACTTTACTTGTACTGTGATATATATATACCTGCACTTGCTTGTTTACCTTTATATATAACCTTGCATGTGAACTGGCCTTGTGGCCTTTGAACCTGTGCTCGGAATGTGTGGTGACGTTGTGATCCACCTTGAGCTTGCTTTGCTTTGCTTTGACTGGTCTTGTGACCCCTTGTTCTCCCCCACCTTGCCTATGGGGGTGTGTCAAACATTAATCACATAGCGTGTTTAGGCTGTAGTGGGGTAGACACTATGGGGTACAGTTTGTTAGGGTTTCCTATTTGTACCCAACTCATTTCCTAGTCATTCATTCCTATTCTTTCACACAAGTAGCGCAACACCCTCTTCGCAGCATCCCAGTGCACCTTTCGGTGCCTACCGGGAGCCACGTAGCGAGCCAGAAGGCTGAGAGGGTATGCGAGGTCAGGTCGTGTGCAAGTCATCAGGTACATGAGGTAGCCCACAAGCTCTGGATACGGGCCACTCGGCTCTACGGACTCGTCCGAAGGTGGAGCTGAGAGCGAGTGACCGGTAGGCAAAGGAGTGGACTGTGGCGAGGAGTACGTGAAGCCGAAGCGCTGAAGGACCTGCTGCACCATGTGTGACTGAGTCAAGGTAATGGTGCGCTGTGCTCTGTCCCGGGTGATCCGCAAGCCAAGATAGCTTGTCAACTCACCCAGGTCTGTGCACGTGTGTCTCATCTGCAGCTCGGACTTCACGTGGGCGAGTGCCTCAGTGTCAGCAGTAGCAAAGACCAAGTCGTCTACGTACACTAGAACGTAGAACGGCGGCAGAGTGGCGTCGGTGCGTAGAAACAGCAACGGGGCAGCGGTGGAAGGAGCAAAACCAAGAGCAGCAAGAGTCGTCCTCAGTGTGTCGTGCCACTCACGGGGTGCCTGGCGGAGACCGTAGACTGGCCGCCGGAGGCTCCACTGGGTACCAGCAGGAAACGACCCAGTGAAGCCAGGTGGGCGGCGCAGCCAGATCTCCTCGTGCAGGCTGCCCTGTAGGAAGGCTGTGCTGAAGTCAAGCAAGTGTAGCTCGTAGTCACGCTGAGCGGCGACGTGCAGTAGCACCCGAAGAGTAGTCATCTTCGGGGTAGGGGAGAAGGTCTGGAAGAAGTCAACTCCCTGTCGCTGACTGAAGCCACGTGCAACGTAACGCGCCTTGAAGACATGCGGAGAACCCGGCGGCCGCTTCCCCCTGAAGATCCACATGCCACTGACGATGTTCGCCCCAGGCGGGGGAACCTCGTCGACGTAGGTGCGTGTGGACTTCCACGAAGCCATCTCGGCGTCCATGGCTGCCTGCCACTGAGAGGAGTAGGGACCCTCTATCGCCTCTGCGTAAGAGCACGGGGTCGGGATGTCTGGTGCATCCGGGTCTCCCTCAGGGGCAAGCACCATGGACACGAGATGAGGTACAGCAGCGGCAAAGCACTCAAACTCCTCCTGTCTGTCCTCAAGAACGTCCGTGCCAAGAGCACACTCACCCCCGACGGACGGAGGAAAGACAGACGCAGACGCAGACTCAGCAACAAGACTAGTGGCGTAGTCTAGGCGACAGGCTGCAGCAAAGTCAACAAGCCCAGTAATAAGAGCAGACGCAGCAGTGGACTCAAACAAAGGGTCAGTGACAGAAGTGGCCAGAAAGCGCGTGACAGCAGGACTAGCAGCACGAAGGGAGTCAGACTAAGGGTCCGGACCATCAGGAAGAGAGGACTCAGGAGTAGACAACAGAGGGACACGCTGTGGAGCAGTGCAAGGACGCATAGTCATACAGTGAGTGCCTGGGACAGGAGGAGGACGCGGACGCGAAACACGACGACGAGGGCGAACAGTACGGACATGTGACGCAGAACGAGACTCAGGTGACGCAGGACGAGACTGAGGCGACACAGGACGCGACTCAGGCTCATGACGCTCCGTAAGACCTCTAGTCGGTCAAGAGTAAGGAGAAGGATCAGGCAGTGGAGAGGCCGGCTGTAACTGCGACTGGGACTGGAGAGGCGGTGGACTCAGTAAAGGAGGAGTAGGACCAGTAGAAGGCGGGAGACCAAGAACCTGCTGAAGGAGCGGAACGTAGTACGGCCGCGGCCGCACAACGCCTCCAGAAACAGCAGAGACAGCACCAGTACCCTCAGCTCCAGGGTCACCAGCTACAACTCCCGCAGCACGGCCAGCTCCAGTACCTCCAGCAGCTCCAGCTCCAGAAGCACCTCCAATAGCAACAGCTCCAGTACCAGATGCTCCAACTCCTGCAGCACCACCACTCCCAGCAGCTCCAGTACCTCCAGTACGAGCACCTCTAGGACCAGCTGCTCCAGCACCTCCAGCAGCTCCAAAAACCACCAGGACCTCCAACAGCAGCTCCAGCACCAGCAGCACCTCCAGCAGCTCCAGCACCAGTAGCACCTCCAGCAGCTTCAGCAGCACCTCCAGCAGCTCCAGCAGCACCGACAGCACCAGCAGCGCCAGCAGCACCGCGACAGCGCCGAGCGTACCACTCACCAAGCTGCAGCTGAGAGAGGGGCTCCCGCAGCGACGGGACACCCAGAGAACCTCCAGACTCAGCACGCGCAGGCTCAGCACCCCCACACGCAGTACCCCCAGGCTCCACACGTTAGGCTCAGCACCCCTAGGCTCAGCACGCCCAGACTCAGCACCCCCAGACATAGCACCCCCAGGCTCCACACGCTCAGGCTCAGCACCCCCAGGCTCCGCACCCCCAGTCCCTACACCCGCAGGCTCAGCACCCCTAGCAGCACCTGAGTCGACAGCTACCTTGACCGGCTCGACAGGGTCTACCTGGGACACACCTGAGGGGGCAGGACCCTGAGGGGGGAGGGGGTTTACCTGAGGAGTACCTGGTGCGAGGAAGAGTGGCGGGGGGGGGAGAGAGGCAGTGCGGTAGGGAAAGAGACGGTAGTAAGACACCGACTCGTCAAACGTGACGTCCTGAGAGGACAGAACACGATGCGAGGTGGGGTGGTAGAACTGCCACTCGGGTGCGTCAGGGGGGAAGCCAAGGAAGACGCAGGGAACGGCATGGGAGGACAGCTTGTCCGCCGAAGTATCGCGGACAAAAGCTCAAGATCCCCAGACACGGAACACAGACGCATCGCCAACCTTCCCCGTCCACCGCAGAGTAGGTGTGGTCTCCGGCAATGAGACACGAGGCTGAAGGTTGATCTGATGCGCAGCATACTGAACCGCGAATGGCCACAGAAAATGGGGAGCAGCCGCATGGATCATGGACGTACGAGCGACATCCATGACCATGCCAATGCGGCGCTCAGCAATCCCATTTTGCTGTGGGGAGGCCGGAAGCGTGAACGTCTGGCGGATGCCCTCCGCACGACAGAAGGCCCTCAGAAGGTCGGAGGAAAACTTACCACCTCTGTCTGAGTGCAGACGCAGAACAGGAAGGTCCGAGCCGAAACTCTCGCTGAGCTGGCGACGGGCACCGCGGATCCAGTCGATCAACACCTCAGTGACGTCACCCTAGCTGCGCAAGGGGAAGACTGTGGTGTAACGCGAGTAGTCGTCAACGACCAGCAGGAAGTAACGCTCGTGACCCTGTCCACGGACGTGGGCTGGGCCCCACACGTCCATGTGAAGAGTCTGCAGGGGGGCCTCTGTCTGAGGGAACGTGGAGGAGTGAGGAGCGGCGCGCTGCCGGCCCTCGACACAAGGAACACAGGTAGGGGCAGGCCCCGGAGGAAGGGGAGGGAGGCACCGGGGGAGACCCGAGACAAGGGTATGGGAGGCCATACCTCGAAGACGAGGCAGGGAGGGGTGACCAAGGCCGTGGTGCCAAAGGAGAGTCTCGTGCGACAGAGGACGACACGAGCAGGGGGCAGACGCTGGACTGGACCTGGACGCGGCAGCAAACACCTGACTAGACGCGGCTACCTGACCAGACGCAGTGACCGGAGGAGACGTAGTAGTCAGTGTGTACAGACTCGACCCAGGCCGACGGGTGAACGTGGCCAGGTGGCGGCCCGTCCGAGAGCAAGTGCAGTGGGTCACACGCTGACCTCCAGGGGTGAGCTGGTCAACCCACGCGTCCTGGAGGTCAGCTCCACTCACCAAGTTCGTAGAGAACGAGGGGAGGTGGAGTCCCGACAGCAAGCCCGACGGGGCCGCAGGACACGGTAGAACCATGGAAGCGTGCGCAAGTACTGGGCCCTCAGAGGGGTCAGGCAGGGAGACTGCAACAGGCCGACTGAGCGGCGTGAGTGTGGTGTTGTCGCGGAAGAAGGAGCGCGAAGCACCAGAGTCAAGTGTGAAAGTGTGCAAGGCCTCAGGAGGTGCAGTACCAGAGAGAGCAGACTCACCAGCACCTGGAGCAGCAGACTCACCAGTACCTGGAGCAGCAGACGCACTAGCACCTAGAGCAGCAGCCTCAATGCCCGGGTCGGGCGGGACACTCAGGTAACAGTCACCCTCAGCACTATCAGTCAAAGCATACATGGCAGCAAGGATAGCATCAAAATCAAGATCAAAGATAGCAACATTCTGCCGAAGCAGATCACCCCAGCGAGGGAGCTCAACAGCGTCAGGAAACTGGGCACGCCAGGCGTCAGTCAGGCGACTGAAGCAGCGCTGCGCACTGTGCGGCAGCCCGCACGTCTCCCCACGGCGCCCACCGGTGCGAAGAACGTAAGTGCAGGGACCAGCACCCCCAGACCTCCCACGCCCAGCGTACCACTCACGAAGCTGCTGGGCCGACGGGGTCTCACGGGAACGCGGCTGCTGCTGGCGCTGGCCACCACCAAAGCCTCCACGCTACGCGGCTGTACCTTGACCAGCACCACCGCCGCCGCCACCTCCACCACCGCTGCCGCTGCCTCCTCCACCGCCGCCGCTTCCTCCACCACCTCCGCCGCTGCCTCCACCACCTCCACCGCCGCCACTGAAGCCCCCACTCCTGGCACCACCCCCACCTCCACCGCCACCCCCTCCGCCTCCTCCACCGCCTCCGCCGCCGCCCCCGCCTTCCCCTCCACCACCCTTGCTCCCCTTGCCCTTGCTGTTGCGGCGCCTCCCATTGGGAGCAGACGCAGCCCCGACCTCCTCAGTTCCAGCGAAGTCGACAGCAGCAGCAGAAGCAACAGAGGGGAGAAGGGGGACACGGGAACACCCCTCAAAGAAAGGGGTGCGTCGGTCGCCGCGAGAAGCACCTACAGCTAAGATACTCTTCTCAGCTGCAACGAGGCGCTCCTCTAGCAGGTCGACAGTGAGCTCGGTGGGGCAAAGGGAGAGAAAGTGGTCCCTGACTCAAGCAAGGAAGTCAGGGAGGCGGGTGACTAGGTAGCAAAGGGTGATGTACATGGGGGGGGGGGGGGGTCTAGGCAGAGAACTCAGTGGGAAGGGCAGCGCGGTAGCGGGCGTCACTAGTGCGGAGGTGAGTAATGAGGTCAGCAACTGTGGCAAAGGCGGCAAGGTCAAGGAAAAGGTACGGCAGCATGAGGCGGCTGAGGGCAGCAGTGGCAGGGGAGGAGTAGCGCGCAACCACAGCAGACTGAGCAGTCTTGTAATGGCCAAAATGCGCGCGCTCAGCAGGCGGCAGGTGACTACGAACAGCAAGGCGAGCAACAGCGTCACGAGTGGTCCACTGCGAGCGAACCGTACTGTCAGCAGTGGCAGCAGGAGCAGTAGAGACACCGGACGTGTGATCGAAAAGGGATACCCCATCCCTAGAGTCACACTGAAGAAAGAGCTGCAGGTCGTCAACCCACATGTCAAAGTCAACTGCACGCCCCTCAGCATCAAAGGTAAGAACAGTAGGGCTAGCCATAGCAGCAGTAGCAGCAGTAGCAGCAAGAGCAACAGTAGCAGCAGTAGCAGCAGTAGCAGTAGAGGCAGTAGAGGAGCAGCGTGACTTGTTAGTGCGGCGCGGCTCGGCTGGGCGGCGCGGCTCGGTGGGGCGGCGCGGCTCGGGTGGGCGGCGCGGCTCGGTTTCGGGCGGCGCGGCGCGACAGCAGGTGGCGCGGCACGGCAGGGCAGGGCGGGTGCTTACCAGGGGCGGGTGCAAGGCAGGGCCGCCGCTGGCGGTTGAGGGCAGGGCCGCGACAGGGCAGCTGCAGGGCAGAGGCCGCAACGGGCGGCGAAGGTAGGGCCGCGACTGGGGCGGCAGCTAGGCAGGGCCGCGACAGGGGGGGCGGCTGCAGGGCAGGGCCGCGACAGGCGGCGAATGGGCCGACGACGGGCGGCTGCAGGGCCGAGGCCACAACAGGCGGCTGCAGGGCAGAGGCCGCGACGGGCGAAGAACGGGCCAAGGCCGCGACTGGGCGGCTGCAGGGCAGAGGCCGCGACGGGCGGCTGCAAGGCAGAGGCCGCGACGGGCGGAGGCCGCGACGGGCAGCGAACGGGCCGACGACGGGCGGCGAACGGGCCGCGACGGGCGGCGAACGGGCCGACGACAGGCGGCGACGGGCCGACGACGGGCGGCAAAGGGGCTGGGACGGGCCGGCGACGGGCCTGGACGGGCCGAGACGGGCCGGGTCGGGCCGTGACGGGCCGGGACAGGCCGGGACGGGCCAGCGACGGGCAAGCGCGGGGCCACAGTGGTCGGCTAAGGCAGGGCTGCGACGCGTGTTGACGGGCCAGCGACGGGCATCTAGGGGCCGGGATGGGCGGGCTGAGGCAGGGCCGCGACGAGCCAGCTAGGGAAGGGCACGCGACGGCGCAGGTAAGGCGGGCGGGAGGCGCGCTTCGGGCAGGGCAGAAAAAAAAAAGTTCTCGTGGTGGGCCCTAAAAAAACGTTCCCACGAGGGAACGTGCTCAGAATACCATGTTAGAATATGGAACGAATGAATGACTGAACTAGAAAGCAGGTGGGTACAAGTAGCAAACCTAAAAGTGTTGTACCCTATAAGAACTACCCCATTACAACCTAAACAGACTGTAGCATATAAGTTTGACACCCTTCCCTAGGATTAATCGGGGATCTCCAGTGGACCTCTGACACCCCCCCGCACTGGGATGCCCGAAGTTCACACACTGGGATTCAAACCTGAGACCTTCGCTTTGATACCATGTCAGAATCCCAACTACTAGACCATTGGGATAAAAGGGCTTGTTAAGTAGCAGGTTAGTGCGCCCATAACCCCCCAGGACAACGAGCCTGTAACCCTTCCCTAGGATCAATCGGGGATCTCCAGTGGACCTCTGACAGCCTTCGTCACCGTCATCCTCGCAGGCCTTGTTCCTCAATGGCGCTCCACCCGCTCCATACTCTGGGCCCACGAAAGACTCTCTGAAGCAAACCTCTGCGAAGAAATTCATGCAGAGCAACAAGATATGGATCTGCACGAAGAACGACACAAGAAAAAGGCATCAGTACCAGAGTTTGCCTTTCACACTCAGCAGCGCCACAACAACAACCGACAACACGAGCATCAAGCACAAAGATACGTACCACCGTTCTGTCACCTCTGTTGAACGTTAGGACACTCTCGTGTTCACTGCCCGAATCAACAGCAACCAACGCCACCACCACGTCAGCTTCGACCTTCAAGCAGTCAAGTGGCCTCCACACAGCCACATCCCTCCAACCAGGCGCAGTCATCAACGTCAACATCACAACCTGCACGAGGAACAAGAAGCATCGTAAGCTGCATGGCAAGAACGGACTCCTGCACCACTGAATCACCACCGACTTACTCACCAGAAGAACTGCTCAACGAACGCACACCTCGTCGCGAATCGCTGGAACCAAATCCGACACAGGCGGCCATTGCTCAGAGCGAGCCGTCCGGCCAAGACACTTGGTTCTTAGACAGCTGTTGTGGACAACACATGTGCACTTCAAATCGCTTTGTTCAACGGGAACAACGTCTCAATCAGGAAGTCATGATAACCGTGGCCAACAACCAGAACATGTGCACACGACGACAAGGAGTGGTTCAACTGCAGTCCCGCGAGACTAACGTTATCCAACAGATGTCAAAGGTCCTGATTGCAGAAGGACTCGGCTACAACTTACTCAGCGTAAGCCAACTCATGGCAAAAGGGATTCACCTCGAAGTCGACAGCACCACTCACGAGTTCAAACTGTACCACAGGAAGGGCGGACTTTACATCGGGAAGGCGGTCCTGAAGAACAACGTCTTCGTCCTCGACTTCGTCCCAGATCAAGGCACTGCCGACAGCGACGCGATAGTCAACTTCACCACTTGGACGCACCCGCTGGATCTCAACCCCGACTTCAGTCCCGAAGGCTTCTGGCACTCGTACACCATACCTGAAGCAGAACGGACAAGGGCGTTAGCGGTAATACAGCAGACAACAGCAGTAGCAGCAACATCAGCAGAAGCAGCAGCAACATCAGCAAAAGCAGAAGCAACAACAGAGACAGCAGCACCAGCACCAATCGCCAGCCCTTCATCGGCACCACCTCCCATCAACAACTCCACACCAACTCCCGCACAATAGCTGACTCCCGCTCCACGTGACGTCCACAGAAGCGCCAACATCACCGCAAGTTTCTATTCCAACTCCGACCTATACAGGCGATCACCTGGACATCGCGCCGACAATCCACTGTGGCATCAAAGATTAGGACATCCCAGCAACGCGACACTGAACAACACGATAAGAGCAGGAGTTTTCGACAAAGACTCACTACTCTTACCAGACGGCAGAGAACTTCAACGAGTCGGTGGGACCTACTTTACCTGCCCCGAAGCCGACTGTCAAAGTAACGAACGAGAATGAATGCATTGAACAGAAGTTGGGTACAAGTACTAACCCTAATTGTGTTGTACCCCTTATGGGCTACCCCACTATAGCCTACACAAGTAAGCTATATAACATTTTGACACACCCCCATAGGCAAAGTGGGGGAGAACAACTGGTCACAAGACCAGTCAAGAAAAGCAAAGCAAGCTCAGGGTGGATCACAAAGTCACCACACATTCTGAGCACAAGCAAAGGCCACAAGGCCAGTTCACATGCAGACTTAAATAAAAGAGAACAAACAGTACAGTGATCATACCCTAGCAAGTGTAAGCATGCAGGTATATATATGGATCACAGTACAAGCAAAGACATGCAGTGAGCAAGTGAGGCAAAGTAGGCACAAGACCTAAATAGTGCAGAAACGCTGATGATCACCAGACTGAAGTGCCTTGGTGAATATATCAGCAGTGTTGGCCCTAGTGGCCACGTAAGCAAGACGAAGCTGACCACGCTGCTGCAACTCTCGAACCCTATTCGCGGGAGCCGCCATCAAAGGATGGGTAGTAAAGCAAATGGACATCGTAACGGCATTCCTTAACGGCATCCTTGAGGAGGAGATTTTTATGGCGCAGCCAGAGGGGTTTGATGATGGTAGTGGCAGAGTGTGGAAGCTGAAGAAGGCCCTCTATGGGCTGAAGCAGGCCCCTAGGCAATGGTACATGAAGCTGCGCGAAGTGTTGGAGGGGATCGGCTTCACTCCCTCAACGGCCGATCACTCCTTGTTCATGCTTGGCGAGGGGGAGCAGAGGAGTTTCATGGTGGTTTATGTGGATGACATCCTCATTTTATCACCCTCTTCTGACCTTGTGAAGGAGGTGATGCTGAAGCTTCAAGACAAGTTCAAGTGCAAGGCCCTTGGTGACGTGAGCTTCTACCTTGGGCTCCACATCGAACGAGATGTGGAGAAGCGGTGCATGCGGGTGCATCAACGAAAGTACCTGGAGGCATTGGCTGCCAGCTTTGGGCAGAGTGAAGGCCATGTGGCTACACCCTTTCCCTCTGGGTTCAAGTGTGTGAAGGGACCAGAGGAGGAGAGCGTTGGTGAAGAGGAGAGGCGCCGATTTCACTCGTTGGTGGGCAGCCTCATGTATGCGGCGGTAAACACCCGACCGGACGTCGCGTTTGCTACCGGGCAGCTGGCTAGGGTTGTGCAATGCCCTAATGAGGAGCAGGTAGCAGCTGGAATGAGGGTGGCCAAGTATCTTGGCCAAACACCGACCGTTGGGCTGCAATACTCGGCGGCGGCACAAAGGCGCCAAAAGGGCGCGGATGGTGTTGAACCCGGGCGTTTGTTCCTCACCGCCTACTCGGATGCTTCATATGCATCAGAACCAGAGGACATGACAAGTGTGGGTTGCATTGGTGCTGGCATGATTCAGAAGTACGCGTCGTTCAACGAGGCCAAGGCGAGGCAGCAAGGGAAAGGTGAGGCAGCAAGGGAAAGGTGCAGTGGCAGGTGGGTGGGGTGGGGGTTGCATTGGTGCTGGGATGATTTAGAAGTACGCGTCGTTCAATGAGGCCAAGGCGAGGCAGCAAGGGAAAGGTGCAGTGGCAGGTGGGTGGGGTGGGGTTGCATTGGTGCTGGCATGATTCAGAAGTACGCGTCATTCAACAAGGCCAAGGTGAGGCAGCAAGGGAAAGGTGAGGCAGCAAGGGAAAGGTGCAGTGGCAGGTGGGTGGGGTGGGGTTGCATTGGTGCTGGCATGATTCAGAAGTACGCGTCGTTCAACAAGGCCAAGGTTGCAGTGGTGGCTGGGGGTTGCAGTGGTGGGTGGGGGTTGTAGGTGGTGCGTGTGTGTTGTGAGCATGCTGTGCTAGCCAAGGCGTTTCAGAAGTATGCATCTATCAACTAGGCCAAGTTGAGGCAGCTGGTAGGGGGGGATGCATCAAACTGCTTAGGTAGCCAAGGACCCTGCAAGGCCAAGGTGAAGCAGCATAGCGGAAGTGCAGCGCCAGGTGGGGATGTGGTGGTGCTGGCTAGGTGTGCTGCCCAAGGCGCTTCAGAAATACGCATCTGACAACAAGGCCAAGGCGAGGCAGCTACAAGGGGTAGGGGTAGGGGGCCAGTAGCAGGAGTGCTATGGCATGGACGGGGTGGTAGGGGTGCGGTGGTAGGGTGTGGGGTGGTAGGAGTGCCGTGGTGGGGGTGGGGTGGTAGGAGTGCCGTGGTGGTGGTGCGGTGGTAGGAGATAGGCACCGGTTGCAGTAAGAGGTGGAGCGAGTAAAAGGGGAGGTGGAGCGACTCAAAAGAGAGGTGGAGAGGGAGGTGGAGAACAGGAGGGCAACCGATTCAGAGCTGCAGGCTTGCAGGCGGTAGCTGGGTGTGATGGATGCTGACATGCGTGGATGGTACGGGTGCATGGATGGTAGGTGTGCATGGATGGTAGGTGTGCATGGATGGTAGGTGTGCATGGATGGTAGGTGTGCATGGATGGTAGGTGTGCATGGATGGTAGGTGTGCATGGATGGTAGGCGTGCATGGATGGTAGGTGTGCATGGATGGTAGGTGTGCATAGATGGTAGGTGTGCATGGATGGTAGGTGTGCATGGATGGTAGGTGTGCATGGATGGTAGGTGTGCATGGATGGTAGGTGTGCATGGATGGTAGGTGTGCATGGATGGTAGGTGTGCATGGATGGTAGGTGTGCATGGATGGTAGGTGTGCATGAGTGGTGAGTCAAGACAGTCAGTGAAGTCAATGGGGGGTGAGTGAAGTGATGGACTGCGCTGCTGCCCTTGAGGAGATGAACGGTGAGTCAAGCCAGTCAATGAAGTCAATGGGGGTGAAGGGAGGTGATGGAATGCTCTGCTGCTCTCAAGGAGATGAACAGTAAGTCATGCCATTCAATGAGCTGCTGCTTTTTTACAACTATGAACAGTGAGGTGAGTCAACATTGGTCAACAAAAGTCAACGATGTCAGGTTGGAGCCAGAATGTCTATCTCTGCATTACTGTCTGAGCTGTGTATAGTTACCAGTGTCAGGTCTGCTACAGGGTGTCCAGGGTTTAGGGGTTTGTGCTTTTTTCCCAAACATCTGCACGTGCATGCTGGCGTGAGCAGGGAGGTACGTGGGGAATCGGCCAATCAAGCTGCGCAAGAGCACGTGGCAGGAGAGGGTCGACACGGAGGCGCTTAAATCTCGGAACCGGAGCAGCTGGGTAAGCAGCAACTCAAAGTTATGTGTAAGCGATTCAAAATTTGGGAAGTTTTTTTACCAGTCGGGGAGCTGGCTTGTAGTTGGGGGGTGGGGGGGGAAGGGGGGGAAGGGGGGGGGGGGTGTCACTTCGGGACTGGTTACAGTATTGTTGGTTCTTTGCTGGCAATAGGGGTGCTGGTGTTAGTGCTCGCACTGCTTTGCCCAGGTTTCCGCGCCTTGTCAGTTCTTCTACCCTCGCTGCCCGTCCATGTGAGTCAGGGTTGGGTTGGTTGGGTGGGGGTAGGTCAAGTGCCCCTTTTGCCTCGTTGTAAAGTTGCTGCCAATCTCCATATTTGAATGCTTCAAACCGCTTCTTCCCTTCCCTCCAACCCTCCCCTGCCGGGCAGCTTGAAGGGTTAAGCGTGGCAGGATTATGAAGAGTCACGAAGCTGCGTCAGAGTTGGTGTCACGGGAGAACCTGAGTAGTGGAGTCAGCCAACACACAGCGAACTCCTCAGCCAAGGCGAGGAGCCTGCAGGTAGTCGGAACCCCCTCCCTCTCCCTCTCCCTCTCCCTCTCCCTCTCTATTTATGTCCAACAACACCACCATCAGCAGCAGCAACAACTTCAGCAGTTGCAATAACACCCGCAGACGCAGCAACGACATCTCTGGCAGCAGCAGGCGAGGAGGCGGCGGTGGGAGTCCCGCTGTGAGTCCCCGTGCCGCACCTCATCTTCCAAGGCCACTCCGCTGTGAGTCCCCGCGCCGCACCTCATCTTCCAAGGCCACTCCGCTACGAGTCCCCGCGCCGCACCTCATCTTCCAAGGCCACTCCGCTGTGAGTCCCCGCACACCTTGCCGCGTCAACCCGCCACGCGCGTGCATTGTTAGTTCAGTTTGGAAAGTCGCCGCGCAGCTAGTTACTGCATGACACGCCGCTGCATCCCATGCATGTGCGCCGTTCCTATCCTCTCACCGTCTCTCCCATACCAACCGTACGACCTCGCGCCTGCCCTGATCACGCGGATCCGCGAGTTCTCACTCGACGCGCCCCTTTTGAACCCTTGAGCGCTTCTTCCTCCGCCCCCCCACGCACGTCGCTCCCGCCTGCCTGCCAGGGAACCACGTGTTCTGAGACATCCCCAAAACAGTGATCCACGTGGTTGGAGGTGGCGCTGTTGCGTCTCTCTGTCCTCTGAGATTGGTGATGTGGCTATTGTGCCAATCCCCCCCTATCTCCTCTCTTCCCGCTGTGCCATGCCCCCCGCCCCCGCCCTCTCCCCCCACTCCCCCCCCTGTTGTCCTATTGCCTCCATGCCGGCCTTTCTGTCTTGCCTCCTGCATTTCTCACTCCCATTGTTCCTGCTACTGCTTCCAAGCCCGTGCAGCAGCCAATTGCTGTGGTCGTGCTGCAGTTCGTCACGTGTCCCATGGCAAGGAAAGCAACACATGCACTGTACTGCAGCCACTCACTTCCCTAACCAACCTCAGCGCCCTCCCTGTGTGTGGCTTCCCTCACAGCTTTCTGGAGCACAGCTTGGGGTGGCAGCCATACGAGGTGGCAGGCAGGTGCACACCTGGTAGCATGCATCATAGCTCCAATCATCACATGGCACCTCTCCACGTGCTCGCGCCAACCACCACCTGCTTGACACCCCTCCACTCACCCTGCTGTAGTGTTGTTAGGTTGGTGGCGTAAGGTGTCAAATCCCAGCCACCAGCTGGGCACCTGATTGGCATGTTGCCACAGTAGTCTGACAAACATAGAATAGCAAGGTGTACATTTGAACCAGTCATTTATATTTCAGATGAGATGAGATGATGAGAAAAGGATGAACAGGTGAAGCTTTACAAAGAGTTGTTAGTAGTTGGCAAACAAACATCGCACTTGACAAACGGTACCGATGTCTGACATTGATACGGTACGGTGCCATTGCACTCTTGGTGCACATTGTTGTAGAGCCAAGGGGCAATTTCTAAAGCCTTACCTCTGCCAGATTCTTAGTACTGCAATGCTAGAAGTACCATAAACCCCTGGATAGAAGCGCAGGCCTCGGTTAAGCGCCGGCGGTTGTAAAAGGGCGATGGCGCTTATATCCGGTCCTCGATTATAAGCGCACCCCTGGAGGCTTACGGATTATAAATGCACCCCTGTATTATGACACATTATAAGCGCCTCCCTTTTCTAATTCGACTATTATTATCCTATCTTTTACAGGCTATTTTCACGACAACATAATATTTTTCCAATTCTACTACGGTACTAAATCCTACTGATAGTTTACCGCAACATTCACTGACCTTCTCTAGCATCCTATGCATTCTTTTCTTCCTAGCATCCTATCCATCACCATCAACAGTGGCGGAGCCATCTTGGTCGGCCTCCCCGTCCGACTCTGGCTCCTCTACGTTGTTGCAGCAGAATCCATCTGCTGCAATCTCGTCATCAAGTTCTACTTCACCCTTGACGGCGTCTCGCCGGTGCTGCATGCAGAGATTGTCCTGGGACCCATCCAGGGCGTTGCTGATGCCACAGGTGAGAAACGAGCGCTGAATCAACTCCTTGGGCACGGCCTTCCAGGCCTTGGAGATCCACTTGAGCGCCAGCTCTAGAGGTGGCTTGCGGATGTTGCCTGCCACACATGGAAACACTACAGCAATCAGAACAGGGTGGAAACAGTTAAGAGCAGACACATCGTACACGTAGGGATTGAGCTCACCTCTTTCGGCCAGGCAGTCGACCCCCTCGCTCTCGAACCACTCCTGGTACAGTTGTCGGACTACTGCTTTGAATGAGCAGTTCACCGCGACGTCAAGAGGCTGGATCTCAGAGGTGCAGCCAGCTGGTATGACGGTGGGGACGATGTTCAGCTCCCCGAATTTCACCTTCACAGCATCAGTGAGGTGCCCGCGGTAGGAGTCAAGAACCAACATCACCTTCCTGCTGTGTACTCCGAACCTGGGGTTGGCATACGGGTTCACCGTCCCGTCGAGCCACGCGAGGACGCCGTCAGCGTCCATCCAACCGTTGGGATGTGCGGCGACCACAACATCTGCACATCCGTACAAGGCGTACGGACAGATTAGCAGACATAAAAAAAATCATCACATGCAAATGACATCGTCACTGCACAATCTGCTCGGCTTACCGGAGGGGAAATTCCCCTTAGGAATTGTCTTGCGCTTAAAGAAGACCCAAGGATTGAGCTTCTCGTCGCTGGCGGTGAAGGCGAGCATCACCGTCACGCGTTCTTTTTGATAGTCGCCACTGCGGATGGGCACGGAGCAGATCCCCACCTCTTTGACCGTGCGTTCAGCTGGCATCTCAAGCCAGAGTGGCGTTTGATCGGCATTAATAATCCAACGGTTGTCGATGCCGTACTGTCGGCGGGAGTGTCGCACGAACTTCCAGAAGTTCTGCACCTGTATCTCACACTCTGCAAGGGAAGGGTGGGAGAGACAAACAAAAGAAGAAAATTAGAATCTCGAAGGTCGTAAGCAGCCATAAACGAGAGCGACAGCACAAACACCGACTCACCAGACGACAGCTTCTGGCCGATTCTGGTCTTCACTCGGGTAGTGAAGTTCCAGCGCCGTCGAAAACGCTCAGTCCACCTCTGAGATCCAGCCCACTTTACCTCAGGATGCAGGATCTTCATCACATCATGTGACCACTTCTGCAATCGATCGACAGACACGGCGAGACACTTTTTCCGGTGGGCAAGAACACGTGAGTACACCTTGATCTCCATGTCGCGGTACCACGACGCCCGACCACGCCCGTGAAGGCGCTTGCGAGCCCCATGTGCACCTTCCAGCTCACCCTTCCGCGACTTCCACTCTGACAGGGACTTTCGGGAGATACCAGTGTCGCGGGACATTCTCCGCACACTCACAGCTCCGGACTCCAACTTTGCAATCCACTGCAGCTTCTCCTGGGAAGTGTAGGAGTTGCGCTTGTGTGTTGAAGGCTTGCTCCTGGGGGACGGGGGGCGGGCATCACGATTCTGTTTGGAGGGGTTGGGCCGTTTCTTATTCGGCGGGGGAAAACTAGGGACAGGCAGGTCCTCGGGAAGACCGTCGGCCGCCCACCACTCAACATCGTCTTCAGCACCAGTACGGGCAGTCTTCCGCGTCTCCCCAGCGTGGCGACAGACCGGGGCCGGGTTCATCGTCGCCGCTGCGCTCGGGCTCGGAGATGCATGTGTCGAAAGCTGAGTAACTGCGAGGGAGGAGCTGCAAAACGGGCTGACCGTTGATGACGACGATAGGCGGAGTAGGAGGAGCAGGAGGTGCTGGAGGAGCAAGAGGCGCAGGAGGAGCAAGAGGAGCAGGAGGCGCTGGAGGAGCAGGAGGCGCTGGGCGACTCTGCCACTGAGTGTAATCGCGAGTGTTGCCAACAGCAGGTCGACGGCTAAAGAGGAAGTGAGTGCCTGGAAGGCCTGCCATGGCCTAGGCAGGCCGAGGGAAAACAAGAAAACCGAAAAAAAACGATGAGAATGAGCCTCGTTTGAAACCCTCGCCCGAGACCCCTCCAACTTCACGGCCCGGGTTCCTCTGCAGGGAAAGGGGGAAAACTGTCAAGATCCCCCCGCAGAGGAGTTGAGGTGGTGAGGTCAATGCCTCGGTGGAGTGGAATATTGCCGCTTCTGCCAATTGCGTGGTTGTACAGAGTCGTGCTTGGCACGACATGCGACCCTGATTGGGCAGTCGCACCCTAAACTACGTGTGCGCTAGCATGGGCCAGATTCATGTTCGATGAATCTGGCCAGGCCAGCAAGGCGTGATGGGCGTGATTCCACGCCTTGTTGGCCATTTCACGCACTTTTCATGCACGGATACGAACATTCTAGATGTGGATTGAATCCCCTTTTGAAAAAGCTTCAATTTCATGTTAAAACAATACATTTCATTTTTTCCATTGTATAAACGCCGGCGCTTATAAATTTCCTCGATTATAAGCGCACCCCCTAAAAAACTGTGTTTTTTTATACCCCCAGGGGCACTACTATCCGGGGGCTTACGGTACCAGTGTATATGGGCATTTCAATTTATGTACGGCAGTTCTTCAAACTTGCAACATCAAGAGTCTGCACATACTTCTCGAGACTACCGTACATCCCAGATGTACACAAGAAAGCATTGAAACATATTATAATGCATAACATCCTATTGGTAATTGTTGGGCTGGGAAAATCCCTTCGGATCTTTTTCAAGACTAAGGCTCAGAATAGTGATGTATTAGCGGAAGCATATTAGTGAACTAGTTGAACCACCTTGCACTGGTATGTGAGAACAAGATAAGTTGATAATACCAAAGAGATACAGGGCTTTATATGTTTTTAAGGAATATAAAAGGTTTAACTAATTGTAACTGCTGTTGCGGTTCGATACAGCGACGACTCGGGTAACTACTCAATAGTGAGTCAGTTATGTGTCCTTGCTGTCGCGCTGCTTTTTCGGCGATTCAAAGGTCGCTGACCTTTGACCTTCACTTAACCTCTTGCTGTTGTCTTTCTGTCAACCGCTTTGGTTGACTCGCTGTTGCTTCGTTGTAGTTCGCTTCGCTTGCGTTGTAGTGTTCAACACATCAGAAGCGCGAACTATATGTTTCCAACACTCCCCTTCGCTTCTGGAGTGTCATCACCTTCGTTGCTGGTGACGTGGACTTGTCCAGTCAACAGCATGCAGTACTCGAACTTCTGCTTTCCGAGTTTCTTGGTCAAGTAATCTGCTGCCATCTCGGATGTGGGGCAGTAGGATAGCTCGAGTCTCCCTTTCTCGATCTCGTCCTTCACAAAGAAATAACGTAGGGAAATGTGCTTTGTTCGGTTTGCGAACCCGCTCTTGTTCGCTATGCGAATTGCAGATTGGTTATCGCAGAAGAGGGAGAAGTTGGGTAACTGGGCCAGCTTTGCTTCTTCCAGTAGTTCGCGAAGTTATAGTCCTTCCTTGGTGGCTGAGCAGAGTGCTATATATTCAGCTTCAGCAGAGGAGAGAGCAATTAGTTCTTGCTTGCTCGACTGCCACGAGGTAGGACCGACGGGCTCAAGTCGATAGATGTAGCCAGTGCGCGATCGCCTGTTGTCAGAATCGCCTGCGTGGTGAGCGTCCACGTAGCCGATTAGTTTTGGAGTTGTGGTTCCGGTCTTGTGGTAGGTTAGGCCGATCGTTGGTGTGCTGACGAGGTAGTGTAATGCGCGGTCGAGTTCCGCCATGTGCTCTGCCTCGGGCCGCTTGAGGTAGGTAGCAAGTTGACTTGCTGAGTACGATAAGTCTGATCGACAGGTAACGGCTGCGAAGAGCAGGCATCCCAGTTCTCGCTGGTAGTCGCGTAGTCCGGCAGGTCCGAGCGGATTAGCCTTTTCCTGGTGATTTCCAGCGGTGTAGCGGTAGGGCGTGGAGATGGCGACGGGCGTTAATCCAAAGCGTTTGGCGATTGTGTCGGTGTATTTTGCGACGCTGAGGTAGATCGCGTTCTCTCCATCGAGTATGTTGAGTCCCAAGTACTGGGTTACGGTGGAAGAAACCGTGAGTGAGAGATCCTATTGCAGCTCCCCTTCAAACCAGGTGGTGATGTCGTCGGTAGAGCCTATGTAGAGCAGGTCGTCTACGTACACGATCAGCAGGATGTATTCGGCTTCCTTCATGAGTGTGTACATTCCCTGGTCGAGTGGTAGTTGTTGGAAGCCGAGGCGGATTAATTGGGCGTGTAAGTACTGCTGCCACCGTCGAGGAGCTTGCTTGATGCTGTACAGAGACTTTAGTAACTGACAGACTTGATTAGGGTCTGTCACGGTACCGTGCCATTGTTCGACGAAAATTTTTGCGTCGACGGGAGCGTAAAGGAAAGCGTTGGCCATGTCGATTTGGCGGAGTTTCTTTCGCTTCATGGCGGCTATCGCGAGAAGGATTCGCAAAGAGGTTTGTCAGCTGATTGGCGCGAAAGTCTCGGTGAAGTCTCGTCCGTGCTCTTGGTCGAAGCCACGCGCGACCCATCGTGCTTTGAATTTGTCAATAGTCTCATCAGCTTTCGTCTTCACGCAGAAGACCCATTTACCCGTGAGAATGGTTTTGTTGCGTGCCACTCCGATGGGTACTATCTTCCAGGTGTTTCTGTCTTCCAACGCTTTTAACTCCCTGTCCATGGCTTCGCGCCATTTTTCCCTGTGCTCCCCCCCCAAAGCTTGCTGAACTGTACTAGGCTCTCACGGCGGCGATGCTCCATGGATTGCGGTGACGAGGCCGAGAATCTGCAGCCCAGGTGTAATGTTTTCCGATGCCCAGGTGTAATCCCCACTGTGCGCGTTGTGAGAATCGTCCGGCTAGTGCAGTGTGTGGTCAGTTCTATACCATGCAGCCAAAAACTCGTAACATTTTTGTGTTGCCCAATTTTCCTGTCCACAGCAGATGCGGTGATGCGTTGTTTGGAAGCGAGGATGACCAAAGCAAGTTGTGTAGCAGCACAGCGTGGTCCATTGCCTCAGGCCACTGATGGTTGGGTAGTCGCATGCCACGTAGCAGCTTGCACGGTGTTCTAGAGGGTCCTATTCATCCTTTCTGCCACGCCTTGCTGTTGATAAGCGTAGGGAAGAGAGATGAGTCGCTTGATGCCTCTCTCCGCCAGGTATTGCTTGAAGCGCTGTAGCTGATATTCTCCTCCCCCGTCTGATTGGAAACTTTTCAGCTTCACTCCTGATTCCCTCTCTGCAACTGGGAGCCAAGCGACGAAGGCTTTGAAGGCCATGTCGCGACTCGGAAGATGGAGGTGCCAGACGTATTTGGTGGCGGCGTCGATGAACGTGATTACGTAGTTGTATGCTCCCTGTCCGCTTTCGCGGGTGTACAGTATGTCGCTGTAGACCTTCTCCAGTGGTGCATATGCAGGCGCGCTCGGGTTGTGGTGAGATATGAATGGCTGATGAGGTAAGTCGGATTAGGGACAGGTAAAGCAGGTTCTGCGGACTCGTTGAAGTTCTCTGCCGTCGGGTAAGAGTAGTGAATATTTGTTGAGAACTCCTGCTCTTATCGTGTTGTTCAGTGTCGTGTTGTTGGGATGTCCTAATCTTTGATGCGACAATGATTTGTCAGCGCGATGTCCAGGTGAACGTCTGTACAGGTCAGAGTTGGAGTAGAAACCCGTAGTGATGTTAGCACTTCTGTGGACGTCTCGTGGAGCGGGAGTCAGCTGTTGAGCGGGAGTCGGTGTGGTATCGGTGACGGGAGTTGGTGCTGGTGCCGATGTTGTTGCTGCTGCTGTTGTCTCTGCTGCTGTTGTTTGTTGAATCACTGCTAACGCCCTTGTCCGTTCTGCTTCAGGTATAGTGTGTGAGTACCAGAAGCCTCCGGGGCTGAAGTTTGGGTCGAGATCTGGTGGGTGCGACCAAGTGGTGAAGTTGACGATCGCGTCGCTGTCAGCAGTTCCTTGATCTGAGACGAAGTTGAGGACGAAAACATTGTTCTTTAGGACCGCTTTCTTGATATAAAGTCCACCCTTCCCGTTGTACAGCTTGAATTCCTGAGTGGTGCTGTCGGCCTCGATATGAATCCCTTTTGCCACGAGTTGACTGGAACTGAGTAAGTTGTAGCCCAGTCCTTCTGCAATCAAAACCTTTAAGCTGTAAAACGACGTTAGTCTCGCGGGACTGAAGTTGAACTACTCCTTGTCGTCGTGTGCGCAGGTTCTGGTTGTTGGCGACGGTTATCACGACTTCCCGGTTGAGGCGTTGTTCCCATTGGACGAAGTGGTTTGACGAGCACATGTGTTGTCCACAGCAGCTGTCTAAGAACCAAGTATCTTGACCGGACGGTTCGCTCTGTGCGATAGCTGCGTACGACGGATTTGGTTCCAGCGATTCGCGACGAGGTGTGCTTTCATCGAGCACTTCTTTTGGTGAGTGGGCCGGTGGTGAACCGGTGATGCAGAAGTCCATTCTTGTCATGCAACTTATGATATTTCTTGTTCCTCGTGCAGGTCGTGATGTTGTCGTTGAAGGCAGTGCCTGGTTGGGAGGATGCAGCTGTGTGGAAGCCACTTGACTACTTGAAGGTCGAAGTTGACGAGATGGTGGTGTCGATTGTTGTTGATTCAGACAGTGAATACGGGAGTGACCAGACGTTCGACAGACGTGGCAGAATGGTGATACGTGTCTTCGTCCTTGATGCTCGTTCTGTCGGTTGTTGTTGTTGTAGCGCCGTTGAGTGTGAAAAGCGAACTCTGGTGCTGATGCCCTTTTCTTGTGACGTTCTTTGTGCAGGTCCATGTCTTGTTCGGCGTGAATTTCGGCGCAGAGGTTTGCTTCGGAGATTCTTCCATGGGCTCGAAGAATGGCTCATGTGGAGCGCCACTGAGGACCGAGGCCTGTGATGACGACAGTGACAAAAGCTCCTTCGGATATTAATCTGCCGCATCGAAGGAGTCTATCGCGCAGACCGCGACAGCGGCTGATATATGCCATTCCCTTTTCGCCGGGTTGCATTTGGACCATTGTCAATTGGGCCATGAGACGACTATGATTAACGCTGTCGGTTGCTTGATTCAGGTACTTCAGGTGGTTGTACGTGAGCTCGGCAAAGTTTCCGTATCCGCGATAAGACCGGATGTTATGCTGCTCGTTTGCCGTTATGTTACGCAAAAGTATGGTGTACGCCATTAGTGACTGATACGTGTACTGCTGCTTGTCGTACACTGTCTGTGAAGTGAACAACAGGAATGAATGAACTAGGAAAGTGTGAGATACAAATATGAAAGCTGTACCCCTTAGTGTCTACCCCACTACAGCCTACATAGGCTAAGGCATGTATATCTGACACACCCCCATAGGCAAAGTGGGGGAGAACTAGGGGTCACAAGACCAGTCAAGCAAAGCAAAGCAAAGCAAGCTCAGGGTGGATCACAACGTCACCACACAGTCTGAGCACAGGGTCAAAGGCCACAAGGCCAATTCACATGCAAGTGCATATATAAAGGTAAACAAGCAAGTGCAGGTATATATAGATCACAGAACAAGCAAAGTCAAGAGGTAAGCAAGTGAGGCCAAGTAGGCACAAGACCTAGCATAGTACAGAAGCGCTGATGATCACAAGGCTGAAGTGCCTTGGTAAAGATATCAGCAGTGTTGGCCTGAGAGGCCACGTAAGCAAGGCGCAGCTGGCCACGCTGCTGCAGCTCACGAGCAAGGAAGTAGCGAAGAGCAATGTGCTTCGTTCTGTGCTCCAGTCTGTGCTCCCGACACAAGGCCAGCATGGCCTTGTTGTCTACGTACAGAACTGGAGGAGAACGAGGCGGCTCTCCCAGTTCAGTCAGCAAGTAGGTGAGCCAGCGTAACTCCTGTGCAGCCATGGCCCCTGCGTAGATCTCAGCCTCACAATTGGAGCTGAGAACAGAAGACGAGCGGGTAGACCGCCACGAAACAGAGCCGGAACCAAGGCTGAAGGTGTAACCCTGTGACGACCGCTGCGTAGCCAGGTCGTCAACCCAAGACGCGTCTACGTGACCAGTGAGGACCACTGGACTCCGCCCTCCAAGCACTAGCCCCAAGCCCGAAGTACTGCACAAGTAGCGCAACACCCTCTTCGCTGCAGCCATGTGCTCTGGTCGGTGTCTCCCAGGAGCAACATAGCGCGCCAGAATGCTCAGAGGGTATGCTAGGTCAGGTCGAGTGCAGGTCATCAGGTAAATGAGGCAGCCAACAAGCTCTGGGTACGGGCCACTCGGCTCTACGGACTCATCCGAAGGCAGAGCTGAGAGCGAGTGGCGAGTAGACAGAGGAGTGGCCTGAGGCGAGGAGTACGTGAAGTCGAAGCGCTGAAGGACCTGCTGCACCATGTGTGACTGAGTCAGGGTGATGGTGCGCCGTGCTCTGTCCCGAGTGATCTGCAAGCCAAGATAGCTGCGCAGTTCACCCACGTCTGTGCACGTGTGTCTCTTCTGCAGCTCGGACTTCACGTGGGCGAGTCCAGCAGTGTCAGCTGTAGCAAAGACCAAGTCGTCGACGTACACGAGGATGTAGAACGGCGGCAGTAAAGTGTCGGTGCGAAGAAACAGCGACAGGTCAGCAGTGGAAGGAGTAAACCCAAGAGCCGCAAGCGTAGTCCTCAGTGTGTCGTGCCACTCACGTGGCGCCTGGCGGAGACCGTAGACTGGCCGCCGGAGGCTCCACTGGGTACCAGGAGGAAACGACCCAGTGAAGCCAGGTGGGCGGCGCAGCCAGATCTCCTCGTGCAGACCGCCCTGTAGGAAAGCAGTGCTGAAGTCAAGGGAGTGAAGCTCGTAGTCACGCTGAGCAGCAACGTGCAGCAGAACCCGAAGAGTGGTCATCTTCGGGGTCGGGGAGAAGGTCTGAAAGTAGTCAACTCCCTGCCGCTGACTGAAGCCTCGAGCCACGTAGCGCGCCTTGAAGACAGGCGGAGAACCCGGCGGCCGCTTCACCCTGAAAATCCACATGCCACTGACGATGTTCGCCCCAGGTGGGGGAACCTCTTCGACGTAGGTGCCTGTGGACTTCCAGGAAGCCATCTCTGCGTCCATGGCTGCCTGCCACTGAGAGGAGTAAGGACCCTCTATCGCCTCTGCGTAAGACCGCGGGGTCGGGATGTCTGGTGCATCCGGGTCTCCCTCAGGGGCAAGCAGCGTGGACACGAGATGAGGTAAAGCAGCAGCAAAACACTGGAACTCCTCCTGTCGGTCCTCAAGGACGTCCATGCTAAGGGCACACTCACCCCCGACGGACGGAGGACAGACAGACGCAGACTCAGCAACAAGACTCTCGGCGTAGTCTAGGCGACAGTGAGCAGCAAAGTCGACAAGCTCGGCAACTAAGGCAGACGCAGCAGTGGACTCAAAGGAAGGGTCAGTGACAACAGTGGCTAGGATACGTGTGACAGTAGGACTGGCAGCACGAAGGGAGTCAGACTCCGGGTCAGCAAGAGCAGGAAGAGAGGACGCTGGAGGAGACGGCAAAGGGACACGCTGTGACGCAGTGCCATCGGATGCGTGCCCGGGACTGCAGGAGGACGCGAACGTGGAACACGACGACTAGTGCGAGCAGTGCGAACAGGCGACGCAGGACGCGACTCAGGCTCACGACGCTCAGCAAGACCTCCAGTGGGACCAGCGTAGGGAGAAGGAGCAGGCAGAGGGGAGACCAGCGGTAACTGTGACGTGGACTGGACAGGCGGAGGACACTCTAAGGAAGGAGCAGGACTAGGAGAAGGCGGAAGACCAAGAACCTGCTCAAGGAGCGGAACGAAGTACGGCCGCGGCCGCGCAGCACCTCCAGAACCAGCAGGGACAACACCAGTACCCCCAGCGTCAGCTCCAACTCCAGCAGCACCACCAGCTCCAGTACCTCCAGCAGCTCCAGCTCCAGCAAGACCACCAGCAGACACAGCCGCTCCGGCTCCAGTACCTCCAGTAGCACCCACTCCAGCAGCACCACCAGCTCCAGCACCACCAGTAGCTCCAGCACCAGGAGCACCACCAGGCCCAGCAGCTCCAGTACCTCCAGTACGAGCACCTCCGGGACCCGTGGCTCCAGCACCCCCAGCAGAAGCAGAACCTCCAGTACCGGCTCCAGCAGCACCTCCAGCTCCAGAGTCTCCAGCAGCAGCAGAACCTCCAGCACCGGCAGCACCTCCAGCTCCAGCAGCACGGCTCCAGCGGCGAGCAAACCACTCGCGCAGATCCTGTGGAGAGGGAAGCTCCCGCCGGGACAAAGCACCCCAAGGACCGCCAGGTCCAGCACCGACAGGCTCCACACCCCCACTCCCAGCAGCCCCAGGCTCAGCACCCCCAGAAGCAGCACCCCCAGGCCCCGCACGCTCAGGCTCAGCACCCCCAGAATCACCAGAGTCAACAGCTACCTCGACAGGCTCGACTGCATCTACCTGGGACACACCTGAGGGGGCAGGACCCTGAGGGGGGAGGGGGTCTACCGGGGGGGGACCGGGAGCGAGGAAGAGCGGCGGGGGGGGGGAGGGGGGCAGTGCGGTAGGGGAAGAGACGGTAGTACGGAACCGACTCGTCAAACGTGACGTCCTGGGAGGACAGAACACGACGCGAGGTGGGGTGGTAAAACTGCCAACCAGGTGCGTCAGGGGGAAAGCCGAGGAAGACGCAACAGCATGGGAGGACAGCTTGTCCGCAGACAAGTCTCGGACGAAAGCTCGAGATCCCCAGACACGGAACGCAGACGCATCACCAACCTTCCCCGTCCACCGCAGAGTAGGGGAGGTCTCCGGCAGGGAGACCCGGGGCTGAAGGTTGATCTGATGCGCCGCGTACTGAACCGCGAACGGCCACAGAAAATGGAGAGCAGCCGCATGGATCATGGACGTACGAGCGACATCCATGACCATGCCAATGCGGCGCTCAGCAATCCCATTTTGCTGTGGAGAGGCCGGAAGCGTGAACGTCTGGCGGATGCCCTCCGCACGACAGAAGGCTCGCAGAAGGTCGGAGGAAAACTCTCCGCCTCTGTCGGAGTGCAGACGCAGAACAGGAAAGTCCGAGCCGAAACGCTCTCTGAGCTGGAGACGAGCAACGCGGATCCAGTCGATCAACACCTCAGTGACCTCACCCTTGCTGCGCAAGGGGAAGACAGTGGTGTAACGCGAGTAGTCGTCAACGACCAGCAGGAAGTAACGCTCGTGACCCTGTCCACGGACGCGGGCTGGGCCCCAAACGTCCATGTGAAGAGTCTGCAGCGGAGCCTCTGTCGGGGGAAACTCGGAGGAGTGAGGAGCGGCGCGCTGCCGCCCCTCGACGCAGGGAACGCAGGTAGGGGCAGGTCCCGGGGGAAGGGGAGGGAGGGACCGGGGGAGACCAGAGACAAGGACACGGGAGGCCATGCCTCGGAGATGAGGCAAGGAGGGGTGACCAAGGCGGTGGTGCCAGAGGAGGGTCTGGTGGGACAGGAGGCGACACGAGCAGGGGGCAGACTCAGGACCGGACCGAGACGCTGCAGCAAACACCTGACTCGACGCAGCCACCTGACCAGACGCAGCAACCTGGGGAGACTCTGTGGTCAGTGTCTACAGGCTCGACCCCGGTCGACGGGTAAACGAGGCCAAGTGGCGGCCCGTCTGAGCACACGTGCAGTGAGTCACTCGCTGACCTGCAGGAGTGAACTGGTCAACTCCGGCATCCTGAAGGTCAGCACCACTCACCAAGTTCGTGGAGAACGAGGGGAGGTAGAGACCAGACAGGGAGCCCGACGGGGCCGCCGGACACGGGAGGACAGTGGAGTAGCGAGCAAGGACAGGACCCCCAGAGGGGTCTGCCAGAGAGACCGCAACCGGCCGACTGAGCGGCGTAAGGGTGGTGCGGTCTCGAAAGAAGGAGCGGGAAGCACCCGAGTCGAGGGTGAAGGTGTGAAAGACCTGAGCAGACTCGGTACCTGAGAGAGCAGCCTCACCAGCACCTAGAGCAGCAGACTCACGAGTACCTGGAGCAGCTGACTCACTGGCACCTAGAGCAGCAGCCTCAATACCAGGGTCAGGCGGAACACACACGTAACAGTCACCCTCAGCACTAATAGACACAGCATACATGGCAGCAAGAATAGCATCAAAGTCAAGATCAAAGATAGCTACCCCCGACCTGAATAGATCTCCCCAACGAGGGATCTCAGTGGCGTCCGAGAACTAGGCACGCCAGGCGTCCGCCAGGCGACCGAAGCAGCGCTGGGTGGCGTGCAGGCCGCCACACTGCTCTCCAGTGCGGTCACCGGTGCGCAGGACGTAAGTACAGGGACCAGCACCCCTAGACCCCTGGGGCCCCGCGTACCACTCACGAAGCTGCTGGGGCGAAGGGGTCTCACGAGAGCGCTGCTGCTGCTGGGGTCCCCGCTGCACAGCTCCGCCTCTACCAGCTCCACCTCCGCCGCCGCCGCCTCCGCCTCCTCCACCCCTCCCGCCACCGCCACCGCCGCCACCAAAGCCCCCACCTCTACCACCACCTCCACCCCCACCCCCTCCTCCGCCTCCACCACCACTACCGCCGCCCCCACCACCTCCTCCAGCTCCCTTGCCCCGCTTGCCCGTGCTGAAGCGGCGCCTCTCACTAGGAGCAGACGCAGCGCTGACCGACTCGGTGCAAACAAGGTCGACAGCAGCTGCAGAGGCAACAGAGGGCAAAAGAGGAACGGGGGAGCACCCCTCAAAGAAAGGGGTACGGGGGTCACCATGAGAGGCGCCTACAGCGGTGATACTAGTCTCTGCTGCAAGGAGGCGCTCCTCGAGGAGGTCGACAGTGAGGGTGGTAGGGCAAAGAGAGAGGAAGTGGTCCCTGACCGAGCGGAGAGTGTCAGGGAGTCGAGTGACTAGGTAGTAGAGGGTGATGTACACGGGGGGGGGGTTCTGGGCGCAGAACTCAGCAGGAAGCGCAGCGCGGTAGCGAGTGTCACTAGTGCGGAGGTGCGTAGTGAGGTCAGTGACTGTGGCAAAAGCAGCGAGGTCAGGGAACAGGTACGGTAGCATGAGGCGGCTAAGCGCAGCAGTGGCAGGGGAGGAGTAGCGTGCAACTACAGCGTCGTACAGAGTCTTAGCACTCTTGTACTGACTAAAGTGCGCGCGCTCAGTAGACGGTAGGTGACTACGCACAGCAAGGCGGGCAGCAGCATCGCGCGTGAGCCACTGCGAGCGAACGGTACTGTCAGCATCAGCAGCAGGGGCAGTAGAGGCGCCCGACGTAAGATCAAACAGGGAGAGACCATCCTTGCTATCGCACTGAAGGAAAAGCTGCAGATCATCTAGCCAGACATCAAAGTCAACCGCTCGACCCTCAGCATCAAAGGTGAGAAGACTAGGACTAGCCATGATAGGAGCAGCAGCAGACTAGCAGCAGCAGCAGTGCAACTGAGCGAGGCAGGACAGTGCGACTCGGCAGGGCAACTCAGCAAGGCAGTGCGGCTCGGCCGCGCGGCTCGGCTAGGCTCTTACCAGGGGCAGAACGACAGGTCCGGGACTGGGTCGGGGCCGTGACAGGGCCAGGACAGGGTCGGGGCCGAGCAGGGTCCGGGACGGGGCAGAAACGGGGCCGGGACAGGGTCAGGGCCGGGGCAGGTCCGGGACAGGGTCGGGGCCGAGCAGGGTCCGGGACAGGGCAGCAACGGGGCCGGGGCAGGTCCGGGACGGGGCCGAGGTAGGGCTGGGACAGGGTCGGGGCGGGGGCCAAGGCAGGTCCGGGACGGAGGCGAGGCCGGGACGGGACCGGGACGGGGCCCTTTTAGGGGCGGCGTAGGGGCCGCGTAGGGGCGGCGGAGGGGCCGCGTAGGGGCCGCGTCAGGGACGGGGCCGGGCCGGGCCGTGTAGGGGCGGCGTAGGGGCCGCGTCAGGGGCAGAGTATGGGCCGCGTCAGGGGCGGCGTAGGGGCCGCGTCAGGGGCCACGTAGGGGCCGCGTCAGGGGCCGCGTAGGGGCCGCGTAGGGGCCGCGTCAGGGGCCGCGTAGGGGCCGCGTCAGGGGCCGCGTAGGGGCTGCGTCAGGGACGGGGCTGGGTCGGGCCGCGGCAGGGGCGGCGTAGGGGCCGCGTAGGGGCCGCGTCAGGGGCCGCTTAGGGGCCGCGTCAGGGGCCGCGTAGGGGGCCGCGTCAGGGGCCGCTTAGGGGCCGCGTCAGGGGCCGCGTAGGGGCCGCGTCAGAGGCCGCGTAGGGGCCGCGTCAGGGGCCGCGTAGGGGCCGCGTCAGGGACGCGTAGGGGGCGCGCTAGGGGCCGCGTAAGGGCCGCGTAGGGGCCGGATAGGGGCACTCTAGGGGCGCGCTAGGCGACAAAGGGGCCACGTAGGGGCCGCGAAAAAAAAATAATTTACGGCAGGGCGTCGGGCAGCTTAAAAAAAAATTATGGTGGGCCCTTAGGAAGGAACGGTCCCATGTGGGAACCCGCTCTATACCATGTGAAGTGAACAACAGGAATGAATGAACTAGGAAAGTGTGAGATACAAATATGAAAGCTGTACCCCTTAGTGTCTACCCCACTACAGCCTACATAGGCTAAGGCATGTATATCTGACACTGTCCCGTGCGTTAGATATGGCAGGGAGCCGTCAAAGAAGCCAAGAATTTGAGCGCCTTCCATCATCAGCTCGAATTTGAAGGATTAGGTGTAGAAGTGATTTCCGTCAAATGGTGTTGATGTTTGCAGTTTCAGCACGTGTGCGAATTGTGACTAAAACTGAAGTGCATGCAGTGTCTTCGTCTCTTGTCCAGGTGGGAGTCGATTCGGCATGAAACTAACAGAGCCGCGTTGAGGCTCATATGGTGCGAAGGTCGGCTGTTGATTTCCGCATGCAAAAGACGAGCCGTCAAGAATCATGGGAGTGACTCCGTTGTTGTTGTCGCTGTTGTTTGACTGCGCAGGCAAGTCTTTGTCAAAATAACGAACGAGGATGAATGAACAAGCAAAGAGTTGGGTACAAGTACTAACCCTAATTGGGTTGTACCCCTTATGGGCTACCCCACTACAGCCTACACAAATGTATAAGCTATAATGTTCAGACACACCCCCATAGGCAAAGTGGGGGAGAACAAGTGGTCACAAGACCAGTCAAGAAAAGCAAAACAAGCTCAGGGTGGATCACAAAGTCACCACACAGTCCGAGCACAAGCAAAGGGCCACAAGGCCAGTTCACTTGCAGAGTTATATAAAGAGAACGAATAATACAGTGATCATACCCTAGCAAGTGCAAGCATGCAGGTATATATATAGATCATAGTACATGCGGAGTCAAGCGGTAAGCAAGTGAGGAAGAGTAGGCACAAGGCCTAACACAGTAGCAAAGCGCTGATGATCACCAGGCGGAAGTGCCTTGGTGAAGACATCAGCAGTGTTGGCCCGAGTGGCCACGTACGCAAGACGAAGCTGGCCATGCTGCTGCAACTCTCGAGCAAGGAAGTATCGCAGAGCGATGTGCTTCGTTGTGTGCTCCAGTCTGTGCTCCTGACACAAGGCAGTCATGGCCTTGTTGTCTACGTACAGAACTGGAGGCGAACGAGGCTGCTCTCCCAAGTCGGTCAGCAGGTAGGTGAGCAAGCGTAGCTCCTGAGCAGCCATAGCCCCGGCGTAAATCTCAGCCTCACAACTGGAGCTGAGAGCCAAAGACGAGCGGGTAGACCGCCAAGAAACAGAGCCGGAACCAAGGCTGAAGGTGTAACCCTGTGACGACCGCTGCGTAGCTGAGTCGTCAACCCAGGAGCCGTCTGTGTGACCAGTGAGAACAACTGGTAACGCAGTACCCTCTTCGCAGCATCCCAGTGCACTTTTCGGTGCCTACCGGGAGCCACGTAGCAAGCCAGAAGGCTGAGAGGGTACGCGAGGTCAGGTCGTGCGCACGTCATCAGGTACATGAGGCAACCCACAAGCTCTGGGTACGGACCACTCGGCTCTATGGACTCGTCCGAAGGTGGAGCTGAGAGCGAGTGGCTGGTAGACAGAGGAGTGGGCTGTGGCGAGGAGAACTGGAAACCGAAGCGCTGAAGGACCTGGTGCACCATGTGTGACTGAGTCAGTGTGATGGTGCGCCGTGCTCTGTCCCGGGTGATCTGCAGGCCCAGATAGCTTTGCAGTTCACCCAGGTCAGTGCAGGTGTGTCTCTTCTTCAGCTCTGACTTCACAAGGGTTAGTGCCTTAGTGTCAGCTGTGGCAAAGACGAGGTCGTCGACGTACACGAAGACGTAGAACGGGGGCAGCGAGGTGTCGGAGCGTAGAAACAGCGACGGGTCCGCCGTAGAAGGAGCAAAGCCAAGAGCTGAAAGTGTAGTCCTGAGTGTGTCGTGCCACTCGCGCGGCGCCTGGCGGAGACCGTAGACTGGCCGGCGGAGGCTCCACTGGGTACCTGCAGGAAACGACCCAGTGAAACCAGGTGGTCGGCGCAGCCAGATCTCCTCGTGCAGGCTGCCCTGCAGGAAAGCTGTGCTGAAGTCCAGAGAGTGTAACTCGTAGTCACGCTGAGCAGCGACGTGCAGCAACACCCAAAGAGTAGTCATCTTCGGGGTGGGGTAGAAGGTCTGGAAGTAGTCAGCTCCCTGTCGCTGACTGAAGCCACGAGCAACGTAACGCGCCTTGAAGGCAGGCGGAGAACCCGGCGGCCGCTTCACCCTGAAAATCAACTTGCCATCGACTATGTTCGCCCCAAGTGGGGGAACCTCGTCTACGTAGGTGCCTGTGGACTTCCAGGATGCCATCTCGGCATCCATGGCTGCCTGCCATTGAGAGGAGTACGGACTCGTAATCGCCTCTGCGTAAGAGCGCAGGGTCGGGACGTCTAGTGCATCCGGGTCTCCCTCAGGGGCAAGCAGCATGGAAGCGAACAACAGGGGCGACGGGGCCAACAGGGCCGCGAGGCGCGGCTAGGGGCGACGGGGCCAACGGGAACGTGGGGCGCGGCTAGGGGCGATGGGGCCAACGGGGCCAAGGGGCGCGGCTAGCGGCGACGGGGCCAACGGGGCCGAGTGGCGCGGCTAGGGGCGACGGGGCCAACGGGGCCGAGGGGCCGAGCTAGGGGCAGAGACGGGCCGGGCCTAGGGGCCGTGAGCGACGGGGCCGAGGGGCCGTGAGCGACGGGGCCTAGGGGCCTGGATCGAAGGGGGGGGGGGGGGCGCGGGGCAGTGAGGTGGCGCGACGGGCCTAAGGGGCGCGACGGGCCTAGGGGGTACTAGCAGCGTAGCAGGTGGTGGGCCCAAGGAACCTGCTCTGATTCCATGTCAAAATAACGAACGAGGATGAATGAACTAGCAAAGAGTTGGGTACAAGTACTAACCGGGAGGGAAGGGGGGGGGGGGTGTCACTTCGGGACTGGTTACAGTGTTGTTGGTTCTTTGCTGGCAATAGGGGTGCTGGTGTTAGTGCTCGCACTGCTTTGCCCAGGTTTCCGCGCCTTGTCAGTTCTTCTACCCTCGCTGCCCGTCCATGTGAGTCAGGGTTGGGTTGGTTGGGTGGGGGTAGGTCAAGTGCCCCTTTTGCCTCGTTGTAAAGTTGCTGCCAATCTCCATATTTGAATGCTTCAAACCGCTTCTTCCCTTCCCTCCAACCCTCCCCTGCCGGGCAGCTTGAAGGGTTAAGCGTGGCAGGATTATGAAGAGTCACGAAGCTGCGTCAGAGTTGGTGTCACGGGAGAACCTGAGTAGTGGAGTCAGCCAACACACAGCGAACTCCTCAGCCAAGGCGAGGAGCCTGCAGGTAGTCGGAACCCCCTCCCTCTCCCTCTCCCTCTCCCTCTCCCTCTCTATTTATGTCCAACAACACCACCATCAGCAGCAGCAACAACTTCAGCAGTTGCAATAACACCCGCAGACGCAGCAACGACATCTCTGGCAGCAGCAGGCGAGGAGGCGGCGGTGGGAGTCCCGCTGTGAGTCCCCGTGCCGCACCTCATCTTCCAAGGCCACTCCGCTGTGAGTCCCCGCGCCGCACCTCATCTTCCAAGGCCACTCCGCTACGAGTCCCCGCGCCGCACCTCATCTTCCAAGGCCACTCCGCTGTGAGTCCCCGCACACCTTGCCGCGTCAACCCGCCACGCGCGTGCATTGTTAGTTCAGTTTGGAAAGTCGCCGCGCAGCTAGTTACTGCATGACACGCCGCTGCATCCCATGCATGTGCGCCGTTCCTATCCTCTCACCGTCTCTCCCATACCAACCGTACGACCTCGCGCCTGCCCTGATCACGCGGATCCGCGAGTTCTCACTCGACGCGCCCCTTTTGAACCCTTGAGCGCTTCTTCCTCCGCCCCCCCACGCACGTCGCTCCCGCCTGCCTGCCAGGGAACCACGTGTTCTGAGACATCCCCAAAACAGTGATCCACGTGGTTGGAGGTGGCGCTGTTGCGTCTCTCTGTCCTCTGAGATTGGTGATGTGGCTATTGTGCCAATCCCCCCCTATCTCCTCTCTTCCCGCTGTGCCATGCCCCCCGCCCCCGCCCTCTCCCCCCACTCCCCCCCCTGTTGTCCTATTGCCTCCATGCCGGCCTTTCTGTCTTGCCTCCTGCATTTCTCACTCCCATTGTTCCTGCTACTGCTTCCAAGCCCGTGCAGCAGCCAATTGCTGTGGTCGTGCTGCAGTTCGTCACGTGTCCCATGGCAAGGAAAGCAACACATGCACTGTACTGCAGCCACTCACTTCCCTAACCAACCTCAGCGCCCTCCCTGTGTGTGGCTTCCCTCACAGCTTTCTGGAGCACAGCTTGGGGTGGCAGCCATACGAGGTGGCAGGCAGGTGCACACCTGGTAGCATGCATCATAGCTCCAATCATCACATGGCACCTCTCCACGTGCTCGCGCCAACCACCACCTGCTTGACACCCCTCCACTCACCCTGCTGTAGTGTTGTTAGGTTGGTGGCGTAAGGTGTCAAATCCCAGCCACCAGCTGGGCACCTGATTGGCATGTTGCCACAGTAGTCTGACAAACATAGAATAGCAAGGTGTACATTTGAACCAGTCATTTATATTTCAGATGAGATGAGATGATGAGAAAAGGATGAACAGGTGAAGCTTTACAAAGAGTTGTTAGTAGTTGGCAAACAAACATCGCACTTGACAAACGGTACCGATGTCTGACATTGATACGGTACGGTGCCATTGCACTCTTGGTGCACATTGTTGTAGAGCCAAGGGGCAATTTCTAAAGCCTTACCTCTGCCAGATTCTTAGTACTGCAATGCTAGAAGTACCATAAACCCCTGGATAGAAGCGCAGGCCTCGGTTAAGCGCCGGCGGTTGTAAAAGGGCGATGGCGCTTATATCCGGTCCTCGATTATAAGCGCACCCCTGGAGGCTTACGGATTATAAATGCACCCCTGTATTATGACACATTATAAGCGCCTCCCTTTTCTAATTCGACTATTATTATCCTATCTTTTACAGGCTATTTTCACGACAACATAATATTTTTCCAATTCTACTACGGTACTAAATCCTACTGATAGTTTACCGCAACATTCACTGACCTTCTCTAGCATCCTATGCATTCTTTTCTTCCTAGCATCCTATCCATCACCATCAACAGTGGCGGAGCCATCTTGGTCGGCCTCCCCGTCCGACTCTGGCTCCTCTACGTTGTTGCAGCAGAATCCATCTGCTGCAATCTCGTCATCAAGTTCTACTTCACCCTTGACGGCGTCTCGCCGGTGCTGCATGCAGAGATTGTCCTGGGACCCATCCAGGGCGTTGCTGATGCCACAGGTGAGAAACGAGCGCTGAATCAACTCCTTGGGCACGGCCTTCCAGGCCTTGGAGATCCACTTGAGCGCCAGCTCTAGAGGTGGCTTGCGGATGTTGCCTGCCACACATGGAAACACTACAGCAATCAGAACAGGGTGGAAACAGTTAAGAGCAGACACATCGTACACGTAGGGATTGAGCTCACCTCTTTCGGCCAGGCAGTCGACCCCCTCGCTCTCGAACCACTCCTGGTACAGTTGTCGGACTACTGCTTTGAATGAGCAGTTCACCGCGACGTCAAGAGGCTGGATCTCAGAGGTGCAGCCAGCTGGTATGACGGTGGGGACGATGTTCAGCTCCCCGAATTTCACCTTCACAGCATCAGTGAGGTGCCCGCGGTAGGAGTCAAGAACCAACATCACCTTCCTGCTGTGTACTCCGAACCTGGGGTTGGCATACGGGTTCACCGTCCCGTCGAGCCACGCGAGGACGCCGTCAGCGTCCATCCAACCGTTGGGATGTGCGGCGACCACAACATCTGCACATCCGTACAAGGCGTACGGACAGATTAGCAGACATAAAAAAAATCATCACATGCAAATGACATCGTCACTGCACAATCTGCTCGGCTTACCGGAGGGGAAATTCCCCTTAGGAATTGTCTTGCGCTTAAAGAAGACCCAAGGATTGAGCTTCTCGTCGCTGGCGGTGAAGGCGAGCATCACCGTCACGCGTTCTTTTTGATAGTCGCCACTGCGGATGGGCACGGAGCAGATCCCCACCTCTTTGACCGTGCGTTCAGCTGGCATCTCAAGCCAGAGTGGCGTTTGATCGGCATTAATAATCCAACGGTTGTCGATGCCGTACTGTCGGTGGGAGTGTCGCACGAACTTCCAGAAGTTCTGCACCTGTATCTCACACTCTGCAAGGGAAGGGTGGGAGAGACAAACAAAAGAAGAAAATTAGAATCTCGAAGGTCGTAAGCAGCCATAAACGAGAGCGACAGCACAAACACCGACTCACCAGACGACAGCTTCTGGCCGATTCTGGTCTTCACTCGGGTAGTGAAGTTCCAGCGCCGTCGAAAACGCTCAGTCCACCTCTGAGATCCAGCCCACTTTACCTCAGGATGCAGGATCTTCATCACATCATGTGACCACTTCTGCAATCGATCGACAGACACGGCGAGACACTTTTTCCGGTGGGCAAGAACACGTGAGTACACCTTGATCTCCATGTCGCGGTACCACGACGCCCGACCACGCCCGTGAAGGCGCTTGCGAGCCCCATGTGCACCTTCCAGCTCACCCTTCCGCGACTTCCACTCTGACAGGGACTTTCGGGAGATACCAGTGTCGCGGGACATTCTCCGCACACTCACAGCTCCGGACTCCAACTTTGCAATCCACTGCAGCTTCTCCTGGGAAGTGTAGGAGTTGCGCTTGTGTGTTGAAGGCTTGCTCCTGGGGGACGGGGGGCGGGCATCACGATTCTGTTTGGAGGGGTTGGGCCGTTTCTTATTCGGCGGGGGAAAACTAGGGACAGGCAGGTCCTCGGGAAGACCGTCGGCCGCCCACCACTCAACATCGTCTTCAGCACCAGTACGGGCAGTCTTCCGCGTCTCCCCAGCGTGGCGACAGACCGGGGCCGGGTTCATCGTCGCCGCTGCGCTCGGGCTCGGAGATGCATGTGTCGAAAGCTGAGTAACTGCGAGGGAGGAGCTGCAAAACGGGCTGACCGTTGATGACGACGATAGGCGGAGTAGGAGGAGCAGGAGGTGCTGGAGGAGCAAGAGGCGCAGGAGGAGCAAGAGGAGCAGGAGGCGCTGGAGGAGCAGGAGGCGCTGGGCGACTCTGCCACTGAGTGTAATCGCGAGTGTTGCCAACAGCAGGTCGACGGCTAAAGAGGAAGTGAGTGCCTGGAAGGCCTGCCATGGCCTAGGCAGGCCGAGGGAAAACAAGAAAACCGAAAAAAACGATGAGAATGAGCCTCGTTTGAAACCCTCGCCCGAGACCCCTCCAACTTCACGGCCCGGGTTCCTCTGCAGGGAAAGGGGGAAAACTGTCAAGATCCCCCCGCAGAGGAGTTGAGGTGGTGAGGTCAATGCCTCGGTGGAGTGGAATATTGCCGCTTCTGCCAATTGCGTGGTTGTACAGAGTCGTGCTTGGCACGACATGCGACCCTGATTGGGCAGTCGCACCCTAAACTACGTGTGCGCTAGCATGGGCCAGATTCATGTTCGATGAATCTGGCCAGGCCAGCAAGGCGTGATGGGCGTGATTCCACGCCTTGTTGGCCATTTCACGCACTTTTCATGCACGGATACGAACATTCTAGATGTGGATTGAATCCCCTTTTGAAAAAGCTTCAATTTCATGTTAAAACAATACATTTCATTTTTTCCATTGTATAAACGCCGGCGCTTATAAATTTCCTCGATTATAAGCGCACCCCCTAAAAAACTGTGTTTTTTTATACCCCCAGGGGCACTACTATCCGGGGGCTTACGGTACCAGTGTATATGGGCATTTCAATTTATGTACGGCAGTTCTTCAAACTTGCAACATCAAGAGTCTGCACATACTTCTCGAGACTACCGTACATCCCAGATGTACACAAGAAAGCATTGAAACATATTATAATGCATAACATCCTATTGGTAATTGTTGGGCTGGGAAAATCCCTTCGGATCTTTTTCAAGACTAAGGCTCAGAATAGTGATGTATTAGCGGAAGCATATTAGTGAACTAGTTGAACCACCTTGCACTGGTATGTGAGAACAAGATAAGTTGATAATACCAAAGAGATACAGGGCTTTATATGTTTTTAAGGAATATAAAAGGTTTAACTAATTGTAACTGCTGTTGCGGTTCGATACAGCGACGACTCGGGTAACTACTCAATAGTGAGTCAGTTATGTGTCCTTGCTGTCGCGCTGCTTTTTCGGCGATTCAAAGGTCGCTGACCTTTGACCTTCACTTAACCTCTTGCTGTTGTCTTTCTGTCAACCGCTTTGGTTGACTCGCTGTTGCTTCGTTGTAGTTCGCTTCGCTTGCGTTGTAGTGTTCAACACATCAGAAGCGCGAACTATATGTTTCCAACACTCCCCTTCGCTTCTGGAGTGTCATCACCTTCGTTGCTGGTGACGTGGACTTGTCCAGTCAACAGCATGCAGTACTCGAACTTCTGCTTTCCGAGTTTCTTGGTCAAGTAATCTGCTGCCATCTCGGATGTGGGGCAGTAGGATAGCTCGAGTCTCCCTTTCTCGATCTCGTCCTTCACAAAGAAATAACGTAGGGAAATGTGCTTTGTTCGGTTTGCGAACCCGCTCTTGTTCGCTATGCGAATTGCAGATTGGTTATCGCAGAAGAGGGAGAAGTTGGGTAACTGGGCCAGCTTTGCTTCTTCCAGTAGTTCGCGAAGTTATAGTCCTTCCTTGGTGGCTGAGCAGAGTGCTATATATTCAGCTTCAGCAGAGGAGAGAGCAATTAGTTCTTGCTTGCTCGACTGCCACGAGGTAGGACCGACGGGCTCAAGTCGATAGATGTAGCCAGTGCGCGATCGCCTGTTGTCAGAATCGCCTGCGTGGTGAGCGTCCACGTAGCCGATTAGTTTTGGAGTTGTGGTTCCGGTCTTGTGGTAGGTTAGGCCGATCGTTGGTGTGCTGACGAGGTAGTGTAATGCGCGGTCGAGTTCTGCCATGTGCTCTGCCTCGGGCCGCTTGAGGTAGGTAGCAAGTTGACTTGCTGAGTACGATAAGTCTGATCGACAGGTAACGGCTGCGAAGAGCAGGCATCCCAGTTCTCGCTGGTAGTCGCGTAGTCCGGCAGGTCCGAGCGGATTAGCCTTTTCCTGGTGATTTCCAGCGGTGTAGCGGTAGGGCGTGGAGATGGCGACGGGCGTTAATCCAAAGCGTTTGGCGATTGTGTCGGTGTATTTTGCGACGCTGAGGTAGATCGCGTTCTCTCCATCGAGTATGTTGAGTCCCAAGTACTGGGTTACGGTGGAAGAAACCGTGAGTGAGAGATCCTATTGCAGCTCCCCTTCAAACCAGGTGGTGATGTCGTCGGTAGAGCCTATGTAGAGCAGGTCGTCTACGTACACGATCAGCAGGATGTATTCGGCTTCCTTCATGAGTGTGTACATTCCCTGGTCGAGTGGTAGTTGTTGGAAGCCGAGGCGGATTAATTGGGCGTGTAAGTACTGCTGCCACCGTCGAGGAGCTTGCTTGATGCTGTACAGAGACTTTAGTAACTGACAGACTTGATTAGGGTCTGTCACGGTACCGTGCCATTGTTCGACGAAAATTTTTGCGTCGACGGGAGCGTAAAGGAAAGCGTTGGCCATGTCGATTTGGCGGAGTTTCTTTCGCTTCATGGCGGCTATCGCGAGAAGGATTCGCAAAGAGGTTTGTCAGCTGATTGGCGCGAAAGTCTCGGTGAAGTCTCGTCCGTGCTCTTGGTCGAAGCCACGCGCGACCCATCGTGCTTTGAATTTGTCAATAGTCTCATCAGCTTTCGTCTTCACGCAGAAGACCCATTTACCCGTGAGAATGGTTTTGTTGCGTGCCACTCCGATGGGTACTATCTTCCAGGTGTTTCTGTCTTCCAACGCTTTTAACTCCCTGTCCATGGCTTCGCGCCATTTTTCCCTGTGCTCCCCCCCCAAAGCTTGCTGAACTGTACTAGGCTCTCACGGCGGCGATGCTCCATGGATTGCGGTGACGAGGCCGAGAATCTGCAGCCCAGGTGTAATGTTTTCCGATGCCCAGGTGTAATCCCCACTGTGCGCGTTGTGAGAATCGTCCGGCTAGTGCAGTGTGTGGTCAGTTCTATACCATGCAGCCAAAAACTCGTAACATTTTTGTGTTGCCCAATTTTCCTGTCCACAGCAGATGCGGTGATGCGTTGTTTGGAAGCGAGGATGACCAAAGCAAGTTGTGTAGCAGCACAGCGTGGTCCATTGCCTCAGGCCACTGATGGTTGGGTAGTCGCATGCCACGTAGCAGCTTGCACGGTGTTCTAGAGGGTCCTATTCATCCTTTCTGCCACGCCTTGCTGTTGATAAGCGTAGGGAAGAGAGATGAGTCGCTTGATGCCTCTCTCCGCCAGGTATTGCTTGAAGCGCTGTAGCTGATATTCTCCTCCCCCGTCTGATTGGAAACTTTTCAGCTTCACTCCTGATTCCCTCTCTGCAACTGGGAGCCAAGCGACGAAGGCTTTGAAGGCCATGTCGCGACTCGGAAGATGGAGGTGCCAGACGTATTTGGTGGCGGCGTCGATGAACGTGATTACGTAGTTGTATGCTCCCTGTCCGCTTTCGCGGGTGTACAGTATGTCGCTGTAGACCTTCTCCAGTGGTGCATATGCAGGCGCGCTCGGGTTGTGGTGAGATATGAATGGCTGATGAGGTAAGTCGGATTAGGGACAGGTAAAGCAGGTTCTGCGGACTCGTTGAAGTTCTCTGCCGTCGGGTAAGAGTAGTGAATATTTGTTGAGAACTCCTGCTCTTATCGTGTTGTTCAGTGTCGTGTTGTTGGGATGTCCTAATCTTTGATGCGACAATGATTTGTCAGCGCGATGTCCAGGTGAACGTCTGTACAGGTCAGAGTTGGAGTAGAAACCCGTAGTGATGTTAGCACTTCTGTGGACGTCTCGTGGAGCGGGAGTCAGCTGTTGAGCGGGAGTCGGTGTGGTATCGGTGACGGGAGTTGGTGCTGGTGCCGATGTTGTTGCTGCTGCTGTTGTCTCTGCTGCTGTTGTTTGTTGAATCACTGCTAACGCCCTTGTCCGTTCTGCTTCAGGTATAGTGTGTGAGTACCAGAAGCCTCCGGGGCTGAAGTTTGGGTCGAGATCTGGTGGGTGCGACCAAGTGGTGAAGTTGACGATCGCGTCGCTGTCAGCAGTTCCTTGATCTGAGACGAAGTTGAGGACGAAAACATTGTTCTTTAGGACCGCTTTCTTGATATAAAGTCCACCCTTCCCGTTGTACAGCTTGAATTCCTGAGTGGTGCTGTCGGCCTCGATATGAATCCCTTTTGCCACGAGTTGACTGGAACTGAGTAAGTTGTAGCCCAGTCCTTCTGCAATCAAAACCTTTAAGCTGTAAAACGACGTTAGTCTCGCGGGACTGAAGTTGAACTACTCCTTGTCGTCGTGTGCGCAGGTTCTGGTTGTTGGCGACGGTTATCACGACTTCCCGGTTGAGGCGTTGTTCCCATTGGACGAAGTGGTTTGACGAGCACATGTGTTGTCCACAGCAGCTGTCTAAGAACCAAGTATCTTGACCGGACGGTTCGCTCTGTGCGATAGCTGCGTACGACGGATTTGGTTCCAGCGATTCGCGACGAGGTGTGCTTTCATCGAGCACTTCTTTTGGTGAGTGGGCCGGTGGTGAACCGGTGATGCAGAAGTCCATTCTTGTCATGCAACTTATGATATTTCTTGTTCCTCGTGCAGGTCGTGATGTTGTCGTTGAAGGCAGTGCCTGGTTGGGAGGATGCAGCTGTGTGGAAGCCACTTGACTACTTGAAGGTCGAAGTTGACGAGATGGTGGTGTCGATTGTTGTTGATTCAGACAGTGAATACGGGAGTGACCAGACGTTCGACAGACGTGGCAGAATGGTGATACGTGTCTTCGTCCTTGATGCTCGTTCTGTCGGTTGTTGTTGTTGTAGCGCCGTTGAGTGTGAAAAGCGAACTCTGGTGCTGATGCCCTTTTCTTGTGACGTTCTTTGTGCAGGTCCATGTCTTGTTCGGCGTGAATTTCGGCGCAGAGGTTTGCTTCGGAGATTCTTCCATGGGCTCGAAGAATGGCTCATGTGGAGCGCCACTGAGGACCGAGGCCTGTGATGACGACAGTGACAAAAGCTCCTTCGGATATTAATCTGCCGCATCGAAGGAGTCTATCGCGCAGACCGCGACAGCGGCTGATATATGCCATTCCCTTTTCGCCGGGTTGCATTTGGACCATTGTCAATTGGGCCATGAGACGACTATGATTAACGCTGTCGGTTGCTTGATTCAGGTACTTCAGGTGGTTGTACGTGAGCTCGGCAAAGTTTCCGTATCCGCGATAAGACCGGATGTTATGCTGCTCGTTTGCCGTTATGTTACGCAAAAGTATGGTGTACGCCATTAGTGACTGATACGTGTACTGCTGCTTGTCGTACACTGTCTGTGAAGTGAACAACAGGAATGAATGAACTAGGAAAGTGTGAGATACAAATATGAAAGCTGTACCCCTTAGTGTCTACCCCACTACAGCCTACATAGGCTAAGGCATGTATATCTGACACACCCCCATAGGCAAAGTGGGGGAGAACTAGGGGTCACAAGACCAGTCAAGCAAAGCAAAGCAAAGCAAGCTCAGGGTGGATCACAACGTCACCACACAGTCTGAGCACAGGGTCAAAGGCCACAAGGCCAATTCACATGCAAGTGCATATATAAAGGTAAACAAGCAAGTGCAGGTATATATAGATCACAGAACAAGCAAAGTCAAGAGGTAAGCAAGTGAGGCCAAGTAGGCACAAGACCTAGCATAGTACAGAAGCGCTGATGATCACAAGGCTGAAGTGCCTTGGTAAAGATATCAGCAGTGTTGGCCTGAGAGGCCACGTAAGCAAGGCGCAGCTGGCCACGCTGCTGCAGCTCACGAGCAAGGAAGTAGCGAAGAGCAATGTGCTTCGTTCTGTGCTCCAGTCTGTGCTCCCGACACAAGGCCAGCATGGCCTTGTTGTCTACGTACAGAACTGGAGGAGAACGAGGCGGCTCTCCCAGTTCAGTCAGCAAGTAGGTGAGCCAGCGTAACTCCTGTGCAGCCATGGCCCCTGCGTAGATCTCAGCCTCACAATTGGAGCTGAGAACAGAAGACGAGCGGGTAGACCGCCACGAAACAGAGCCGGAACCAAGGCTGAAGGTGTAACCCTGTGACGACCGCTGCGTAGCCAGGTCGTCAACCCAAGACGCGTCTACGTGACCAGTGAGGACCACTGGACTCCGCCCTCCAAGCACTAGCCCCAAGCCCGAAGTACTGCACAAGTAGCGCAACACCCTCTTCGCTGCAGCCATGTGCTCTGGTCGGTGTCTCCCAGGAGCAACATAGCGCGCCAGAATGCTCAGAGGGTATGCTAGGTCAGGTCGAGTGCAGGTCATCAGGTAAATGAGGCAGCCAACAAGCTCTGGGTACGGGCCACTCGGCTCTACGGACTCATCCGAAGGCAGAGCTGAGAGCGAGTGGCGAGTAGACAGAGGAGTGGCCTGAGGCGAGGAGTACGTGAAGTCGAAGCGCTGAAGGACCTGCTGCACCATGTGTGACTGAGTCAGGGTGATGGTGCGCCGTGCTCTGTCCCGAGTGATCTGCAAGCCAAGATAGCTGCGCAGTTCACCCACGTCTGTGCACGTGTGTCTCTTCTGCAGCTCGGACTTCACGTGGGCGAGTCCAGCAGTGTCAGCTGTAGCAAAGACCAAGTCGTCGACGTACACGAGGATGTAGAACGGCGGCAGTAAAGTGTCGGTGCGAAGAAACAGCGACAGGTCAGCAGTGGAAGGAGTAAACCCAAGAGCCGCAAGCGTAGTCCTCAGTGTGTCGTGCCACTCACGTGGCGCCTGGCGGAGACCGTAGACTGGCCGCCGGAGGCTCCACTGGGTACCAGGAGGAAACGACCCAGTGAAGCCAGGTGGGCGGCGCAGCCAGATCTCCTCGTGCAGACCGCCCTGTAGGAAAGCAGTGCTGAAGTCAAGGGAGTGAAGCTCGTAGTCACGCTGAGCAGCAACGTGCAGCAGAACCCGAAGAGTGGTCATCTTCGGGGTCGGGGAGAAGGTCTGAAAGTAGTCAACTCCCTGCCGCTGACTGAAGCCTCGAGCCACGTAGCGCGCCTTGAAGACAGGCGGAGAACCCGGCGGCCGCTTCACCCTGAAAATCCACATGCCACTGACGATGTTCGCCCCAGGTGGGGGAACCTCTTCGACGTAGGTGCCTGTGGACTTCCAGGAAGCCATCTCTGCGTCCATGGCTGCCTGCCACTGAGAGGAGTAAGGACCCTCTATCGCCTCTGCGTAAGACCGCGGGGTCGGGATGTCTGGTGCATCCGGGTCTCCCTCAGGGGCAAGCAGCGTGGACACGAGATGAGGTAAAGCAGCAGCAAAACACTGGAACTCCTCCTGTCGGTCCTCAAGGACGTCCATGCTAAGGGCACACTCACCCCCGACGGACGGAGGACAGACAGACGCAGACTCAGCAACAAGACTCTCGGCGTAGTCTAGGCGACAGTGAGCAGCAAAGTCGACAAGCTCGGCAACTAAGGCAGACGCAGCAGTGGACTCAAAGGAAGGGTCAGTGACAACAGTGGCTAGGATACGTGTGACAGTAGGACTGGCAGCACGAAGGGAGTCAGACTCCGGGTCAGCAAGAGCAGGAAAAGAGGACGCTGGAGGAGACGGCAAAGGGACACGCTGTGACGCAGTGCCATCGGATGCGTGCCCGGGACTGCAGGAGGACGCGAACGTGGAACACGACGACTAGTGCGAGCAGTGCGAACAGGCGACGCAGGACGCGACTCAGGCTCACGACGCTCAGCAAGACCTCCAGTGGGACCAGCGTAGGGAGAAGGAGCAGGCAGAGGGGAGACCAGCGGTAACTGTGACGTGGACTGGACAGGCGGAGGACACTCTAAGGAAGGAGCAGGACTAGGAGAAGGCGGAAGACCAAGAACCTGCTCAAGGAGCGGAACGAAGTACGGCCGCGGCCGCGCAGCACCTCCAGAACCAGCAGGGACAACACCAGTACCCCCAGCGTCAGCTCCAACTCCAGCAGCACCACCAGCTCCAGTACCTCCAGCAGCTCCAGCTCCAGCAAGACCACCAGCAGACACAGCCGCTCCGGCTCCAGTACCTCCAGTAGCACCCACTCCAGCAGCACCACCAGCTCCAGCACCACCAGTAGCTCCAGCACCAGGAGCACCACCAGGCCCAGCAGCTCCAGTACCTCCAGTACGAGCACCTCCGGGACCCGTGGCTCCAGCACCCCCAGCAGAAGCAGAACCTCCAGTACCGGCTCCAGCAGCACCTCCAGCTCCAGAACCTCCAGCAGCAGCAGAACCTCCAGCACCGGCAGCACCTCCAGCTCCAGCAGCACGGCTCCAGCGGCGAGCAAACCACTCGCGCAGCTCCTGTGGAGAGGGAAGCTCCCGCCGGGACAAAGCACCCCAAGGACCGCCAGGTCCAGCACCGACAGGCTCCACACCCCCACTCCCAGCAGCCCCAGGCTCAGCACCCCCAGAAGCAGCACCCCCAGGCCCCGCACGCTCAGGCTCAGCACCCCTAGAATCACCAGAGTCAACAGCTACCTCGACAGGCTCGACTGCATCTACCTGGGACACACCTGAGGGGGCAGGACCCTGAGGGGGGAGGGGGTCTACCGGGGGGGGACCGGGAGCGAGGAAGAGCGGCGGGGGGGGGGAGGGGGGCAGTGCGGTAGGGGAAGAGACGGTAGTACGGAACCGACTCGTCAAACGTGACGTCCTGGGAGGACAGAACACGACGCGAGGTGGGGTGGTAAAACTGCCAACCAGGTGCGTCAGGGGGAAAGCCGAGGAAGACGCAACAGCATGGGAGGACAGCTTGTCCGCAGACAAGTCTCGGACGAAAGCTCGAGATCCCCAGACACGGAACGCAGACGCATCACCAACCTTCCCCGTCCACCGCAGAGTAGGGGAGGTCTCCGGCAGGGAGACCCGGGGCTGAAGGTTGATCTGATGCGCCGCGTACTGAACCGCGAACGGCCACAGAAAATGGAGAGCAGCCGCATGGATCATGGACGTACGAGCGACATCCATGACCATGCCAATGCGGCGCTCAGCAATCCCATTTTGCTGTGGAGAGGCCGGAAGCGTGAACGTCTGGCGGATGCCCTCCGCACGACAGAAGGCTCGCAGAAGGTCGGAGGAAAACTCTCCGCCTCTGTCGGAGTGCAGACGCAGAACAGGAAAGTCCGAGCCGAAACGCTCTCTGAGCTGGAGACGAGCAACGCGGATCCAGTCGATCAACACCTCAGTGACCTCACCCTTGCTGCGCAAGGGGAAGACAGTGGTGTAACGCGAGTAGTCGTCAACGACCAGCAGGAAGTAACGCTCGTGACCCTGTCCACGGACGCGGGCTGGGCCCCAAACGTCCATGTGAAGAGTCTGCAGCGGAGCCTCTGTCGGGGGAAACTCGGAGGAGTGAGGAGCGGCGCGCTGCCGCCCCTCGACGCAGGGAACGCAGGTAGGGGCAGGTCCCGGGGGAAGGGGAGGGAGGGACCGGGGGAGACCAGAGACAAGGACACGGGAGGCCATGCCTCGGAGATGAGGCAAGGAGGGGTGACCAAGGCGGTGGTGCCAGAGGAGGGTCTGGTGGGACAGGAGGCGACACGAGCAGGGGGCAGACTCAGGACCGGACCGAGACGCTGCAGCAAACACCTGACTCGACGCAGCCACCTGACCACACACAGCAACCTGGGGAGACTCTGTGGTCAGTGTCTACAGGCTCGACCCCGGTCGACGGGTAAACGAGGCCAAGTGGCGGCCCGTCTGAGCACACGTGCAGTGAGTCACTCGCTGACCTGCAGGAGTGAACTGGTCAACTCCGGCATCCTGAAGGTCAGCACCACTCACCAAGTTCGTGGAGAACGAGGGGAGGTAGAGACCAGACAGGGAGCCCGACGGGGCCGCCGGACACGGGAGGACAGTGGAGTAGCGAGCAAGGACAGGACCCCCAGAGGGGTCTGCCAGAGAGACCGCAACCGGCCGACTGAGCGGCGTAAGGGTGGTGCGGTCTCGAAAGAAGGAGCGGGAAGCACCCGAGTCGAGGGTGAAGGTGTGAAAGACCTGAGCAGACTCGGTACCTGAGAGAGCAGCCTCACCAGCACCTAGAGCAGCAGACTCACGAGTACCTGGAGCAGCTGACTCACTGGCACCTAGAGCAGCAGCCTCAATACCAGGGTCAGGCGGAACACACACGTAACAGTCACCCTCAGCACTAATAGACACAGCATACATGGCAGCAAGAATAGCATCAAAGTCAAGATCAAAGATAGCTACCCCCGACCTGAATAGATCTCCCCAACGAGGGATCTCAGTGGCGTCCGGGAACTAGGCACGCCAGGCGTCCGCCAGGCGACCGAAGCAGCGCTGGGTGGCGTGCAGGCCGCCACACTGCTCTCCAGTGCGGTCACCGGTGCGCAGGACGTAAGTACAGGGACCAGCACCCCCAGACCCCTGGGGCCCCGCGTACCACTCACGAAGCTGCTGGGGCGAAGGGGTCTCACGAGAGCGCTGCTGCTGCTGGGGTCCCCGCTGCACAGCTCCGCCTCTACCAGCTCCACCTCCGCCGCCGCCGCCTCCGCCTCCTCCACCCCTCCCGCCACCGCCACCGCCGCCACCAAAGCCCCCACCTCTACCACCACCTCCACCCCCACCCCCTCCTCCGCCTCCACCACCACTACCGCCGCCCCCACCACCTCCTCCAGCTCCCTTGCCCCGCTTGCCCGTGCTGAAGCGGCGCCTCTCACTAGGAGCAGACGCAGCGCTGACCGACTCGGTGCAAACAAGGTCGACAGCAGCAGCAGAGGCAACAGAGGGCAAAAGAGGAACGGGGGAGCACCCCTCAAAGAAAGGGGTACGGGGGTCACCATGAGAGGCGCCTACAGCGGTGATACTAGTCTCTGCTGCAAGGAGGCGCTCCTCGAGGAGGTCGACAGTGAGGGTGGTAGGGCAAAGAGAGAGGAAGTGGTCCCTGACCGAGCGGAGAGTGTCAGGGAGTCGAGTGACTAGGTAGTAGAGGGTGATGTACACGGGGGGGGGGTTCTGGGCGCAGAACTCAGCAGGAAGCGCAGCGCGGTAGCGAGTGTCACTAGTGCGGAGGTGCGTAGTGAGGTCAGTGACTGTGGCAAAAGCAGCGAGGTCAGGGAACAGGTACGGTAGCATGAGGCGGCTAAGCGCAGCAGTGGCAGGGGAGGAGTAGCGTGCAACTACAGCATCGTACAGAGTCTTAGCACTCTTGTACTGACTAAAGTGCGCGCGCTCAGTAGACGGTAGGTGACTACGCACAGCAAGGCGGGCAGCAGCATCGCGCGTGAGCCACTGCGAGCGAACGGTACTGTCAGCATCAGCAGCAGGGGCAGTAGAGGCGCCCGACGTAAGATCAAACAGGGAGAGACCATCCTTGCTATCGCACTGAAGGAAAAGCTGCAGATCATCTAGCCAGACATCAAAGTCAACCGCTCGACCCTCAGCATCAAAGGTGAGAAGACTAGGACTAGCCATGATAGGAGCAGCAGCAGACTAGCAGCAGCAGCAGTGCAACTGAGCGAGGCAGGACAGTGCGACTCGGCAGGGCAACTCAGCAAGGCAGTGCGGCTCGGCCGCGCGGCTCGGCTAGGCTCTTACCAGGGGCAGAACGACAGGTCCGGGACTGGGTCGGGGCCGTGACAGGGCCAGGACAGGGTCGGGGCCGAGCAGGGTCCGGGACGGGGCAGAAACGGGGCCGGGACAGGGTCAGGGCCGGGGCAGGTCCGGGACAGGGTCGGGGCCGAGCAGGGTCCGGGACAGGGCAGCAACGGGGCCGGGGCAGGTCCGGGACGGGGCCGAGGTAGGGCTGGGACAGGGTCGGGGCCGGGGCCAAGGCAGGTCCGGGACGGAGGCGAGGCCGGGACGGGACCGGGACGGGGCCCTTTTAGGGGCGGCGTAGGGGCCGCGTAGGGGCGGCGGAGGGGCCGCGTAGGGGCCGCGTCAGGGACGGGGCCGGGCCGGGCCGTGTAGGGGCGGCGTAGGGGCCGCGTCAGGGGCGGCGTATGGGCCGCGTCAGGGGCGGCGTAGGGGCCGCGTCAGGGGCCGCGTAGGGGCCGCGTCAGGGGCCGCGTAGGGGCCGCGTAGGGGCCGCGTCAGGGGCCGCGTAGGGGCCGCGTCAGGGGCCGCGTAGGGGCCGCGTCAGGGACGGGGCTGGGTCGGGCCGCGGCAGGGGCGGCGTAGGGGCCGCGTAGGGGCCGCGTCAGGGGCCGCTTAGGGGCCGCGTCAGGGGCCGCGTAGGGGGCCGCGTCAGGGGCCGCTTAGGGGCCGCGTCAGGGGCCGCGTAGGGGCCGCGTAGGGGCCGCGTCAGAGGCCGCGTAGGGGCCGCGTCAGGGGCCGCGTAGGGGCCGCGTCAGGGACGCGTAGGGGGCGCGCTAGGGGCCGCGTAAGGGCCGCGTAGGGGCCGGATAGGGGCACTCTAGGGGCGCGCTAGGCGACAAAGGGGCCACGTAGGGGCCGCGAAAAAAAATAATTTACGGCAGGGCGTCGGGCAGCTTAAAAAAAAATTATGGTGGGCCCTTAGGAAGGAACGGTCCCATGTGGGAACCCGCTCTATACCATGTGAAGTGAACAACAGGAATGAATGAACTAGGAAAGTGTGAGATACAAATATGAAAGCTGTACCCCTTAGTGTCTACCCCACTACAGCCTACATAGGCTAAGGCATGTATATCTGACACTGTCCCGTGCGTTAGATATGGCAGGGAGCCGTCAAAGAAGCCAAGAATTTGAGCGCCTTCCATCATCAGCTCGAATTTGAAGGATTAGGTGTAGAAGTGATTTCCGTCAAATGGTGTTGATGTTTGCAGTTTCAGCACGTGTGCGAATTGTGACTAAAACTGAAGTGCATGCAGTGTCTTCGTCTCTTGTCCAGGTGGGAGTCGATTCGGCATGAAACTAACAGAGCCGCGTTGAGGCTCATATGGTGCGAAGGTCGGCTGTTGATTTCCGCATGCAAAAGACGAGCCGTCAAGAATCATGGGAGTGACTCCGTTGTTGTTGTCGCTGTTGTTTGACTGCGCAGGCAAGTCTTTGTCAAAATAACGAACGAGGATGAATGAACAAGCAAAGAGTTGGGTACAAGTACTAACCCTAATTGGGTTGTACCCCTTATGGGCTACCCCACTACAGCCTACACAAATGTATAAGCTATAATGTTCAGACACACCCCCATAGGCAAAGTGGGGGAGAACAAGTGGTCACAAGACCAGTCAAGAAAAGCAAAACAAGCTCAGGGTGGATCACAAAGTCACCACACAGTCCGAGCACAAGCAAAGGGCCACAAGGCCAGTTCACTTGCAGAGTTATATAAAGAGAACGAATAATACAGTGATCATACCCTAGCAAGTGCAAGCATGCAGGTATATATATAGATCATAGTACATGCGGAGTCAAGCGGTAAGCAAGTGAGGAAGAGTAGGCACAAGGCCTAACACAGTAGCAAAGCGCTGATGATCACCAGGCGGAAGTGCCTTGGTGAAGACATCAGCAGTGTTGGCCCGAGTGGCCACGTACGCAAGACGAAGCTGGCCATGCTGCTGCAACTCTCGAGCAAGGAAGTATCGCAGAGCGATGTGCTTCGTTGTGTGCTCCAGTCTGTGCTCCTGACACAAGGCAGTCATGGCCTTGTTGTCTACGTACAGAACTGGAGGCGAACGAGGCTGCTCTCCCAAGTCGGTCAGCAGGTAGGTGAGCAAGCGTAGCTCCTGAGCAGCCATAGCCCCGGCGTAAATCTCAGCCTCACAACTGGAGCTGAGAGCCAAAGACGAGCGGGTAGACCGCCAAGAAACAGAGCCGGAACCAAGGCTGAAGGTGTAACCCTGTGACGACCGCTGCGTAGCTGAGTCGTCAACCCAGGAGCCGTCTGTGTGACCAGTGAGAACAACTGGTAACGCAGTACCCTCTTCGCAGCATCCCAGTGCACTTTTCGGTGCCTACCGGGAGCCACGTAGCAAGCCAGAAGGCTGAGAGGGTACGCGAGGTCAGGTCGTGCGCACGTCATCAGGTACATGAGGCAACCCACAAGCTCTGGGTACGGACCACTCGGCTCTATGGACTCGTCCGAAGGTGGAGCTGAGAGCGAGTGGCTGGTAGACAGAGGAGTGGGCTGTGGCGAGGAGAACTGGAAACCGAAGCGCTGAAGGACCTGGTGCACCATGTGTGACTGAGTCAGTGTGATGGTGCGCCGTGCTCTGTCCCGGGTGATCTGCAGGCCCAGATAGCTGTGCAGTTCACCCAGGTCAGTGCAGGTGTGTCTCTTCTTCAGCTCTGACTTCACAAGGGTTAGTGCCTTAGTGTCAGCTGTGGCAAAGACGAGGTCGTCGACGTACACGAAGACGTAGAACGGGGGCAGCGAGGTGTCGGAGCGTAGAAACAGCGACGGGTCCGCCGTAGAAGGAGCAAAGCCAAGAGCTGAAAGTGTAGTCCTGAGTGTGTCGTGCCACTCGCGCGGCGCCTGGCGGAGACCGTAGACTGGCCGGCGGAGGCTCCACTGGGTACCTGCAGGAAACGACCCAGTGAAACCAGGTGGTCGGCGCAGCCAGATCTCCTCGTGCAGGCTGCCCTGCAGGAAAGCTGTGCTGAAGTCCAGAGAGTGTAACTCGTAGTCACGCTGAGCAGCGACGTGCAGCAACACCCAAAGAGTAGTCATCTTCGGGGTGGGGTAGAAGGTCTGGAAGTAGTCAGCTCCCTGTCGCTGACTGAAGCCACGAGCAACGTAACGCGCCTTGAAGGCAGGCGGAGAACCCGGCGGCCGCTTCACCCTGAAAATCAACTTGCCATCGACTATGTTCGCCCCAAGTGGGGGAACCTCGTCTACGTAGGTGCCTGTGGACTTCCAGGATGCCATCTCGGCATCCATGGCTGCCTGCCATTGAGAGGAGTACGGACTCGTAATCGCCTCTGCGTAAGAGCGCAGGGTCGGGACGTCTAGTGCATCCGGGTCTCCCTCAGGGGCAAGCAGCATGGAAGCGAACAACAGGGGCGACGGGGCCAACAGGGCCGCGAGGCGCGGCTAGGGGCGACGGGGCCAACGGGAACGTGGGGCGCGGCTAGGGGCGATGGGGCCAACGGGGCCAAGGGGCGCGGCTAGGGGCGACGGGGCCAACGGGGCCGAGTGGCGCGGCTAGGGGCGACGGGGCCAACGGGGCCGAGGGGCCGAGCTAGGGGCAGAGACGGGCCGGGCCTAGGGGCCGTGAGCGACGGGGCCGAGGGGCCGTGAGCGACGGGGCCTAGGGGCCTGGATCGAAGGGGGGGGGGGGGGCGCGGGGCAGTGAGGTGGCGCGACGGGCCTAAGGGGCGCGACGGGCCTAGGGGGTACTAGCAGCGTAGCAGGTGGTGGGCCCAAGGAACCTGCTCTGATTCCATGTCAAAATAACGAACGAGGATGAATGAACTAGCAAAGAGTTGGGTACAAGTACTAACCCTAATTGGGTTGTACCCCTTATGGGCTACAGCCTACCCCAGTTTTTGATTTTGCCTACTCACGATTAGCAGTGTAGACATTTTCAAAACCCTTCTAAGCAATGTGCCCTTTTTGGAAACACTGATGGATCAGTGTAACTTGAAGTTTTGATAACTTTACCCAGAGGCATCAGTGTAGGTAAAATTTTTACCTTGATTGTGCTCTAGGCAGCTCAGTATGTGCTTGTAGCAACCAAGCCCGAGGCCCAAATTGCGCAAGATTACTTATCTTGCGCAAGTTGGGCGCTGGTGGGTGGGGGTTGTGAACTCAAAATTCGAGCACAGTGGCTTGTCTAGTTTTGCTGCAACACTTGTTTTTTCGCCGAGTTAGCAAGCTTCCCGGGGGGAACATGTGTTTGGGGACCTCGAGTCCCAAATTTCCGAGTCCAGAAAGTTGAAGTTTTTGTAGTGAGTGCAGCTTCGACCAATCAGGTTGCATCGCCTCTACTGTTACGGGTAGGTTGCAAGCAGACACTGAGTGACGCGGTGTCGGTTGCCAGTACTCTCGTGCTGGCATCGTAGTGCATCATTACGAAATTGGATGTATCGTTACGAAATTTATAGGAAACTTCGTCTCGATAAGTAGAGTTTTTGAAGAGGAAGTGGGGGGGGGGGGGGGGGGGGTGCCTGTACGCTCTTCAGGGTAATCTTCGCTAAGGGAAAAATTACCCCAGAGCATCAGTGTGGCCTAAATCGTTACACTAACATATAGGTGTAACACTAATCCCAAAAAAAAAAACCCAAACCCATTAGTGCAGGCCCTAAATTTCACCCTTCTAATCAGTATAGTAGTGTAAATCACAATGATAACGAGAGCCCTGTGCACACGTGCCGCTTGTTGATGTTGCTCGTAGATCGACATGAAGGAGAAGAACTTCTCCATCATGCTTCGGTCGAAGACGGTTGCTTAGTTAGCAGGAGTTTCAGTTGACTCAGCAGCTGGTCTTTGAATTGTGCCTCCTTCTGTCTGAAGTCCAGAGGCTGGCGGTGGAGTCGGAGTAGTGCCGGGTGTGAGAAGAATGAACGAGGATGAATGAACTATGAAAGAGTTGGGTACAAGTACTAACCCTAATTGGGTTGTACCCCTTATGGGCTACCCACTATAACCTACACAACATAAGCTATATAACATTTTGACACACCCCCATAGGCAAAGTGGGGGAGAACAAGAGGTCACAGGACCAGTCAAGAAAAGCAAATCAAGCGAAGGGTCGATCACAAAGTCACCACACAGTCCGAGCACAAGCAAAGGGCCACAATGCCAGTTCACATGCAGAGATATATAAAAAGAACAAACAAAACAGTGATCATACCCTAGCAAGTGTAAGCATGCAGGAATATTTATAGATCACAATACAAGCAAAGTCACGCAGTGAGTAAGTGAGGCAAAGTAGGCACAAGGCCTAACACAGAAACAAAACGCTGATGATCACCAGGCGGAAGTGCCTTGGTGAAGACATCAGCAGTGTTGGCCCAAGTGGCCACGTACGCAAGACGAAGCTGGCCACGCTGCTGCAACTCTCGAGCAAGGAAGTATCGCAGAGCGATGTGCTTCGTTGTGTGCTCCAGTCTGTGCTCCTGACACAAGGCAATCATGGCCTTGTTGTCTACGTACAGAACTGGAGGCGAACGAGGCTGCTCTCCCAAGTCAGTCAGCAGGTAGGTGAGCCAGCGTAGCTCCTGTGCAGCCATGGCCCTGGCGTAGATCTCAGCCTCACAACTGGAGTTGAGAACCGAAGACGAGCGGGTAGACCGCTAGGAGACAGAGCCAGAGCCAAGGATGAAGGTGTACCTCTGTGACGACCGCTGCATAGCTGAGTCGTCAACCCAGGAAGCGTCTGCGTGACCGGTGAGGACAACTAGACCCCGTCCTCCAAGCACGAGCCCCATGCCCGACGTACTGCACAAGTAACGCAGTACCCTCTTCGCAGCATCCCAGTGCACCTTTCGGTGCCTACCGGGAGCCACGTAGCGAGCCAGAAGGCTGAGAGGGTACGCGAGGTCAGGTCGTGTGCACGTCATCAGGTACATGAGGCAACCCACAAGCTCTGGGTACGGACCACTCGGCTCTACGGACTCGTCCGAAGGTGGAGCTGAGAGCGAGTGGCTGGTAGATAGAGGAGTGGGCTGTGGTGAGGAGAACTGGAAACCGAAGCGCTGAAGGACCTGGTGCACCATGTGTGACTGAGTCAGTGTGATGGTGCACCGTGCTCTGTCCCGGGTGATCTGCAGGCCCAGATAGCTGCGCAGTTCACCCAGGTCAGTGCAGGTGTGTCTCTTCTGCAGCTCCGACTTCACAAGGGTCAGTGCCTTAGTGTCAGCTGTGGCAAAGACGAGGTCGTCGATGTACACGAGGACGTAGAACGGCGGCAGCGAGGTGTCCGTGCGTAGAAACAGCGACGGGTCAGCAGTAGCAGGAGCAAACCCAAGAGCCGCAAGTATAGTCCTCAGTGTGTCGTGCCACTCGCGAGGTGCCTGGCGGAGACCGTAGACTGGCCAGCGGAGGCTCCACTGGGTACCTGTAGGAAACGACCCAGTGAAACCAGGTGGTCGGCGCAGCCAGATCTCCTCGTGCAGGCTGCCCTGCAGGAAGGCTGTACTAAAGTCCAGGGAGTGTAACTCGTAGTCACGCTGAGCAGCGACATGCAGCAACACCCGAAGAGTAGTCATCTTCGGGGTGGGGGAGAAGTTCTGGAAGTAGTCAACCCCCTGTCGCTGTTTGAAGCCTCGAGCAACGTAACGCGCCTTGAAGGCAGGCGGAGAACCCGGCGGCCGCTTCACCCTGAAAATCAACTTGCCATCGACTATGTTCGCCCCAGGTGGGGGAACCTCGTCTACGTAGGTGCCTGTGGACTTCCAGGATGCCATCTCGGCATCCATGGCTGCCTGCCATTGAGAGGAGTAAGGACCCGTAATCGCCTCTGCGTAAGAGCGCAGGGTCGGGACGTCTGGTGCATCCGGGTCTCCCTCAGGGGCAAGCAGCATGGAAGCGAAACGAGGTACAGCAGCTGTAAGAGACTCAAAGTCCTCCTGCCTGTGCTGAAGAACGTCCGTGCCAAGAGCACACTCACCCCCGAGAGACGGAGGACCGGTAGACGCAGACTCAGCAACAAGAGTAGTGGCGTAGTCTAGACGACAGGTAGTAGCAAAGTCAAGCAGCTCAGCAACGAGGGCAGACGCAGCAGCAGACTCAAAGGAAGGGTCAGTGACAACATTGGCGAGGAGACGAGAGACAATGGGACTGGCAGCACGAGCGCGGTCAGACTCAGGGTCAGGGACCTCAGGAAGAGAGGACTCAGGAGGAGCAGGCAGAGGAACACGTAGTGGAATCGAGGAAGGACAAAGTGCCATAGCGTGCGTGCCGGGGACAGGAGGAGGATGCGAACGAGCAACGCGACGAGCAATGCGAACAGGCAAGACAGGACGAGACACAGGCTCACGACGCTCTGTAAGACTGCCGGACTGCTCAGTGTAGGGAGAAGGAGCTCGTAGTGGAGAGGCCGGCCGTAACGACAGCTGCGACTGGTCAGGCGGTGGACACAGGAGGGGAGGAGTAAGGCTAGTAGAAGACGGGACACCAAGAACCTGCTGAAGCAGGGGAACAAAGTACGGACGCGGCCGAACAGCGCCGCCAGGGTCAACCGGTCCAGCTCCCCCAGCTCCAGCGCCTCCCGCGCCAGCTCCTCCAACTCTAGCGCCTCCAGCGCCAGTGCCTCCAACTCCAGCTCCTCCAGCTCCAGCGCCACCAGCGCCAGAGTCTCCAGCTCCAGCAGCCTCAAACTCTGTAGGGTCTCTAGCTCCAGTACCCCAGGTGCGAGCACCTCCAGTGTCACAGGATCGGATTTCCACTCGAGAATGTTGCACTAAAGGTGAGTACAAGGCGTATTTATACTCAGAAATACATAGAAACAACAGATAATCCGAACCTTCGGGAACGCGCTCTTCTAGAATAGATAATCACAAGTGCGCATAAGCACGCAAGCCCATTGGCACTTCGGATTATGGCGAGATTACGCCTTGTACACCACTGTCGGTGCTGTCGGTGCCGTATAATGTAAATGTCGGTGCCGAAAATACCAAATAAGTGAAATAATCGGAAAGCTCTAGAAAATAGAATAGTAGTCCGATTGAGGTGAAATAAAGTGCAAATGAAAGAGGAAAATAAGGAGAATAAGATGGAGTAAAAATATGGAAATGAGAAATATGTCGAACGTCGGCGTACTCTCACACTTCCCCCCCTCAAAGCTGGGTGGTAGATGTAACACCCTGCTTGACAAGATAGTCGCGAAGAGAACGTTGGGCGTTACTCATGTCTTCTTCAGAGACCCAGCTGTCCTCAGAAGGATCATAGCCTTTCCAGCGTACGAGAAACTCCAGGGCGCCATGCCGACGACGACGATGTGCAAGCACAGATTCAACCTCGTACTCAAGTTCATCATTCACGAGGACTGGAGGCGGCGGCGGAGGTTGGCGTCCCGTGTACAGCTTATTTGGATCTTGATAGGGTTTAAGAAGCTGCACGTGGAAGGCGTTATGAATCTTCCAAGAAGCTGGTAGGCGCAAGCGGAATGTGACTGGAGTGACCTGCTCTTCTACGAGGAAAGGCCCGCAGAAGCGAGGTCGTAACTTGGATGGAAGGTGACCGAGGTTGAGGTTGCATGTGTCGAGAAGCACATGGTCACCAACCGCAATGGTATGATCACGTCGATGGCGATCGGCCAAGCGTTTCTGTGAAGACTGTATGTCCTGTAGACGCTTGTGTGTCCGATCCCAAAGCTGCTGCATTGTGGTAACGAAGTCGTGCGCGGGTTGGACAGTTGCAGGTACTGTCGGCTGTTGTGGAGTTAGTGGATGTCGTCCGTAACAGAGGAAAAATGGGGTCTCTCCTGTTGCGGCATGCTTCGCATTATTGTAGGCGAACTCCAACACCGGCAAGTGCAAGTCCCACTTGTTAATGTCGTCCTTGCACGCTGCGCGCAAGAGTTGTTCCACAATTTGGTTCAAGCGCTCTGTCTGCCCATCGGTCTGGGGATGATATGCAGATGACATTGCGAGGCGTGTCCCCATGAGCGACATGAGCTCTTTCCAGAACTTGCTAGTAAACTTGGGGTCCCTGTCAGATATGAGGGTTGTTGGGATCCCGTGCTGTGAGATGATGTGTTTGAGGAATAGCTGTGCCGTTTCCTCCGTGCGTGCGGTTGTATGTGTCGGAATGAAGTGTCCCATCTTTGAGAATTTGTCGATGACGACCAGGATGGCGTCATGCCCCGCGTTGGTAGGTGGTAAACCGGTGATGAAATCCAAGCTGACCACTTGCCAAGGCTGTTCCGGGACGGGTAAAGGCTGAAGAAGTCCTGCTTTCTTCTGCTTACTGCTTTTCATCCGCTGGCACGTGTCGCACGAAGTGACAAACTTTTGCACGTCGTTTGCCATGTGAGGCCAGTAGTAGACTTTCGCAATCCCGGCAAGAGTCTTGTTACTCCCGAAGTGTCCAGCGTAGAGCACGTCATGGAATACTTCGAGAAGCAACTGCCGAAGAGGCGGGTAGTTGGGTACCCATATCTTTGTTGATCCTTTGCGTAGTGCGACGTCGTGGTCCCACTGCAACAATTTCTTTTTCTCTGCTAAGGGAATCTCGGGGTTGATGGTATACCCGTGCGTGAAGAGTCCCTTGAGTAGCGGATTCATCCCCTCAATCTGTATGGCGGCAACGTGTCCAGGCCGGCTCAGTGCGTCTGCCTTATTCTTGTGTCCCGGCTTGTACACGATGTCGTAGTCGAAGTGCGTCTCGAGGAAGTCAATCCACCTGACTTGTCTTCTGGAGAGGGTCGGCTGCGTCTTTAGGTACTTCAGGCTGCAATGGTCAGTGTAGACCGTGGTCTTTCTCCCTTCGAGGTAGCATCGCCATGTCTTGAATGCGGTGATGATTGCTAAAGCCTCTTTGTCGTGAATCGGGTAGTTGAGTTCTGCCCCGTGCAATTTCTTGCTGAGGTAGGCGATTGGTTGTAGTCCTTTCCCTTGGTCTTGCATCAAGACTGCTCCAACTACTTGGTCGCTAGCGTCAGCTTCGATGACATAGTTTTTTTCTGGATCTGGCAGGATTAGGACGGGTGCGGACGTGAGTGCGGTCTTCAACTGCTCCATGGCTTGCTGGTGCACATCCTCCCACTTGAACGGTGTATTCTTCTTCAGTAGATTGGTGAGAGGTGTTGCAATCTTTGCATACTGTGGCACGAACCGATTATAGTAGTTCGCAAAGCCAAGGAATTGCTGAAGTTCCTTCACGTTCTCCGGTGTCTTCCACGTACGTACGGCTTCGATCTTCTTTGGGTCGACATGGACTCCTTGAGCGCTCACCATTTGTCCAAGGAACTGAACTTTCTTCAATGCAAACTCGCTCTTGGATAGCTTGACGTAGAACTTCTCTTGTCGAAGTATCTCGAAGACACGTCGTAGGTGTTCGATGTGCTGCTTCATGTCCCTCGAGTAGATCAGGATGTCGTCCAGGTACACCACCACGCATTCGTCGAGTAGAGGCCTAAGAATATGGTTCATTTCGGCCTGGAATGTAGCGGGTGCGTTGGTGAGTCCGAACGGCATGACGAGGTACTCGTAGGATCCGTATCGTGTCCGAAACGCTGTCTTATGGATGGAGTTATCCGCCATCCGGATCTGCCAATATCCCGATCTCAAATCGAGTTTTGAGAATATCGTGGCTCCACGAAGCTGGTCAAGTAGATCGTCGATCCGTGGAATCGGATACTTGTTCTTGATCGTCTGCTTGTTGAGGGCTCGGTAGTCGATGCACATGCGTAAGCTTCCGTCAGGTTTTGGTGTGAAAAGCACTGGTGCACCGTATGGTGATGTTGATGGTCGAATGAGTCCTTTGTCCAGAAGGTACTCGATCTGCTTCTTCATGTCGGCCAACTCGGTAGGGCTAAGTCGATATGGTGCTCGGAAGGTCGGTTTTGAACCAGGTTCTTCGATGATCTCATGCTGGTGGGTTCGGTATGGAGGCAACTGGTGTGGAAGGTCGTCAGGGAGAACGTCTTCGAACTCTTCTAGAAGTTTCTGGATTGCTGGTGGAAGCTCGAGCGTTTTTCTCTCTCCTTCGTCCTCGTTGGTAACCAGTGCAACAAACCCTGCCATGGTTCGCTTCACGTCCTTCTCGAAGCGTGCGAGAGTCTCCTCCGGAATATCTCCCGTGTTGCTCCAATTCGGAAGAGGAACTCTTCTGTCTTGATTGTAAATACTCGCCGTGCGGGTGACCCAGTTGATCTCGGGGTTGAACTTTTGATGTTGGTGACGGGTAGGGTCGGTTTCCAGCGAAGGACCCATCTGCAGGTGTAACGCTGCTTCACCGTAGACTTGTAATCTGCTTCCGTCAACCATCGTAGCTGTGAAGTTTGAAGGCGTGTACTTCTCATTGATGCGTTCGAGGGTTGTTTTGTCGCATACTGAATGGGATGCTCCGCTGTCCACGAGTGCTTGGAGGCGTCGTCCATTGCAGATCACCTCGAGCAAAAGTGGTTGGCGTTGCTCGTTGTACCCGTTGATCGTCTCGTTGATTGGATCATAGGGCATTTCCCATAGCTCTGTGTTTTCTCCTGGGGTGGCAGATGGCCGGTCCTGCCGTTCCCTATTGCCATGATTTTTTGTTGTCGTCGACGACGTGGTTCTCGAGCTCGTAGTAGAATTCATAGATGGGGTAGATACCGTAGATGTTTCAGATGTTGCAGATGCATCTGTAGAGGAGGTTTGAGGTCGTCGCAGCTTCATGTTGACCTCCAGCTCCCTCTTGAGCTGCTTCAGCGCCACCGACTTCTTCCGTGGGGACCGGTTGGTCGATGCGGGCTGGTTTTTCAGAGAGAGGACGATGTCGTCGTTGGAAGGTCGATCTTCCACGCTCCGTTGTTGGTTCCCCATGCGCAGCTGCTGTAGTCGTCGTACCGGTACATTCTTTTTCTTCTGGAGCCTCTCTCGTGATTTCACAAAGGCCGTAGACCCAAGGGAATTTTTTCCAAGTAAAGCATCCTTGTATGATATTTTGAAGGGGTGCTTACTTTTTACAGGGCCTTTTTGGAGTTGTCCGGGTCCAGCAGGGTCTTGTGTCGCGGAGATTTTATTTCCCTCGGCGATTTTCCCTGGTAGAGTCCGTTCGTGGTTTGAAAAATTCACTCCACGATCCTCCAATATTCGCATTAAATCTGCTCCACTGCTGCGGTCCCTAAGCGCTGAACGTGCAGTTTTCATTTCGTCACAATCGATGAGTCGATGTCCGGGCTTGCCGCAGAAAGAACACTTAGATTTGTTCTTCTTTGGTCTTGCCTTCGCGTCGATTCGATAGAGTTCCATCGGGTCGGCGTACGTGGGGTTAGCCAAGCATCCTCCGTGTCGTCTAGCTCGTCCACGAAGTCGTCGTGTTCCGATCGTGGTTACGTCGAAACGTTCCGCTGCCGAAACGACGTCGTTGTAGCTGCTGTTAAAGTTTAAAAGAGAGAAGAGAGAAGAAGAGGATTGCACTAGCAAGAATGGGGATACAAATAGGAAACCCTAGAAGGGTTGTACTCGCTATAGAGCACCCCACTACAGGCTAGAGCATAAGATAACATTCTGACACACCCCCATAGCCAAAGTGGGGTGTAATCAGCAGAGTAAGCAAGGGAGTACAAGCTCAGGGTGGATCACAATGTCACCACACATTCTGAGCACAAGTTCAAGAAGCAATAGTTTAAGTTCACAATTATGAGCAAAGCTAGTGGTAGTCACAACGGGCAAGTGAGGAGGAGGAGAGAGAGTGAGAGGAGAGGAGATAGGAGGCGACGGCTGAAGCTGCAGACACACAGGCAACAGGAGGCAGACTGGCACAGCGGCTACCGGACGAAGTCCCCGGAATACAGGAGTAACAGGCCCCGCGGCTAAAGTAGCGGCAGACGAGCAACGGACCCACGGGCGGCTGGCACAGCTGGCTACGACTGGGCTACCGGACGAAGTCCCCGGAATACAGGTGCTGCTGGCGACACGACGGCAACCTCCATTCAGCTTCCCCAAACTATCCCACTCCCCCCTGACACATACCCGCTGCTACACCGCTAGCTCCACTCCCCCTTCACCCCCCCTTAGTACCACTCCACCGGCTCCAACACGTCCACCCCCCCTCAGCGTCAGCTGCAGCAGTGGGAGACGAAGGAGGAGGAGGAGCAGGCGACGCCACACACCCGCCACCCCCCAACCGCCACCCCCCAACCGCCACCCCCCAAACCCTAAAAACAGGGTAGGGAGGTAAGGGGGGGGGGGGCAACGCGCGGCCCCCCAGTAGACTCCCCTCAGGGTCGCCTCGACAGGCGACGGGAGTTGGGCCGGGGCAGGTCGGGGCCGGGGCAGGTCGGGGCCGGGGCAGGTCCGGGACAGGGCAGCAGGGGCCGCGCGACAGGGCAGCAGGGGCCGCGCGCGGCTCCCCTGGGCAGCGCGACGGGGCAGCAGGGCCGCGCGACGGGGCAGCAGGGGCCGCGCGCGGCTCCCCTGGGCGGCGCGACGGGTCCCCGTCGCCCGTCGCAGCGCCTCCCGGGGGCGACGCGGCGAGTGACGGGACAGAAACCCGTCGCGCGCCTCGGGGCGCACGGCGGGCAGAAAACCGCCGCGCGCCTCGGGGCGCACGGCGGGCAGAAAACCGCCGCGCGCCTCGGGGCGCACGGCGGGCAGAAAACCGCCGCGCGCCTCGGGGCGCACGGCGGGAAGAAAAACTGCCGCACGCCACGGGGCGTGCGGCACAGAGGGTAGCAGTAGCAGTTGCAGCGGAAGCAACAAGGTGGTGAGCCCACCCACAGGATCGATCCAAGGGGATCGACCTGCTCTGATAGCATGTTAAAGTTTAAAAGAGAGAAGAGAGAAGAAGAGGATTGCACTAGCAAGAATGGGGATACAAATAGGAAACCCTAGAAGGGTTGTACTCGCTATAGAGCACCCCACTACAGGCTAGAGCATAAGATAACATTCTGACAGCTGCTCCAATTTGCGGCCGCAACATGTTGTCGTGTTTCTTTTTTCAGCCCCGCGATAAATGCTCTAATTTTTTCGCCTTCCGTGACGTCGGGGATGCGGTTGAACAACTCCTCCATTTGTTGCGTGTAGTTTGCGACGCTCCCGATTTGTCGATGACGATGTATTTTGTCGCGGGCGATAAACGCTGCATTAATCGGCTCAAAACGTTGTAGTAATCCTTCACGGAATTGCTGCCACGTCGCTTCACCTTGGTTTAATAAACCGCTTCTGCTTATCCATTCAATTGCTGGTCCGCGCAGTAGTGTTGCTGCAAATTTAATTCTGTTTCTGTCGAGTGCTGGTGCTGTCCATCCAATGGCGGCGAAATAAATTTCGATCGCCAGAAGCCAGCGCCTAGCGTCGATTTCCCCATCAAAGGTGTTAGGGGCTCGAATTTCTTGGGCCTTGGGAAAATTTTGCGACTGCTGCGAAGTCACGATCGATTCTGCTTCTGTCGCAATTTTCGCCATGACGCGCGCTTTCACCCGAAGTCGTTCGATCCGTCGCGCGTCGGTCTCGCTACTTCTGCACCGCTCGATATAGGTCCCGACAATTCGCAATTGTCGTCCCTATATCGCAAACGTTTTCGCCAACAATCGAACTCACGATCCTGTTCAAAAAACGCGCGAGGGGGGTTATTCAAAAAATGCGGAATCTGGAGCTTACCAGCGTCGGCGCCGAATTCATCGCCCCCGGCGGTTTTTCGAAGCAGGAATTTCTTGAGCGCGCTGCTTAGCTGAAACTCCGCGAGTGAAAACGGCTCTGATACCAAGTGTCACAGGATCGAATTTCCACTCGAGAATGTTGCACTAAAGGTGAGTACAAGGCGTATTTATACTCAGAAATACATAGAAACAACAGATAATCCGAACCTTCGGGAACGCGCTATTCTAGAATAGATAATCACAAGTGCGCATAAGCACACAAGCCCATTGGCACTTCGGATTATGGCGAGATTACGCCTGGTACACCACTGTCGGTGCTGTCGGTGCCGTATAATGTAAATGTCGGTGCCGAAAATACCAAATAAATGAAATAATCGGAAAGCTCTAGAAAATAGAATAGTAGTTCGATTGAGGTGAAATAAAGTGCAAATGAAAGAGGAAAATAAGGAGAATAAGATGGAGTAAAAATATGGAAATGAGAAATATGTCGAACGTCGGCGTACTCTCACATGCAGGCTGCCCTGTAGGAAAGCTGTGCTGAAGTCCAGAGAGTGCAACTCGTAGTCACGCTGAGCAGCGACGTGCAGCAACACCCGAAGAGTAGTCATCTTCGGGGTGGGGGAGAAGGTCTGGAAGTAGTCAACCCCCTGTTGATGACTGAAGCCTCGAGCAACGTAATGCGCCTTGAAGGCATGCGGGAACCTTGTCGACATAGGTGGCCGTGGGGGCCTGGGCCTAGGTGAGGGGCGACGGGCCTAGGGCGTCGGGGGTCGCGACAGGCCTAGGGCGACGGGGGTCGCGACGGGCCTAGGGCGACGGGGGTCGCGATGGGCCTAGGGCGACGGGGGCGCGACGGGCCTAGGGCGACAGGGGTCGTGACGGGCCTAGGGCGACGGGGGTCGCGATGGGCCTAGGGCGACGAGGGGCCGGGCTAGAGGCGACGGGCGATTGGGGGGGGGAGGGGGGCGGGCTAGGGGCGACGCCAAGGAGTGACGGGCCTAGGGGCGTCAGGCCGGGCTAGGGGTGGCGACGGGCCGGGGCCTAGGGGCGACGCGCGCGAGGCTACGAGCCGGGGCCTAGGCTAGGAGGGCAGCAGGTGGTGGGCCCAAAAAACGGTCCTAGGAAGGGACCTGCTCTGAAACCATGTCACAAAGAACGAACGAGAATGAATGAACTAGCAAAGAGTTGGGTACAAGTACTAACCCTAATTGGGTTGTACCCCTTATGGGCTACCCCACTACAGCCTACACAATGTAAGCTATATATAAGTTTGAGAGTACCCCTTATGGGCTACCCCACTATAGCCTACACAATATAAGCTATATAACATTTTGACACCGGGAGATCCAGTAGATGAGCTTCTTTCTTTCTGTGTTGCCATGTCTTCTGTTGTTGTAGGAAGTTGAACAAAGTTGAGTCTTATCTTGCAAGCTCTCATACCATGTAGGGCTGAGAAAAGCATTTACGATCGTTTTCAAGACTAAGGCTCAGAATAGTGATGTATTAGCGGAAGCATATTAGTGAACTAGTTGAACCACCTTGCACTGGTATGTGAGAATAAGACAAGTTGATAATAGCAAAGAGATACAGAGCTTTATATGATTACAAGGAATATGAAAGTTTTAACTAACTGTAATTGCTATTGCGGTTCGATACAGTGACGACTCGGGTAGCTGCTCAGTAGTGAGTCAGTTATGTGTCATTACTGTCGTGCTGCTTTTTCAGCGAGTCAAAGGTCGCTCACCTTTGACCTTAACTTAACCTCTTGCTATTGTCTTTCTGTCAACCGGTTTGGTTGACTTGCTGTTGCTTCGTTGTAGTTCGCTTTGCTTATGTTGTAGTGTTCGACACATCAGAAGCGCGAACTATATGTTTCCAACAGTAATTTCCATAATCATACTAAACCACTACGATTTGAAATTCTAGACGAGAGTGGTGGTGAGATGGCACGACAGGCGATGCAGCCACGCTTGCCATTTGCTCCACACCTGCTCTTGTCCACCCCTCTTCCCTCCACTTCCCTCTTACACTGCTCTCCCAGCCTTCCATCATGCTCCTCTTCCCCACATGTGCTGCCAACATGCACATGGCATCATGCCATGCCACACCATTCCATGCCCCACCAACGCACAATGCCACGCTTGCATGCCATACCTCGGCATGCAAATGCATGTAACCAGTACCACCACCACCACCACCACCACCGCTGCCACCAGCAGCACGGAAGCATTGAAGAGCAGGAAGGGCAGCAGCAGCAGCAGTGGGCAGGCAGACACAGGAGTGGCGCAGCAGAAGCAACAACAGAGGGGAGCCCAGCAGAGGCACTCCGCTAGCAACTGAGTGCGTGTGCGTGTTGTTGTGCCAAAGCACTATAGTGGCACGGTCATCGCACTCCCATTCAGCCTACAAGCCTGCTCAGCTTCTGGAATTTTGGGGGAGGTGCTTCAACATTTGTTCTTCACACCCTCAAAGTTTCAAAAGTTTGGAAGCTTGCAAGAGGGAGCAAGTGGGAAGACAAGCTGACTCATGGTTGGCTTGACTCACTATTGGTAGCCTTGAGTACAGCTCTGAACATCCAAGTGTGGTTGGCTTTGCTGACCTAGCTAGGATGTTTCCCATCCTTCTCTAGCCTTTCTCCCCTAGGACTCAACCTTCTCTGAGTTCCCAGGATGGTCCCAACCCCTTAAGAGTCCCTTAGGCAATGTTGTACTCACCTCTTCCTTGCATCAATGAAACTACACGTTTTTTCAGCGGAGCTTACGTTTTCGTTCACTGCGTAGCGCATACACCTCTGATGAAAGCAAGCAATATACAGTTGAAAAGCAGACACCTGAAGATAAATTCTCTCCAAGTTTCAGCCTCATGAGTTATCGGAGCTGACCGTGACAGCGTTTTCAACAGAGGCGGTTCGAAGTCATCAGATTCTGCTTAGGCGGTTTCAAGGGCATCCGCGACCCCTAAGTGGACTCTAGACTATAACAAGTGGTACCAGAGGCGGTTCTTCTCTGTTCCTGGGTCAATATGGAGGCTGAAGGTTCTGCTCCAGCTGGTCCTAGTGGCAGTGGTGGCATGAGAGGCGCTGGGGAAGCAGGAAGAGGCGTTGCAGGCGGATCTGCACCAATAGCATCCGTTTCAACACCAGCCAAGGATGATGTGAAGGCATTCAACCTAGAGAAGTTCTCTGCGGATGATTCGGCATCATGGAGCTTCAGGATGGAGCTCCTATTTAACCATTATGGGCTGCTTGAAGTGATGGATGGAGAATTGAAGAGGCCTGCGAGCGAAGGAGCGACCAAGGAATGGGATCGCCGATCCAAGGATGGATTCTTCCTTCTCTCTCAATGCCTCTCATCCAACCAGCTGCACCACGTCAAGCATCTCATCAAGGATATCCAGTGTGGTCCCAAGGCATGGAAAATATTGAAGGATGTCCATGCCCCCAGCAGCGAAGCGATGGTGGTGGTGCTCGAGCGACAACTCCATGCGGTGAAGATCAACGAGGGTGATGCCGTGGAAGGAACGTTCGATCAACTCCGGGACCTCGATGTGAATCTCTCTGCTGCTGGTGTGGACTACCCTGAGAAGATCAAGTGCTACAAGGCTCTCTCCCTGCTGCCGGAGTCGTGGGGCCCCTTGGTGGTCAACCTCAATGGCATGAAGGTCTCATGGTCCCTTGAGTGGATCCGTGCTCAAGTCCTTCAAGAGGAGTTTCGGACAAAGGAGCTGACTGCCGCTGCCGGTGAAGGTGGAGGCTCTGCCTACGGCATGAAAGGCTTCAAGGGGCGTGGAAGCAAGAAAGTCAAGGCCAAGGAAGGCTCCGGAGGGGAGCAGTGTTCGGGAGGGAAGCGTGGCAACAAGGGAGGCAAGCGGTGTGACGGCAAGTGTTGGTATTGCCATGTGGAAGGTCACCCGTGGTTTATTTGTCGCAAGCTACCTGACGGTTGGAGGCCTGGTCAGCCATCAATTGAAGGCTCTAAGGGTGTTCATGGAGCTACGGGAGAAGGCATGGGCAGCGAGGAGGGCGATGGAGGTGCTGGCGGACATGGTGGCATGTTCTACCATGTAGGAGAGGCATGCTCCGAGGACATGGTTGCACCGGCCAGCAAGGTTGCTCCTCACCGCTCCTCCCATTGGGTCATCGACACGGGAGCCTTCATGACCATGACAACCTGAAAGGATCTACTGGATGAAGTCAGGCCATCAAAGGCAGCTACCGTCGTTTCAGCCACCGGCCAAGTTGTACCCGTGCGTGGCGAGGGGAGAGCCAACCATGTTTATGAGTGCGGATGGGAGGCTTGTGGGGCTGAAGCGTGTTCTTCTTGTCCCTGGACTATGTGCCAACCTTCTCTCTACCAAGTCATTGTGAGGCAGGGATGAAGATGGAGATGATGGGCACAAAGGTGTTCAAGGCAACTCTGGATGGGCACGTGTTGTGGGACCTCCGAGGCGGCAAGGACATGCACCGGTCCATGTGGGAGATACCGGTGCTGCCATGGAAGGAGGCGGCTGCGCGCTTGGCTGCTGAAGCTGTAAGAGGAGGGCATGCAAGCCACGTAACCAGTGGAGGAGGTGGTGATGGCAGTGATGGTGGGCTGCTTGTGCATGGGGAGGGTAAACTACCAAGTGTAACTCCTAGCACGGGTGAGACAGATTGGCTCACCGTACACCATCACTTTGGCCACGTGGCGCTACCTCAGTTACATCAGCTGTTTAAGGAGGAAAGAGTCAAGGGGCTGAGGATAAAGGGGGAGCCCAAGGATGTGGGCTCTTGTGAGACTTGCTTGACCAGCAAGTTCTCACGGTTTCCCTTCCATTCGGCGGTGGGGCAGTCAAGTGACCCGGTGGAGCTCGTGCAAGTGGATCTTGTGGGGCCCATGAAGGTGAAGGGAGATGGTGGGGCCATGTATTCCATGACTATGGTGGATGATTACCCAAGGCTCACCTGGTCTTTTCCACTTGCAAAGAAGAGTGATGCTGCAAGGGTCATCATTGAAGAGTGCTGCCCATGGTGGAGCGAGAGAGCGGCAAGCGGGTGAAGGGGATTCGTAGCGACCGTGGTGGGAAGTTTTTGAGAGCGGAGTTCCGGAGCTGGTTGAAGCGGCATGGCATCAAGCAGCAGCTCACCACGGCGTACACCCCTCAATCCAACGGCGTGGCAGAGAGAGCGAACCTGACCATCATAAAGTGCGGGAGAACGATATTGGTGGACTCGGGTCTACCCTTGCGGTTCTGGCCCCTCGCTATTCGTCATGCTACCGTCATCAAGAACCGGGTGTTGACTCATGTGGGAGGTCAGCATTGGGTCCCTATGGAGAAGTGGAGTGGCAAGAAGCCCCTGTTGGATATGCTTCGTGTCTTCGGGTGCATGGGGCTCGTGCATGTCCCTAAGGAGAAGCGTCACAAGCTTCAAGCGGCGGCGGTGTGGGCTGTTCATTTGGGTCTTGCACGGGGGAGCAAGAACTGGCTCATGTGGGACCCAAAATCCAACACCTTCTTCACCACTAGGGATGCCAAGTTCATGGAGGGGCTCATGTTCAAGGAGTGGTTGGAGCGGAGGAGGAGCAAGGTCACCATTCCGCTTGGAATAGAGGTGGGAACGAACGACCCACTTCTCATTCCCATCGAGTTGTCCTCATCTTCAGAGTTGACAGAGGTGTCATATGACTTGGGAGGTGTTGAATGGGAGGCAGAAGATGTGGAAGGAGTACTGCAGCAAGTCGAGGCCCCTGTAGCTGAGAGTGGTGATACCGAAGAGGAGGTGCAGCAGCCTACACCATCCCCTAAGCTTCCACCAAGGTGCACAACCCAAAGGAAGCGTGATGTTGTCTGTGGTGGAGCCAAGGAAGGAGCAGCCAAAGAGAGGCCCAAGAGAGCTGCCCACCCAAGGGATTTCCTCAAGTATGAAAGGCTTGGGGGTCCCAAGGCATTGCTGGTCCAGGAGGAGGAAAATGAGGAGAAGGGAGCTGAGGGGGAGATCGAGCAGATTTGTTGCTTTGGCATCAACTTACCTCATGAGCTGGTGTTTATGGAGGAAGCTCTCGGTCGAGATGATCGAGAGGCTTGGTTGGCTTCAAGGGAGGATGAGTTCAAGAGCCATATGGAGAATGAAACGTGGACCCTCACCAATCTGCCCCCGGGAAGAAAGGTGTTGGATTGCACGTGGGTGTTACGTGTAAAGACCGATGCGGAGGGGAAGTTGGAGAGGCGCAAGACAAGGCTTGTGATCGAGGGCTTTCAGCAGAGAGAGGGGATTGAATTTCAAGAGGTGTTTTCTCCTGTTGCCAAGGCTCCTACACTCTGGGTGTTGCTAGCAGCCGCTGCCGTTTGTGTCTGGAAGGTGGAGCAAATGGATGTGAAGACGGCGTTCCTCTATGGCGTGGTAGATGAGGAGATCTACATGAAGCAGCCAGAGGGGTATGACGATGGGAGCGGACGTGTTTTCAGGCTCAACAAGGCCATCTATGGCCTCAAACAAGATTCAAGATGCTAGTGTGCAAGGCTGGTGGAGGCGTTGGAGGCTCTTGGCTTCAAAGTTAGCGGGTGCGACGAGAGTCTCTTCACTACTGAGGGGGAGGAGGAGAAGGTGTTTCTCCTTGTCTACGTCAATGACATCCTCCTCTTCTCTCCATCCCTGGAGAGGATCAAGGAGTTGCAAGGAAAACTACTAGAGAGCTTTTAATGCAAGGCCCTTGGACCTGTGGGGTATTACCTTGGTCTTCACGTGGAGCGGGACGAGGTGAAGGGATGGTTGAGGCTTCACCAACACAAGTACCTTGCAGCCATGGGGGATAAGTATGGGCTGGAGGAAGGGAGGAGTGTGAAGACTCCTCTACCCTCAGGGTTTCAGCTGCACCTTGATGAAGAGGAGGGTGAGGTGTTGGAGTACGAGTTGCAGCGTCGGTTGCAGTCAATGGTGGGGAGCTTGAGAAATCTGCAGAAGCGAAAACATGCAGATACTTGCATAAGCAAAGGGCTTTCTCGTGCTGCCGACTGTGCAGACTCGTTCATCCCTACGTCAGCACCTTCTCACCCTTCCAGCATGTCCCCTGATAATTGCAGAATAGTGGAGTTTTCTGGCTGACGTGTGTTATTAGCTCCCCAATGCGGGTGGATGAAGGAAGGTTGGGAGATGCGAAGCTGCTGTTTCCTCTTGCCTCTCTGCCCCTCGCAATGAAGGGCTCCCCTCTCATGTGCGTTAATGGCTCCCCTCTCTTCCTCTTGCGTCGAGGGGAAGGAAGGAAAACACGGGAAGGAACGAAGGAAAGAGGTGCGGGAAAGAAGGAGAGGAAGCATTTAAAGATTGGACAGTACAAAGTGATGTTAGAGAAAAACACGGTGACTCGCTAGGCAGCGCTGTGCTAGACTCCTAATGACTCCCCCCCACTCCCCCCTCTCCCCCCTCCCCCCCCCCCCCCCCCTTAGGAGCTCAAAATACACCCCGCATGGTGTTGCCTTACGGCCCATGGCGTGGTTGGTCCAGCCGAAAGGGTCATCGCAACATTGCTCGTCCAACCATCAGCTCACGCACCACTCAATCGCAGTGTTCAGTAGAAACGAAGTGCCCGGAAACGAACAAGGGAAGGCATCAGAGCGAGCGTGTGGAGGGAGATAAAGCAGCGAGCAGAGCGACTCTGTACGCGAGCTGTGGTAGACGCCTAAGCCAGCTCCCCCCCATGCCGTGGCAGCATGGGAGTACCCTTGGCGTGGTCGCTGCAAGCCGTGGAGTGGGTGATCGACAGTTGGGAAGACTCACAGCCGCACAGCGATCGCCTCTACTCTCAACTTGCAAGCCAGCGCCTCGCAATGTCCCACACTGCTCCATCGCACTGCTTGGTGCCTCAATCGCGTTCAGGTTGACTCGAAACAAAAGCACAACACGACATGTGAAACCTCGCAACTAGCAACTCTGCAAGTCAACGGATCCGGGGAAGGAGATAACCGCGAGGAGGACAAGGTTGCGGGGATGGTACGGCCGATGCATAGAGAAATGGAAAGCATAGGTTAATGCTATATTATGATTGTAACCATGATCATATACCCCGGACCTGGAAAGCATAGGACTGTGAGGAAAAGTCAAAACGAGCTAACGCAAAATGTGAGGACGCGTCACCCCTTACGATTTTGCACGATCGATTGTAAAAAACCGATCGTCCACCGCACTTGAAACCTGCTTATTACATTTAAGAAGTTTTTTATCACGCATAGACCAGCGGCAGCCCCGACAAATCTCGCCCTTCATGTCTAAATGTGCACAAAAGGGGAGAGAGTGGGGGCAGGGAAGGGGGAACGGAGGAGTTCAGGGTACCATACAACTCCGACAGACCACTCCTAGCTGCCCAGCGGCCGACACCCACCCATGCCCAAGCCACGCCCAAGCCACGCCCAAGCCACGCCCACGCCATGAACAACCCACGCCCAAGCCATGCCCCAATACCGAGTCCACTCACCCTCCAGCATGTTGTAGTATTCCTTGCGCTTCACAGCCTCCTCCTTGTACACCTCCTTTAGCTTCGCATGCTCCGCAAGGTTCCGCCCCATCTCCTCTGGGACACGTGCGGAAAAAGGGATTCAAATCGGAGACCATGTTGTATCATCTCCGCCCGTTGCATCTCCTCCAGATGCTCCAAATTTGCCTCTTTCTCCCTCTGAACCCTCACATAACAGCCCAGCCCACACATGACAACACTCACCCCCTTCATCCCCCTCAGCTCCTCCAGCTCCTTGGAAAGCGCCTGCAACTGCGCCTGCAGTTGGGCCGCCTTCTCCTTCACCTCCTCCCTCAGTTGGGCCTCTGCCGCCCGTCTCTCCTCCAGATACTTGGAAACCGCCACTAGCTGCTCTACCTGCGCCTCCTTCTTCTTCACCTCCTCCCTCAGATTGGCCTCTTCCACCTGGCTCTCCACCAATCGCTGCTCAGCGGTCTCCAGCCTGGCCGCCAGCTCATCCCGCTCTGCTGACGAGTGCAGATTCAGCTTGGCATGTGCCGCCCGGCTCTCCTCCAGTTGCTGCACTGTGGTCGCCAGCCTAGCTACCAGCCCATCCAGCACTGCTGTCGAGTGCTGCTCCAACGCTTTGACCTGGCGGGGAGTATGGGAGAACGGAGATGCGTGGGGACGTGAGGACATGCAGGGGAGGAGGGAGTGAGAGGCAGTGAGGATGGGGTTGAAGCAGTTTCAAATACTGGAGTGCAACAGATGGGACGGGCAGGCAGCACTCTAGCAACCGCCATGCAGTATTTGGAGAACAGTCGGGCGGCAAATGCCTAGCTGAGGGAGGAGGTGAAGGGGAACGAGGCGCTGTCACGTCTTTTCTGCTTCTCTGCTTGCTCTCTTGTCCCGCTATTTCCACTTATTTTTCGCTTCTTTGCCTGCTATTATCCCCATGTTTCCACTTCTTTCAGCTTCTCTGCCTGCTATAAGTTCCCCTATTTCTTTTCCTCTCACTCCACTCCTCCTCCCACTCTGTGGCCGCTCATTCCTCACCATTTTCACATGCACCTGAAGGCGGTGGGCAGGCAAACACAGGAGCAGGCGCAGGGATGCCGTGTGATGTGAACCCTCTATGAATTTTCCTCTGCGCCCCCATGCCTCACAGGTGGAGGAGCAGGTGCAGGCAGCTGTGCAAGAGAAGCAAGCCCTGGAGCAGCAACTGGAGAACCTGAAGCTCTCAACGGCCGACCAGGTGAGCCTTTTTTTTCCACCTGAGGCGCTGGTCTCAGGACAAACCTAGCGCCGATATGGGATAGGCATACCTTGGAGCAGTAGCTCGCGCCAGCATCTGAAACTCCTTTAACCCGATCCTTTTCCTTACTGGCAAGGAGGAGGAGGAAAGGCTCACCCACCAGTCCCTCCTCCCTGCCAGTATGGGGTTGAAGCAGTTTAAGATGCTGGCGTGACCTACTGCTCCAAGGTATGCCTATCACACATTGCCGCTAGGTTTTGTTAAAATGTGAGGGAATGAATGATTGAATTAGCAAGCAGGTGGGTACAAGTGGCAAACCTAAAAGTGTTGACACATTGCAAACCTACCCCACTACAGCCTAAACAGACTATTGCATATAAGTTTGACACACCCCCATAGGCAAAGTGGGGGAGAACAAGAGGTCACAAGACCAGTCAAGAAAGGCAAAGCAAGCTCAGGGTGGATCACAAAGTCACCACGCAGTCTGAGCACAAGCAAATGGCCACAAGGCCAGTTCACATGCAGAGTTATATAAAAGAAAACAAACAATACAGTGAACACAACCTAGCAAGTGTAAACATGCAGGTATAGATATATAGAGTACAGTACAAGCAGAGTCAAGAAGAAAGCAAGTGAGGCACAGTAGGTACAAGGCCTAGAAGAGTACAGAAACGCTGATGATCACAAGGCTGAAGTGCCTTGGTGAAAACATCAGCAATGTTGGCCTGGGAGGCCACGTAAGCGAGACGAAGCTGGCCACGCTGCTGCAACTCTCGAGCAAGGAAGTAGCGCAGAGCAATGTGCTTCGTTCTGTGCTCCAGTCTGTGCTCCTGACACAAGGTCAGCATGGCCTTGTTGTCGACGTACAGAACTGGAGGAGAACGAGGCGCCTCTCCAAAGTCGGTCAACAGGTAGGTGAGCCAGCGTAACTCTTGTGCAGCCATGGCCCCAGCGTAGATCTCAGCCTCACAACTGGAGCTGAGAACAGAAGAAGAGCAGGTAGACCGCCAAGAGACAGAACCGGAACCAAGACTGAAGGTGTAACCCTGTGACAACCGCTGCGTAGCCAAGTCGTCAACCCAGGAAGCGTCTGCGTGACCAGTGAGGACAACTCGAGCCCGTCCTCCAAGAACGAGCCTCATGCCCGATCTACTGCACAGGTAGCGCAACACCCTCTTCGCAGCATCCCAGTGCACCTTTCGGTGTCGACCGGGAGCCACGTAGCGAGCCAAAAGGCTGAGAGGGTATGCAAGGTCAGGTTGTGTGCAAGTCATCAGGTACATGAGGCAGCCCAGAAGCTCTGGATACAAGCCATTCGGCTCTAATGACTCGTTCGAAGGTGGAGCTGAGAGCGAGTGACCGGTAGGCAGAGGAGTGGACTGTGGCGAGGAGTACGTGAAGCCGAAGCGCTGAAGGACCTGCTGCACCATGTGTGACTGAGTCAAGATAATGGTGCGCTGTGCTCTGTCCCGGGTGATCCGCAAGCCAAGATAGCTTGTCAGCTCACCCAGGTCTGTGCACGTGTGTCTCTTCTGCAGCTCGGACTTCACGTGGGCGAGTGCCTCAGTGTCAGCAGTAGCAAAGACGAGGTCGTCTACGTACACGAGAACGTAGAACGGCGGCAAAGTGGTGTCAGTGCGTAAGAATAGAGAAGGGTCAGAAGTGGAAGGAGCAAAACCAAGAGCAGCAAGAGTCGTCCTCAGTGTGTCGTGCCACTCACGAGGTGCCTGGCGGAGACCGTAGACTGGCCGCCGGAGGCTCCACTGGGTACCAGTAGGAAACCACCCAGTGAAGCCAGGTGGGCGGCGCAGCCAGATCTCCTCGTGCAAGCTGCCCTGTAGGAAGGTTGTGCTGAAGTCAAGCGAGTGGAGCTCGTAGTCACGGTGAGCAGCAACGTGCAGCAGTACCCGAAGAGTGGTCATCTTTGGGGTAGGAGAGAAGGTCTGGAAGAAGTCAACTCCCTGTCGCTGACTGAAGCCACGTGCAACGTAACGCGCCTTGAAGACAGGCGGAGAACCCGGTGGTCGCTTCACCCTGAAGATCCACATGCCACTGACGATGTTCGCCCCAGGCGGGGGAACCTCGTCGACGTAGGTGCTTGTGGACTTCCAGGAAGCCATCTCGGCGTCCGTGGCTGCCTGCCACTGAGAGGAGTAGGGACCCTCTATCGCCTCTGCGTAAGAGCGCGGGGTCGGGATATCTGGTGCATCCGGGTCTCCCTCAGGGGCAAGCAGCATGGACACGAGATGAGGTACAGCAGCGGGAAAGCACTCAAACTCCTCCTGTCTGTCCTCAAGAACGTCCGTGCCAAGAGCACACTCACCCCCGACGGACGGAGGATAGACAGACTCAGAGGCAGACTAAGCAACAAGACTAGTGGCAAAGTCTAGGCGACAGGCTGCAGCAAAGTCAACAAGCTCAGCAACGAGAGTTGACGCAGTAGAGGACTCAAACAGAGGGTCAGTGACCGCAGTGGCTAGAAAGTGCGGGACAGTAGGACTAGCAGCACGAAGGGAGTCAGACCCCGGGTCCGGACCGTCAGGAAGAGAGGACACAGGAGGAGAGGGCAGAGGGACACGCTGTGGAGCAGTGGAAGGACGCAATGTCATAGAGTGAGTGCCAGGGACAGGAGGAGGACGTGGACGCAAAACAAGACCAGCGCGAGTAGTGCGGACAGGCGACACAGCATGAGACACAGGCGACACAGGACGCGACTCAGGCTCACGACGCTCCGTAAGACCTCTAGTCGGTCCAGAGTAAGGAGAAGGACCAGGCAGTGGAGAGGACGGCTGTAACTGAGACTCTGACTGGACAGGCTGTGGACTCAGTAAAGGAGGAGGAGGACCAGGAGAAGGTGGTAGACCAAGAACCTGCTGAAGGAGCGGAACGTAGTACGGCCACGGTCGCGCAGCGCCTCCAGAAAGAGCAGAGACAGCACTAGTACCCTCAGCTCCAGGGTCGCCAGCTACAACTCCCGCAGCACCACCAGCCTCAGTACCTGCAGCGCCAACGCCTGCAGTACCAACAGCCCCAGCAGCTCCAGGACCTCCATAACGAGCACCTCCAGGATCAACAGCTCCTGCAACTCCGGCACTAGTAGTACCTCCAGCAACATCAAAACCAGCAGCTCCTCCAGCAGCTCCAGCACCAGCAGAACCTCCAGCAGCACTAGCACCAGCAGCACCTCCAGTAGCTGTAGCACCAACAGCGCCTCCAGCAGCACCAGCAGAACCTCCAGCAGCACCAGCACCAGCAGCACCTCAAGTAGCTCCAGCACCAACAGCGCCTCCAGCAGCTCCAGCACCAGCAGCACCTCCAATAACACCAGCACCAGTAGCACGGCTACAGCGCCAAGCGTACCACTCACGAAGCCGCTGCGGAGAGAGGGGCTCTCGCCGCAATGGGACACCCGGAGAACCTCCCGACTCAGCACCCCCAAACACAGCACCCCCAGGCTCCACAAGCTCAGGCTCAGCACCCCCAGGCTCCACAAGCTCAGGCTCAGCACCCCCAGGCTCCACACGCTCAGGCTCCGCACCCCTAGGCTCTGCACCCCCAGTCCCCGCACCCGCAGGCTCAGCACCCCTAATAGCACCTGAGTCGACAGCTACCTCGACCGGCTCGGCAGGGTCTACCTGAGACACACCTGAGGGGGCAGGACCCTGAGGGGGGAGGGGGTCTACCGGAGGATTACCTGGTGCGAGGAAGAGTGGCGGGGGGGGGAGAGAGGCAGCGCGGTAGGGAAAGAGACGGTAGTAAGACACCGACTCGTCAAACGTGACGTCCTGAGAGGACTGAACACGACGCGAGGTGGGGTGGTAGAACTGCCACCCAGGTGCGTCAGGGGGGAAGCCAAGGAAGACGCAAGGAACGGCACGGGAGGACAGCTTGTCCGCTGAAGTATCGCGGACAAAAGCTCGAGATCCCCAGACACGGAACACAAACGCATCGCCAACCTTCCCCGTCCACCGCATAGTAGGTGTGGTCTCCGGTAAGGAGACACGAGGCTGAAGGTTGATCTGATGCGCAGCGTACTGAACTGCGAACGGCCACAGAAAATGGGGAGCAGCCGCATGGATCATGGACGTACGAGCGACGTCCATGACCATGCCAATGCGGCGCTTAGCAATCCCATTTTGCTGTGGGGAGGCCGGAAGTGTGAACGTCTGGCGGATGCCCTCCGCACGACAGAAGGCCCTCAGGAGGTCGGAGGAAAACTCACCACCCCTCTCTGAGTGCAGACGCAGAACTGGAAGGTCCGAGCCAAAACTCTCGCTGAGCTGGCGACGGGCACCGCGGATCCAGTCGATCAACACCTCAGTGACGTCACCCTTGCTGCGCAAGGGGAAGACTGTGGTGTAACGCGACTAGTCATCAACGACCAGCAGGAAGTAACGCTCGTGACCCTGTCCACGGACGCGGGCTGGGCCCCACACGTCCATGTGAAGAGTCTGCAGGGGAGCCTCTGTCGGAGGGAACGAGGAGGAATGAGGAGCGGCGCGCTGCCGGCCCTCAACACAAGGAACACAGGTGGGGGCAGGCCCCGGAGGAAGAGGAGGAAGGCACCGGGGGAGATCCGAGACAAGGGCACGGGAGGCCATACCTCGAAGACGAGGCAGGGAGGGGTGACCAAGGCGGTGGTGCCAAAGGAGAGTCTCGTGCGTCAGAGGACGACACGAGCAGGGGGCAGACGCAGGACTAGATGCGGCAGCAAACACCTAACTAGACGCGGCTACCCGACCAGACGCAGAGACCGGAGGGGGCGCAGTAGTCTGTGTGTAGAGACTCGACCCAGGCCGACGGGTGAACGTGGCCAGGTGGCGACCCATCCGAGAGCAAGTGCAGTCGGTCACACGCTGACCTCCAGGGGCGAACTGGTCAACCCACGCGTCCTGGAGGTCAGCTCCACTCACCAAGTTTGTAGAGAACGAGGGGAGGTGGAGTCCCGACAGCAAGCCCGACGGGGCCGCAGGACACGGTAGAACCGTGGAAGAGTGCGCAAGGACTGGGCCCCCAGCGGGGTCAGCAAGGGAGACTGCGACAGGCCGACTGAGCAGCGTGAGTGTGGTGCTGTCTCTAAAGAACGAGCGCAAAGCACCAGAGTCAAGTGTGAAAGTGTGCAAGGCCTCAGTAGGTGCAGTACCAGAGAGAGCAGACTCACCAGTACCTGGAGCAGCAGACTCACCAGCACCTGGAGCAGCAGACACACTAGCACCTAGAGCAGCAGCCGCAATGCCCGGGTCGGGCGGGACACTCAGGTAACAGTCATCCTCAGCACTATCAGTCAAAGCATACATGGCAGCAAGGATAGCATCGAAATCAAGATCAAAGATAGGCACATTCTGCAGAAGCAGATCATGCCAGCGAGGGAGCTCCACAGCGTCAGGAAACTGGGCACGCCAGGTGTCAGTCAAGCGACCGAAGCAGCGCTGCGTAGTGTGTGGCAGCCCACACGCCTCCCCACGACATCTGCCGGTGCAAAGAACGTAAGTGCAGGGACCAGCACCCCCAGACCTCCCACGCCCAGCGTACCACTCACGAAGCTGCTGGGCCGACGGGGTCTCACGGGAGCGCGGCTGCTGCTGGCGCTGGCTACCACCAAAGCCTCCACGCTGCGCGGCTGCACCTCGACCAGCACCACCGCCGCCGCCACCTCCACCACCGCTGCCGCTGCCCCCTCCACCTCCGCCGCTGCCTCCACCACCTCCTCCTCCGCCACTGAAGCCCCCACTCCCGGTACCACCCCCACCTCCACCACTACCCCCTCCGCCTTCTCCACCTCCTCCACCGCCTCCCCCGCCGCCCCCTCCACCACCCTTGCTCCCTTTGCCCTTGCTGTTGCGGCGTCTCCCACTAGGGGCAAACGCAGCTCCAACCTCCTCAGTGCCAACGAGGTCGACAGCAGCAGCAGAAGCAATAGAGGGGAGAAGGGGGACAGGGGAACACCCCTCAAAGAAAGGGGTGCGACGGTTGCCGCGAGAAGCACCTACAGCTAAGATACTCTTCTCAGCCGCAGCAGGGCGCTCCTCTAGCAGGTCGACAGTCAGCTCGGTGGGGCAAAGGGAGAAAAAGTGGTCCCTGACTGAAGAAAGGGAGTCAGGGAGGCGGGTGACTAGGTAGTAAAGGGTGATGTACATGGGGGGGGGGGTTCTTGGCACAGAACTCAGTGGGAAGGGCAGCACGGTAGCGGGCGTCACTAGTGCGGATGTGAGCAACGAGGTCAGGGACTGTGGCAAAGGCGGCAAGGTCAGGGAAAAGGTACGGCAGCATGAGGCGGCCGAGGGCAGCAGTGGCAGGGGAGGAGTAGCGCGCAACTACAGCGTCGTACAAAGACTAAGCAGTCTTGTACTGGCCAAAATGCGCGCACTCAGCAGGCGGCAGGTGACTACGAACAGCAAGACGAGCAACAGCATCACGAGTGGTCCACTGCGAGCGAACCGTACTGTCAGCAGTGGCAGCAGGAGCAGTAGAAACACCGGACGTGTGATCGAAAAGGGAGACCCCATCCCTAGAATCACACTGAAGAAAGAGCTGTAGGTCGTCAACCCACACGTCAAAGTCAACTGCACGTCCCTCAGCATCAAAGGTGAGAACAGTAGGGCTAGCCATAGCAGCAGTAGGAGCAGTAGCAGCAGTAGCAGCAGTAGCAGCAATAGCAGCAGTAGTAGCAGAGGCAGCGCAGGGCAGTGCGGCTCGGTAGGGCGGCGCGGCTCGGCAGAGCGGCGCGGCTCAGTGGGCAGTGTGGCTCGGCTGGGCGGCGCTGCTCGATTGGGCGGCGCGGCTCGGCTGGGCGGCGCGGCTCGGCTGGGCGGCGCGGCTCGGCTGGGCGGCGCGGGTGCTTACCAGGGACGGGTGCACGGCCGGGCCGGGACAGCAGGGGCCGCGCCAGTAGGGGTGGCGACGGCAGGGGGGGCCGCAACAGGGACGGGTGCAGGGCCGGGCCGGGACAGCAGGGGCCGCGCCAGTAGGGGTGGCGACAGCAGGGGGGGCGCGACTGCAGGTGGCCGGATCAGCAGAGGCCGCGCCAGTAGGGGCCGCGCCAGCAGTGGGCCTCGTCAGCAGGGGCCGGGCCGAGAGGGGCCGCTTCAGGTGGGGCCGCGCCAGCAGGGGGGGCCGCGACAGCAGGGGCCACGTCAGCAGTGGGCCGCATCAGCAGGGGCCGCGTCAGCAGGGGGCCGTGCCAGCAGCAGGGGCCACTACGGGCTAGGGCCGCGACTGCAGTAGGGGCCGCGACGGGCTAGGGGCCGCGACGGGCTACGGGCCGCGACAGGCAGTAGGGGCCGCGACGGGCTAGGGGCCGCGACGGGCTAGGGGCCGCGACGGGCTAGGGGCCGCGACTGGCTAGGGGCCGCGACGGGCTAGGGGCTGCGACAGGCTAGGGGGGGGGCGTGACGGGCTAGGGGCCGCGACAGGCAGGGGGTCGCGACGGGCTAGGGGCCGCGACGGGCTAGGGCGCGATGCGCGCTTCGGGCAGGGCAGAAAAAAAAAAAATCGTGGTGGGCCCTTAAAAAAAAACGTTCCCACTAGGGAACCTGCTCAGAATACCATGTTAAAATGTGAGGGAATGAATGATTGAACTAGCAAGCAGGTGGGTACAAGTGGCAAACCTAAAAGTGTTGTATCCTATAAGAACTACCCCGCTACCGCCTAAACAGACTATTGCATATAAGTTTGATAGGTTTGACCTGAGGCCAGCGCCTCAGGTGGGAAAAAAGACTCACCTGGTTGGCCGTTGAGAGCCCCACATTCTCCATGCGCTGCTCCAGGGATTGCTTCTCCCGCACAGCTGCCTGCACCTGCTCTTCCGCCTGTGAGGCATGGGGGCACAGAGGAAAAGTCAAGAGGGGGTTCACATCACACGGCATCCCTGCGCCTGCTCCTGTGCTCGCCTGCCCACCGCCTTCAGCTGCATATGCAAATGGTGAGGAATGAGCGGACAGGGAGTGGGAGGAAAAGAAACAAGAAGACTTATAGAAGGCAGAGAAGCGGAAAAGAAGTGGAAACATGAGGATAATAGCAGGCAGAGTAGCAAAAAAAAAGTGGAAACATGAGGATAACAGCAGGCAGAGTAGCAAAAAAAAAGTGGAATAGCGGGACAAGAGAGCAAGCAGAGAAGCAAAGAAGATGTGACTGAAGGCGGTGGGCAGGCGACTCCTCCCCCTTCCTCACCCAACTCACAATCCGCACTTACATTGGTTGAGCCTCTTGCAAAACATCGATGATGACCATGATTTGAAGGACAACAAGGCTGCACGCATCAAAAGCACCCACATCGTACAACCCCCTTAGGTAATCCTTTCTCGCTTGCACATAAGATTTCTCCGCAAGCACAGGGCCGTCACCTGCAGCACCCCACACTCCCCACCCGACCTGCATCGTACTTGCCATGCGACATGCGCAGTACCGCACCCCACCCAACCCCACCTGCATGAGTTGCGTCGCAACAGTGTGGTACTTGAGCGGGCCGGGGAATTCCGCACTGTCAGCTGCAGCACACCCTCCTTCCCTGGACTGGGCGCCGGGAACATTATCAACACCTGCCATGGTGCAGAACGGTGGCGAGAGGTGGAGAAGGGAGGAGAGGGGTTAACAGGGGGTGTGTGTGAGAATGTGGGGACTACAGTGACAAGGGGACGATGGGACGCGTATGCAAGGCGTGAGATAAGAGCAGTGTCTTAGCATAGTATGGGATGGCGTAGCTGGCATGAGTGTGCGACACAAGGCTCACATGCACACAGCACCAACATGCACACAGCACCAACATGCACACAACACCAACATGCACACAGCACCAGCATGCACACAACACTCACAGGCACAAACACAATCACGTGGGGGAACTTGGCAACTTTGAACCGAGCAACGACTTTCTTCGTGCCAAAGTGCTCTCCACCACCTTCTGCTCCGTAAAGACGCTCTCGTTCACCTTGGGCTGCAGCACATTGGTCTGAGCGAAGACCTCAAGCGAGTCGGCAGTGATGTGGCGCTGTCATGGCCTCAAGAGAGGATGACAGGGGCATGTGCTGGTGGAGATGGTTATGGTGGGGGCGGGGAAGGGTAAGGGTAAGGAGGAGGGATGAGGCGAAGGAATGGGAAGGGGTGAGAAAGGAACTAGTATGTTAACATGGCACAGATGGGTGGGAAATGGCACATGCTAGTGAGAAGGCGGCTCTACGCTTCGCGCATTGGACGAATGTCGAAGAAGTTAGGATGTCATCATTCCCAGCATGTGAGCTCACCTCGGGCTCATTCTCCTCTTTGTCATCTCCCAAGGGATGAGGAGAAGGAAGGGGAAATCCTGCTGGTAGAGCGATCTCACCCTGACACTGAGGCAGCAGATGCCTAAGTCTCGGAGGCATGAGAGGGTGGAAAAAGTGAGGGTAGTGATTGGGTGGGGGGAAGAAGGGGGGCCAGGGAGGAAGGCCAAGAAGGGGGAAGCCTGTTGACGAGAGAAACGTCGATGAGAGGAAGGGACTCAAGGCAAAGCAAGTGTTGGGAAACTAAGAGACTGGCAGCACAGCAGCATGACATGATAGGCTGGGGACATGGAGGCATGGCAGCATGGACGACAGCATGGGGGCATGGGGGCACGACAGCATCGCAACACAATGGAGAAGCATACCTAGAAGAGCGAGATGATGGGGGAGAAGGTGCACATGAAAGGAGTGGCGACGGTGAGAGGCGAGGAGAGCTGCAGGGGACGCTGCATCATAGCAGCCTGAATCAGGGGCAGGGCAGTGTAGAGGGGGAGGGGGGGGGTCCCTTTTTACAGAATGGGACCGCAAATTGCCACAAATGAGCGCGCCTGAAACAAAACAAATGCAAAAAAAAGTGGGGAGGAGGGGCAACCGGGTGAGTAAGTGGGTGATTCACGGGGAAGTGGTTTTATGAGTGTACATACGTTGCAAAGAGTTGTCACATCAGCCACATCTTTCCATGCCACCATGCCAAACCCGCCCACAAAATAGATCTCACTAGTAGGGGGAGGAGGGGGAGAGTGAGCGGGAGGGAAGGACATGGGCGTGTTGAAGAATGGTCTCACATACTCAGCCACGTCAGTCCACGCCACCATGCCAAAGACCCCCACAAAGTAGATGTCACTGGGGGAGAGGGGGAGAGGGGGGGACGGCAGCCGTGGTTTGAGGTTTCTGAGGCGCCTCAACGATCGTGCCTCACGAACCTACCCACAAAGTAAATGTCGCCGGGGGTTGGTGGGAGAGGGAGGGGAAGGATGGCAGGGGTGTGCAAAAAATAAATTTCATACCTCGAGCAAGCACAAAAGATCCACACCACCCACCATGCCCCCCCCCTCCCCCCCCCCTCTCAACAATGTAAATGTCGCTTGGGGGGGAAGGTCAGGGGCTGTGCGTGAGTGAGCAGCATGCATAGGGGAGTGGGTAGCATGCATAGGGGAGTGGGTGGGCAGAGGATCAAGCAGAGAAAGCAAGATTTTTGTTTCAAACACACAACAATGTATCAAAGGAGTAATCATGCAGTTACCAGATAGTATCCATGCGTGTGCTTACAGTAACCACGCAGTTACAAGATGGTATCGATGCATGCGGTTACCCTATTCACATTTTTACCATATGATATCAATGGGTGTGGTTACCCTATTCGTGCAGTTACCAGATGGTATCCATGCGTTAAAAATGGAAGTTTCCCCACTGCTGCGCTGCCCGTGCTGGTGCCGCTTCACATCGAAGCTCCCCGTCTGCTCCTGCCATTGGTGAGTAAAGGGGGAGAGGGAGAGGAGGTGAGGGCGATTGGTGGAGAGGAGCGGCAATGCAAGGGGAGTTGCCAGAAGAGCAGATGTGTGTGCTGCTGCGCTGCCTCGTGCCAATGACGCTTCACATAGAAGCTCCCCGCCCACTCCTGGTGGGGTTAAGGTTCGCGGTAAGGGGGGGAGGGGGGAAAGAAGGCTCGGAAATGGAGGCAGGTGAGGTGATGGGAAGAGCAGCAGTGCACGGGGCAAGACAGCAGCCATGACAGCCCATACCTGCTGGGATGGCGGCAGCGAGTACAGATCCCCAACGATGGTGACGTTGGCATTGGCAAGGCCGCTGCACCCCGGAATCTGCAGCAGCATGGTGCAGCGCGGGTCCGACTGGAGGTTGCACGCGTGCATGCCCAGAGGGGAGAGCAAGAAGTGAGGGTCCAGGGGAAAGGGGGTGTTGGGTGGGGGGAAGGAGGGGTCAATGGTGAAGGGGAGAGGTGGCAACGGATGGTCAATGGCAACGGACGGTGAGGTGGAGTGGGTTGGGGGGTGACTGGGGCGGCAGAGGAAGGTCAGGTCTGATGAGTCCGACTGGATTGGACGCAAGTTGCATGAACGCAGGAACCAGCACCCTTTCTCTCTCGTTCCCCATGCCCAGGCTCTTGCATCCCCCACTCTCAACCCCGTTCCCCCCCTGCCCCTCCCTCTCCCCACTTCCCTCTAATTCCCGGTCACATGCCCTTTTCTGGCCCCTCCTCGCGACTCATGGCCATCAGCGTCACTCGTGAAGTCAACCAGCGATCCCAAGGGGTACCCTTGCAGCGGTGGTGCGAGTGGGGCATGATGGAGCAGAGCAGAGCTGTGCGAACTGCGCCCGCTCCACCAGTTTGCGCACTGCCACTGCTGGCGCTGGTTGGGTGTGGGCACTTGTGACGCTCTCCACTACCCCAGACACCGGTGAGCAGATGAGACCGGAGCGTGTGGTGGAGACTGGATGGGAGGAAAGGGGAGGGGAAGGGGAAGAGAGAAGGCACTTCGGACCACCACTGCTAGGGCAAGCAGCCCATGGGCGCTCACTGCGCTTTCCACTCCCCCTGAGACGGGCGAGCGAAAGAGGCCGGAGCGAGTGGCGGAGACTGGAGGGGAGGGGGGGAATGCGGGAAAGGGTGTGAGAGGGGAAGCATGAGAGAGGGTGACGGGTGTGGGGAAAGGAGAAAGAGAGAGAGGGGGGATTGCTACTCACCACGCTCTTTGGGATGAGATAGCAAACATAGGGGTAGAAGCGGGCTTCACAGTGCACAATGAGACTTACGTGTACTCTCTCGTTGAGAACCTAAAGGTGGATGTCACCATCCGCCATCCCCTGACAGGAGAGGTGTGGATGTGCGATGTGACTGTGACGGACCTCGAGTCTCACCAGGACAAGCACTGTAACCAAGCTCCTGGATGGGCAGCTAGGGCGGTAGTGGTTAGGAAAGAGGAGAAATACGTGCGGTGAAATGCGTGGGTGCGCTTCCATGCCCTTGCGGTCGAGACTTACGGCTACCCCTCCCCGGGGGTGATGGCCTACCTGCGGTAGTGCGCGGAGCTGGCGGCCAAGCTGCGATTCAACGCAGCACCAACCTCTTATGAGGCAGCCAAGCTGCTGACGGAGTACCGCCAGCACTGGAGCGTCTGCCTCCAACGAGCGCAAGCCAATGCCCTCCGCTCCAAAACCAACGAGGCCTTGGCGGTGGACGAGCTCAGCATGCAGGGACCCATTGCCCCTCTTAGTGAGGGGCAGCTGCACCAGTTGATTGAGCCCCCCCCCGTTCGACCAGTAGGGTCGGACAGAGGGGGGCGGGAGCAGGTAGACGACAGTGTGCTGGTTAGGATACCGGCTTTGTTTGCTTGTTTATGCTTGTGTTTGCATCTACCTTTGTAATACCACCTGATTAATGCACGGACCATTCGAGAGGGGGGAAGAGTGACCTGGGGGAGGGATGCAGGGGGGAAAAGGTGCGAAGGCGAAAAGATGCGAGGAAAGAACTTTGGCAACTCCGATGGACAGCTTGTGGGATGCTTGTAGGGAGAGGAGAAGGGCGGAGGGGAGGAAGGGATACGCCACTCAGCCGCCCTCGCTCACCCGCCCTCGCCGCACCAATGGCACTCAGCCAACCCCCTCCTTCCCTCGTACTGCCACTCACCCACGCCCCTTTCCCACTGCCACTCACCCGCCCTCACTGCGTCATCGCCTGCAGCGGGTAAACCCCCGCATCCGCATCCCCCTGCAGCAGCTGCGTGCCACGCCCTCCGCCATCGGGAGGGAACGCTCGCTGCGCTTGGTGGAGTGGTGCATCAGTCGGTGCGGAGGGGGGATGCGGCGGCCAGCGAGTGCATGGAGGAGAAGAGGCGTGCGCGGGGCAAGAAGCGCACGGAAGGGAGACCCGCGCGGAGTTGCGAAGCTGAAAAATGGCAGAGGTGGTGGCGTGCGGACTAGGGTATTCTGGAGGAGGTGGGGGAAAGGGGGGGGGGCGAGTGTGGAAAAAGGAGAGAACGCGGAAGGGGAGGGGAGAAGGGGGCAGGCGGGTGGGGGAGGGGAGGGGGGAGGATGGTAGACGAAGCAAGGAGAGGGGAGCAGGGGGGAGGATGGGCGAGAGAATGGAGAAAATGGAACGAGAGAGGCATGGGCCCCATAGAGAAGCACAGGAGGAGGCGGAGGAGGTGCACACCACGGCCACGCCAGTAGGTCCCCAAGCGAGATGCCCGCCCACACCCGCGCAGATTGCAACAGCGGATTTTACGTGAATTCTGTCACGCTGTGAGAACAGTGTAGGTGCAGGAGCATCAGGCACTACATTTGAGCACCTTGGTGACGTTGCGCTGACAAACCCATCAGTCGGAACTCATTTGCACGCTCTGGTGAACACCATCCTCTGGTGAACACCATCCTCGAAGGAAACCTCCCACCACAGGTCGCCGCCCTCTTCACCTCCTCACGCCTTCTCGCCCTAGCCAACCCAACCGTGGGGCGCAGCTCATAGCCATAGGTAAATGTATCACCGACTTGTTATTTTGCTAAGTCCGCTCTTGCAGTGGCTACTGGTGCTGCACGGCAGTTCTTCCTACCATTTCAATTTGGCGTGGCAGTAGAAGGGGGAGTGAAACCATCGTACATACGACAAGAACGTACCTTTCTACGCCCCTAAACTCTGATCCTGCAAGCAGACCTGTCAAATGCCGTTTAACAACATCGACCGAGACGCCATCATACACTTGTTATGTGATGCTATCATTTGCATTCACGTCTGTCTGCCTCCCATCATATATTCGTGTGTTGCATGCGTGGTGTGAGCGTGTGCAATAATTTGTGTTTGGTGTTGTTTGGATTTTCTGAGTGTGTGTGAATGTTATTTCGCTTGAGCAGATATCTGAAGTGATTTCTCTGCTCAAGAGCTTTCCGACGAACCAAGTATCGCTTCAATCGGAGCACGAACAAGGAAGTTACGAACGTTGGAAGTTCGTATGCTTTTGATATTTGGTTGTGGTGACTATGGGAAGTTGTGGTGTTGACGCCATAAGGAGTATAGACTTTTGGGGGTTGGGAAATTCCTCAACATCACTGTAGATGCTGCAAAGTGGTTGGGAGGTGCCAAACCAGGTTGGCAAGTGTGGCCAAGTTGGGCAAGGTGGATGGCATGGGTTGGAAAGTGACAAAAGTAAAAGTGGGGTTCCTATATGGAAGGGATTTGGTGTGCTTATGGGGTTTCCTTGGTTGGGAACTCCTTGGGGACCTTCCCTCTCGTCCTCCTCCTCCCCTCCCACCTGGTTAATTGCTACTCTAACTTTCTTGTGTGAACTTGTGAGATAATTGTGATTGAGTTACGTTTTCTATGGCAGCATACCCCCTAGTGCGCCGAAGTTCATAACTCGAGTTATACTCCATATTTTGATACTATTCAAATTGGGAAAGATAGCCACGGTCAAGGGCTACAACATACTCGAGTTTGAAAGAATTCTAACGGTGGACCTTTCGTCGACGACGTTTCTTGTGACGACGACGTTTCTGTCCAGAATTGTAGTTGACGATTTTGATATATTTCAGCCCCTAATCTTCATAGACTCCGTCCTTAGTCTCTAACAACACTCGCTTACCCACTCACCGCTCCACCAAATTTTATCACCACTGCTTCTCACCTGCTGCACCTCACAAAATTGATGCTCTCTTACTTGAAGGATTTGGAAAAAAAAAAATGAGAGAAACAAAAATGAGCTTAAAAGGTTTGTCATTGGCGTACATAGAAAGAAGAACCACATGTATCAGAGGGCAAGACTTACTTGATGGGTTAACCTGAAGTAACATGACCGGCAGAATGGCGTCTAAGGATGAATCCTACTACCACCGGTACAACTGTTCACCTGACACCGCGAACCACGCATCGAACCCATGGCTAATCATGTGGCGCCATGTGGCATGCACGAGGCATGCGCACTGTTGAGCACTCCGCGCCCTGTACATTCACTCCACCTGGCACCCACTCACATGCCCCATCATAGCTTCGGGCCTGCAGAAGAGAGAGGGACGGGCAAGGGAAGAGAAGGGAGACGGAGGGGAAGGTTGAGGCAGGGGAAAGGCCAGGGAGGGGAAGGGCATGAGTATGAAGCGTGTCGAGTCAACTCAGATGGAGTGAACCAACTCTGAGTCGAGTTGATTCAAATATTGAATAAGTAAGACTCGCAGGCCAAGCTTGATTGGCAGGCCAAAACTTGGGGGACGGGAGTAGGGTGGGGGGGGGGGGGGGAAGAAAGAAGGGTGGGGTTGTTTAGCTTCTCTGCATTCGCGATCTTGTCTCGTCAAAAACAGTATCCAGAGGAAAAGAAACTCGATGCTCATGTCTCATAAGATAAGGGAGGCAAAGGGCAAGGGAAGGGAAGGGCGGGGAGGGGAAGGGTGAGGACGATTGGTACAAGAGAGAGAGTCCCATCAACAATCCCCCATCGTGTCAGAATTATATTATAACTGCATGTAGTTATAGCCTTAGTGTAGTTATCCTAACTTCCTGCTTGGTGGTTTACCCACCTTTCCTACCCTATTTGTACTCCACTTTCTATAGTGAAACACATTCTCCTTCTCAACTCCCTCGATAGTCCATGCCTAGCTTCACACCCTAGCCATGGATCCTAAGCTTGCTCACTCCCTACTAAGCTACGTATTCTAACATGGTAGAAGAGAAGTTTTCGACCCTTGGGCCCACCACCTACTGCCCTGCGCGCCGCCCTCGTGCGGCCCTACTCCCTACGTTCGGCACGGCCCCGTGGCCCGTCGCTCGCGCCCGTAGCCCCTCGGCCCGTCGCCCCTAGGCCCCGGCCCCGTGGCCCGTCGCTCGCGCTCGACACCCCTAGGCCCCTCGCGACCCTAGGCCCGTCGCCCCGTCGCTTCGGCCCCTTGGCCCCGTCGACCCCGTCGCCCCTAGCCGCGCCACTCGGCCCCGTTGGCCCCGTCGACCCCGTCGCCCCTAGTCGCGCCCCAAGGCCCTGTTGGCCCTGTCGCCCCTAGCCGCGCCCCTTCGGCCCCGTTGGCCCCGTCGCCCCTAGTCCCGCCCCAAGGCCCCGTTGGCCCCGTCGACCCCGTCGACCCTAGCCGCGCCACTCGGCCCCGTTGGCCCCGTCGACCCCGTCGCCCCTAGCCGCGCCCCTTCGGCCTCGTTGGCCCCGTCGCCCCTAGCCGCACCCCAAGGCCCCGTTGGCTCCGTCGACCACGTCGCCCCTAGCCGCGCCCCTTCGGCCCCGTTGGCCCCGTCGCCCCTAGCCGCGCCTCTCGGCCCTGTTGGCCCCGTCGCCCCTAGCCGCGCCCCTTCAGCCCCGTTGGCCCCGTCGCCCCTAGCCGCCCCCCCCCTCGGCCCCGTTGGCCCCGTTGGCCCCGTCGCCACTAGCCGCACCCCTCAGCCTCAATTGGCCCCGTCGCCCCTAGCCGCGCCCCTTGGCCCCACTGGCCCCGTCGCCCCTAGCCGCGCCCCTCGGCCCCAATTGGCCTCGTCGCCCCTAGCCGCGCCCCTCGGCCCCACTGGCCTCGTCGCCCCTAGCTATGGCCCCTCGCGACCTGCAGCCCCTAACCGCGGCCCCGTCGCCTCTAGCCTCGGCCCCTCGCGACCTGTCGCCCCTAGCCGCGGCTCCGGTGCCCTGTCGCATCATGAAGGGTAAGGGGGTGGCGAGAGGGGGTTCTTCCTGCCCGCGTGCCCTGCAGTCGCATGCGCAGCTCCGCCCCCGCCCCTCTCCCCCCCTCCCCCCCCTTCCATGGGGACGGGGGGGAGAGGGTGTGAGGGGGTGGCGGATGTGCCTCAGCAGCAGCAGCTGCCGCCACGCCTCCTCCTCTCTCCCTCCCTGCCGCACCTTGTGTTGGGAAGGGGGGGGGAGCTTGGAGGTTAAGGGGGTGGCAGGAGGGGATCTGCAGCACCAGCCCCCCCCCCTCCCCCTTCTCCTCCATCCCCCTGCTGCGGATGCGGCAGTGGGGGGGAGGGGATCTGCAGCACCAGCCCCCCCCGCCCCCCCCCCCCCCCCCCTTTTCTCCTCCCTCCCCCTGCTGCGGGTGCAGCAGTGGGGGGGAGGGAATCTGCAGCATCAGCCCCCCCCGCCCCCCCCCCCTTCTCCTCCATCCCCATGCTGCAGGTGCAGCAGTGGGGGGAGGGTATGGGGGTGGCGGGTGTGGGTGACCTGCTGCCGCCTCTCCTCCTCTCTCTCCCACTGCTGCACATGTTGCTGTGTGGGGGGGGGGGGAGCAAGGTGTAGTGGGGATGAGAGCGGTTAAGGGGGACGACAGAGTGTGGCGGACGAAGCAGCCCCCCCCCCCCCCCCCCCCCCCCCCCCTCATCTGCAACTGCCACCCTCTGCTCCCGTGGTACCTACCCCTGCAGCCCCGGTCGCCACTTTGCTTGTCTTGACTTTCTGTTGCTGTTGTGCGGCAGGTGCTGCCGTTGAGCCCAGATGTGCCGCCACCGCTTGTGCCGCACGCTCCTGCTCTCCAGGCGGCCTGCCGCCACATGCACCTACTGCTGCTGTGCCGCCGCCCTTGCCGCCGCACGCTCCTGTTTCTGCTGCTTCTACCTTGGCTGCGGGGTTGCTGCAACTGTATCTACCACTATTGCACTGGTTGTCACTGCTCTTGCGTGCTGCTGCTTTGTTCTGCTTGGTGTACCCCTGCAGGTTGTGTCTAGCACTTGGCTCTTCCTGCATGCAGTTAAGGGGGATGTCAGAATTATATTATAACTGCATGTAGTTCTAGCCTTAGTGTAGTTATCCTAACTTCCTTCTTGGTGGTGTACCCACCTTTCCTACCCTATTTGTACTCCACTTTCTATAGTGAAACACATTCTCCTTCTCAACTCTCTCGATAGTCCATACCTAGCTTCACACCCTAGCCATGGCTCCTAAGCTTGCTCACTCCCTACTAAGCTACGTATTCTAACACATCGCATATCATCCTTCCCCCATCCCCATCCCCCATCCCCCATGACCCATGCCCCATACCCCATCATCTATAACCCAATGGCCTGGCCATTACCCAGAGCGTGGCAGGATGCAATGTAAGTCCCCTCGACCTGCTCTCGACCACACCACACCACACCACACCACAGGCACATGACACGCCTCGCCATGGCGACAGGAGAGCGAAGTAGCGTGTGAGAGTGGGGAGTGTGGGCGGTGGCAGGGGCACACGGAGCAGGTGTGATCGCAATAGATGGAAAGGAGGGAGAGGGGAGCATGGGCTCCACCCGCGCCTCTAGCAGCGGCACGCCGTCCCTGCAGGGGAAAGGGGGACGGGGAGGGGCAGAGGCTGACGAGGACGGGGAGCAGGGGGATCATACATGGTGGTGTGAGGGACGGGGGTAGGGGGGTGGGCGGGAGGACGGGAGGAAAGAGAGAGGTGAAGAGGGTGTGCATGGATGGATGGAGGATCATGCCATGCCATGCCATGCCATGCCGAGCAATGCTGTGCCCTGCCATGCTGTGCTATGCCGTGCCATGCCATGCCATGTGTCAGGAGAGGGAGCAGTGGGGACGGGTTGGCAAGTGCAGAGAGGGAGCAAGGGGAAGAGAGGAAGGATCTGAAGCACTTGAATTGATGCTCATTGAATGTAAAGCACCTCGCATGAAAAAAAACAAGAGGCGACGCACTCGTCTTAGGGTTGCGAAGCAACACTTGTAACATGCGCCATTACAGGTCGCCACAGTCTCTCTATAACGGCGGCATTGTCTTAATTTCCAATTAAGATAAAAATCTGCGCGAGCGATGCTTCATATGAGCACTAATCTTATCTCTCAATTTCAATCTCAATCATATATTTGAATTTCAACCTCACTGTTATTTGTTACACCTACTTGCAAATTGTGAATAAGGAATTAAACACGTTTTTATTATTATCAAGGATTATATAACAGAGTGTTCTCCTTCAATTTGCAAAAAACCAGATCAGCAGAGGCAAAATGGAAACACCGCAAAAAGATTCGAACGCACGCTTCCGTTACCCCGATACCAAATCCAACTCGCTAGGACAACGGGTCATGCTCGTCCGAAGATTGTTTATTTATGTATAGAATATGTTTTTGTGGCAACATATCATCTAGGGTTTCATTCTTATCTCTTTGTTTTTCCCGTTATGTTTGTGGGGAGCTCACCTTACGTCCTTGCTCTCGTTTTGTCGCTAGCTCACCTCAACAAGCTGATGCGCAGCGTACCGGACCGCAAACAGCCACAGAAAGTGGGAGCGGCCGCATGGATCATGGAGGTACGAGCGACCTTCATGAATTAGCCAATGCGGCGCTCAGCAATCCCATTTTGCTGAGGGGATTCCGGAAACGTGAACGAGTGGAGAATGCCCTCCCCACGACAAAAGTCCCGCAAGAGGTTGGAGGAGAACTCACCACCTCTGTCAGAGTGCAGACGCATGACAGGAAGGTCCTGGCCGAACCGCTCGCGGAGCTGGAGACGGACCGTGCGGATCCAAGGGATCAAGACATCAACGACCTGACCCTTGCTGCGCAAGGGGAAGACAGTGGTGTACCGCGTGTAGTCGTCAACTACCAGCAGAAAGTAGCGCTCGCGGCTCTGTCGATTGACGCGGGCTGGGCCCTACACGTCCATGTGGAGAGTCTGCAGGGGAGCAGTCGTCGGGGGAAACGAGGAGGAGTGAGGAGCGGCGCACTGCCGCCCCTTGACGAAAGGGAGGCAGGGCGGGGCAGGCGAGGGCGGCAGGGGAGGCAGAGACCTGGGTAGACCAGAGACAAGAAGAAGAGAGTGCATGCCACAAAGGCGAGGCAGGGAGGGGTGACCCAGGCGGTGGTGCCACAGAAGATTCTGGTGCGACAGGAGGCGACACGAGCAAGAGGCGACGACCTGACTTGATGCGGACACCTGAGCAGACGCAGCTACCTGAGAATGCTCGCTAGTGAGCGTGTACAGACTCGACCCTGGCCGCCGAGTGAACGTGGCCAGGTGGCGGCGCGTCCGTGTGCACGTGCAGATCGACACACGCTGACCTCCAAGAGTGGTGGTAGTGACCATCGCATCCTGGAGGGCAGTGGTACTCACCAAGTTCGTAGAGAACGAGGGGAGGTGAAGACCTGTCAGTGAGCCGGACCAAACCGCCGGACACGGGAGGACAGTGGAGGAGCGGGCCACGACCGGTCCCCCGGAGGGGTCAGCTAGTCTGACCGGGAGAGGTGCAGGAAGAGGATTGAGGGTGGTGCTGTCACAAAAGAAACAGCGCGAGGTGGCTGAGTCCAACGTGAAGGTGTGCAAGGCCTCAGCAGGCGCAGTACCAGGGAGAGTACCAGACTCACTAGCACCTAGAGCAGCAGTGGCAATACCTGGGTCAGGCGGCACACACTGGTAACAGTCACCCTCAGCACTAACAGACAAAGCATACATAGCAGAGAGAAAGTGGGGGCCGGGTAACTACCGAGGAGGCGCACCCCTTCCTTGGAAAGTGGGACCCCGGGTGGTAGCTGGGTAGTCACGACAGTGGCCAAGCTCCAAGCTGCGCATTTCTCCGGGTTATGAGCCAGGCCCAGGTGCGCCAGTTTGTTGGTGAAGAATGTGAAGGCGGCTACAGTGTTCTCATGCTAGGCAGGGGATGCGGTAGCTTAGCTTTTGGGTTGTTAACTATCTCGCATTTTTATCCATTTACTGTCATGCACGCATCGATATGTTACGTGTGCGTTTTAACATTCCACATTAACCGTTATGCATACTAAATCATTATCCATGCATAAGCATCTATTAGCTTGTTTCATTACATTCATATAATGATTCTTGTGAAATTCATAACACATTTATCATGCATTCACGACTCTCGTTCTCTGCGTCTCTTTCTGTCTCTCTCTCTCTCTCTCTCTCTCTCTCTCTCTCTCTCTCGCTCTCTCTCTATCTTTCTCTCGTTCTCTCTAATGGTCCATGTATTAATAATCCAGGAGGGTACAAACATGCAAGGCAAAGCAAGTACTGAAATGCAAACATCAAGTCTATCACACCAGCACTATCCCCTAGATCTCGAGTAGGGGCTCAATTACTGCGAAGCAGTCTCCCAGATACAATTCTGCCCCAATCTCTCCCACAGGTGGGTTCTCAGCAGCCGCCGCCTCGCTCGACTTCAGCAGGTAACCAACTGATTGGGCCCTCTGCAATGCAACCGACCACCTCTGTCGGAACTGGTGCAGGAATTTGGCGACTTGGAAGGATTTTGAGTCGGCCTTGAAGTATCGCCAAGCCGCCGTGTCCGCTAGTAGCTTGAGGAAGACCGGAACTTCAGCACATGGGCATCCGTAAGTTTATACAGCCAAGGGGAAGAACCCCACGGTCTCTGGTCGGTTAGCGTAGTGCTTGATCTTCTTGTCGGCCTGCTCCCGGGCCGCCCATCCCCTGCCTTTCGTTGCCTCAGGATCCCTTGTGCTGATGGGATCTGTGATTGTAACGTCTAATACCCAGACCGCCCCGCTGCTACGGTCACTCATGGTGAAGTCGGCTGTTTGTTCCTCGATCGGGCATAAGGCTCCTGACTCGCTGTGGACAATGAACCCCGCATCTTGGGCCATGCTGATGCATGCGTCCCGAAGTTCATTGTGGGTGTTAATGCGGTGCTTGCCCGTGCCGCAGCGGAAGAGGTGGTTTGGTAGACGTGGGTCGGGGATGGCTCTTTGGTCCGTGCAGTCGCAGTTCGCCGGCGTAGAGAATGGGAGGCCGAGCCGGAAGCGAACAGCGTTAGCGAAGTGTACGGGTCCAATGCGCTGATTGGCCGCAATGGGGATGGCGGTCAGCCAATCTCCTGTGCCGTACCCGGTCAGTGAGAACATCCGTTGGGTATGGCCGGATAGCGGATTCGGCCTCATGCGCCTACTCTCCTGGACTTGGACGGCGTACTTGCTCCCCTGGACTTTCAATGCAAGCTCGTGCTGGAGCCTCAGGTCCGGCCGCGCCAGTCTCTCCTTTTTCAGCAGTTCACGTGCATCACTAGGCAGAGCCAGTTTGCACTCAGTGAGCCAGGTGTGTAGTGGCGAGGTTACGTCCCGGGGCAGTAGCATGTGGTTCCGGACTTGTGCCAGAGCACTATCCAGCGCTAGTGTGAGGGATGTGAGGAAAAGCGCCGCCTGGGTGAAGCTCGCTAAGAAGCCGTGCACACCTTCTACCAAGGGATCCGTAATACCGATCCCACCTAGCGATGGAGGGAGCGACGCCTGTGCCCAAACTCTTTAGTGTTCCATGCTACACAAGGAGACCCGGATTCCGCACGAGGTGAGAAGCGTGGCTAACAGGTCTCTGCCCCATTGAGACCACGTATTGCGGGAGAGGAGGTTGAGTGGAGTCGTTCTAGTGAGGTAGGCTACATGCCTGGAGATGCAGTGAGTTAGCAGCAGTGAGGCAACTTGGGGGTCGGCTCGTTCGAGGAGTGGTAACGGCTTTGCCATCTCCTCCAGTTGCCGCGCTAGGAAATTGGCGGCGCCGTTGGCGGGGCCCAGGTAACTATTGAGGAGGCGCACCCCTTCCTTGGAAAGTGGGACCCCGGGTGGTAGCTGGGTAGTCACGACAGTGGCCGAGCTCCAAGCTGCGCATTTCTCCGGGTTATGAGCCAGGCCCAGGTGCGCCAGTTTGTTGGTGAAGAATATGAAGGCGGCTACAGTGTTCTCATGCTAGGCAGGGGATGCGGTAGCTTAGCTTTTGGGTTGTTAACTATCTCGCATTTTTATCCATTTACTATCATGCACGCATTGATATGTTACGTGTGCGTTTTAACATTCCACATTAACCGTTATGCATACTAAATCATTATCCATGCATAAGCATCTACTAGCTTGTTTCGTTACATTCATATAAGCATTCTTGTGAAATTCATAACACATTTATCATGCATTTCACGACTCTCGTTCTCTCCCTCTCTCTCTCTCTCCATCTCTCTCTCTCGTTCTCTCTCTCTCTCTCTCGTTCTCTCTCTCTCTCTCTCTCGTTCTCTCTCGTTCTCTCTCTCGCGTTCTCTCTCTCTCGTTCTCTCCCTCTTGTCATTCCCTCTCGTTCTCCCCTCTCATTTCTCCCTCTCATTCTCTCCCTCTCATTCTCCCTCTCTCTCTCTCTCTCGTTCTCTCCCTCTCATTCTCTATCTCTCTCTCTCTCTCTCTCTCTCTCTCTCTTGTTCTCTCTCGCTTGTTCTCTCTCTCTCTCTCGTTCCCTCTCTCTCTCTCTTGTTCTCTCTCTCTCTCTCTCTCGTTCTCTTTCTCTCTCGTTCTCTCTCTCTCTCTCGTTCTCTCTCTCTCTCTATCGTTCTCTCTCTCGCTCTCTCTCTCTCTCTCACTCTTTTGCTCTCTCTCTCTCTCTCGTTCTCTCTCTCTCATTTGTTCTCTCTCGTTCTCTCTCTCGTTCTCTCTCTGTGAAATTCACAGCTAAGGTATATCGTTGTTTCCTGTTATGTTGCTTGTTCTGTTGATTTGTGTTCTGTTATTTAATGTATATCATTGTTCATCATTTTTTTACCTTACCACCATTAGCTTGCATTCTGTTTGGTTATTATGACTTTCTCCTCATTTGCCTTGCTTTCTTTTCCAATTTCTCCACAATTTAATAATTATTTTTTTCTCTCCCCTCTTCCTTCTTTCCCCTCCTTCATTCATCGCCTACTTGTTTTTCCAGAGTTCCTTCTGACTTTCATTCCAGATGTGTACACCTATCAAGATTACTTGTGAAGTGGATAGTAGTGGTGATCTTTAGGATTGTATTGTATTGATGTTTGCATTTTTTATTGTTTTTACAGTTCGTGCATTGAGTTTTTTTGTGTTTGTGTGAATGTGTGTGATCTTGTATATGTGTTTGTATGTGTGTGTATGTCCTTGTTCGTGTTTGCCGTAGTTGTATGCATTTATTCATATCCATTGCAATAACAATGCATGTCTGTGATTAAAAAAAAAAAAAAAAAAGCTCAGGTCTATCATTTCACAAAAGGTTCATTGGCGCACTCAGTGACTCGTGTGTGACAACTTCGACCTGGATTTGATAGAGTTGACTTTTCTTTTAGACTTCACAGATTTTTGTTGTTTCATGTGGTAGTTGATTATTCAAAAGCTAAACTCTTGACCTCCCCCCCATACTAGGCAGGGGATGCGGTAGCTTAGCTTTTGGGTTGTTAACTATCTCGCATTTTTATCCATTTACTATCATGCACGCATCGATATGTTACGTGTACGTTGTAACATTCCGCATTAACCGTTATGCATACTAAACCATTATCCATGCATAAGCGTCTATTAACTTGTTTCATTACATTCATATAAGCATTCTTGTGAAATTCATAATACAATTATCATGCATTTCATGACTCAAGTAATAATCAATGCACCAAACAGTAAAAAAATAGTGCAAACAGTACAACATAAACTATTACAATGAAGGAAAATCTTTGCCCAAAAGACAGTGAACAATATTTAAAACTGCTCAACATTCATACTATGGGAGGGGTATTACTGTAGTTTATATATTCTATTTTCATGTTTTTTTTAATAAATATGAAAATGAAATTTGGCAAAATCGATCGTAAAGAGTTGCTTCGCAAAAAAAAAAAAAAAAAAAGCAAGAGGCAATGAAATCATCTTAAGGTTGCGAAGCATTTTGCAAAAGTACATTAACTTGTAAAGCTAATAGAGTGTACAAAACTTGATCGTTCCAATAATAATTTTGAGTTGTATCCAAGAACAGCTTGTATCAAGGCTGTTGGAATCGAACTGGAAACCCTTTCGCTACAAACGACATAAATGGTGTCATTTTGCTTTAGGGTTTCGATGTCCCTTTTCTTCCTTGTCTCTCCCACTTGTGAGTGGAGCCTGTTATAGTCTAGAGTCCACTTAGGGGTCGTGGATGCCCTTGAAACCGCCTAAGCAGAATCTGATGACTTCGAACCGCCTCTGTTCAAAACGCCGTCACGGTCAGCTCTGATAACATACGAGGCTGACACTTAGAGGAAATTTAGCTTCAGGTGTCTGCTTTATAACGGTATATTGCTTGCTTTCATCAGAGGTGTATGCGTTACGCAGTGAACAAAAACGTAAGCTCTGCCGAAAAAACGTGTAGTTTCATTGATGCAAGGAAGAGGTGAGTACGACATTGCCTAGGGGACTCTTAAGGGGTTGGAACCATCCTGGGAACTCAGAGAAGGTTGAGTCCTAGGGGAGAAAGGCTAGAGAAGGATGGGAAACGTCCTAGCTAGGTCAGCAAAGCCAACCACACTTGGATGTTCAGAGCTGTACTCAAGGCTACCAATAGTGAGTCAAGCCAACCATGAGTCAGCTTGTCTTCCCACTTGCACCCTCTTGCAAGCTGCTTCCAGGAAGACCACACTTCTCAAAGGGAGGGTGGTAGAGTCCCAATTGACCACCTGTACTTCTTGTCTCATTCTCTGTCCCTGCTCCATTGGCATGACAACAATGAAAGGGTGGCAAGGGAAATGCTGCCAACAGTGCACCATGACTGCGGAATAGAAACTTCTGACAGCTATCACGTGCTGTTCTGATGCTGGGTTATCCTGAAACTCAGTGACCACCTGCAAAACTTGGCAAAGGACTGCCAAACCGATTTTCAGACCAATCAGAGCTTGGTAGATAAGTCAGCAGCCGAAATGGTGAACTCGGGTGTTACCAAGAAAGAGTAACACACACTTCTGGGATGCCATAAGTCTTGAAACTAAAAAATTATGCCATGCCTTGTAAATTGATTAAAAAATTCTGAAACTTTGAGGGTCTAAAGAACACATAATGAAGCACCTCTACACAAAATTCCAGAAGCTGAGCAGGCTTGTAGGCTGAATGGGAGTGCGATGACCGTGCCACTATATTGCTTTGGCACAACAAACTCCCCCTCATCATGCTCTCATTCATCCCTTAGCTGCTCCCTGAAGCTGCCTCCCTTAGTTGAAGGACATGCCACACAAGGTGACACAGCTCGAATGCTGATGCTCTGCAAGCCGCTTAGTCAAGAAATCCGCAGGTTGCTTGGTAGTGTTGATTTAGTGCAAGGAGATGGTGCCCTTCTTCACCTCCTTCCTCACACTCCTCCCTTCCTCCAGCCCATACTTATCCCCCATCGCTGCAAGGTACTTGTGTTGGTGAAGCCTCAACCATCCCTTCACCTCGTCCTGCTCCACGTGAAGACCAAGGTAATACCCCACTGGTCTAAGGGCCTTGCATTGAAAGGTCTCCTTCAGCTTCCCTTGCACCTCCTTGATCCTCTCCAGGGATGGAGAGAAGAGGAGGATGTCATCGACGTAGACAAGGAGAAATACCTTCTCCTCCTCCCCCTTGGTCATGAAGAGACTCTCGTCGCACCCGCTAACTTTGAAGCCAAGAGCCTCCAACGCCTCCACCAGCCTTGCATACCAGCACCTTGGAGCTTGTTTGAGGCCATAGATGGCCTTGTTGAGCCTGCAAACTCGTCCGCTCCCATCATCATACCCCTCTGGCTGCTTCATGTAGATCTCCTCATCTACCATGCCATAGAGGAACGCCGTCTTCACATCCATTTGCTCCACCTTCCAGCCACAAATGGCAGCGGCTGCTAGCAACAACCGGAGCGTAGGAGCCTTGGCAACAGGAGCAAACACCTCTTGAAAGTCCATCCCCTCCCTCTGCTGAAAGCCTTTGATCACAAGCCTTGTCTTGCGCCTCTCCAACCTCCCCTCCGCATCGGTCTTCACATGTAACACCCACGTGCAGTCCAATGCCTTCCTTCCTGGGTGCAGATTGGTAAGGGTCCACATTTCATTCTCCATGTGGCTCTTGAACTCATCCTCCCTTGAAGCCAGCCATGCCTCTCGATCATCTCCAGCGAGAGCTTCCTCCATTGACGCCGTCTCATGAGGTAAGTTGACGAAAAAGCAACAAATCTGCTCCATCTCCCCCTCGGCTCCCTTCTCCTCCTCATATTCCTCCTCCTGGACCAGCAATGCCTTTGGGAACCCCAAGCCTTTCATACTTGAAGAAATCTCTTGGGTGGGCAGCTCTCTTGGGCCTCTCCTTGGCTGCTCCTTCCTTGGCTCCACCACGGACAGCATCACGCTTCCCTTGGGTTGTGCGACTTGGTGGAAGCTTAGGGGATGGTGTAGACTTCTGCACCTCCTCCTCGGTACCACCTCTCTCAGCTACAGGGGCCTCCCCTTGCTGCAGTACTTCTTCCACATCTGCTGCCTCCACTTCAGCACCTCCCAAGTCATGTGACACCTTTGTCAACTCTGCAGATGAGGAGAACTCGATGGGAATGAGAAGTGGGTCGTTCGTTCCTACCTCTATTACAAGCGGAATGGTGACCTTGCTCCTCCCCCGCTCCGACCACTCCTTGAACATGAGCCCCTCCATAAACTTGGCATCTCTGGTGGTGAAGACGGTGTTGGATTTTGGGTCCCACATGAGCCAGCCCTTGCTCCCCCGTGCAAGACCCAAATGAACAGCCCACACCGCCGCCGCTTGAAGCTTGTGACGCTTCTCCTTAGGGACATGCACGATCCCCATGCACCCGAAGACACGAAGCATATCAACTAGGGGCTTCTTCCCACTCCACTTCTCCATAGGGACCCAATGCTGGCCTCCCACATTAGTCAACACCCGGTCCTTGATGACGGTAGCATGACGAATAGCGAGGGGCCAGAACCGCAAGGGTAGACCCGAGTCCACCAATATTGTTCTCCCGCCCTCTATGATGGTCCGGTTCGCTCTCTCTGCCACGCCGTTGGATTGAGGGGTGTAGGCCGTGGTGAGCTGCTGCTTGATGCCATGGCGCTTCAACCAGCTCCGGAACTCCGCTCCCAAAAACTCCCCACCACGGTCGCTACGAATTGCCTTCACCCGCTTGCCGCTCTCTCGCTCCACCATGGGCAGCCACTCTTCAATGATGACCCTTGCAGCATCACTCTTCTTTGCAAGTGGAAAAGACCAGGTGAGCCTTGTGTAATCATCCACCATAGTCATGGAATACAAGGCCCCACAAGATCCACATGCACGAGCTCCACCGGGTCACTTGACTGCCCCACCGCCGAATGGAAGGGAAATCGTGAGAACTTGCTGGTCAAGCAAGTCTCATAAGAGCCCACCTCTTTGGGCTCCCCCTTTATCCTCAGCCCCTTGACTCTTTCCTCCTTAAACAGCTGATGTAACTGAGGTAGCGCCACGTGGCCAAAGCGACGGTGTGCGGTGAGCCAATCCGTCTCACCCGTGCTAGGAGTTACACTTGGTAGTTTACCCCATCACCACCTCCTCCACTGGTTATGTGGCTTGCATGCCCTCCTCTTACAGCTTCAGCAGCCAAGCGAGCAGCCGCCTCCTTCCATGGCAGCACCAGTATCTCCCACATAGACCAGTGCATGTCCTTGCCGACTCGGAGGTCCCACAACACGCACCCATCCAGAGTTGCGTTGAACACCTTTGTGCCCATCATCTCCATCTTCATCCCTGCCTCACTCAATGCGTTGGTAGAGAGAAGGTTGGCACATAGTCCAGGGACAAGCAGAACACGCTTCAGCCCCACAAGCCTCCCATCCGCACCCATAAACATGGCTCTCCCCTCGCCACGCACGTATACAACTTGGCCGGTGGCTGAAACAACGGTGGCTGCCTTTGATGGCCTGACTTCATCCAGCAGATCCTCTCGGTTGGTCATGGTCATGAAGGCTCCCATGTCGATGACCCAATGGGAGGAACGGTGAAAGCAACCTTGCTGGCCAGTACAACCATGTCCTCGGAGCATGCCTCTCCTACATGGTAGAACATGCCGTCATGTCCGCCGGCACCTCCATCGCCCTCCTCACCGCCCATGCCTTCTCCCATAGCTCCAAGAACACCCTTAGAGCCTTCAATTGATGGCTGACCAGGCCTCCAACCGTCAAGAATGCTGCGACAATTATACCATGGCTGACCTTCCACATGGCAATACCAACACTTGCCGCCACACCGCTTGCCTCCCTTGTTGCCACGCTTCCCTCCCGAATACTGCTCCCCTCCAGAGCGTTCCTTGGCCTTGCCTTTCTTGCTGCCACGCCCCTTGAAGCCTTTCATGCCGTAGGCAGAGCCTCCACCTTCACCGGCAGCGGCAGTCAGCTCCTTCCTCCGAAACTCCTCTTGAAGGACTTGAGCACGGATCCACTCAAGGGACCATGAGTCCTTCATGCCATTGAGGATGACCACCAAGTGGCCCCACGACACCGGCAGCAGGGAGAGAGCCTTGTAGCACTTGATCTTCTCAGGGTAGTCTACACCAGCAGCAGAGAGCTTCATATAGAGGTCCCGGAGTTGATCGAACGCTTCTTGCACCGCATCAACCTCGTTGATCTTCACCGCATGGAAGTGTCGTTCGAGCACCACCACCATCGCTTCGCTGCTGGGGGCATGGACATCCTTCAATATTTTCCATGCCTTGGGACCACACTGGATATCCTTGATGAGATGCTTGACATGGTGCAGCTGGTTCAATGAGAGGCATTAAGAGAGAAGGAAGAATCTATCCTTGGATCGGCAATCCCATTCCTTGGTCGCTCCTTCGCTCGCTGGCCTCTTCAATTCTGCATCCATCACTTCAAGCAGCCCATAATGGTTAAATACGAGCTCCATATTGAAGCTCCATGATGCCCAATCCTCCCCGGAGAACTTCTCTAGGTTGAATGCCTTCACATCATCCTTGGCTGGTGTTGAAACGGATGCTATTGGTGCAGATCCGCCAGCAACGCCTCTTCCTGCTTCCCCAGCGCCTCTCACGCCTCCACTGCCACTAGGACCAGCTGGAGCAGAACCTTCATCCTCCATATTGACCCAGGAAAAGAGAAGAACCGCATCTGATACCACTTGTTATAGTCTAGAGTCCACTTAGGGGTCGCAGATGCCCATGAAACCGCCTAAGCAGAATCTGATGACTTCGAACTGTGAGAATAGTGGGCGAGGAATGAATGACTAGGAAAGAAGGAGGGGTACAAGTAGAATGTCGAGAGAAATTCTGTACCCCCTAAGGCTAAACCCACTATAGCCTAGAGAACTATAAACACATAAACTAAGCCTAGATATAACTAAGCATATATGCATATATGTTTGACACACCCCTATAGGCGAAGTGGGGGATAGCCAGAACAAGCAATGGTCACAAGACCAGTCAAGAGAAGAAGCAAAGCAAAGCAAGCTCAGGGTGGATCATAAAGTCACCACATAGTCCGAGCACAAGCAAAGGGCCACAAGGCCAGTTCACATGCAGAGTTATATAAAGTGAACAAACAATACAGTGATCATACCCTAACAAGTGCAAGCATGCAGGTATATAGATAGATCACAGTACAGGCAGAGTCAGGCAGTAAGTAAGTGAGGCAAAGTAGGCACAAGGCCTAACACAGTAACAAAGCGCTGATGGTCACCAGGCGGAAGTGCCTTGGTGAAGACATCAGCAGTGTTGGCCCGAGTGGCCACGTACGCTAGACGAAGCTGACCACGCTGCTGCAACTCTCGAGCAAGGAAGTATCGCAGAGCGATGTGCTTTGTTCTGTGCTCCAGTCTGTGCTCCTAACACAAGGCTATCATGGCCTTGTTGTCTACGTACAGGACTGGAGGCGAACGAGGCTGCTCTCCCAAGTCGGTCAGCAAGTAGGTGAGCCAGCGTAGCTCCTGAGCAGCCATGGCTCAGGCGTAGATCTCAGCCTCACAGCAGGAGCTGAGAACTGAAGACGAGCGGGGAGACCGCCAAGAAACCGAGCCAGACCCAAGGCTGAAGGTGTAACGACGACCGCTGCGTAGCTGAGTCGTCAACCCAGGAGGCGTCTGCGTGACCAGTGAGGACAACAGGACCCCGTCCTCCAAGCACAAGCCACATGCCCGACGTACTGCACAGGTAACGCAGTACCCTCTTCGCAGCATCCCAGTGCACCTTTCGGTGCCTACCGGGAGCCACGTAGCGAGCAAGAAGGCTGAGAGGGTACGCGAGGTCGGGTCGTATGCAAGTCATCAGCTACATGAGGCAACCCACAAGCTCTGGGTACGGACCACTCGGCTCTACGGACTCGTCCGAAGGTGGAGCTGAGAGCGAGTGGCTGGTAGATAGAGGAGTGAGCTGTGGCGAGGAGTACTGGAAGCTAAAGCGCTGAAGGACCTGGTGCACCATGTGTGACTGAGTCAGTGTGATGGTGCGCCGTGCTCTGTCCCGGGTGATCTGCAGGCCAAGATAGCTGCGCAGTTCACCCAAGTCTGTGCACGTATGTCTCTTCTGCAGCTCGGACTTCACTAGGGTCAGTGCCTTAGTGTCAGCCGTGGCAAAGACGAGGTCGTCGACGTACACTAGGACGTAGAGCAGCGGCAGCGAGGTGTCGGTGCGTAGAAACAGCGACGGGTCTGCTATAGAAGGAACAAATCCAAGAGCCGCAAGTGTAGTCCTGAGTGTATCGTGCCCCTCGCGAGGCGCCTGGCGGAGACCATAGACTGGCCGGCGGAGGCTCCACTGGGTACCTGTAGGAAACGACCCAATGAAACCAGGTGGTCGGCGCAGCCAGATCTCCTCGTGCAGGCTGCCCTGCAGGAAGGTTGTACTGAAGTCCAGGGAGTGTAACTCGTAATCACGCTGAGCAGCTATGTGCAGCAACACCCGAAGAGTAGTCATCTTCTGGGTGGGGGAGAAGGTCTGGAAGAAGTCAACTCCCTGTCGCTAACTGAAACCTCGAGCAACGTAACGCGCCTTGAAGGCAGGCGGAGAACCCGGCGGCCGCTTCACCCTGAAGATCCACATGCCATCGACTATGTTCACCCCAGGTGGGCGAACCTCGTCAACGTAAGTGCCGGTGGACTTCCAGGATGCCATCTCGGCATCCATAGCTGCCTGCCACCGCGGGGTCGGGATGTCTGGAGCATCCGGGTCTCCCTCAGGGGCAAGCAGCAAGGAAGCGAAACGAGGTACAGCAGCTGCAAGACACTCAAATTCCTCTTGCCTGTCCTCAAGGCCGTCTGTGCCAAGAGCACACTCACCCCCGACCGACGGAGGACTGGGAGGCACAGACTCAGCAACCAGAGCAGAGGCGTAGTCGAGACGGGAGGCAGTAGCAAAGTCAAGCGGCTCAGCAACGAGAGCAGAAGTAGCAGCAGACTCAAAGGACGGGTCAGTGACAGTAGTGGCAAGGAGACGAGTTATAGTGGGACTGGCAGCACGCTCTCGGTCAGACTCAGGGTCAGGGACCTCAGGAAGAGAGGACTCAGGAGGAGCAGGCAGAGGAACACGCAGTGGAATAGAGGAAGGACGGAGTGCCATGGTGTGTGTGCCTGGGACAGGAGGAGGACGCGAACGAGGAGCGCGACGAGCAGTGCGAACAGGCGAGATAGGACGAGACGCGGGCTCACGACGCTCTGTAAGACCTCCAGACTGCACACTGTAAGGATAGGGAACAGGCAGTGGGGAGGCGGGCTGTAACGACGGCTGCGACTGGTCAGGCAGTGGACAGAGGAAGGGAGGAGGAAGACCAGTAGAAGACGGGACTCCTGTTGGTGCAACCCTACGGTTTGCACTCGGCTTGTTGTCCGTGTGCGTGAATGTGTGTGTGTATGGAATGGTATGAGGGCATGGGATAATATATATTTCATGCTTATAATTGTGTGTGAATGTTGAGTCATGATGTCGAGTGTGTGTGTCGAGTCAATAGCGAGTTATCGCTAGACGCGTGTTACGCGGTCGTTTGTGTCTCGCGCGCGATTTCTATTTTGTCGTGCGCGGTTTCTATTTTGTCCTGTGTCGAACGTTCGGCGTGTCGCAGGTGTGTGCAGCAGACCCATCAAGAACTCAAGGATGAGTTTGTGATGAAGAGCCCGAGCCTTGGTGTCAAGCCTCAAGTGATTTCGAAGCTCGCCAAAAGGGTACACCTCAAGATATTGAAGATAGTTACATTACTTTGTGTAGTGTAACATTTCACTTGGTGTAGGCCCTAGTGAAGGGTAGTTTCGAGACCCTTCGTGGTTGGGGACAGTGTGGCACTGTTCCACATCACTGTACCTCGGCTCTTGGGGTTTGTAGGAGCTGGGAGTCATTCCCAACTCGTAACTCTTCCTATCTTGTGTTCTAAGACTATAGTGGCTGCCATAGTACCGTTCGTTCAAACCGACGCTGTGTCGTCAATTCTTTATCAAATCGTGCAATCTAAATTGCTAATTGTAGACGACATCACGACGCTCTAGATCCAATTTGAATCAGGTCATTTGCAGCTGTGAGCAGAACGCTATCAACGTTTGAAGCCGCTGTGCAGAAATCCGTCTGTGCTCTCTATCTTTCGTTTTAGGCACATTCAAGCCTATTGTGACTATAACAAGTGGTATCAGAGCCCCTTGGAGCAGTTTCGACAATGTCTGGACCTGAGGAAAGGGGTGGCAGAGGTGCTGGTGGCAGTGGAGAAGCTCAAGCTCAAGGCCAACCCCGTGATTCAGCCATGGCGCCCATGCAACCAAGTCTTGGCCCACCTAGGGATGAGCCTAGGGTGTTTGGGCTTGACAAGTTCAACGGTGACAACTTTGCTGAATGGTCCTTCAAGATGGAGAACATCTTTGACCACTATGACCTGCTGGAGGTGATGGAAGGAACGGAGAAGCGCCCCGAGAACGACCCGGAGAAGAGCCCGTGGGTGCGGAAGAGCGCACAAGGCTATCTCTTACTTGGGCAAGCGTTGGGGAGCAGTCAGATCCGTCACATCAAGCCATTCCAGCGTGAACCAGAGAAAGGACCAAAGGCATGGGCTGCTCTCAAGGGTGTACATGCTCCTGCAACAGCGGCGGTAGCGGTGGTGTTGGAACGGCAAATGGCGGCACTACGAATTGAAGAAGACGAAGCGGTTGAAGAAGGGGTGCAGAAATTCTTCGACTTGTTGACGCGGCTTGAGGGAGCTGATTTGAACTACAGTGAGCTCCAAAAGAAGACCAAGTTGCTGGCCTTACTCCCAGAGTCATGGTCCTCGCTCATCATCAACCTTAATCGCGACTTGCCCCGCCTCTCGCTTGAAGACGTGAAGCGAGCTATCCTTCAAGAGGATTTCCGCCGCCGTGAGTTGGCGAGTGCGGATGGCGCTGGGGCAGCGAGCATCGGCCGTGGATATGGTCGAGGAAGAGGCAGAGGACGAGGGGGAGGAAGGTTTGGTGGCAGCAACTTCGGCGGAGGCCGCAGGAGTGGCGGTTACGGCAGCGACGACAAGAGCTACAGACGCGGTCGCGGCCGATTCGACGGCGAGTGTCACTATTGCCACAAGAGCGGACACATGTGGCGCGACTGCTACAAACTCCCTGATGGTTGGACCCCTGATCAAGGCCAAGAGGGTAGAGGAGCAGGAGGAGGGAGAGGACGAGGCCATGGAGGCCGTGGCGGTCGCGGTGGCGGAGCTGCAAACATGAAGAGCGGAGACAACGACAAGGACCCGAGCGACGATCGATACCCGGGTCTATTCTACTTCGTGTCGACGCAAGTACCGGCTGGTCCAGAGAAGGATGAAGGCTTTGAGGAGCCAGCAGCTGTGGGGAAGGTGACCCTACACCCCCTGGACTATTGGGTGATTGATAGTGGCGCTACCTATAGCATGACACCTCGCCCGGACTTGCTCACCGAACTCGAGCCGTCACCGGTGAAGCATGTCACATCGGCTTTGGGGCAGCGAGCAGAGGTGAAAGGCATGGGCAAGGCCATGTTCAAGGGTGCTGATGGGAAGATGGTGGGCCTCAAGAACGTGCTTTGGGTGCCCAGCCTTGCTGCAAACCTGATTTCCGTGCGGCGGTTGGCAAAGGCCGGCATGGACACGAACTCGAAGGGAGCCAAGACCTACACCGCAAGGCTTGGCGATCGAATTCTTTGGGACCTTCATGAGGACAGGGATGTCTACAACGAGATGTGGCAGATCCCAGTGGTCCCTATGCCTAAGGAGAGGCAAGTGGCAGCAAGCATCAGCACCAAGGATGGAGCGGTCGGTAGCGACGATGGCGCGAACGGTCGCGCTAAGGAGAATGAGCTCAAGAAGAGCAAACCTGGAGGGACCAGCAAGTTCAGTGAACCTAAGGAGAGTGGTGCAGCAACCAAGGAGCAGCAAAAGGGTGAGGAGAACCCAGAGGCAGCAGCGGAGGAGGACTACGGAGAGAGTATGTGGGGCGCTATTGCGAGCGCGGCATTCTCCAATCCAACTTCGGCTACGGGGGAGTGTGATTGGCTCACCTTGCATCGGCGCATGGGGCATGTGGCCCTGCCCATCTTGCAGCAGCTAGTGAAGAATGAGATGGTTGCTGGCATACGTGTGAAGGGGGAGCCCGATGAGGTGCTTGGCTGCCCGACGTGCATTCAAGCCAAGTTCACCCGGTTTCCGTTCCCTAGTTCGGAGGCAACGGCAAAGGCACCGCTTGATGAGGTGGTGATGGACGTGGTGGGCCCCCTGAAGCTTGGAGCTGCTGGAGCTGAGTATTTTCTCACCATTGTCGACGCCTACACCCGCATGACTTGGGTGTACGTGCTGGCCAAGAAGAGCGACGTGGCTGAAACGTTGAAGACGGATTGTTTCCCGATGGTGGAGCGGCAACAAGACCGTCTAGTCAAGTCAATCCGCACCGATCGAGGGGGAGAGTTCCTGAGCAAGGAGTTTGGGTTGTGGCTGAAGAAGAATGGTATTCGGCACTCCCTCACCATGCCATACTCCCCTGCAATGAACGGCATCGCCGAGCGAGCGAACCGCACAATCACGGAGGCGGCACGCGGGTTGCTCATTGAAGCCGGGCTACCCGACTATTTCTGGCCTGATGCGGTGCGGAGCGCGTGTGTGGCCAAGAACAGAGCCTTGACTCATGTGGGAGCAGACAAATGGGTGCCCTATGTGGAGTGGCTAGGAAGGAAGCCAAAGGTGGATATGCTTCGGGTGTTCGGGTGCATGTGCATGGCGCTCGTGCCTAAGCATCTTCGGCACAACAAGCTCGGTGCCAAGGCGATATGGGCTGTGCACTTGGGCATGGCTCAAAACAGCAAAGGGTGGCTTCTTTGGGACCCATTCACCAAGAAGTTCTTGGTGAGCAGGGACTGCAAGTTCATGGAGAACTTCATGTACAAGGATTGGAAGGCGGAGAATGAGGCGAAGATAGGCGTGCGGTTTGGGGAGGTGAAGAGTTCCGGTTTGGAGCATGTGGAGCTGCCTTTGGAGCTGAGCAGCGGCAGCACAACCACAAGGCAATCCTCCCTTGTGAATGGGGGAGAGGAGGCCAATGATGCAGAGGAAGAAGAGGAGGAGGTGCAGCAAGTGAGCGAGCGTGCACCGTCACTCCCTTCCCGTACTACGAGTGCTCCACGGATTCGAGCCACACCGCAGCAACGCCAAGGCCTTCAAGTCCCTGCAGCTGAGGAGGAAGGAAGGGGGAAGAGGAGAGTTCAACCCCCTAATAGGCTGACCTATGATGCGCCGGGAAAGCAGGGCAAGACAGCCCTGGCCGGAGCGGCAATGATGGTCGGAGACGACGAGGAGAGTGACTACGAGGAGTGTGCCTTCGCGTTCTTCTCTCCGGTGGAGATGCTGGGAGAACCAGCAACTCTCAAGGAGGCTTTGGAGAGTAGTGATGCTGAGGAGTGGAAGAAGGCCATGGAGAGTGAGCTGAAGAGCATTGAGGAGAATGACACGTTTGAATTGGTGGAGCTACCGGAGGGGCGTACGGCGATAACGTCCAAGTGGCTCTTCAAAATCAAGTCGGATGCCGACGGCAAGATCGAGCGCTACAAGTCTAGGCTTGTAGCCAAGGGGTACCAGCAGAAGGAGAAGGTGGACTTCAAGGAGCTGTTTGCCCCTGTGGTGAAGCCGACGACGCTGCGAACCCTATTCGCGGGAGCCGCCATCAAAGGATGGGTAGTAAAGCAAATGGACATCGTAACGGCATTCCTTAACGGCATCCTTGAGGAGGAGATTTTTATGGCGCAGCCAGAGGGGTTTGATGATGGTAGTGGCAGAGTGTGGAAGCTGAAGAAGGCCCTCTATGGGCTGAAGCAGGCCCCTAGGCAATGGTACATGAAGCTGCGCGAAGTGTTGGAGGGGATCGGCTTCACTCCCTCAACGGCCGATCACTCCTTGTTCATGCTTGGCGAGGGGGAGCAGAGGAGTTTCATGGTGGTTTATGTGGATGACATCCTCATTTTCTCACCCTCTTCTGACCTTGTGAAGGAGGTGATGCTGAAGCTTCAAGACAAGTTCAAGTGCAAGGCCCTTGGTGACGTGAGCTTCTACCTTGGGCTCCACATCGAACGAGATGTGGAGAAGCGGTGCATGCGGGTGCATCAACGAAAGTACCTGGAGGCATTGGCTGCCAACTTTGGGCAGAGTGAAGGCCATGTGGCTACACCCTTTCCCTCTGGGTTCAAGTGTGTGAAGGGACCAGAGGAGGAGAGCGTTGGTGAAGAGGAGAGGCGCCGATTTCACTCGTTGGTGGGCAGCCTCATGTATGCGGCGGTAAACACCCGACCGAACGTCGCGTTTGCTACCGGGCAGCTGGCTAGGGTTGTGCAATGCCCTAATGAGGAGCAGGTAGCATCTGGAATGAGGGTGGCCAAGTATCTTGGCCAAACACCGACCGTTGGGCTGCAATACTCGGCGGCGGCACAAAGGCGCCAAAAGGGCGCGGATGGTGTTGAACCCGGGCGTTTGTTCCTCACCGCCTACTCGGATGCTTCATATGCATCAGAACCAGAGGACATGACAAGCGTGGGAGGCTTCATATGCTGTGTTGGTGGAGGCCCAACTGCTTGGGAGAGCAAGAAGCAGGTTGACCAAGCTTTGAGCTCGGTGGAGTCCGAGTACATGGCACTCTTCCGTGCCGTACGGGAGATTGTGTGGCAGCGGCGTTTGTTGGCTGAATTGGGGGAGGAGCAGCAAGGACCTACCCCACTGTATTGTGACAGCCAGGGTGCCATTGCTCTTGCTAAGAACCCTGTGTTGCATGGACTCACGAAGCACATGAGGGTGAAGTGGCATTGGACGAGGAGCATGGTAACCGCGGGTGAAGTTGAGTTGCGCTACGTGAAGACCACGGGGCAGCCGGCTGACATGATGACCAAGAGGCTGGTGGAGCAGCAGCATTGGAAGTGTTGCAAGCTGGCTGGGATGGCTCTGAACTGAGAGAGCAACATATTCTAAGGCCAACAATCCGAGGGGGAGTTTGTTGGTGCAACCCTACGGTTTGCACTCGGCTTGTTGCCCGTGTGCGTGAATGTGTGTGTGTATGGAATGGTATGAGGGCATGGGATAATATATATTTCATGCTTATAATTGTGTGTGAATGTTGAGTCATGATGTCGAGTGTGTGTGTCGAGTCAATAGCGAGTTATCGCTAGACGCGTGTTACGCGGTCGTTTGTGTCTCGCGCGCGGTTTCTATTTTGTCGTGCGCGGTTTCTATTTTGTCCTGTGTCGAACGTTCGGCGTGTCGCAGGTGTGTGCAGAAGACCCATCAAGAACTCAAGGATGAGTTTGTGATGAAGAGCCCGAGCATTGGTGTCAAGCCTCAAGTGATTTCGAAGCTCGCCAAAAGGGTACACCTCAAGATATTGAAGATAGTTACATTACTTTGTGTAGTGTAACATTTCACTTGGTGTAGGCCCTAGTGAAGGGTAGTTTCGAGACCCTTCGTGGTTGGGGACAGTGTGGCACTGTTCCACATCACTGTACCTCGGCTCTTGGGGTTTGTAGGAGCTGGGAGTCATTCCCAACTCGTAACTCTTCCTATCTTGTGTTCTAAGACTATAGTGGCTGCCATAGTACCGTTCGTTCAAACCGACGCTGTGTCATCAATTCTTTATCAAATCGTGCAATCTAAATTGCTAATTGTAGACGACGTCACGAAGCTCCAGATCCAATTTGAATCAAGTCATTTGCAGCTGTGAGCAGAACGCTATCAACGTTTGAAGCCGCTGTGCAGAAATCCGTCTGTGCTCTCTATCTTTTGTTTTAGGCACATTCAAGCCTATTGTGACTATAACAACACCAAGCAGGGGAACGAAGTACGGGCGCGGCCGCAAAGTGCCTCCAGCACCACCAGCTCCAGGGTCAACAGCTCCAGCTCCTGCATCTCCAGGGCCTCCTGCGCCAGGGCCTCCAACTCCAGCTACACCAGCTCCAGCGCCTCCGGCGCCAGCTGCTCCAGGCTCCGTAGTGTCTCCAGCTCCAGGAGTAACAGTAGCACCTCCAGCTCCAGCGTCTCCAGGCTTGCCAGCCCCAGGAGGTCCACTCCGACGGTGTGGGCGCCGAACAAGCCACTCACGCAGCTGCTGCGAGGACAGTCGCGGTGAAGCCTTTGCAGGACCTCCACACAAAGCAGCACCCCGAGGCTCAGCACCCCCAGACTCCGCACCCTCCGACTCAGCACCCCCAGGCTCCGCACCCTCCGAATCAGCACCCCCAGGCTCAACAGCCTCAGGCTCAGCACCCCCAGACCCAGCACCCTCAGACCCCGTACCCCCCGGCTCTGCACCCCCAGACACAGCACCCACAAACGCAGCACCTGGAGCAGCACCTGAGACGACAGCTACCTAAACAGGCGCAGGACCAGGGAGAGGGTCTACCTGAGACACTCCCGAGGGGGCAGGACCCTGGGGCGGAAGGGGGTCTACCGAAGGTGGACTGGGAGCAAGGAAGAGCGGCGGGGGCGGGGAAGGGGCAGAGCGGTAGGGGAAGAGCCGGTAGAAGGGAACCGACTCGTCGAACGTGACGTCCTGAGAAGGGAGGACACGGCGCGAGGTGGGGTGGTAAAACTGCCAGGCAGGCGCATCAGGGACAAAGCCAAGGAAGACGCAGGGAATAGCGCGAGCGGAGAGCTTGTCCGCGGACGTATTGCGAACAAAGGCACGAGAACCCCAGACCCGGAACACCGACGCATCGCCAACCTTCCCCGTCCAACGCAGTGTGGGCGAGGTCTCCGGCAAGGAGACACGGGGCCAAAGGTTGAGCTGATGCGCAGCGTACCGGACCGCAAATGGCCACAGAAAATGGGGAGCGGCCGCAGAAATCATGGAGGTACGAGCGACCTCCATGACTAAGCCAATGCGGCGCTCAGCAATCCTATTTTGCTGAGGGGAGTCCGGAAGCGTGAACGACTCGAGAATGCCCTCCCCACGACAAAAGTCCCGCAAGAGGTCGGAGGAAAACTCACCACCTCTGTCAGAGTGCAGACGCAGGACAGGAAGGTCCTGGCCGAACCGCTCGCGCAGCTGGAGACGGACTGTGCGGATCCAAGGGATCAAGACAGCAGAGACTTCACCCTTGCTGCGCAAGGGGAAGACTGTGGTGTACCGCGTGTAGTCGTCAACAACCAGCAGAAAGTAGCGCTCGCGGCCCTGTCCACTGACGCGGGCTGGGCCCCACACGTCCATGTGGAGAGTCTGCAGGGGAGCAGTCGTCGGGGGAAACGAGGAGGAGTGAGGAGCAGCGCGCTGCTGCCCCTCGACGCAAGGAAGACAGGCGGGGCAGATGAGGGCGGCAGGGGAGGCAGAGACCTGGGGAGACCAGAGACAAGGAGACGGGAGTGCATGCCACGAAGGCATGGCAGGGAGGGGTGACCAAGGCGGTGGTGCCAAAGAAGAGTCTGGTGCGACAGGAGGCGACACGAGCAAGAGGCGGCTACCTGACCTGACGCGGACACCAGAGCAGACGCAGCGACCTGAGGAGGCTCGGTAGCCAGCGTGTACAGACTCGACCCTGGCCGACGAGTGAACGTAGCCAGGTGACGCCCCGTTCGTGTGCACGTGCAGATCGACACACGCTGACCCCCAGGAGTGGTGGTAGTGACCATCGCATCCTGAAGGGCAGCGGTACTCACCAAGTTCGTAGAGAACGAGGGGAGGTGAAGACCTGACAGTGAGCCCAACGGAACTACCGTACACAGGAGGACAGTGGAGGAACTGGCAACGGCCAGGCCCCCAGAGGGGTCAGCCAGTCTGACCGGAACAATTGCAAGAAGAGGAGTGAGAGTGGTGCTGTCACGAAAGAAACAGCGCGAGGCGCCGGAGTCCAACGTGAAGGTGTGCAAGGCCTCAGCAGGCACAGTACCATGGGGAGTACCAGACGCACTAGCACCAAGAGCAGCAGCGGCTATACCTGGGTCAGGCGGCACACACCAGTAACAGTCACCCTCAGCACTAAAAGACAAAGCATACATGGCAGAGATAATTCAATCAAAGTCTAGGTCAAAGATAGCAACTCCCGACCTAAGCAACTCCGCCCAGCGAGGGCGCTCGACGTCATCACCAAACTCAGTGCGCCAGGCGTCATCAAGGCGGGCAAAGCAGCGGCGCGCAGTGTGAAACCTCCCGCATGTCCTGCCCGCACGGGCACCCGTGCGAATGACATACGGGCAGGTCTCACTACCCTCACCCGCCCCACGCTGAACCAACCACTCACGGAGCTGCTGGGGCGTCTGAGTCTCGCTCCGACGCTGCTGCTGCTGGCCCCGACCACCACCAGGGCCTCCACGCTGAGGTCCAGACCGACCACCACTGGTCCCACCGCCTCCACTGCCGCCACTCCCTCCGCTGCCTCCACCGCCGCCACCAGAGCCTCCACCTCCGCCACCGGTCCCACCACCGCCACCACCTCCACCGCCTCCGCCTCCTCTACCGCTGCCCCCACTGCCATGCCCACCGCCACCTCCACCACCACCGCTGCCTCCTCCACTACCCCGGCCACCCTTGCCCTTGCTGTTGCGGCGCTTCGTACTAGTCAAAGCAGCACCGAGATCCTCAGGAACAGAGACGTCTGCAGCAGCAGCAGAGGCGAAGGAGGAGGAAAGGGGGGAGGGGGAGCACCCCTCAAAGAAGGGTGAGCGCAGGGTGCCACGAGCAGCACCTACAGCAACTGCACTAGTCTCAGCTGCGAGGAGATGCTGCTCGAGGAGGTCAACAGAGAGGGAAGTGGGGTCGAGGGTGAGGAAGTGGTCCCTGACAGAGCGAAGGGAGTCAGGGAGGCGAGTGACTATGAAGTAGAGGGTGATGAACATGGGGGGCTGGTTCGTGGGAAGGAACTCAGCAGGGACGGTAGCGCGGTAGCGAGCGTCGCTAGTGCGCAGGTGGGTAACCAGGTCTGCTACTGTGGCAAAAGCGGACAGCTCAGGGAACAGGTAGGGCAGTAGCAGCCTGCCAATAGCAGCAGTGGCAGGGGAGGAGTAGCGAGCAACGACAGCGTCGTACAAGGCCTGTGCTGTCCTGTGCTCGCCAAAGTGAGCACATTCTGTTGTGGGCAGGTGGTTGCGAATGGCCAAGCGGGCAGTGGCGTCACGAGACAGCCACTGGGAACGAGTCGAAACGTCAGCTGTGGCGGGAGGGGCTGGAGCGGCACCGGACACGTGGTCAAACAGTGAGACACTGTCCTGACTATCGCTCAGCAGGAACAGTTGCAGATCGTCGTGCCACGTGTCAAATGCTACAGGTCTGCCTTCCGGGTCGAACGGAAGAACTCGAAGCGACGCCATAGGGGCCGAGGTGCCAAACAGGGGGCCGGGCGCAGGGCTCTGAGGTGGGGCCGAGGGGCCTAGGGGCCGCGGGGCCAAACAAGGGGCCGGGGGGGCCTAGGGGGGGCCGAGGGGCCTAGGGGGCCGAGGGGCCAAACAAGGGGCCAGGGGGCCGGGCGCCGGGCTCTAAGGTGGGACCGAGGGGCCTAGGGGCCGCGGGGCCAAACAAGGGGCCGGGGGGGCCAATCACACGGGGCCGAGGGGCGGGGCCGAGGGGCCAAACAAGGGGCCGGGGGGGCGAGCGCCGAGCTATGAGGTGGGGCCGAGGGGCCTAGGGGCCGCGGGGCCAAACAAGGGGCTGGGGGGGCCGGGTGCCGGTCTCTGAGGTGGGGCCGAGGGGCCTAGGGGCCGCGGTGTCAAACAAGGGGCCGGGGGGCCTAGGGGGGGCCGAGGGGCCTCGGGGGGCCGAGGGGCCTAGGGGGCCGAGGGGCCAACCAAGGGGCCGGGGGGCCGGGTGCCGGTCTCTGAGGTGGGGCCGAGGGGCCTAGGGGCCGCGGGGCCAAACAAGGGGCCGGGGGGCCAATCACACGGGGCCGAGGGGCCAAACAAGGGGCCGGGGGGCCGGGCGCCGGGCTATGAGGTGGGGCCGAGGGGCCTAGGGGCCGTGGGGCCAAACAAGGGGCCGGTGGGGGCCTAGGGGGGCCGAGGGGCCTAGGGGGCCGAGGGGCCAAACAAGGGGCCGGGGGGCCGGGTGCCGGTCTCTGAGGTGGGGCGGAGGGGCCTAGGGGCCGCGGGGCCAAACAAGGGGCCGGGGGGCCTAGGGGGGCCGAGGGGCCTAGGGGGGGCCGAGGGGCCGGGGGGCCGAGGGGCCTAGGGGGGCCGAGGGGCCAACCAAGGGGCCGGGGGGCCGGGTGCCGCTCTCTGAGGTGGGGCCGAGGGGCCAAACAAGGGGCCGGGGGGGGCCTAGGGGGGCTGAGGGGCCTAGGGGGCCGAGGGGCCAAACGAGGGGCCGGGGGGCCAAGGGGCCTAGGGGGCCGAGGGGCCAACCAAGGGGCCGGGGGGCCGGGTACCGGTCTCTGAGGTGGGGCCTAGGGGCCGCGGTGCCAAACAAGGGGCCGGGGGGGGCCTAGGGGGGCCGAGGGGCCTAGGGGGCCGAGGGGCCAAACAAGGGGCCGGGGGGCCGGGTACCGGTCTCTGAGGTGGGGCCGAGGGGCCTAGGGGCCGCGGGGCCAAACAAGGGGCCGGGGGGCCGAGGGGCCTAGGGGGCCGAGGGGCCAACCAAGGGGCCGGGGGGCCGGGTGCCGGTCTCTGAGGTGGGGCCGTGGGGCCTAGGGGCCACGGGGCCAAACAAGGGGCCAGAGGGCCTGGGGGGGGGCGAGGTGCCAAACGAGGGGCCGGGGGGGCCAGGTGCCGGTCTCTGAGGCGGGGCCGAGGGGCCTAGGGGCAGCGGGGCCAAACACGGGGCCAGGGGGGGCCTAGGGGGGCCAAGGGGCCTAGGGGGCCGAGGGGCCAAACAAGGGGCCAACTGGCCAAGGGGGGCCAAGGTGCCTAGGGGGCCGAGGGGCCGGGCGCCGGGCTATGAGGGGGGGCCGAGGGGCCTATGGGCCGCGGGGCCAAACAAGGGGCCGGGGGGGGCCTAGGGGGGGCCGAGGGGCCAAACAAGGGGCCGGGGGGCCGGGTGCCAGTTTGTGAGGTGGGGCCGAGGGGCCTAGGGGCCGCGGGGCCAAACAAGGGGCCGGGGGGCCTAGAGGGGGGCCGAGGGGCCAAACAAGGGGCCGGAGGGGGCCGGGCGCCAGGCTATGAGGTGGTGCCTAGGGGCCTTGGGGGGCCGAGTGGCCAAACAAGGGGCCGGGCGCAGGTCAGGTACGGGGCCGGGCGCTGGGAAGGTACGGGGCCGGGCGCTGGGCAGGTACAGGGCCGGGCGCTGGGCAGGTACGGGGCCAGGCGCTGGGCAGGGACGGGGCCGGGCGCTGGGCGCGGAATCGGGCCGGGTGCGGGGCTAGGTACGGGGCCGAGCGCGGGCAAGAGACGGGGTCGGGCGCTGGGCGAAGGACGGGGGGCCGGGCGCGAGGCTGGGTACGGAGCCAGGCGCTGGCGACAGACGGGGCCGGGCGCGGGCTAGGTACGGAGCCGGGCGCTGGCTAGGGTCGGGGCCTTGCGCTGGGCTAGGTACTGGCCGGGCGCGGGGCTAGGTATGAGCCGAGCACGGACGAGAGATGGGGCCGTGCGCGGGCAGGGTACGGGCCGGTCGCGAGGCTAGGTACAGTCCTGGTGCGGGGCTAGGAATAGGGCCGAGCGCAGGAAGGGTACGGGCCGATCGCGGGGCGGGTACGGGCCGATCGCGGGGCTAGGAACGGGGCCGTGCGCGAGGCTAGGTACGGGCCGATCGCGGGGCTAGGAACGGGCCGGGCGCGGGCGACGGAATCGACGGGGCGACGGGGCCGAGGGACCAAGCTAGGGGCGACGGGCCAAGGGGCCGAGCCTAGGGGCAACGGGCCAAGGGGCCGAGCCTAGGGGCGACGGGCCAAGGGGCCGAGCCTAGGGGCTATGGGCGATGCCACGGGGCCTAGGCTAGCAGTTACTTAGGTGGTGGGCCCATTAAAGTTAGGATCCTAGGAAGGTAATGCTCTTAATACCATGTGAGAATAGTGGGCGAGGAATGAATGCCTAGGAAAGGGGGAGGGGTACAAGTAGAATGTCGAGAGAAATTCTGTACCCCCTAAGGCTAAACCCACTATAGCCTAGAGAACTGTAAACAAATAAACTAAGCCTAGATATAACTAAGCATATATGTTTGACACGAACCGCCTCTGTTCAAACGCCGTCACGGTCAGCTCGGATAACATGTGAGGCTGAAACTTGGAGAGACGTTAGCTTCAGGTGTCTGCTTTCCAAATGAATATTGCTTGCTTTCATCTGAGGTGTATGCGCTACGCAGTGAACGAAAACGTAAGCTCCGCTGAGAAAACGTGTAGTTTCATTGATGCAAGGAAGAGGTGAGTACAACATTGCCTAGGGGACTCTTAACGGGTCGGAACCATCCTGGGAACTCAGAGAAGGTTGAGTCATAGGGGAGAAAGGCTAGAGAAGGATGGGAAACGTCCTAGCTAGGTCAGCAAAGCCAACCACACTTGGATGTTCAGAGCTGTACTCAAGGCTACCAATAGTGAGTCAAGCCAACCATGAGTCAGCTTGTCTTCCCACTTGCTCCCTCTTGCAAGCTGCTTCCAGGAAGACCACACTTCTCAAAAGGAGGGTGTTAGAGTCCTACTTGACCACCTTTACTTCTTGTCTCATTCTCTGTCCCTGCACCATTGGCATGACAACAATGAAAGGGCGGCAAGGGAAATGCTGCCAACAGTGCACCATGACTACGGAACAGTAACTTTCGACAGCTGTCACGTGCTGCTCCAATGCTGGGTTGTCCTGAAACTCGGTGACACCTGCAAAACTCGGCAAAGAACTACCACACTGATTTTCAGACCAATCAGAGCTTGGTAGATGAGTCAACAGCCGAAATGGTGAACTCGGGTGTTACAAAAAATGAGTAACACACACTTCCGGGATGCCATATGTCTTGAAACTAAAAAATGTTGCCATGCCTTGTAAATTGCTTCAAAAATTCTGAAATTTTGAGGGTCTGAAGAACACATGTTGAAGCACCTCCCCACAAAATTCCAGAAGCTGAGCAGGCTTGTAGGATGAATGGGATTGCGATGACCGTGCCACTATATTGCTTTGGCACAACAGAGCCGAGTTCTTCATATCAGCCCGGTACTCACGCTCCATCTGCTGCTATCTCCTAAAGGTGGGAAGACATATAGCTATTAAGTAGAGACTATGTTAGACGATTACAATCTATACTAAGATCTTCGTTTACTTCTGCATTTGGTTGTTTTAATGGAACAATAGCTCTAGGCCTTTGTAAGGATGTCATTTTTCCCTAGGTCGTTTATAGGGCTGCATGTTTTTTTTCATCCCCTATCGCGCTCTTATCTCTCGTATTAGCTTGAATCATTGTCTTTATTTATATGCATTCCGTTTGTTGTTTTTTCCTTATTCTTTCCTTCCAGTCCCATGTTCGTTCCTTACTGATGTCGTTCATTCCGTTTCTTAAGATTTTATCGAGTTGTTCCTTCCTTTTAATAGATTCCGCATCTAGTGACGTTTGTCTTGGTTTTCATCACCATTTTTGCTTTATCCGTTCTTCACCCTTCTCTTTTTTGTGACTCTTCGATTAGCCACTCCTCTTCGTAGCTGCATTGTTTCTTCATTCTTAGTTTCTGTTTTTGAACTCTCTCTCTCTTTCTCTCGTTCGTTCTCTCTCGTTCTCCCTTTCTCGTTCCCTCTCTCTCTGTCTCTCTCTGTCGTTCTCTCTCTCTCGTTCTCTCTCTCTCTCGTTCTTGCTCTCTCGTTCATTCTCTCTCTGTCGTTCTTTCTCTCGTTCTCACTCTCTCTCTCTCTCTCTCTCTCTCTCTCTCTCTCTCTCTCTCTCTCTCTCTCTCTCTCTCTCTCTCGTTCTATCGCTCTCGTTCTCTCTCTCTCTCTCGTTCTATCTCTCTCGTTCTCTCTCTCTCTCGTTCGTTCTCTCTCGTTCGTCATCTCTCTCTCTCTCGTCCTCTCTCTCTTGTCCTCTCTCTCTCGTCCTCTCTCCCTTGTTTTGAATCCATTCGTCTTGTTTTATCTGCTTCTTCCTTTTGGTTGATTTTCTTTCACCTTATTCGCTCTTTATCCCTTCTACTCGTTCCTTTCTTCGTCTTGTGATGCTTGTTTTCTTTCTTCACAAGGATGTGCGTACGCCAGAGTAACTACCTTATGATTGAGCCAAGCGATTGGGAAATGTTGGATTGTGGAATTTGATTTAGATTGTTATTCATTGCATCTTCTGTTTTCATTGCTTCCTACTTGTCTTTTTTGTTTGTGCATTTGTATGCGGTTCTATTATCGTTATTTTGCCTTCGTGTGTGTGTGTCTGTGCGCGTATGTGTCATTGTGTGCATGCCTGTGTATTTTTTTATGTTCATCATTGCATCAACAATGCATGTCTGTGAATTTTAAAAATATGGCTCAGGTCTATCATTTCACAAAAGTTTCATTGGCGCACAAAGTGACTCGTGTGTTGCCACTTCGAGCTGGATTTGATAGGGTTGACCACTTTTGAAGGATTTACAGATTGTGTTGTTTCATGTGATAGTTGATTATTCAACATCTATGCTACCGTATGACCCCGGATATAAGCGCATGCATATTAAAAGCGCACGCGCTTATATCTGGAGCAATGCGCTTATGGCCGATCCTCATTTATAAGCGCACCGCTAATAAAACCCTGATATATTATAAGCGCATGTGTAATTTGATTTTTAAATCCTTGATAAAAATCGAATTTCAAATTTGCAGCGAGGCCACAGCCATTTTCGCTTAGGTTGACTTTCGAGGACCTCACTGTCCGAATGTTATAGTGCTTACATTTGTGTAGGCTATAGTGGGGTAGCCCATAAGGGGTACAACCCAATTAGGGTTAGTACTTGTACTCAACTCTTTCATAGTTCATTCATTCTTGTTCGTTAGTTTTGACACTCACATCCTGCGCGTCCAGTCAGTACGAGGTGGCACGCCCTCAAAGTGAGGTATTACACTGTAATTTGCCTCTGTGCACCGGCAGTGAATCGCCCGCGCGCGACTGTGATCTGTGACACTTAACAATTTTGATTCGATTGAAATAACAGGGATGTGATGTACAATTTGGTGTTTTTAAATTATATATATGTATTTGTCATTTTAAAAGCGCATGCGCTTATATTTTTTACTCAATTATCAGCGCACCCCCCTAAAAAACACTATTTTATTAGAAGCGGAGGTGCGCTAATATCCGGGGTGATACAGTATTGACCTCCCCCCCATGCTAGGCAGGGGATGGCGGTAGCTTAGTTTTTGGGTTGTTAACTGTCACGGATTTTATTATGTGCATGCATGTTGTCGAAAACTGTCCAGCTCTCTGCTCTTCCTCTCCCTGGCCCCTGTTCTTGCTCTTGTGCTTGCTGGTGCCTCTGTCAGAATGTTTTAGTGCTTCCATTTGTGTAGGCTATAGTGGGGTAGCCCATAAAGGGTACAACCCAATTAGGGTTAGTACATGTACCCAACTCTTTCGTAGTTAATTCATTCTCGTTCGTAAGTTTGACATGGTTTCATAGCAGGTCCTTCGCTAGGACCGTTTTTTTTGGGCCCACTACAGCGCTGCCCCACTAGCCGCCCTGCTGGCTCACGCGCCGCCCCTAGCAACCCTCGTGCCGCACCTGCTGCCCAGCGCGCCCGCCCCTTGAGGCCCGCCCGTCAACCCTAGGCATCGCACGCCTGCCCCTTGAGGCCCGCCCGTCGACCCTAGGCCCCGAGCGCCCCGTCAACCTTAGGCCCCTGGCCCGCCCGTCGACCCTAGGCCCCGGCGTGCCCGTCGAACCTAGGCCCCGGCCCTGCCCGTCAACCCTAGCCTGGCGCCCCCCGTTGACCCTAGGCCCCGGCCCCGCCCGTCTACCCTGCTGCCCTGCGCGCCCCGTCGACCCTAGGCCCCGGCCCCGCCCGTCGACCCTGCTGCCCCGCGCACCCACACGTCGACCCTAGGCCCCGGCGCGCCCCGTCAAACCTAGGCCCCGGCCTTGCCCGTCGACCCTAGCCTGGCGCAGCCTGTCGACCCTAGGCCCCGGACCCGCCTCTCTACCCTGCTGCCCTGCGCACCCCATTGACCCTAGGCCCTGGCCCTGCCCGTCGACCCTAGCCTAGAGCACCTCGTTTACCCTAGGCCCCAGGCTCGCCCGTCGACCTTGCTGCCCCACGCGCCCGCCCGTCGACCCTAGGCCCCGGCCCCGCCCGTCGACCCTGCTGCCCCGAGCGCCCACCCGTCGACCCTAGCCCGCCCCCCCCGTTGACCCTAGGCCCCTGGCGTGCCCCGTCGACCCGAGGCCCCGGCCTTGCCCGTCGACCCTGCAGCCCGCGCGCCGCCCCTGCAGCCCCGCGCACAGCCCCTGCAGACCCACGCCCTGCCCTTGCAACTCGCGAACCGCCCCTGCAGCCCCGCGCCCTGCCCTTGCAGCTCGCAAACCGCCCCTGCAGCCCCGCGCACCACCCCTGCAGCCCAGCACCCTGCCCCTACAGCTCGCGCACCGCCCTTGCAACCACGCACGCCGCCCCTAGCCGCCCCTTGCTACCTGCTCGCCGCTTGCCTGCAGCCAGCTCGCCGCCCTCTTCCGGCCCTGGTACCTGCTAGCCGCCCTGCCTTAACTCCGTGCTGCCCTACTGGTCGCGTGACTCCTAGCTTGCCCGCTATGACTTCTCTTTGTCGTAGCGGTGGGATGTTAAAATGTTGTGAACAAGAATGAATGAACTAGCAAACAGTTGGGTACAAGTACTAACCCTAATTGGGTTGTACCCCTTATGGGCTACCCCACTACAGCCTACACAAATGTATAAGCTATAATGTAATGACACACCCCCATAGGCAAAGTGTGGGAGAACAAGTGGTCACAAGACAAGTCAAGAAAAGCAAAGCAAGCTCAGGGTGGATCACAAAGTCACCACACAGTCCAAGCACAAGCAAAGGGCCACAAGGCCAGTTCACATGCACCGTTATATAAAGAGAACAAACAATACAGTGATCATACCCTAGCAAGTGCAAGCATGCAGGTATATATATAGATCACAGTACAAGCAGAGTCAAGCAGTAAGCAAGTGAGGCAAAGTAGGCACAAGGCCTAACACAGTAGCAAAACGCTGATGATCACCAGGCGGAAGTGCCTTGGTGAAGACATCAGCAGTGTTGGCCCGAGTGGCCACGTACGCAAGACAAAGCTGGCCATGCTACTGCAACTCTCGAGCAAGGACGTATCGCAGAGCGATGTGCTTCATTCTGTGCTCCGGTCTGTGCTCCTGACACAAGGCAATCATGGCCTTGTTGTCTACGTACAGAACAGGAGGCGAACGAGGCTGCTCTCCCATGTCGGTCAGCAGGTAGGTGAGCCGGCGTAGCTCCTGAGCAGCCATGGCCCCGGCGTAGATCTCAGCCTCACAACTGGAGCTGAGAACTGAAGAAGAGCGGGTAGACAGCCAAGAAAACGAGCCGAAACCAAGGCTGAAGGTGTAACCCTGTGACGACCGCTGCGTAGCTGAGTCGTCAACCCAGGAGGCGTATGCGTGACCAGTGAGAACAACTGGACCCCGTCCTCCAAGCACGAGCCCCATGCCCGACGTACTGCACAGGTAACGCAGTACCCTCTTTGCAGCATCCCAGTGCACCTTTCGGTGCCTACCGGGAGCCACGTAGCGAGCCAGAAGGCTGAGAGGGTACGCGAGGTCGGGTCGTGTGCAAGTCATCAGGTACATGAGGCAACCCACAAGCTCTGGGTACGGACCACTCGGCTCTACAAACTCGTCCGAAGGTGGAGCTGAGAGCGAGTGGCTGGTAGACAGAGGAGTGGGCTGTGGCGAGGAGAACTGGAAGCCAAAGCGTTGAAGGACCTGGTGCACCATGTGTGACTGAGTCAGTGTGATGGTGCGCCGTGCTCTGTCGCGGGTGATCTGCAGGCCAAGATAGCTGCGCAGTTCACCCAGGTCAGTGCACGTGTGTCTCTTCTGCAGCTCGGACTTCACAAGGGTTAGTGCCTCAGTATCAGCAGTGGCAAAGACGAGGTCGTCGACGTACACGAGGACATAGAACGGTGGCAGCGAGGTGTCGGTGCGTAGAAATAGCGACGGGTCCGCTGTAGAAGGAGAAAACCCAAGAGCCGCAAGTGTAGTCCTTAGTGTGTCGTGCCACTCGCGAGGCGCCAGGCGTGTCAGAATCCCAACCACTAGACCATTGGGATAAAAGGGCTTGTTTCAGTAGCGGGTCAGTGCGCCCATAACCCCCCAGGCGAACGCGCCTGTAACCCTCTCCAGGATCAATCGGGCATCCACAGTGCAGATCTACTGACACCCCCCCACACTGGGAGGCCCAGGACTAAGCACAGCGGCAACGGCCTACATGTGCATACACCGGGAATCGAACCCGAGACCCCTCTGATACCATGTCAGAATCCCAACCACTAGACCATTGGGATAAAAGGGCTTGTTTCAGTAGCGGGTCAGTGCGCCCATAACCCCCCAGGCGAACGCGCCTGTAACCCTCTCCAGGATCAATCGGGCATCCACAGTGCAGATCTACTGACAGGTCGTGGGGAGGCAGGTTTCAGGTGGGGAAGCTGTTAAGGCAGCGGGCTACGGGTGAGGCGGCGGTTCTGTGCAGTTCTGTGCGGTTATGTGCAGTACTGTGCGGTTCTGTGAGGTTCAATGCGGTGGAGAGGACTGGGTGGGGCAGCTGATTCCGGGTGAGGTGCCTGGAACGGGTGGGGCAGCAGGTTTCCAGGTGGGGCGGCGGTTGGCAGGTCTGGGGCGGTGGTTTTTAGGTGGGGAAGCTGTTAAGGCGGCGGTTCTGTGCGGTTCTGTGCAGTTATGTGCAGTTCTGTGCGGTTCAATGCGGTGGAGAGGACTGGGTGGGGCGGCTGATCCCGGGTGAGGTGCCTGGAACGGGTGGGGCAGCAGGTTTCCAGGTGGGGCGGCGGTTGTCAGGTCTGGGGCGGCGGTTTTCAGGTCTGGGGCGGCGGGTTTCCAGGTCTGGGGGGCGGTTAAGACGGTGGGCTGCACGTGCGCGCGGCCGCGACGTACTAGCACGAAGCTGCGGGTGCGACTAAGGCTGCGCGCGCAGCTACGCGCGTTCGTCTGCTGCGCGCTAGAGGGCTGGGGGGAAACGCGCGGGGTAAAACGAGTGGGGCGCGGGGCAGAAAACGAGTGACGCACGGCAAAAACGGGTGGGGCGCAGGGCAGAAACGGGTGACGCGCGATGTCGACGGGGGGGCGCGACCTACTCGGGCTCTACGGGGCAGGGCGCTTCGGGCTATGGGTCGCTACGAGGCGCGCGGGTGGTGGGCCCATAGACTATCGAGAGAAATTTCGCCTAAGGGAAAAAATCGCCTAGGGGAAAAATCGCCTAAGGGAAACCTAGCTCTATACCATGTTACGATAAGAATGAATTGATAGAAAATGTGAAGTACAACCCTAGATATAGCAAACCCTAATCATGCAAGTAAGTAGAAACGTAACACCTAGACTAACCTAAAAAACACATATAAAATATATGTTGACAAGGCGGATACCGTAGACTGGCCGGCGGAGGCTCCACTGGGTACCTGCAGGAAACGTTCCAGTGAAACCAGGTGGTCGGCGCAGTCAGATCTCTTCGTGCAGGCTGCCCTGCAGGAAAGTTGTGCTGAAGTCCAGGGAGTGCAACTCGATGTCCAGCTGAGCAGCAACGTGCAGCAACACCCAAAGAGTAGTCATCTTTGGGGTGGGGGAGAAGGTCTGGAATTAGTCAACCCCTTGTCGCTGACTGAAGCCTCGAGCAACATATCGTGCCTTGAAGGCAGGCGGAGAACCCGGCGGCCGCTTCACCCTGAAAATCCACATGCCATCGACTATGTTCGCCTGAGACGAGGGAACTTCATCGACTTAGGTGCCTGTGGACTTCGAGGATGCCATCTCAGCATCCATAGCTGCCTGCCACTGAGAGGAGAAAGGACTCGTAATCGCCTCTGCGTAAGAGCGCGGGGTCGGGATGTCTGGAGCATCCGGGTCTCCCTCAGGGGCACGCAGCATGGAAGCGAATCCAGGTACAGCAGCTGCAAGACACTCAAAGTCCTCTTGCCTGTCCTCAAGGACGTCCATGCCAAGAGCACACTCACCCCCGACGGACGGAGGACTGGCAGGCATAGACTCAGTAACTAGAGAAGTGGCATAGTCGAGACGGCAGGCAGCAGCAAAGTCAAGCAGCTCAGCAACGAGAGCAGACGCAGCAGCAGACTCAAAGGAAGGGTTTGGGACAGCAGTGGCAAGGAGATGAGAGACAATGGGACTGGCATCACGAGCTCGGTCAGACGCAGGGTCAGGGACCTCAAAAGGAGAGGACTCAGGAGGAGCAGGCAGAGGAAAACGCAGTGGAACAGAGGAAGGACGGAGTGCCATAGCGTGCGTGCCAAGGACAGGAGGAGGGCGCGAAAGAGGAGCAGTATTAGCAGGCGAACAGGCGAGACAGGACGAGACGCAGGCTCACGACGCTCTGTAAGACCACCGGACTGCTCAGTGTAAGGAGAGGGAGCAGGGAGTGGGGAGGTTGGCTGTAACGGCGGCTGCGACTGGTCAGGCAGTGGACAGAGGAAGGGAGGAGGAAGACCAGTAGAAGATGCGACACTAAGAACCTGCTGAAGCAGGGGAACGAAGTACGGTCGCTGCCGCACTATGCCTCCAGCACCTCTAGCCCCAGGGTCAACAGCTCCAGCTCTTGCATCTCCAGCGCCTCCGACGCTAGTGCCTCCAACTCCAGCTCCTGCAGCTCCAGCGCCTCCTGCGCCAGGGCCTCCAACAAGAGCTCCTCCAGCTCCAGCACCTCCAGCGCCAGCTGCTCCAGGCTCCGTAGGGTCTCCAGCTCCAGCGCACCCAACACCACCTGTCCCGGCAGCTCCAGCACCACTGGTACGAGCACCTCCAAGACCAGTAGCCGCAGTACCTCCAGTACCGCCAGCTCTAGTAGTAACAGCAGCACCTCCCGCTCCAGTGTCTCCAGCGCCTCCAGCTCCGGGAGCTCCACTCCGACGGTGTGCGCGCCGAACAAGCCACTCACGCAGCTGCTGCGAGGACAGTCGCGGCGAAGCACCAGCAACACCTCCAGACGAAGCACCACCCCGAGGCGCAGCACCCCTAGACTCCGCACCCTCCGACTCAGCACCCCCAGGCTCAACACCCTCAGGCTCAGCACCCCCAGGCTCAGCAACCCCAGACCCCGCACCCCCCGGCTCCGCACCCTTAGACGCAGCACCCCCAGACGCAGCACCTGGAGCAGCACCTGAGCCTACAGCTACCTTAACAGGCGCAGTACCAGGGAGAGGGTCTACCTGAGACACACCCGAGGGAGCAGGACCCTGGTGCGGGAGGGGGTCTACCGGAGGTGGACCGGGAGCAAGGAAGAGCGGCAGGAGGGGCAGAGGGGCAGAGCGGTAGGGGAAGAGACGGTAAAAGGGAACCGACTCGTCGAACGTGACGTCCTGAGACGGGAGGACACGGCGCGATGTGGGGTGGTAAAACTGCCAGCCAGGCGCGTCAGGGACAAAGCCAAGGAAGTCGCAGGGATTGGCGCGGGCGGAGAGCTTGTCCGCGGACGTATCGCGAACAAAGGCACGAGAACCCCAGACCCGGAACACCGACGCATCGCCAACCTTCCCCGTCCAACGCAGTGTGGGTGAGGTCTCCGGCAAGGAGACAAAGGGCCAGAGGTTGAGCTGATGCGCAGCCTACCGGACCGCAAACGGCCACAGAAAATGGGGAGCGGCCGCATGGATCATGGAGGTACGAGCAACCTCCATGACTAAGCCAATGCGGCGCTCAGCAATCCCATTTTGGTGAGGGGATTCCGGAAGCGTGAACGACTGGAGAATGCCCTCCCCTCGACAAAAGTCCCGCAAGAGGTCGGAGGAGAACTCACCACCTCTGTCAGAGTGCAGACGTAGGACAGGAAGGTCCGTACCGAAGCGCTCGCGGAGCTGGAGACGGACAGTGCGAATCCAAGGGATCAAGACATCAACAACCTCACCCTTGCTACGCAGTGGGAAGACCGTTGCATACCGCGTGTAGTCGTCAACGACCAGCAGAAAGTAGCGCCGCGGCCCTGTCCACTGACGCGGGCTGGGCCCCACACGTCCATGTGGAAAGTCTGCATTGGAGCAGTCGTCAGGGGATACGAGGAGGAGTGAGGAGCGGCGCGCTGCCGCCCCTCAACCCAAGGAAGGCAGGGCGGGGCAGGCAAGGGCAGCAGGGTAGGCAGAGACCTGGGTAGACCAGAGTCGAGAAGCTGGGAGTGCATGCCACGAAGGCATGGCAGGGAGGGGTGACCCAGGCGGTGGTGCCACAGAAGAGTCTGGTGCGACAGGAGGCGACACGAGCAAGAGGCGGCTACTTGACCTGACACGGACACCTGAGCAGACGCAGCGACATGAGGAGGCTCAGTAGCCAGCGTGTACAGACTCGACCCTGGCCGACGAGTGAATGTAGCAAGGTGACGCCCCGTCCGTGTTCTTGTGCAGATCGACACACGCTGACCCCTAGGAGTGGTGGTAGTGACCATCGCATCCTGGAGGGCAGCGGTATTCAAATAGTTCATAGAGAACGAGGGGAGGTGAAGACCTGACAGTGAGTCGGACGGAACCGCCGGACACGGGAGGACAGTGGAGGAACGGGCAATGACCGGGCCCCCAGAGGGGTCAGCCAGTCTGACCGGGACAGGTGCAGGGAGAGGAGTGAGAGTGGTGCTGTCATGAAAGAAACAGCGCGAGGCGCCTGGGTCCATCGTGAAGGTGTGCAAGGCCTCAGCAGGCGCAGTACCAGGGGGAGTACCAGACGCACTAGCACCTAGAGCAGCAGCCGCTATACCTGGGTCAGGTGGCACACACTGGTAACAGTCACCCTCTGCACTAAAAGACAAAGCATACAAGACAGAGATAATAGCATCATAGTCTCGGTCAAAGATAGCAACTCCCGACCTAAGCAAATCCGTCCAGCAAGGGCGAGGGGCCAAACACGAGGCTGACGGGCCGAGGCTAGGGGCCGAGGGGCCGAGGTGCCTGGGGACCAAGGGGCCAAGGGGCCGAGGGGCCGGGCCTAGGGGCCGAGGGGCCGAGGGGCGGGGCCGAGGGGCCTGGGGGCCGAGGGGCGCGACGGGGCCAGAAAACGTGGGGCCGTGGGGCCAGAAATCGTGGGGCCGCGGGGCCAGAAAACGTGGGGCCGCGGGGCGTAGGGCCTAGGTGCGTCAGGGCCGCGGGGCTAGAAAACGTGGGGCCACAGGGCCAGAAACCGTGGGGCCGCGGGGCCTAGGGGCGTAGGCGCGTCAGGGCCGCGGGGCCAGAAATGTGGGGCCGCAGGGCCAGAAATGTGGGGGCCGCGGGGCCAGAAAACGTGGGGGCCGCGGGGCGTAGGGCTTAGGCGCGTGAGGGCCGTGGGGCCAGATTTGTGGCGCCGCGGGGCCAGAAACGTGGGGGCCGCGGGGCCAGAAAACGTGGGGGGCCGCGGGTCGTAGGGCCTAGGCGCGTCAGGGCCGCGGGGCCAGAACGTGGGGCCGCGGGGCCAGAACGTGGGGCCGTGGGGCCAGAAAATGTGGGGGCCACGGGGCGTAGGGCCTAGGCGCGTCAGGGCCGCAGGGCCAGAAAACGTGGGGCCACGGGGCCAGAAACCGTGGGGCCGCGGGGCCTAGGGGCGTAGGCGCGTCAGGGCCGCGGGGCCAGAAACGTGGGGCCACGGGGCCAGAAAACGTGGGGGCCGCGGGCCAGAAAACGTGGGTCCGCGGGGCCTAGGGCCTAGGCGCGTCAGGGCCGTGAAGCTAGGGGCGATGGGGGGGCCGCGAGGCTAGGGGCGACGGGGGGGGTCGCGAAGCTAGGGGCGCCGGGGGTCGCGAAGATAGGGGCGACGGGGGGTCGCGAAGCTAGGGGCGACGGGGTGTCGCGAAGCTAGGGGCGACGGGGGGTCGCGAAGCTAGGGGCGCCGGGGGTCGCAAAGCTAGGGGCGACGGGGGGCCCGCGAAGCTAGGGGCGACGGGGGCCGAGCTAGGGGCGACGCCAAGGGGCGACGGGCCGGGCTAGGGGTGGCGACGGGCCGGGGCCTAGGGGCAACGGGCGCGGGCCTAGGCTAGTAGGGAAGTAGGTGGTGGACCCAAAAACAAACCGGTCCTAGGGGACCTGCTCAGAAACCATGGTAAAATGTTGTGAACGAGAATGAATGAACTAGCAAACAGTTGGATACAAGTACTAACCCTAATTGGGTTGTACCCCTTATGGGCCACCCCACTACAGCCTACACAAATGTATAAGCTATAATGTTCTGACATGGGAGTGGTGACGGCGGTGGTGGCAGCAGTGGGAGTGGTGGCAGCCGTACTAGCAATCGCTGTTGAGCTATTCGGTGGGGAGTTTCTGGCGGTGGCCAGATGCACCTGCAGCGGCGTCTGCGCGAGTCCCTTCCACCCCAGCAGCTACGTGAGTGGTACGCTAGTAGGAGTGGTGGCGGCGGCAATAGTGGCAGTCGCTGTGCAGCTATTCAGTTGGGAGTTGCTAGCGGTGGCCTGGCGCAGCTGCAGCGGCGTCTGCGCGAGACCCGTACGCCTCAGCAACTTCGTGAGTGGTACGCTCAGCGTGGGGCGTCTCGGAGTAGTGCTCGTTGCCCGTACGTCATTCGCACAGGTGATCGGGCTGGACAGACTTGCGGGACAGTTGGTCACACACAGTCCCGCTGCTTCTCCTGTCTGAGCGACACCTGGTGTGCAGAGTTTGGCGACGCGGCTAAGCTTCCCCGCTGGCTAGAGCTGCTTAGGCAGGGTGTGGATATCTTTGCTATAGACTATGACTCTATCCTCACTGCCATGTATGCTTTGACGATTGGTACTGAGGGTGACTGTTCCCTGTGTGTGCTGCCTGACCCAGGTATAGAGGCTGCTATTCTAGGTGCTAATGAGTCTGCTCTTCCTGGTACTGCGCCTCCTGAGGCCTTGCACACCTTTCCGCTTGACTCAGGTGCTTCACGCTGTTTCTTTCGCGACAGCACCACCCTCACTCCTCTCTCTGCACCTGTACCAGTCAGACTGGCTGACCCCTCCAGGGGCCTAGTCCTTGCCCGTTCCTCCACTGTTCTCCCGTGTCCGGCGGTTCTGTCCGGCTCACTGTCAGGTCTTCACCTCCCCTCATTCTCTACAAACTTGGTGAGTACCGCTGCCCTCAAGGACGCGATGGTCACTACCACCACTCCTGGGGGTTAGCATGTGTCGATCTGCACGTGTACACGGACGGGCCGTCACCTGGCCACGTTCACTCGTCGGCCAGGGTCAAGTCTATACACACTGGCTAACAAGCCTCCTCAGGTAGCTACATCTGCTCAGGTGTCCGCGTCAGGTCAAGTCGCACCCCCTTGCTCGTGTCGCCTCCTGTCGCACCAGACTCTCCTGTGGCACCACCGCATTGGTCACCCCTCCTTGCCACGCCTTCGTGGCATGCACTCCCGCCTCCTTGTCTCTGGTCTTCCCAAGTCTCTGCCTCCCCTCCCGCCCTCGCCTGCCCCGCCCTGCCTTCCTTGCGTCAAGGGGCGGCAGCGCGCCGCTCCTCACCCCTCCTCGTTTCCCCCGACGACTGCTCACTCCCCCTGCAGACTCTCCACATGGACGTGTGGGGCCCAGCCCGCGTCAGTGGACAGGGCCGCGAGCGCTACTTTCTGCTGGTTATTGACGACTACACGCGGTACACCACGGTCTTCCCCTTGCGCAGCAAGGGGGAGGTCCCTGATGTCTTGATCCCTTGGATCCGCACAGTCCGTCTCCAGCTCTGCGAGCGGTTTCGCCAGGACCTTCCTGTCCTACGTCTGCACTCTGAAAGGGGTGGTGAGTTCTCCTCCGACTTCTTGCGGGACTTTTGTCGTGCGGAGGGCATTCTCCAGTCGTTCACGCATCCGGACTCCCCTCAGCAAAATGGGATTACTGAGCGCCGCATTGGCTTAGTCATGGAGGTCGCTCGTACCTCCATGATCCATGCGGCTGCCCCCCATTTTGCAATCCGGTACGCTGCGCATTAGCTCAACCTGTGGCCCCGTGTCTCCTTGCCGAAGACCTCGCCTACAGTGCGTTGGACGGGGAAGGTTGGCGATGCATCGGTGTTCCAGGTCTGGGTAAATTTATCAAAACTTCAAGTTACACTGATCCATCAGTGTTTCCAAAATGGGCACATTGCTTAGAAGGGTTTTGAAAATGTCTACACTGCTAATCGTGAGTAGGCAAAATCCAAAACTAAGTCAGTCAGAACATTATAGCTTATACATTTGTGTAGGCAGCAGTGGGGTAGTCCATAAGGGGTACAACCCAATTAGGGTTAGTACGTGTACCCAACTCTTTGCTAGTTTATTCATCCTCGTTCGTTATTTTGACATGGAATCAGAGCAGGTTCCTTGGGCCCCACCTGCTAGTACTGTCGAAGTTCCAAGTGAGAATGATGCATTAGAATGACGAGAGAAATACTGTACCCCCTAAGTCTAAACCCACTAATGCCTAGAGAAATATAAACTCATATGTTTTGACACATCCCCGTAGGCGAAGTGGGGGATAGCAAGAGCAAGCAATGGTAACAAGACCAGTAAAGAGAAGAAGCAAAGCAAAGCAAGCTCAGGGTGGATCACAAAGTCACCACACAGTCCGAGCACAAGCAAAGGGCCACAAGGCCAGTTCACATGCAGAGTTATATAAAGAGAACAAACAATACAGTGATCATACCTTAGCAAGTGCAAGCATGCAGGTATATATATAGATCACAGTACAAGCAGAGTCTGTCAAAATAGTGAAGGAAGGAATAACTGAACTAGCAAGCAGGTGGGTACAAGTAGGAAACCTAAAAGTGTTGTACCCTATATGAACTACCCCACTACAGCCTAGACAAACTACAGCATATAAGTTTGACACACCCCCATAGGCAAAGTGGGGGAGAACAAGAGGTCATAAGACCGGTCAACAAAGGCAAAGCAAGCTCAGGGTGGATCACGATGTCACCACGAATACTGAGCACAAGCAAATGGCCAGAAGGCCAGTTCACATGCAGAGCTATATAAAGGAGAACAAGCAATACAGTGAACACAATCTAGCAAGTGTAAGCATGCAGGTATATGTATAGAGATCACAGTACAAGCAGAGTCAAGAAGTAAGCAAGTGAGGCACAGTAGGTACAAGGGCTAGAACAGTTCAAAAACGCTGATGATCACAAGGCGGAAGTGCCTTGGTGAAAACATCAGCAGTGTTGGCCCGAGTGGCCACGTAAGCAAGACGAAGCTGACCACACTTCAGCAACTCTCGAGCAAGGAAGTAGCGCAGAGCGATGTGCTTCGTTCTGTGCTTCAGTCTGTGCTCCTGACACAAGGCAATCATGGCCTTGTTGTCGACGTACAGCACTGGAGGAGAACGAGGCGGCTCTCCCAGGTCGGTCAGCAGGTAGGTGAGCCAGCGTAACTCCTGTGCAGCCATGGCCCCTGCCTAGATCTCAGCTTCACAACTGGAGCTGAGAACAGAAGACGAGCGGGTAGACCGCCAAGAGACAGAGCCGGAGCCAAGGATGAAGGTGTAACCCTGTGACAACCGCTGCGTAGCCAAGTCGTCAACCCAAGAAGCATGTGCGTGTCCAGTGAGGACAACTCGAGCCCGTCCTCCAATCACGAGCCCCATGCTCGGCGTACTGCACAAGTAGCGCAACAACCTCTTAGCTGCATCCGTTTGTTCATTCCTGTGTCTGCCAGGAGTGACATTGCGTGCTAGAATGCTAAGAGGGTAGGCAAGGTCAGGTCTAGTGCAGGTCATGAGGTACATGAGGCAGCCCACAAGCTCTGGATACGGGCCACTCGGCTCTACGGACTCGTCCGAAGGTGGAGCTGAGAGCGAGTGACCGGTAGGCAGAGAAGTGGACTGTGGCGAGGAGTATGTGAAGCCGAAGCGCTGAAGGACCTGCTGCACCATGTGTGACTGAGTCAAGGTAATGGTGCGCTGTGCTCTGTCCCGGTGATCCGCAAGCCAAGATAACTTGTCAGCTCACCCAGGTCTGTGCACGTGTGTCTCTTCTGCAGCTCCGACTTCACGTGGGCGAGTGCCTCAGTGTCAGCAGTAGCAAAGACTAAGTCGTCTACGTACACGAGAACGTAGAATGGCGGTAGAGTGGTGTCGGTGCGTAGAAACAGCGACGGGTCAGCAGTGGAAGGAGCAAACCCAAGAGCAGCAAGAGTCGTCCTCAGTGTGTCGTGCCACTCACGGGGTGCCTGGCGGAGACCGTAGAGTGGCCGCCGGAGGCTCCACTGGGTACCAGCAGGAAACGACCCAGTGAAGCCAGGTGGGCGGCGCAGCCAGATCTCCTCGTGCAGGCTGCCCTGTAGGAAGGCTGTGCTGAAGTCAAGAGAGTGTAGCTCGTAGTCACGCTGAGTGGCTAAGTGCAGCAGCACCCGAAGAGTGGTCATCTTCGGGGTAGGGGAGAAGTTCTGGAAGAAGTCAACTCCTTGTCGCTGACTGAAGCCTCGTGCAACGTAACGCGCCTTGAAGACAGGCGGAGAACCTGGCGGCCGCTTCACTCTGAAAATCCACATGCCACTGACGATGTTCGCCCCAGGCGGGGGAACCTCGTCGACGTAGGTGCCTGTGGACTTTGAGGAAGCCATCTCTGTGTCCATGGCTGTCTGCCACTGAGAGGAGTAGGGACCCTCTATCGCCTCTGCGTAAGAGCGCGGGGTCGGGATGTCTGGTGCATCCGGGTCTCCCTCAGGGGCAAGCAGCATGGACACGAGATGAGGTAAAGCAGTGGCAAAGCACTCAAACTCCTCCTGTCTGTCCTCAAGGACGTCCGTGCCAAGAGCACACTCACCCCCGACGGACGGAGGACAAACAGACGCAGACTCAGACTCAGCAACAAGACTAGCGGCGTAGTCTAGATGACAGGCAGCAGCAAAGTCAACAAGCTCAGCAACTAGCGCAGACGCAGCAGTGGACTCAAATGAAGGGTCAGTGACAACAGTGGCCAAAAAACGCGTGACAGTAGGACTAGCAGCACGAAGGGAGTCAGACTTTGGGTCTGAACTGTCACGAAGAGAGGACGCAGGAGGAGACGGCAGAGGGACACACTATGGAGCAGTGGAAGGACGCAGAGTCATATAGTGAGTGCCGGGGACAGGAGGAGGACGCTGACGCGGAACACGTCAACCAGTGCGAACAGGCGACTCAGGACGACACTCAGGTGACGCAGGATGAGACTCAGGCGACGCAGGACGAGACTCAGGCTCACGACGCTCCGTAAGACCTCTAGTCGGTCCAGAGTAAGGAGAAGGACCAGGCAGTGGAGAGGCTGGCTGTAACTGCGACTGTGACTGGACAGATGCTGGACTCAGTAAGGGAGGAGTAGGACCAGTAGAAGGCGGGAGACCAAGAACCTGCTGAAGGAGCGGAATGTAGTACGGCCGCGGCCGCGCAGCGCCTCCAGAAACAGCAGAGACAACACCAGTACCCTCAGCTCCAAGGTCTCCAGCTACAACTCCCGCAGCACCACCATCTCCAGTACCTCCAACAGCTCCAGCTCCAGCAGCACCTCCAGTAGCGACAGCTCCAGCACCTACAGCTCCAACTCCTGCAGCACCACCAGCCCCAGCAGCTCCAGTACCTCCAGTACGAGCACTTCCGGGACCAGCTGCTCCAGTACCTCCAGCAGCTCCAACACCTGTATGACCTCCAACAGCGCCAGTACCTCCAGCACCAGCACCTCCAGGACCAGCGGCTCCAGTAGCTCCAGCTCAAGAAGCACCTCCTGCAGCAGGCCCTGTATCTCCAGCAGCACGGCTACAGCACCGAGCGTACCACTCACGTAGCCGCTGCGGAGAGAGGGGCTCCCGCCGTGACGGGACACCCGGAGGACCTCCAGACACAGCACGCTCAGGCTCAGCACCCCCAGGCTCAGCACCCCCAGACTCAGCACCCCTAGGCTCAGCACCCCCAGACTCCACACACTCAGGCTCAGCACCCCCAGGCTCCGCACCCTCAGACTCAGCAACCCCAGGCTCAGCACCCCCAACAGCACCAGAGTCGACAGCTACCTCGACAGGCTCGACAGGGACTACCTGGGACACACCTGAGGGGGCAGGACCCTGAGGGGGAAGGGGGTCTACCGGAGGAGCACCTGGTGCTAGGAAGAGTGGCGGGGGGGGGAGAGGGGCAGTGCAGTATGGAAAGAGACGGTAGTAAGATACCGACTCGTCAAACGTGACGTCCTGAGAGGACAGAACACGACGCGAGGTGGGGTGGTAAAACTGCCACCCAGGTGCGTCAGGGGGGAAGCCAAGGAAGACGCAGGGAACGACAGGGGAGGACAGCTTGTCCGCTGAAGTATCGCGGACAAAAGCTCGAGATCCCTTGATACGGAACACAGACGCGTCGCCAACCTTCCCCATCCACCGCAGAGTAGGTGTGGTCTCCGGCAAGGAGACACGAGGCTGAAGGTTGATCTGATGCACACCGTACTGAACCGCGAACGGCCACAGAAAATGGGGAGCAACCGCATGGATCATGGACGTACGAGCGACGTCCATGACCATGCCAATGCGGCGCTCAGCAATCCCATGTTGCTGTGGGGAGGCCGGATGCGTGAACGTCTGGCGGATGCCCTCCACACGACAGAAAGCCCTCAAAAGGTCGGAGGAAAACTCACCACCTCTGTCTGAGTGCAGACGCAGAACAGGAAGGTCTGAGCCGAAACTCTCGCTTAGCTGGCGACGGGCACCGCGGATCCAGCCGATCAACACCTCAGTGACCTCACCCTTGCGGCACAAGGGGAAGACGGTGGTGTAACGCGAGTTGTCGTCAACGACCAGCAGGAAGTAGCGCTCGTGACCCTGTCCACGGACGCGGGCTGGGCCCCACACGTCCATGTGGAGAGTCTGCAAGGGAGCCTCTGTCGGAGGGAACTCGGAGGAGTGAGGAGCGCCCGCTGCCAGCCCTCGACACAAGGAACACAGGTGGGGGCAGGCCCCGGAGGAAGGGGAGGGAGGGACCGGGGAAGACCATAGACAAGGGTACGGGAGGCCATACCTTGAAGACGAGGCAGGGAGGGGTGACCAAGGCGGTGGTGCCAAAGGAGAGTCTATGTTGACAGAGGACGACACGAGCAGGGGGCCGACGCTAGACTAGACCTGGATGCGGCAGAAAACTCCTGACCAGATGCAGCTACCTGACCAGACGCAGTAACCAGAGGAGACGCAGTAGTCAGTGTGTACGCACTCGACCCAGGCCGACGGGTGAATGTGGCCAGGTGGCGGCCTGTCCGAGAGCAAGTGCAGTAGGTTACACGCTGACCTCGAGGGGTGAACTGGTCAACCCACACGTCCTGGAGGTCAGCTCCACTCACCAAGTTCGTAGAGAACGAGGGGAGGTGGAGTCCTGACAGCAAGCCCGACAGGGCCGCAGGACACGGTAGAACCGTGGAAGAGTGCGCAAGGACTGGGCCCCCAGAGGGGTCAGCCAGGGAGACTGAGACAGGCCGACTGAGCGGCGTGAGTGTGGTGCTGTCGCGAAAGAAGGAGCGCGAAGCACCAGAGTCAAGTGTGCAAGGTCTCAGTAGGTGCAGTACCAGATAGAGCAGACTCACCAGCACCTGGAGCAGCAGACTCACTAGTACCTGGAGCAGCAGACTCACTAGTACCTGGAGCAGCAGACTCACTAGCACCTAGAGCAGCAGCCTCAATGCCCGGGTCGGGCGGAACACACAGGTAACAGTCACCCTCAGCACTATCAGTCACAGCATACATGGCAGCAAGGATAGCATCGAAATCAAGATCAAAGATAGCAACATTCTGCTTAAGCAGATCACCCCAGCAAGGGAGCTCAACAGCGTCAGGAAACTGGGGGCGCCAGGCGACAGTCAGGCGACCAAAGCAGCGCTGCGCAGTGTGTGGCAGCCCGCACGTCTCCCCACGGCGCCCGCCGGTGCGAAGAACGTAAGTGCAGGGACCAACACCCCCAGACCTCCCACGCCCAGCGTACCACTCACGAAGCTGCTGGGCCAACGGGGTCTCACGGGAACGGGGCTGCTGCTGGCGCTGGCTACCACCAAAGCCTCCACGCTGCGCGGCTCCACCACGACCAGCACCACCGCTGCCGCCACCTCCACCACCGCTGCCGCTGCCTCCACCGCCGCTGCCGCTGCCTCCACCACCCCCACCGCCGCCACCGAAGCCCCCACTCCCGGTACCACCCCCACCTCCACCGCCACCCCCTCCGCCTCCTCCACCGCCTCCACCGCCGCCCCCACCGTCCCCTCCACCACCCTTGCCCCCCTTGCCCTTGCTGTTGCGGCGCCTCCCACTAGGAGCACACGCAGTCCCGACCTCCCCAGTACCAACGAAGTCGACAGCAGCAGCAGAAGCAACAGAGGGAAGAAGGGGGATAGGGGAACACCCCTCAAAGAAAGGGGCGCGAGGGTCGCCGCGAGAAGCACCTACAGCAACGATACTCTTCTCAGCTGCAATGAGGCGCTCCTCTAGCAGGTCGACGGTGAGCTCGGTGGGGCAAAGGGAGAGAGAGTGGTCCCTGGCTGAAGCAAGGGAGTCAGGGAGTCGGGTGACTAGGTAGTAATGGGTGATGTGCACGGGGGGGGGGTTCTTGGCACAGAACTCAGTGGGAAGCGCAGTGCGGTAGCGGGCGTCACTAGTGAGGCGGTGAATAATGAGGTCACCGACTGTGGCAAAGGCGGCAAGGTCAGGGAACAGGTATGGCAGCATGAGGCGGCTGAGGGCAGCAGTGGCAGGGGAGGAGTAGCGCACTACGACAGCGTCATACAAAGACTTAGCAGTCTTGTTCTGGCCAATGTGCGCGCGCTCAGCAGACGGCAGGTGACTACGAACAGCAAGGCGAGCAACACCGTCACGAGTGGTCCACTGCAAGCGAACCGTACTGTCAGCAGTGGCAGCAGGTGCAGGAGAGACACCGGACGTGTGATCGAAAAGGGATACTCCGTCCTTAGAGTCACACTGAAGAAAGAGCTGCAGGTCATCAACCCACACATCAAAGTCAACCGCACGCCCCTCAGCATCAAAGGTAAGAATATTAGGGCTAGCCATAGCGGCAGTAGCAGCAGTAGCAGCAGTGGCAGCAGAAGCAGCAGTAGCAGCAGGAGCAGCGCGGGCAGGGCATTGCGGCTCAGTAGGGCGGCGCGGCTCGGCAGGGTGGCGCGGCTCGGTAGGGCAGCGCGGCTCGGCTGGGCGGCGCGGCTTGGCTTCTGGCTGCGCAGCGCGGCAGGGCGGCGCGGCTCGGCTGGGCGGCGCGGGTGCTAACCAGGGGCGGGTGCAGGGCAGGGCTGCAGCTGGCGGTTAGGTCAGGGCCGCGACTAGGGTGGCAGTAGGGCAGGGCCGCTACTTGGCGGCGGTAGAGCAGGGCCGCGACTGGGGCGGCTGAAGGGCAGGGCCGCGATGCGTCGGCAGCAGCACAGGGCCGCGACAGGGCGGCGGCAGGGCTGGGCCACGGCTGGACAGCAGGGTAGGGCAGGGCCTCGACGAGTAGCGGCAGGGGAGAGGCCGCGGCGGGCGGCAAGGTTGGGGCCGCAACGAGAGGCGGCAGGGCAGGGCCGCGACAGGCGGCTAGGGTAGGCCGCGACGGGCGGTAAGGCAGGGCCGCGGGTGGCGGCAGGGCAGGTCCGCGACTAGGCGGCTAGGTCAGGGCTGCGACTAGGTGGCGAGAGGGCAAGGCCGCGACGGGCCAAGAAAACAGGGGGCCGCGACAGGCCGTTAGGGCAGGGCCGCTACGGGTCGAGAAGGCAGGGCCGCGACGGGCGGCACTAGGGCAGGGCCGCGACGGGCCGAGAAGGCAGAGCCACGACGGGCGGCACTAGGGCAGGGCGCGCGACGGCGCAGGTGAGGCAGGCGCTAGGGGCGCTTCGGGCAGGGCAGGAAAAAAAGGTTATCGTGGTGGGCCCTAAAAAAAACGTTCCCACGAGGGAACCTGCTCAGAATACTATGTCAAAATAGTGAAGGAAGGAATAACTGAACTAGCAAGCAGGTGGGTACAAGAAAGAAACCTAAAAGTGTTGTACCCTATATGAACTACCCCACTACAGCCTACACAGACTATAGCATATAAGTTTGACAGAGTCAGGCAGTAAGCAAGTGAGGCAAAGTAGGCACAAGGCCTAACACAGTAGCAAAGCGCTGATGATCACCAGGCAGAAGTGCCTTGGTGAAGACATCAGCAGTGTTGGCCCGAGTGGCCACGTACGCAAGAGGAAGCTGGCCACGGTGCTGCAACTCTCGAGCAAGGAAGTATCGCAGAGCGATGTGCTTCGTTCGGTGCTCCAGTCTGTGATTCTGACATAAGGCAATCATGGCCTTGTTGTCTACGTACAGAAACGGAGGCAAGCGAGGCTGCTCTCCCAAGTTGGTCAGCAGGTAGGTGAGCCGGCGTAGCTCCTGAGCAGCCATGGCCCCGGCATAGATTTCAGCCTCACAATTGGAGCTGAGGACCGAAGACGAGCGGGTAGACTGCCAAAAAACAGAGCCGAAACCAAGAATGAAGGTGTAACCCTGTGACGACCACTGCGTAGCTGAGTCGTCAACCCAGGAGGCGTCTACGTAACCAGTGAGAACAAATGGACCCCGTCCTCCAAGCACAAGCCCCATGCCCGACGTACTGCACAGGTAACGCAGTACCCTCTTCGCAGCATCCCAGTGCACCTTTCGGTGCCTACCGGGAGCCACGTAGCAAGCCAGAAGGCTGAGAGGGTACGCGAGGTCAGGTCGTGTGCACGTCATCAGGTACATGAGGTAACCCACAAGCTCTGGGTACGGACCACTCGGCTCTACGGACTCGTCCGAAAGTGGAGCTGAGAGCGAGTGGCTGGTAGACAGAGGAGTGGACTGTGGCGAGGAGAACTGGAAGCCGAAGCGCTGAAGGACCTGGTGCACCATGTGTGACTGATTCAGTGTGATGGTGCACAGTGCTCTGTCCCAGGTGATCTGCAGGCCAAGATAGCTGCGTAGTTCACCGAGGTCAGTGCAGGTGTGTCTCTTCTGCAGCTCGGACTTCACAAGGGTCAGTGCCTCAGTGTCAGCAGTGGCAAAGACGAGGTCCTCGACGTAGACAAGGACGTAGAAAGGCGGCAGCGAGGTGTCGGTGCGTAGAAACAGCGACGGGTCAGCAATAGCAGGAGCAAACCCAAGAGCCGCAAGTGTAGTCCTTAGTGTGTCGTGCCACTCGCGAGGTGCTTGACGGAGACCGTAGACTGGCCGCCGAAGACTCCACTGAGTACCTGCAGGAAAAGACTCAGTGAAACCAGGTGGGCGGCACAACCAGATCTCCTTGTGCAGGCTGCCCTGCAGGGAAGCTGTGCTGAAGACCAGAGAGTGCAACTCGTAGTCACGCTGAGTAGCGACGTGCAGCAACACCTGAAGAGTAGTCATCTTTGGGGTGGGGGAGAAGTTCTGGAAGTAGTCAACTCCCTGTTGCTGACTGAAGCCTCTAGCAATGTAACGCGCCTTAAAGGCAGGCGGAGAACCCGGCGGCCGCTTCACCCTGAAGATCCACATGCCATCAACTATGTTTGCCGCTTCCCCAGGTGCGGGAACCTCGTCGACGTAGGTGCCTGTGGAATTCCAGGATGCCATCTCGGCATCCATGGCTGCCTGCCACTGAGAGGAGTAAGGACCCGTAATCGCCTCTGCGTAAGAGCGCGAGGTCGGGATGTCTGGAGCATCCGGGTCTCCCTCAGGGGCAAGCAGCATGGAAGCAAAACGAGGTACAGCAGCTGCAAGAGACTCAAAGTCCTCCTGCCTGTCCTCAAGGACGTCTGTGCCAAGAGCACACTCACCCCCGACGGACGGAGGACTGGCAGACGCAGACTCAGCAACAAGAGCAGTGGCGTAGTCTAGACGAAAGCAGCAGTAAAGTCAAGCAGCTCAGCAACGAGAGCAGACGCAGCAGCACACTCAAAGGAAGGGTCGGTGACAGCAGTGGCGAGGAGACAAGAGACAGTGGGACTGGCAGCACGAGCGCGGTCAGACGAAGGGTCAGGGACCTCAGGAAGAGAGGACTCAGGAGGAGCAAGCAGAAGAACACGCAGTGGAACAGAGGAAGGACGGAGTGCCATAGCGTGTGTGCCGGGGACAGGAGGAGGACGCGAACGAGGAGCGCGACGAGCAGTGCGAACAGGCGAGACAGGACGAAACGCAGGCTCACGACGCTCTGTAAGACCGCCAGACTGCTCAGTGTAAGGAGAGGGAGCAGGCAGTGGGGAGGCCGGCTGTAACGGCAGCTACGACTAGTGAGGCGGTGGACACAGGAAGGGAGGAGGAAGAATAGTAGAAGACGGGACACCCAGAACCTGCCGAAGCAGGGGAACAAAGTACGGTCGCGGCCGCACAGTGCCTCTAGTACCTCGAGTGCCAGGGTCAACAGCTCCAGCTCCTGCAGCTCCAGCGCCTCAGGCGCCAGTCCCTGAAACTCCAGCTCCTCCAGCTCCAGTTCCTCCAGCTCCAGCGCCTCCAGCGCCTCCAGCGCCAGCTGCTCCAGGCTCCGTAGGGTCTCCAGCTCTAGTGCACCCAACACCACCAGTCCCGGCAGCTCCAGCACCACTGGTACGAGCACCTCCAGGACCAGTATCCGCAGTACCTCCAGTACCGCCTGCTCCAACAGTAACAGCAGTACCTCCAGCTCCTGTGTCTCCAACGCCTCCAGCTCTGGGAGCTCCACTCCGACGGTGTGCACCTTGACCAAGCCACTCATGCAGCTACTGCGAGGACAGTCACGGCAAAGCACCAGCAGGACCTCCAGACGAAGTAGCATCCCGAGGCTCAGCACCCCCAGACTCCGCACCCTCCGACTCAGCACCCCCAGGCTCAACACCCTCGGGTTCAGCAACCCCAGGCTCAGCACCCCCAGACCCAGCACCCTCAGACCCCTCACCCCCCGGCTCCGCACCCCCAGACGCAGCACCCCCAGACGCAGCACCTGGAGCAGCACCTGAGCCGACAGCTACGTGAACAGGCGCAGTACCTGGGAGAGGGTCTACCTGAGACACACCCGAGGGAGCAGGACCCTGGGGCGGGAGGGGGTCTACCAGAGGTGGTCTAGGAGCAAGGAAGAGCGGCGGGGGCGGGGGAGGGGCAGAGCGGTAGGGGAAGAGACGGTAGAAGGGAACCGACTCATCGAACGTGATGTCCTAAGACGGGAGAACACGACGCAAGGTGGGGTGGTAAAACTGCCAGCCAGGCACGTCAGGGACAAAGCCAAGGAAAACGCACGGAATGGCACGGGCGGAGAACTTGTCCGCGGACGTATCGCGAACAAAAGCACGAGAACCCCAGACTCGGAACACCGACGCATCGCCAACCTTCCCCGTCCAACGCAGTGTGGGCGAGGTCTCCGGCAAGGAGACACGGGGCCAGAGGTTGAGCTGATGCGCAGTGTACCGGACCGCAAACGGCCACAGAAAATGGGGCGCAGCCGCATGGATCATGGAGGTATGAGCGACCTCCATGACTAGGCCAATTCGGCGCTCAGCAATCCCATTTTGCTGAGGGGAGTCCGGAAGCGTGAACGACTGGAGAATGCCCTCCCCACGACAGAAGTCCCGCAAGAGGTTGGAGGAGAACTCACCACCTCTGTCAGAGTGCAGACGTAGGACAGGAAGGTCCGTACCGAAGCGCTCGCGGAGCTGGAGACGGATTTTGCGGATCCAAGGGATCAAGACATCAACGACTTCACCCTTGCTGCGCAAGGGGAAGACCGTAGTGTACCGCGTGTAGTCGTCAACGACCAGCAAAAAGTAGCGCTCGCGGTCCTGTCCACTGACGCGGGCTGGGCCCCACATGTCCATGTGGAGAGTCTGCAGGGGAGCAGTCGTCGGGGGAAACGAGGAGGAGTGAGGAGCGGCGCGCTGCCGCCCCTCGATGCAAGGAAGGCAGGGCGGGGCAGGCGAGGGCGGGAGGGGAGGCAGAGACCAGGGTAGACCAAAGACGAGAAACCAGGAGTGCATGCCACGAAGGCGTGGCAGGGAGGGGTGACCCAGGCGGTGGTGCCACAGAAGAGTCTTGTGCAACAGGAGGCGACACGAGCAAGAGGTGGCTACCTAACCTGACGTGGACACCTGAGCAGACGCAGCGACCTGAGAAGGCCCGGTAGCTTGCGTGTACAGACTCGACCCTGGCCGACGAGTGATCGTAGCCAGGTGATGCCCCGTCTGTGTGCACGTGCAGATCGACACACGCTGACCCCTAGGAGTGGTGGTAGTGACCATCGCATCCTGAAGGGCAGTGGTACTCACCAAGTTCGTAGAGAACGAGGGGAGGTGAAGACCTGTCAGTGAGCCGGACCAAACCGCCGGACACGGGAGGACAGTGGAGGAACTGGCCACTACCGGGCCCCCGGAGGGGTTTGCCAGTCTGACCGGGACAGGTGCAGGGAGAGGAGTGAGAGTGGTGCTGTCACGAAAGAAACAGCGCGAGGCGCCGGAGTCCAACGTGAAGGTGTGCAAGGCCTCAGCAGGCGCAGTACCAGGGGGAGTACCAGACGCACTAGCAACTAGAGCAGCAGCCGCTATACCTGGGTGAGGTGGCACACACCGGTAACAGTCACCCTCAACAATAAAAGACAAAGCATACATGGCAGAGATAATAGCATCATAGTCTAGGTCAAAGATAGCAACTCCCAACCTAAGCAAATCCGTCGAGCGAGGGCGTTTCATGTCGTCACCAAAATCAGCACGCCAAGCGTCGTCAAGGCGGGAGAAGCAGCGGTGCTCAGTGTGAAACTTCCCGCATGTCTGGCCCGCACGGACACCCGTGCGAATGACATACGGGCAGGTCTCACTACCCCCACCCGTCCCACGCTGAACCAACCACTCACGGAGCTGCTGGGGTGACTGGGTCTCGCTCCAACGCTGCTGCTGCTGTCGCTGGCCACCACCAGGGCCTTCACGCTGAGGTCCAGACCTGCCACCACCAGTCCCACCGCCTCCACTGCCGCCACTCCCTCCGCTGCCTCCACCGCCGCCACCAGAGCCCCCACTGCCGCCACTGGTCCCACCGCCGCCCCTACCACTGCTCCCACTGCCACCTCCACCACCACCGCTGCCACCTCCACCACCCCGGCCACCCTTGCCCTTGCTGCTGCGGCGCTTCACACTAGTCGAAGCAGCACCGACGTCCTCAGGAATAGAGACGTGTGCAGCAGCAGCAGAGGCGAAGGAGGGCGAAAGGGGAGAGGGGGAGCACCCCTCAAAGAAGGGCGGGCGCGGAGTGCCACGAGCAGCACCTAAAGCAACTGCGCTGGTCTCAGCTGCGAGGAGATGCTGCTCGAGGAGGTCAACAGTGAGGCAGGTGGGGTCAAGGGAGAGAGAGTGGTCCCTGACAGAGCGAAGAGAGTCAGGGAGGCGAGAGACTATGAAGTAGAGGGTGATGAACATGGGGGGCTGGTTCGTGGCAAGGAACTCAGCAGGGACGGTAGCACGGTAGCGAGCGTCGCTAGTGCGCAGGTGGGTAACCAGGTCCGCTACGGTGGCAAACGCCGACAGCTCAGGGAACAAGTAGGGCAGTAGCAGTCTGCCTAGAGCAACAGTGGCAGAGGAGGAGTAGCGAGCAACGACAGCGTTGTACAGGGCCTGTGCTGTCCTGTGCTGTCCAAAGTGGGTACATTCGGCCACCGGCAGGTGGTTGCGAATGGCTAAGCGGGCAGTAGTGTCTCGAGAAAGCCACTGGGAATGAGTCGAACCGTCAGCTGTGGCGGGAGGGGCTGGAGTGACACCGGACACGTGGTCAAACAGCGAGACACTGTCCTTAATATCGCTTAGTAGGTACAGTTGCAGATCGTCGTGCCATGTGTCAAATGCAACCGGTCTGCCCTCGTGATCGAACGCTAGGACTTGAAGCGAAGCCATAGTGGCGCAGTACTCAGGAGCAGCAGTAGCAGGAGCAACAGTAGCAGCAGTAATCAAGGTGCCAAGGGGCGGGGCCGAGGGGCCTAGGGGCCTAGGGGCCAAGGGGCCAAGGGGCCGAGGGGACCGAGGCTAGGGGCCGAGGGGCCTAGGGGCTGAGGGGCCAAACACGAGGGCCTAGGGGCCTAGGGGCCGAGGGGCCAAAGGTCCTAGGGGCCGAGGGACCGAGAGGACTAGGGGGCGAGGGGCCAAGGGGCGGGGCCGAGGGGCCAAACACAAGGCCAAGGGGCCGAGGAGCCGAGGCTAGGGGCCGAGGAGCCGAGGCTAGGGGCCGAGGCTAGGGGCCGAGGGGCCACGAGGGTGAGGGCCAAGGGGCCAAGGGGCCGAGGTGCCGAGGTGCCTGGAGGCCAAGGGACCAAGGGGCCAAGGGGCAGAGGGGCCAAGGCTAGGGGCCGAGGGGCCAAACACAAGGGTGGCGGGGCCGAAGGGGCCAAGGAGCCGAGGGGCCGAAGCTAGGGGCCGAAGGGGCCTAGGGGCCGAGGGGCCAAACACGAGGTCAAGGGGCCGAGGGGCCGAGGGGCCGAGCCTAGGGGCCGAGGCTAGGGGCCAAGGCTAGGGGCTGAGGGGCCAAACACGAGGGTGAAGGCCGAGGGGCCAAGGGGCCGAGGTGTCTAGGTGCCTGGGGGCCAAGGGGCCGAGGGGCCGAGGCTAGGGGCCGAGGGGCCGAGGGGCCAAACACAAGGGTGGCGGGGCCGAGGGGGCCAAGGAGACGAGGGGCCGAGGCTAGGGGCCGAGGCTAGGGGCCGAGGGGCCTAGGGGCCGAGGGGCCAAACAAGAGGGTGGCAGGGCCGAGGGGCCGAGGGGCCAAATGGGCCTAGGGGCCGAGGGGCGGGGCCGAGGGGCCAAAGAGGCCTAGGGGCCGAGGTGCGCGGCTAGGGGCGACGGGGCCAATCGGGGCCGAGGGGCGCGGCTAGGGGCGACGGGGCCAACGGGGCCGAGGGGCGCGGCTAGGGGCGACGGGGCCAATCGGGGCCGAGGGGCGCGGCTAGGGGCGACGGGGCCAGTGGGGCCGAGGGGCGCGGCTAGGGGCGACGGGGCCAATCGGGGCCAAGGGGCGCGGCTAGGGGCGACGGGGCCAGTGGGGACGAGGGGCGCGGGTAGGGGCGACGGGGCCAACAGGGCCAACGGGGCCGAGGGGGGGGGGGGGGGGGGGGGGGGGGGGGGGTGCGCAGCTAGGGGCGTCGGGGCCAACGGGGCCGAAGGGGGGGCGCGGCTAGGGGCGACGGGGCCAACGGGGCCTAGGGGCATGGCTAGAGGCGACGGGGCCAACGGGGCCGAGTGGCGCGGCTAGGGGCGACTGGATCGACGGGGCCAACGGGGCCTTGGGGCGCAGCTAGGGGCGACTGGGCCAACGGGGCCTTGGGGCGCGGCTAGGGGCGACGGGGCCAACGGGGCCTTGGGGCGCGGCTAGGGGCGACGGGGCCAACGGGGCCGAGGGGGCGCGGCTAGGGGCGACGGGGCCAACGGGGCCGAAGGGGCGCGGTTAGGGGCGACGGGGTCGACAGGGCCAACGGGGCCGAGGGGGCGCGGCTAGGGGCGACGGGGCCAACGGGGCCGAAGGGGCGCGGCTAGGGGCGACGGGGCCAACGGGGCCTTGGGGCGCGGCTAGGGGCGACAAGGCCAACGGGGCCTAGGGGCGCGGCTAGGGGCGACGGGGCCAACGGGGCTGAGTGGCGCGACTAGGGGCGACGGGGCCAACGGGGCCGAAGGGGGCGAGGCTAGGGGCGACGGGGCCAACGGGGCCTTAGGGCGCGGCTAGGGGCGACGAGGCCAACGGGGCCGTAGGGGCGCGGCTAGGGGCGACGGGGCCAGCGGGGCCTTGGGGCGCGACTAGGGGCGACGAGGCAAACGGGGCAGTGACGGGCCGGGGCCTAGGGGCCGTGAGCGACGGGGCTGAGGGGCCGTGAGCGACGGGGCCTAGGGGCCGTGGGGTGGCGCGACGGGCCTAAGGGGCGCGACGGGCCTAGGGGGGGGTACTAGCAGCGTAGCAGGTGGTGGGCCCAAGAAACCTACTCTGATTCCATGTCGAAGTTACAAGTGAGAATGATGCATTAGGTGAAAGGGGGGAGGGTACAAGTAGAATGTCGAGAGAAATACTGTACCCCCTAAGGCTAAACCCACTACAGCCTAGAGAAATATAAACACATATGTTTTGACAAGTACCCCCTAGGCCCGTCGCGCCCCTTAGGCCCGTCGCGCCACCTCACTGCCCCGCGGCCCCCCCCCCTTCGATCCAGGCCCCTAGGCCCCGTCGCTCACGGCCCCTCGGCCCCGTCGCTCACGGCCCCTAGGCCCGGCCCGTCTCTGCCCCTAGCTCGGCCCCTCGGCCCCGTTGGCCCCGTCGCCCCTAGCCGCGCCCCTCGGCCCCTTTGGCCCCGTTGCCCCTAGCCGCGCCCCACGGCCCCGTTGGCCCCGTCGCCCCTAGCCGCGCCCCACGGCCCCGTTGGCCCCGTCGCCCCTAGCCGCGCCCCACGGCCCCGTTGGCCCCGTCGCCCCTAGCCGCGCCCCACGGCCCCGTTGGCCCCGTCGCCCCTAGCCGCGCCCCACGGCCCCGTTGGCCCCGTCGCCCCTAGCCGCGCCCCACGGCCCCGTTGGCCCCTTCGCCCCTAGCCGCGCCCCTCGGCCCCGTTGGCCCCGTCGCCCCTAGCCGCGCCCCACGGCCCCGTTGGCCCCGTCGCCCCTAGCCGCGCCCCACGGCCCCGTTGGCCCCGTCGACCCTAGCACGCCCCTCGGTCCCGTTGGCCCCGTCGCCCCTAGCCGCGCCCCACGGCCCCGTCGCCCCTAGCCGCGCCCCACGGCCCCGTTGGCCCCGTCGCCCCTAGCTGCGCCCCCTCGGCCCCGTTGGCCCCGTCGCCCCTAGCCGTGCCCCCTAGCCGTGCCCCCTCGGCCCCGTTGGCCCCGTCGTCCCTAGCCGCGCCCCTCGGCCTCGTTGGCCCGTCGCCCCTAGCCGCGCCCCATGGCCCTGTTGGCCCCGTCGCCCCTAGCCGCGCCCCTCGGCCCCGCTGGCCCCGTCGCCCCTAGCCGCGCCCCTCAGCCCCTGGCCCCTCGGCCCCTAGTGGCCCCTCGTGTTTGGCCCCTCGGCCACTAGCCCCTCGGCAACACGGCCCCTTGGCCCCTCGTCCCTAGGCACCAAGGCCCCTCGACCCTAGGCACCAAGGCCCCTCGTGGCCCCTCGTGTTTTGCCCCTCAGCCTCTTGTTTGGCCCCTCGGCCCCGCCCCTCGGCCCCTCGGCCCCTAGGCTCGGCCCCTCGGCCCCTTGTCCCCTTGGCCCCTTGGCCCCCAGACCCCTCGGCCCCTCGGCCCCTAGGCCCCGTGTTTGGCCCCTCGGCCCCGCCCCTCGGCCCCCTTGCCCCTAGGCCCCTTGGCTCCTAGGACCCTTGGCCCCTCGGCCCCTCGGCCCCACCACCCTCGTGTTTGGCCTCTTCGTGTTTGGCCCCTCAGCCCCTAGGCCCCTCGGCCCTGCCCCTCGGCCCCGCCACTCGGCCCCTCGGCCCCTTGACCTCTCTGCCCCTGCAGCTACTGCTAATGCTGCTACTGCTACTGCTACTGCTGCTACTGCTACTGCTGCTCCTCTACTGCTGCTACTGCTGCAACTACTGCTACTACTGCCGTCCCTCTCGCAGCCCCTGCCGCCCTGCACGCCACCTAGTTTGCCTGCTATGACTTCTCTTCGTCGTAGCGGTGGGCGTGCGCATGGCGGTAGTGGCAGCAGTGGGAGTGGTGGCGGCCGTCCTTGCAGTCGCTGTGGAGCCGTTCGGTAGGGAGTTTCTGGCGGTGGCCAGATGCGGGTACAGCATCGTCAGCACCAGGCCCTTACACCCCAGCAGCTCCATGAGTGGTACACTAGTAGGGGTAGTGGCGGCGGCACTAGTGGCGGTCGCTCTGCAGCTGTTAAGTTGGGAGTTACTGGCGGAGGCCTGCCGCAACTGCAGCAGCTTCCGCGCGAGACCCTTTCGCCTCAGCAACTTCGTGAGTGGTACGTTCAGCGTGGGGCGTCTCGGGGTAGTGCTCGCTGCCCGTACATCATTCGCACAGGTGACCGGGCTGGTCAGACTTGCGGGACAGTTGGTCACACACAGTCTTGCTGCTTCTTCTGTCTGAGCGACACCTGGCGTGCAGAGTTTGGCGACGCGACAGAGCTTCCCCGCTGGCTCGAGCTCATTAGGTAGGGTGTGGATATCTTTACTCTAGACTATGATGCTATTCTCACTGCTATGTATGCTTTGTCTGTTAGTGCTGAGGGTGACTGTTTCCGGTGTGTGCCACCTGACCCAGGTATAGCGCCGGCTGCTCTAGGTGCTAATGAGTCTGGTACTCTCCCTGGTACTGTGCCTGCTGAGGCCTTGCACACCTTCACGTTGGACTCCGGCGCCTCGCGCTGTTTCTTTCGTGACAGCACCACCCTCACTCCTCTTCCTGCACCTCTCCCGGTCAGACTGGCTGACCCCTCCGGGGGACCGGTCGTGGCCCGTTCCTCCACTGTCCTCCCGTGTCCGGCGGTTTGGTCCGGCTCACTGACAGGTCTTCACCTCCCCTCGTTCTCTACGAACTTGGTGAGTACCGCTGCCCTCCACGATGCGATGGTCACTACCACCACTCCTGGGGGTCAGCGTGTGTCGATCTGCACGTGCACACGGACGGGGCGTGACCTGGCTACGTTCACTCGTCGGCCAGGGTCGAGTCTGTACACGCTGGCTACCGAGCCTCCTCAGGTCGCTACGCCTGCTCAGATGTCCGCGTCAGGTCAGGTAGCCGCCTCTTGCTCGTGTCGCCTCCTCTCACACCAGACTCTTCTGTGGCACCACCCCCTGGGTCACCCCTCCCTGCCACGCCTTCGTAGCATGCACTCCTGGTTTCTCGTCTCTGATCTACCCAGGTCTCTACCTCCCCTGCCGCCTTCGCCTGCCCCGCCCTGCCTTCCTTGCATCGAGGGGCGGCAGCACGCCGCTCCTCACTCCTCCTCGTTTCCCCTGACGACTGCTCCCCTGCAGACTCTCCATATGGACGTGTGGGGCCCAGCCCGTGTTAGTGGACAGGGCCGCGAGCGCTACTTTCTGCTGGTCGTTGACGACTACTCACGGTACACCACGGTCTTCCCCTTGCGCAGCAAGGGTGAGGTCGTTGATGTCTTGATCCCTTGGGTCCGCACAGTCCGTCTCCAGCTCCGCGAGCGCTTCAGAACGGACCTTCCTGTACTACGTCTGCACTTTGACAGAGGTGGTGAGTTCTCCTCCGACTTCTTGCGGGACTTTTGTCGTGGGGAGGGCATTCTCCAGTCGTTCACGCTTCCGGCCTCCCCTCAGCAAAATGGGATTGCTGAGCGCCGCATTGGCTTAGTCATGGAGGTCGCTCGTACCTCCATGATCCATGCCGCCGCTCCCCATTTTCTGTGGTCGTTTGCGGTCCGGTACGCTGCGCATCAGCTCAACCTCTGGCCCCGTGTCTCCTTGCCGGAGACCTCGCCCACACTGCGTTGGAAGGGGAAGGTTGGCGATGCGTCGGTGTTCCGGGTCTGGGGTTCTCGTGCCTTTGTTCGCGATACGTCTGCGGACAAGCTCTCCGCCCGCGCCATTCCCTGCGTCTTCCTTGGCTTTGTCCCTGACGCGCCTGGCTGGCAGTTTTACCACCCCACTCAGGACGTCACGTTCGACGAGTCGGTTCCCTTCTACCGTCTCTTCCCCTACCGCTCTGCCCCTCCCCCACCCCCACTGCTCTTCCTTGCTCCCGGTCCACCTCCGGTAGACCCCCTCCTCCCCCAGGGTCCTGCTCCCTCGGGTGTGTCTCAGGTAGACCCTCTCCCTGGTACTGCGCCTGTTCAGGTAGCTGTCGGCTCAGGTGCTCCTCGAGGTGCTGCGTCTGGGGGTGCGGAGCCGGGCGGTGTGGGGTCTGAGGGTGCTGGGTCTGGGGGTGCTGAGCCTGGGGGTGGTGAGCCTGAGGGTGTTGAGCCTGGGGGTGCGGAGCCCCGGGGTGCTGCTTTGTCTGGAGGTCCGGCTGGTGCTTCGCCGGGACTGTCTTCGCAGCAGCTGCGTGAGTGGCCTGTTCGGCGCGCACACCGTCGGAGTGGAGCTCCCGGAGCTGGAGGCGCTGGAGACACTGGAGCTGGAGGTGCTGCTGTTCCTGCTGGAGCTGGTGGAAGTGGAGGTGCTGCGGCTACTGGTCCTGGAGGTGCTCGTACCAGGGTGCTGGAGCTGCCGGGACTGGTGGTGTTGGGTGCGCTGGAGGTGGAGACCCTACGGAGCCTGGAGCAGCAGTCGCTGGAGGCGCTGGAGCTGGAGTTGGATGCCCTGGTGCAGGAGGCCCTGGAGCTGCCGGAGCTGGAGTTGGAGGCACTGGCGCTGGGGGTGCTGGAGCTACAGGAGCTGGAGCTGTAGACCCTGACACTGAAGGTGTTGAAGGCACTGTGCGGCTGCGACCGTACTTCATTCCCCTGCTTCAGCAGGTTCTTGGGGTCCCGTCTTCTCCTGGTCTTCCTCCTCCCTTCTTGTGTCCACCACCTGACCAGTCGCAGCCGTCGTTACAGCCGGCCTCCCCACTGCCTGCTCCCTCTCCTTACACTGAGCAGTCCAGCGGTCTTACAGAGCGTCGTGAGCCTGCGTCTTGTCCTGTCTCGCCTGTTCGCACTTCTCGTCGCGCTCCTCGTTTGCGTCCTCCTCCTAGCCCCGGTACGCACGCTATGGCACTCCGTCCTTCCTCTATTCCACTACGCGTTCCTCTGCCTGCTCCTCCTGAGTCCTCTCTTCCTGAGGTCCTTGACCCTGAGATTGACCCCGCTCGTGCTGACAAACCCACTGTCTCTCGTCTCCTTGCCACTGCTGTCACTGACCCTTCCTTTGAGTCTGCTTCTGCGTCTGCTCTCATTGCTGAGCTGTTTGACTTTGCTGCTGCTTGTCGTCTTGACTACGCCACTGCTCTTGTTGCTGAGTCTGAGTCTGCTAGTCCTCGGTCCGTCGGGGGTGCGTGTGCTCTTGGCATGGACGTCCTTGAGGACAGGCAGGGGGACTTTGAGTGTCTTGCAGCTGCTGTACCTCGTTTCGCTTCCATGCTGCTTGGCCCTGAGGGAGACCCGGATGAGCCAGACATCCCGAGGCATCCCGGAAGTCCAAAGGCACCTACGTCAACGAGGTTCCCCCACCTAGGGCGAACATAGTCGATGGCATGTGGATTTTCAGGGTGAAGCGGCCGCCGGGTTCTCCGCCTGCCTTCAAGGCGCGTTACGTTGCTCGTGGCTTCAGTCCGCGACAGGGGGTTGAATACTTCCAGACCTTCTCCCCCACCCCAAAGATGACTACTCTTTGGGTGTTGCTGCACGTCGCTGCTCAGCGTGACTACGAGTTACACTCTCTGGACTTCAGCACAGCTTCCCTGCAGGGCAGCCTGCACGAGGAGATCTGGCTGCGCCGACCACCTGGTTTCACTGGGACGTTTCCTACAAGTACCCAGTGGAGACTCTGCCGGCCAGTCTACGGTCTTCGCCAGGCGCCTCGCGAGTGGCACGACACACTGAGGACTACACTTGCGGCTCTTGGGTTTGCTCCTTCTACTGCCGACCCGTCGCTGTTCCTACGCACCGACACCTCGTTGCCGCCGTTCTACGTCCTCGTGTACGTCGACGACCTCGTCTTTGCCACGGCTGACACTGAGGCACTGACCCTTGTGAAGTCGGAGCTGCAAAAGAGACACACCTGCACTGACCTGGGTGAACTGCGCAGCTATCTTGGCCTGCAGATCACCCGGGACAGAGCACAGCACACCATCACACTGACTCAGTCACACATGGTGCACCAGGTCCTTCAGCGCTTCGGTTTCCAGTTCTCGTCGCCACAGCCCACTCCTCTGTCTACCAGCCACTCGCTCTCAGCTCCACCTTCGGATGAGTCCGTATCGCCGAGTGGTCCGTACCCAGAGCTTGTGGGCTGCCTCATGTACCTGATGACGTGCACACGACCTGACCTCGCGAACCCTCTCAGCCTTTTGGCTTGCTACGTGGCTCCCGATAGGCACCAAAAGGTGCACTGGGATGCTGCGAAGAGGGTACTGCGTTACCTGTGCAGTACGTCGGGCATGGGGCTCGTGCTTGGAGGACGGGCTCGAGTTTTCCTCACTGGTCACGCAGACGCCTCCTGGTTTAACGACTCAGCTACGCAGCGGTCGTCACAGGGTTACACCTTCAGCCTTGGTTCCGGCTCTGTTTCTTGGCTGTCTACCCGCTCGTCTTCAGTTCTCAGCTCTAGTTGTGAGGCTGAGATCTACGCCGGGACTATGGCTGCTCAGGAGCTACGCTGGCTTAACTACCTGCTGACTGACTTGGGAGAGCAGCCTCGTTCGCCTCCAGTGCTGTACGTAGACAACAAGGCCATGATTGCCTTGTGTCAGGAGCACAGACTGGAGCACACAACGAAGCACATCGCTCTGCGATACTTCCTTGCTCGAGAGTTGCAGCAGCGTGGCCAGCTTCGTGTTGCGTACGTGGCCACTCCGGCCAACACTGCTGATGTCTTCACCAAGGCACTTCCGCCTGGTGATCATCAGCGCTTTGCTACTGTGTTAGGCCTTGTGCCTACTCTTCCTCCCTTGCTTAATGCTTGACTCTGCTTGTAGTGTGATCTATATATATACCTGCATGCTTGCACTTGCTAGGGTATGATCACTGTATTGTTTGTTCTCTTTATATAACTCTGCAAGTGAACTGGCCTTGTGGCCCTTTGCTTGTGCTCGGACTGTGTGGTGACTTTGTGATCCACCCTGAGCTTGCTTTGCTTTTCTTGACTGGTCTTGTGACCACTTGTTCTCCCCCAATTTGCGTATGGGGGTGTGTCAGAACATTATAGCTTATACATTTGTGTAGGCTGTAGTGGGGTAGCCCATAAGGGGTACAACCCAATTAGGGTTAGTACTTGTTCCCAACTCTTTGCTAGTTCATTCATCCTCGTTCGTTATTTTGACATCTTCCCCTACCGCTCTGCCCCTTCCCAGCCCCCGCCGCTCTTCCTTGCTCCCGGTCCCCCTCCGATAGACCCCCTCCCGCCCTAGGGTCCTGCTCCCTCAGGTGTGTCTCAGGTAGACCCTCTCCCTGGTACTGTGCCTGTTGAGGTAGCTGGCGACTCAGGTGCTGCTCTAGGTGTTGCGTCTGGGGGTGCCCATCCCTCAGGCCGGCTGAAACACTTGAACCACGGGTGTCCAGCCTTCTTGCAGTACCAGCACGCTCCCTCCATTCGGGTACTCCCCCTGCCACCAGAGCTCCCATGCCCCTCGTTATAGTCACCTCGGCCTCTCCCTCTGCCAAAGCCTCTCCCACGGCCTCGGCCTCTCCCTCCCCCTCTTCCTCTGCTGCCTCCTGCAGCTCCATACCCCTCAGCAGTTTTGTTGGCAGCACCACCACCCGTGTGGCGCCTGCGGAAGTCCTCCTGCAGAATCTGCTGCCGTAGCCACTCAGGTGTCCACTGGTCCTGCTGAGTGTTGAGGGTGGGGATGAGGTTGTCCCACGAGTTGTCGAGCACCGAGATGATCTTGGTGCACTTCTGCATCTGCGACACATTGCTGCCCGCCGCTGCCATCCTCGCATAGGTGTCCTTTATCTTGTCAAGGACCGGCTTCACATCATCGCCCGGTCGCATGGAGAGGGCAGCCAGCTCCTTCTCCAACACAATCACCATCGGCAGCTTGTTGGGCTGAATCACGTCGCGCAGTAGCTTCCACGCCTTTGGTCCGGAATCATCCAACTCCACCAAATGCTTGATGTGTTGGAACATATCGTTGTTGACCGATTGAAGGATTAGGTCGTACAGAACCGCACTCTTCTCAATCCACCGATCGCGGTCATCTCCTTCCTCCGGCATCTTCTCTTCACCCATCACAAGTTTCAGCAGCTTGTAGCGCTTGAATGCACTCCGCATCCGCCCGCTCCATTCCTCATAGTTTGAGCCATCTAATGCCTCGATCTTGGATGGTGGCGGCTCATTTCTCTTCTCAGCTGCATCTCCACTCCCTTGAATCATTTCCTCTGCTCCCAAACACAGGTTCCAGCTCCCCCTTTGCTGTCCACACCGAAGTCCCACTCAATTTCCACAAGTGTCGGCGCCAACGAAATTTCGGCAGAGTTTCCCCTTAGCGGAAGTCACATGCAACCTCCAGAACTCCACTTAGGCACGCCCACAGGCCATGGTGGGTCTAGTAGGGTCTTCACACTTCAGTAGACTCTCCAAAAAGTCCTTAATCAGCTCTGATACCACTTGTTAGAGACTAAGGACGGAGTCTATGAAGATTAAGGGCCGAAATATCTCAAAATCGTCAACTACAATTCTGGACAGAAACGTCGTCGTCACAAGAAACGATGTCGACAAAAAACGCTGTGTCTGAATTCTCTGAAACTCGAGTATGTTGTAGCCCTTGACAGTGGCTATCTTTCCCCATTTGAATAAGATCAAAATATGGATTATAGCTTGAGTTATGAATTTCGGCGCACTAGGGGGTATGCTGCCATAGAATCTTAACTCAATCACAAAGTTGTCTCACAAGTTCACACAAGAAAGTGGGAGTAGCAATTGAACCAGGTTAGAGGGGATGAGGAGGACGAGAGGGAAGGTCCCAAGGGAGTCCCCAACCAAGGAAACCCCATACCACACAATTCCCCTCTCTATAGGCACCCCAACTTTGACATTTGTCACTTTCCCAACTCATGCCATCCACCTCACCCAACTTGGCCACACTTGCCAACCTGGTTTGGCTTCTCCCAACCACTTGGCATCATCTACAGTGATGGTGACGAATTTCCCAAAATTCTTTACCCCATATTGAGTCAATCCGCAAATTCCCATAGTCGCTGCATCTCAATCAAAACTTCGAACGATCATATCTGTCTCGTTCTTGCTGCGATCGCGGCGATTCTCGGTTCGTCAGAAAGCTCTCAAGCAGAGGAGTCACTTCGGATATCTGCTCAAGGCAAATAACACTCACACACACTCAGAAAATTCAAATAACACCAAACACAAATTCTTGAACACGCTCACACCACGCATGCAACACACGAACATATGATAGGAGGCAGACAGAAGTGAATGCAACTAATAGCATCACATAACAAGGTGCTGCGGCTGCTAGTCCTGGAGGTGCTCGTACCAGGGGTACTGGAGCTGCCGAGACTGGTGGTGTTGGGGGCGCTGGAGCTGGAGACCCTACGGAGCCTGGAGCTCCTAGGGCTGGAGGCGCTGGAGCTGGAGGCACTGGCGCTGGTGGCGCTAGAGTTGGAGGAGCTGGAGCTGGTGGCGCTGGAGCAGGAGGCACTGGCGCGGGAGGCGCTGGAGCTGGTGGAGCTGGCGCTGATGGCGCTGGAGATGGAGGCACTGGCACGGGAGGCGCTGGAGCAGGAAGAGCTGGAGCTGTTGACCCTGGAGCTCGAGGTTCTGGTGGTACTGGTGCTGGAGGCGTTGTGCGGCCGCGACCGTTCTTCGTTCCCTTGCTTCAGCAGGTTCTTGGTGTCCCGTCTTCTCCTGGCCTTACTCCTCCCTTACTACGTCTACCGCCTGAAGCCGCAGCCGCCGTTACACCCAGCCTCCCCACTGCCTGCTTCTTCTCCTTACACTGAGCAGACCGGCGGCCTTACAGAGCGTCGTGAGCCTGCGTCTCGTCCTGCCTCCCGTGTTCGCACTAGTCGTCGCGTTCCTCGTCGGCGTCCTCCTCAAGTCCACGGCACATACGCTATGGCACTTCGTCCTTCCTCTGTTCCACTGCGTGTTCCTCAGCCTGCTCCTCTTGAGTCCTCTCTTCCTGCCATCCTTGACCCTGAGTCTGACGGCGCTCGTGTTGCTAGTCCGGCTGTCTCTCGTCTCTTTGCCACTGTTGTCACTGATCCTTCTTTTGAGTCCACTGCTGCCTCTGCCCTCGTTGCTGAGCTGGTTGACTTTGCTGCTGCCTGTCGTCTAGACTACGCCACTGCTGCTGTTGCAAAGTTCGTGTCTGCTAGTCCTCCGTCCGTCGGGGGTGAGTGTTCTCTTGGCACGGACGTCCTTGAGGACGGGCAGGAGGACTTTGAGTGTTTTGCAACTGCTGTACCTCGTTTCGCTTCCATGCTGCTTGCCCCTGAGGGAGACCCGGATGCACCAGACATCCCGAGCCCGCACTCTTACGCGGAGGCGATTACGGGTCCCTACTCCTCTTAGTGGCAGGAAGCCATGGATGCCGAGATGGCATCCTGGAAGTCCACGGGCACCTACGTCGACGCAGTCGGGCGACACCCTTGTCTCGGGCGAACATAGTCGACGGCATGTGGATTTTCAGGGTTAAGCGGCCGCCAGGTTCTCCGCCTGCCTTCAAGGCGCGTTACGTTGCTAGAGGCTTCAGTTTTTGACAGGGGGTCGACTACTTCCAGACCTTCTCCCCCACCCCAAAGATGACTACTTTTTGGGTGTTGCTGCACGTCGCTGCTCAGCGTGACTATAACTTGCACTCTCTGTACTTCAGTACAACTTTCTTGCAGGGCAGCCTACTTGAGGAGATCTGGCTGCGCCGCCCACCTGGCTTCACTGGGTCATTTCCTGCAAGTACCTAGTGGAGCCTCTGACAGCCAGTCTACGGTCTCCGCCAGGCGCCTCGATAGTGGCATGACACACTGAGGACTACACTTGCGTCTCTGGGGCTTGTGCATGGAGGACGGGGTCCAGTTGTCCTCACTGGTCACGCAGATGCTTCTTGGGTTGACGACTCAGCTACGCAGCGGTCGTCACAGGGTGATACCTTCAGCCTCGGTTTCGGCTCTGTTTCCTGGCGGTCTAACCGCTCGTCTTTGGTTCTCAGCTCCAGATGTGAGGCTGAGATCCACGCCGGGGCCATGGCTGCACAGGAGCTACGCTGGCTCACCTACTTGCTGACTGACTTGGGAGAGCAGCCTCGTTCGCCTCTAGTTCTGTACATAGACAACAAGGCCATGATTGCCTTGTGTCAAGAGCATGGACTGGAACACAAAACGAAGCACATCGCTCTGCGATACTTCCTTGCTCGAGAGTTGCAGCAGTGTGGCCAGCTTCATCTTGCGTATGTGGCCACTAGGGCCAACACTGCTGATATATTCACCAAGGCACTTCCGCCTGGTGATCATCAGCGCTTCTCTACTGTGTTAGGCCTTGTGCCTACTTTGCCTCACTTGCTCACTGCGTGATTTTGCTTGTACTGTGATCTATATATATACCTGCATGCTTACACTTGCTAGGGTATGATCAGTGTATGGTTTGTTCTCTTTTATATAACTCTGCATGTGAACTGGCCTTGTGGCCCTTTGCTTGTGCTCGGACTGTTTGGTGTCTTTGTGATCCACCCTGAGCTTGCGGGGTTGGCTTCGTTGTGTCATTTTTAGGCCTAAGGGGTTGCTCATGATCTGACTCAGACTTAGTTGTGAAAACAAACACGCAAGCAGCCAATGCAATTTCCTACTTGCCCTTAAGAAATCTGTTTCGTTTACCGTTGCCCGAATGGTGCTCTTCTTTTGGTTCCCTCCCTCCTTCCCCCGCGCTTGACCCATTTGTTATCTCCCCTATTACCTGCCTCTCTATCATACTAGTCATGACTATATCTTGAGTTTATCTATTCCTACAATTATAATCATGACAGCTGACGGAAACTGTCCAGCTCTCTGCTCTTCCTCTCCCTGGCCCCTGTTCTTGCTCTCGTGCTTGCTGGTGCCTCTTCAGCCCCTGCCCCTTAAGGCTCTCAGTTTTCTCTCCCTCTTTCCCTTGTTCCTAGCAGCCAAGTCCAATTGCCCCCTCCTTGAGTTACTTGCTCGAGGGACAACTTCTCCTGCTGGCTGCTTCTCTTCTGCTCTTGTTTCTTCTGCACTTTTTGCTGGGTCCCCTGTTCTCGGCCTAGCCCTGGCCAGATTCGTGCGGTGATCTTTTCGCTCCTTTCCTCCCTCTCTGGTCAGCACCACCACCCCAGACTCATTCACCTCCTTCACCTTCCACCTTTCGATACTGAGGCCGATGTCCATCACGTCTCCCTTGGCCTGCTTGAGGTAGACTTCCTCTCCTTGGCCAGCGCCGCAGGCAGTAGTTTTCTGAGGTATCTTGCCCTGGCCTCTGCGAGCCCCACCCAATCCTCTTCTCGCTCCACTTTCACCATTCCTGTCAGCATTTTCAGCGCATCTACTGGTAGTATCGGCTCACTTCCTAGGAGTAGGTGGTACGGTGACAGATCTCTCAGTGCAGCTTGCTTACTGAACCTGTACCCCGCCGCTACCCATGGCAGGCGAGCGTCCCAATCCCTCTTGAAGCTCTCTCCATATGCTCTCAAGCCTCTCTTTAGCGTCTGTACGAATCTCTTTGTTAGCCCGTCACTCTGTGGGTGGTACCTTGAAGTTCACCTGTGTGTGATTCCTGTCTCTTTCAGTAGTTTGTCAAAATCCCCCATGAACTCTGTCCCTTGATCCGTCAGGACCTCTCCACATGCCCCGAACCTAGTCAGCACCTGTTCCTCGAAGGCTTCAGCTATCTTGACCGAGTTCTTGCTAGGTAGTGCCTTCACCTCCACCCATTTGCTCCCGTGCTCTATCATTATGAGTATGTACCTTTTCTCCCTTCTGCTCAGTGGCGTCTCCCGCCATGTCTAAGGACCATCTGAATCCTAATCCTCTTATGGGCAGCGAGTGTAGCTCGTTCCTGCCTCTGTCCAGCTTTGCTTTATTTCTGCTGCACAGCTCGCATGACTCCACCCAGCTTCGGATGTCTCTTCTCATCCCTGCCCACCACCATCCTGTCTCCACCAGCTACACCGTCCTTAGGCTCCCGTAATGCCCTAGCTGCCTGTGTACTTGCTTGATTATCTGCTCTCTTTCTGATTTCTTAGGCACCATCTTCCATCCGCTGCTGGTGTTTTTTTGCAGCTGTCCTTGATACCAGCGGTAATGTGCCCCTCTTGCCCTTGCCCTCTCTGTTACTGGCTCTGCCTCTGCGGTTTTCCCTTGCACCCAGTCCAGCACCTCTTGGTCCTCCCACACGTCCTTGGGCCCTCCCTTCTTGCTTCTTCGCGCTCCTTCCCCATCTATCTCCCTGACCAGTGCAACCAGACATGCTGTGGGCCTCTCTGGCGGTGGGTTCCTTGAAAGCCCATCCACATGTTGCATGGGTTTCCTGGGCCTGTGTCTGATTGTGAACTCATACTCCTGTAGCCGCATCGCCCACCGTGCATTCCTTCCTGTCAGGGCCTGGTTCGTCATTAGCCATATCAGGGGCTGGTGATCCGTCACCAGCTCGAATGGTCTTTCCTGTAGGTACACTCTGAAGTGCGTGATTGCCCAAACTGCCGCCAGTCCTTCCCCTTCATAGGAACTATAGTTCGCCTCCGCAGGGTTACAGCTTCTGCTGGCGAAGGCCACCACTTTCACCTCTCCCTCTCTCTTTTGGCACAGGATTGACCCCATCCCCGCGCTGCTCCAATTTGTGTAGAGTGTGAAGGGGTCTTCCTTGTTCGGCAGCACCAGTACAGTAGCAGTTTTCACAGCCCCTAGCAGCGCCTCGAGTGCCTGCTGTTCGGCTTGTCCCCACTGCCACCCTTGATCTTCCCTTAGTAGTCGGTTCAGCGTGGCTGTGGTTTTGCTGAAATTGGGTACGAATCTCCGGTAGTAATTCAGGAACCCCAGCACTGCTCTGAGCGTGCTCCTGTCCTTCGGTGCTAGGACCCGGTCCAGAACCTCCACCTTTGCCTGCTGGATTCCTAGCGTTCCTCCTTGCACTTGGAATCCTAGGTACGTCACAACGGTGTTACCGAAACTGCATTTCTTAGGGTGACAGGTCAGACCCACTTCCTAGATCGCCTGCAGTGTCGCTTGCACGTCCTTGACATGCTGCTCTGAATACTATCACGTCGTCAATGTAGCATGCCGCGGCTGGAACTCCTCTGAGTATCGCATCCATTGTCCGCTGAAATAGGGCCGAGGCGTTCTTCGTGCCGAACAGCATGAATTTCCACTCGTACAGCCCATCCGGACTGTGAAAGGCTGTCTTCTTTCTGTCTTCCGGTCGTATGGGTATCTGATTGAACCCCTGCCGCAGATCTAGCGTGGAGAACACCTTTTCCCCTTGCAGCTTGTCAAATATCTCCTTCGCCGACTGCATTGGGTATCGGTCCGCCACTGTCACTTTGTTCAGCCCTCGGTAGTCTCCGCACATCCTCCTAGCGGAGACTTCCCCCAAGAGATCCTTCCTTGAGGCCACTAGGGTCGCTGCTGCATAGTCGTTCTCTCATCTCTGGATTAATCTGGCCGCCAACAGCTCCGCGCATTTCTCCAAGCAGATGTCTAGATCTCCTGGGCTCATGCGCCGCTTCCTCTGGTATATGGGCACCTCTGTGCGCATCTCCTGGCTGTTACATTTGCCCAGATCCTGCAGAGTGTAGGTGAAGGCTTCCCTATGCTGCCTTAGCACTTCTTGCATAGCTGCTGCCATTGTGCCTCTCAGTCCTTCTCCCATCTGCCATTCCTCCTCGGGCTTCCCTTCCGTCTCCCCTTTCTTCTCTGCTACGCCTGCCTGCTTCTCTTCCTCTATTTCTCCCGCTTCTTCCGACATCGCCAGGTATGCATATCCCTCCTCTACCCTCTCTTCGTACCTCTTCTCCATTTCTTCCAGCACTCTCCTGTGCTGTGCTGCTGCCTCGTGCTCCCTGACTCTTTCAATCAGCACGATGTCTCTTTGCAGCTCTCTTGCTTTCAGCTGAATGCAGATGGTCTCTATTAGCCACATCATCACGTTGACGTCCATGGCTCTGCCTAGCGCTGCCCTCCTCTGCCTTTCTGTGACTTGAGGGTGTGCCGTGGCTCCCCAAAGGTGTCCCGTTCCTGCCTCCCTTTCGTTCGCCGTTGGTTCCTCCCATCTGCCTTTCCGCACATCGTAGATCATGCCTGGGCCTGGCAGCTCTCCCTCCATCTTGAAGCCTCGGGCTCCTTCGTAAGCTACTACGATCTCCCCAGAACTTCCACGATCTCCTCAAACGCCTGCCTCACTGGTTCTCGCTGATCTTCGGCCAGATCTACGTTCTCCAAGATGTATAGCACCTCGCCTTGCTTCTTTTGGACCATTTCCAGTACCCGCTTCAAGTCTCTGAATGTAGCTCCCCTCGGATCCTCCATGCCTCTTCCTCCTCCTGCCCGTGAGTAGCCCTGACACTCCCATCCTGCTACCACCAGGTCGATTTTCCCCCACTCGTCCAGCACCCACTCATTGATATCTCTGACGTCGTGTACCCCCGCTTCATTCTCCTCTGGCAGCGCCTCTGGCCATAGCTGCTCGGGGTACTCTTCCAGTAGCAGCTGTGCATGATGCCGTGCCATCTTCCTTGCGGCCGGATCGCTCTCCGCATGTATCCACTTCTTCACCATGCACCCTGCCCTTAGCGCTGCCGCTAGTCCTGCGCCTATTCCCCCGTATAGCTCTACTATGCATATAGCCTGCTCCAGCGTCCAGAGCCTGCACACCCTTATCGTCAGCGCCAGCGGCTCTAGCCCCGCCACCTTCCTTTCCACCCTTCTCTCATACTCCTCCCCGTATTGCTCCCACGAACATTTGTCTAACTCCTCTCTGAGATCCTTCTTCCTGCGCCGTGGCTCTTGCCTGACGAATTTCTTGGGCAATGTGCCTACCGCACTCTCAGGATCCCAGTACTGCACGCGGTACAGAACTTTCTCCTGCCAGGTGCATATTGTGGCACCTACCCGGTACAACATACGGAAGCAAGTACAACTGAGTTGATATCATACGAAGTTGTGCAGGAAAATCCTACACAAATTTACATGTTGACGTCTTGAAATTACATCACTGGACACAGAATTAGAGTGAGCCTTGCTTCCGTAAATAAAGAAGTGAAAAGGTTGGCATTCAAAAATTTGTTAACAGTAAAAGTAACATAACCTAAATAAGAAGTTCAAAAGCACTTCAAAATCAAATACTGGATATAGGCGGATAAATTTCATTAAAGCACATGTGCCACTTACAAGGCGCGCTTATGACCCATTGGTCCTGCACGAGAGGGGTCAATGGTCCCATTCCACCCTTGCCCTCTTGCGACCTTTCGAGCCCGTCTCCCCCCTGCTCCATTATGTGTGTGTACGTGTGTGTGTTTTTGTTTTTTTTTTAGGTGCTGTTTTAGATATGGTCCTGACGGGGAAGCATGTAGGAGGCAAGGTGGAAAGATGCTTGAGGTGGGAGGAAGGGAGAGGAGAAGACGTGGCGGAGAGGAGGGGGCAGAGCCGGGAGGATCGAGTGCAGTGTGGAATAACGCGGGGGGAAGATAGGGCAGGAGCACTCGTAGAAGGTAAAAGCAAGCCGTACATAGTGGAGATGAGTGATGGGAGGGAAAAAACGATTGAACAAGGGCGAACATGAGTGAAGGGAAGAAGGAAACAAGTCTTGGGAGGCAAAATGGTTGAAGGAATTCAGGAATTGAGTGATGGGAGGTGAAAATGGGTGAAGGAATTCAGGATGTGAGATAGGAGGAAGGACGTGAGTGATGGAAGGAAGCGAAGTGATGAGTAGAAGGGAATGCATGATTGGAAGAAGGAACGCATGATGGGAAGGAAATGACAGGAGGGAGGCAAAAATTTGTGAAGGGTGGCGGAAATGAAAGAAGGGAGATGAAAATGTGTGCAGGTAGGCGGAAATGTGTTAAAGAGGGCAGATATGATTGAAGTTAGTGTATAATAAGATGAAAAACATTGATTATTGGAGGGAGTATATGAGTGATGGGAGGAAGGAATTGAGTGAAGGGATGCATTGTTAGAATCATAGCATGACTTAGGAGCCATGGCTAGTGAGTGTCGAGAGAGTTGAGTGTCGAGAGGAATGATGGGTTTCACTATAGCACACAAGGTACATATAGCAAAACGAACAAAGTGCACCACCAAACAATAGGAGCTACACTACAGTAAATCCTACAGGCAGTTATATAACAGAACATATAATTATATTTTCTGACACACCCCCATAACTGCCTGCAGGAGAAAACCTGTCTAGAACACCCCTTGAAGGGGTACACCCAGTGTAGTGGAAGACGGCAGAGAGGTAAGTGAGGAGGAGGATGCGAGAGAGAGAGAGAGAGAGAGAGAGAGAGGAGGGGAGAGGAGATAAGAACGAAGGAGGAGGTGAGTGAGATAGATGAGGAGAGGAGGTGGGGGAGTGTACATGAGCATGACAGCTCACTGCCGGCCATCCCTCTTACTAACCCCCTTTACAAAGGGGGAGGTGAGTGAGGGATGAGGAGAGGAGGTGGGGGAGCGTGCATGAGCGTGACAGCTCACTGTCGGCCGGCCCTCTTAACAACCCCCAAGTCCTCACCCTCAATTCAACCACCCCCTTAATCTCACCCCCCTTATCAGCTGCCCCCTTGTATCTCGCCCCCCTTCCCCCCTTCCTTCCTCCAGCCCCTGCCCCACCCACAATAGTCCCTGCACTGATCTTCACACGGCGGCCTGCCCCCTCTCCCCCACCCCCATCCCCGCCACCTCCCCCCCACAGCAGCAGCCGCGGGAGGGGAGAGGCAGGGCAGAGGGTGGGGCTGTAGTGGTTCACAGCGGCCACCCCTTCCACGCCACCTCCCCCCCCAAGGATGGAGGAGAGGGGGGGGGGCGGGGGGGGCTTGTGCTGCAGATCCCCTCCTGCCTCCCCCTGAACTTCCAAGCTCCCCCCCTCTCCCAACACAAGGTGAGGTAGGGAGAGAGAGAGGAGGAGGCGCGGCGGCAGCTGCTGCTGCTGAGGTACATCCGCCACCCCCTCACACCCTCTTCCCCCCGTCCCCATGGAGGGGGGGGAGGGGGGCGGGGGCGGAGCTGCGCATGCGACTGCAGGGCACGCGGGCACGCGGGCACCGGGGCCGCGGCTAGGGGCACCGGGGCCAAGGCTAGAGGCGACGGGGCCGCGGTTAGGGGCTGCAGGTCGTGAGGGGCCATAGATAGGGGCGACGAGGCCAGTTGGGCCGAGGGGCGCGGCTATGTATGGGGCCGGGTGCTGGGCTAGGGACGGGGCCGGGAGCTGGGCAGGTACGGGGCCAGGCGTTGGGCGCGGAACGGGGCCAGGCGCGGGCTAGGTACAGGGCCGGGCGCTGGGCAGGTACGGGGCCGGGCGCTGGGCAGGTACAGGGCCGGGCGCTGGGCAGGTACGGGGCCGGGCGCTGGGCAGGGATGGGGCCGGGCGCTGGGCAGGTACGGGGCCGGGCGCTAGGCAGGTACGGGGCCGGGCGCTGGGCAGGTACGGGGCCGGGCGCTGGGCAGGTACGAGGCCGGGCGCTGGGCAGGTACAGGGCCGGGCGCTGGGCAGGTACGGGGCCGGGCGCTGGGCAGGTACGGGGCCGGGCGCTGGGCAGGTACGGGGCCGGGCGCTGGGCAAGGGACGGGGCCGGGCGACGGGCTAGGTACAGGCCAGTCGCGGGCAAAGTACGGGCCGGGCGCGGGCTAGGTACGGAGCCAGGCGCGGGCGAGGTAAGGGCCGGGCGCGGGCTAGGTACGGGGACGGGCGTTGGGCGCGGAACTGAGGCCGGGCGCGAGGCTAGGTACGGGCCGATCGCGGGCTAGGTACGGGGCCAGGCGCGGGCGAGGTACGGGCCGGGCGCGGGGCTAGGAACGGGGCCGATCTTGGGCTAGGTACGGGCCGATCGCGGGCTATGTACGGGCCGGGCGCGGGGCGACGAAGTCGACGGGGCCAGCGGGGCCGAGGGGCACAGCTAGGGGCGACGCCAAGGGGCGACGGGCCGGGGCCTAGGCTAGCAGGGCATTAGGTGGTGGGCCCATTGATGTGAGGTCCTAGGAACGACCTACTCTGATAGCATGTTAGAATCCTAGCGTAACTTAGGAGCCATGGCTAGTGAGTGTCGAGAGAGTTGAGTGTCGAGGGGAATGATGGGTTTCACTATAGCACACAAGGTACATATAGCAAAATGAACAAAGGTGCACCACCAAACAATAGGAGCTACACTACAGTAAATCCTACAGGCAGTTATATAACAGAACATATAATTATATTTTCTGACATGCATGACCTAGTTAAGCGAGGTGTAAGTGAGTGAAGGGAGGAAGGAAATGAGTGCTGCGAGGCGGAATGTGAAGGAATCCCGGAAATGAGTGATCGGAGGAAGGATGTGCCTGATGGGAGGAAGGCCGAGAGGGGATCTTCACACATGTCCCGTAGCCTCAAGAAAGTAGCAAACGCAGCACAAGGAGTATATCGAGTACACATCGGGAGTACACAAAGTAGATATGTTTGTTCTACCAATTGTGACACAACTGTTGTGCATGTTCTTCATTGGAGGCATTGAGAAACAAAATTTAAGGTTCTGAGGTCATTCTACCCCATTCGCTCAATGAATCAACAAGATGACATGCTGGCCTGACTGCAGTGTTGAAGATGCCAGGCTGAAAGGATTTGTACCAACACCTCGTCAATCTATGGGTCGTTGTGGCCGTGCTCCGAGAAAAAAAAAATCTATCGCGAACATGGTTCTTGGTGTGTGGTTCTCTCATAAAATTGTTCACTTGTCTGACCATATGTGCATGTTTTTGGCGCAATATCCGGCTAAGTGGGATGAGATTTGGAGGGCTTACAAGAAGCATAAACTGTTTGGCAACAGTGGCAGCCTCAGAACTATTGATTGTTCTTGATGTGGTTATAGTCTCAATAATAATCAGGAGAGTTCTTTAACCAAAACTGAATATTAGGAGATAATATTTGACCGTGTAAAAAAAAAAAGCAGTGTTCTGACATCAAATGACACTGACCAATAGAGTTGGAGTTTCAAGGCCCATCGAGTTTTCACTAGGAATTCTAGCATACAATAATCATGCTTCATGTGCCTACTCGGAAAACCGAAAATGCAGCCCTATATATTTTCCTTCACATCTCATATAATATGCCTTAGAATTGGTCTATGCCATATCTAACAAGGCCTGGTTAACAAGCTGGAGATTCTAGCCAACATCCCTTGAGCCTTGGCACAACATTGTACGCGCTGTGAACAGTGCAAGCAGAAAGGACGAGCTCGCGAAGGAACCCAAGATGGAAGCTTTGTGGTTCGGTTGAATTGATTGTGCAGATTCAGTTCTATCCAACTCAAAATTGTACTGTTTTGTTTGGTTGACTATAGTGTAGCAGGGCAGGCACTATAGGGGTACAATTTAGGTGAAGGCTGGATGTTGTTTTTCTGTATCTGCATGCTACAAGGCCAGGGGAAACCAGCGGAACCAGCATTGGGCTGGTTGGGCAAAGACAAAACAGGTTCTGTTTTTAGAACCTGAACCTGGTTGATGTTTTCCCGGGTTGAAAAAACAGAACCAGGGGTTGTTTACCAACCTACCACCTGCTGCTTTGTCCAGATAGGTTGGTTCTGTTGCTTGGAATTATTTGGGATCATCCTTGGTTGCTCCCAAGTTCATTCCCAAGGTCCTTGCTAGCTAGAACTATTTATTCCTTCTCTGTTGTACCTGATTATAGTCAATTTGATTCAAGCGAATTCATTTCTTGCTGGAATTTCGTTTCTACGCGGTTCGATGGCGGAATGCTACCGAGTCAACGCTAGTACGCTGGCACTCCAATGCTAGGCAAACGCTGCCCGAGCCATAACTTTGTAATGGCAAAAAATTTCGTGAGGCAACTTGGCTTATTTTAAAGCTATTGGAACGAGCTTCAATATAGCAAATACTCAGCTTACTCCGATCGACGGTCTGCATGATACGCTGCGCGACGTTCAAGGTGCTCTTGCTATTTTTGCTAAGTCATTCTTGGTCCCTATCTCTACAAACTCGGACCCGAGGATAGGGGCTGGTCTTGTACCAGGCACCCAAGGATTTTTGGAGGTGACCCGAGGAGAGGTATTAAGTTTGATTAGCTCTTCATAACTTGAGTTTATTAGGCCCTTACACCAATAAAGAGAAGCACGCAAAGCAAATCACAAGGTGGATCTCATGATCACAACGCAGTCCAAGCACAACCAAGTGGCCACAAGGCCAGTTCACATGCAAAGTTATAATAGCAATGGCATGTCAAACTTATATGCTATAGCCTGTTTAGGCTGTAGTGGGGTAGTTCTTATAGGGAACAACTCTTTTAGGTTTTCATACTTGTACCCACCAGCTGCCTAGTTCATTCACTCCATTCTCTCACATTCTAACATGGTATTCTGAGCAGGTTCCCTAGTGGGAACGTTATTTTTTTAAGGGCCCACCACACATTTTTTTTCCTGCCCTGCCCGAAGCGGGCATCGCGCCCTGCCCTTCGCGGCCCCTAGCCTGTTGCGGCCCCTCCTGCCTGTCGCGGCCCCTAGCCCGTCGCGGCCCCTAGCCCGTCGCGGCCCCTAGCCCGTCGGGGCCCCTAGCCCTTCGCGGCCCCTAGCCCGTCGCGGCCCCTAGCCCGTCGCGGCCCCCACTGCTGACGCGGCCCCCTGCTGGCGCGGCCCCTACTGGCGCAGCCCCTGCTGTCGCGCCCCCCCCTGCTGTCGCCACCCCTACTGGCGCGGCCCCTACTGTCACGAACCGGCCCCCTGCTGACACGGCCCCCTGCTGGCGCAGCCCCTGCTGACGCGGCCCCTACTGGCGCGGCCCGGCCCCCCCTACTGACGCGGCCCCTACTGGCGCGGCCCCCCCCTGCTGTCGCCACCCCTACTCGCGCGGCCCCTGCTGTCACGGCCCGGCCCTGAACCCGCCCCTGGTAAGCACCCGCGCCGCCCTGCTGCGCCGCGCCGCCAGCTGCCGAGCCGCGCCGCACAGCCGAGCCGCGCCGCCCAGCCAAGCCGCGCTTCCCACTGAGCCGCGCTGCTCTGCCAAGCCGCGCCGCCCTACCGAGCCGCACTGCCCTGCACTGCCCTCCTGCCTCTGCGCTACTGCTGCTATTGCTGCTACTGCTGCTACTACTGCTACTGCTCCTACTACTGCTATGGCTAGCCCTACTGTTCTCACCTTTGATGCTGAGAGGCGTGCAGTTGACTTTGACATGTGGGTTGATGACCTGCAGCTCTTTCTTTAGTGTGACTCTAGAGATGGGGTATCCCTTTTCGATCACACGTCCGGTGTCTCTACTGCTCCTGCTGCCACTGCTGACAGTACAGGTCGCTCGCAGTGGACCACTCGTGACGTTGTTGCTTCTCTTGCTATTCGTAGTCACCTCCCGCCTGCTGAGCGCGCGCATTTTGGTCAGTACAAGACTGCTCAGTCTTTGTACGACGTTGTAGTTGCGCGCTACTCCTCCCCTGCCACTGCTACCCTCAGCCGCCTCATGCTGCCGTACCTTTTCCCTGACCTTGCCGCCTTTGCCATAGTCACCGACCTAGTTGCTCACCTCCACACTAGTGACGCCCGCTACCGCGCTGCCCTTCCCCCTGAGTTCTGTGCCAAGGACCCCCCCCCATGTACATCACCCTTTACTACCTAGTCACACGCCTCCCTGACTCCCTTTCTTCAGTCAGGGACCACTTTCTCTCCCTTTGCCCCACTGAGCTGACTGTCGACCTGCTAGAGGAGCGCCTTGCTGCAGCTGAGAAGAGTATCTTAGCTGTCGGTGCTTCTCGCGGCGACCGTCGCACCCCTTTCTTTGAGGGGTGTTCCCCTGTCCCCCTTCTCCCCTCTGTTGCTTCTGCTGCTGCTGTCGACCTTGTTGGCACTGAGGAGGTCGGAGCTGCGTCTGCCCCTAGTGGGAGGCGCCGCAACAGCAAGGGCAAGGGGAGCAAGGGTGGTGGAGGGGGCGGAGGGGGCGGCGGTCGAGGCGATGGAGGAGGCGGAGGGGGTGGCGGTGGAGGTGGGGTTGGTACCGGGAGTGGGGGCTTACGTGGCGGTGGTGGAGGTGGTGGAGGCAGCGGCAGCGGTGGTGGAGGCAGCGGCAGCGGTGGTCGAGGCAGCGGCAGTGGTGGTGGAGGTGGCGGCGGCGGTGGTGCTGGTCGAGGTGCAGCCGCGCAGCGTGGAGGCTTTGGTGGTAGCCAGCGCCAGCAGCAACCGCGCTCCCGTGAGACCGCGTCGGCCCAGCAGCTTCGTGAGTGGTACACTGGGCGTGGGAGGTATGGGGGTGCTGGTCCCTGCACTTACGTTCTTCGCACCGGCAGTCGTCGTCGGGAGGCGTGTGGGCTGCCACACACTACGCAGCGCTGCTTCGGTCGCTTGACTGACGCCTGGCGTGCCCAGTTTTTTGACGTTGTAGAGCTCCCTCGCTGGCATGATCTGCTTATGCAGAATGTGCCTATCTTTGATCTTGATTTTGATGCTATCCTTGCTGCCATGTATGCTTTGCCTGATAGTGCCGAGGGTGGCTGTTACCTGAGTGTCCCGCCTGACCCGGGCATTCCGGCTACTGCTCTAGGTGCTAGTGCGTCTGCTACTCCAGGTGCTGGTGATACTGCTGCTCCAGGTGCTGGTGAGTCTGCTCTCTCTGGTACTGCACCTACTGAGGCCTTGCACACTTTCACACTTGACTCTGGTGCTTCGCGCTCTTTCTTTAGAGACAGCACCACCCTCACGCCGCTCAGTCGGCCTGTCGCAGTCTCCCTTGCTGACCCCTCTGGGGGCCCAGTCCTTGCGCACTCTTCCACGGTTCTACCGTGTCCTGCGGCCCCGTCGGGCTTGCTGTCGGGACTCCACCTCCCCTCGTTCTCTACGAACTTGGTGAGTGGAGCTGACCTCCAGGACGCGTGGGTTGACCAGTTCGCCCCTGGAGGTCAGCGTGTGACCCACTGCACTTGCTCTCGGACGGGCCGCCACCTGGCCACGTTCACCCGTCGGCCTGGGTCGAGTCTTTACACACTGACTACTGCGCCTCCTCCGGTCTCTGCATCTGGTCAGGTAGCCGTGTCTAGTCCGGTGTTTGCTGCCGTGTCCAGGTCTAGTCCTGCGTCTGCCCCCTGCTCGTGTCGTCCTCTGACGCACGAGACTCTCCTTTGGCACCACCGCCTTGGTCACCCCTCCTTGCCTCGTCTTCGAGGTATGGCCTCCCATACACTTATCTCGGGTCTCCCCCGGTGCCTTCCTCCTCTTCCTCTGGGGCCTGCCCCCAACTGTGTTCCTTGTGTCGAGGGCCGGCAGCGCGCCGCTCCTCACTCCTCCTCGTTCCCTCCGACAGAGGCTCCCCTGCAGACTCTTCAGATGGACGTGTGGGGCCCAGCCCGCATCCGTGGACAGGGTCACGAGCGTTACTTCCTGCTGGTCGTTGACGACAACTCGCGTTACACCACCGTCTTCCCCTTGCGCAGCAAGGGTGACGTCACTGAGGTGTTGATCGACTGGATCCGTGGTGCCCGTCGCCAGCTCAGTGAGAGTTTCGGCTCGGACCTTCATGTTCTGCGTCTGCACTCAGATAGGGGTGGTGAGTTTTCCTCCGACCTCCTGAGGGCCTTCTGTCGTGCGGAGGGCATCCACCAGACGTTCACGCTTCCAGCCTCCCCACAGCAAAATGGGATTGCTGAGCGCCGCATTGGCATGGTCATGGACGTCGCTCGTACGTCCATGATCCATGCGGCTGCTCCCCATTTTCTGTGGCCGTTCGCGGTTCAGTACGCTGCGCATCAGATCAACCTTCAGCCTCGTGTCTCCTTGCCGGAGAACACACCTACTCTGCGGTGGACGGGGAAGGTTGGCGATGCGTCTGCGTTCCGTGTCTGGGGATCTCGAGCTTTTGTCCGCGATACTTCCGCGGACAAGCTGTCCTCCTGTGCTGTTCCTTGCGTCTTCCTTGTCTTCCCCCCAGACGCGCCCGGGTGGCAGTTCTACAACCCCACCTCGCGTCGTGTTCTGTCCTCTCAGGACGTCACGTTTGACGAGTCGGTGTCTTACTACCGTCTCTTTCCCTACCGCGCTTCCTCTCTCCCCCCCCCCGCCACTCTTCCTCGCACCAGGTACTCCTACGGTAGACCCCCTCCCCCCTCAGGGTCCTGCCCCCTTAGGTGTGTCTCAGGTAGACCCTGCCGAGCCGGTCGAGGTAGCTGTCGACTCAGGTGCTGCTAGGGGTGCTGAGCCTGCGGGTGCGGGGACTGGGGGTGCGGAGCCTGGGGGTGCTGAGCCTGAGCGTGTGGAGTCTGGGGGTGCTGAGCCTGCGGGTGCGGAGCCTGGGGGTGCTGAGCCTGAGCGTGTGGAGCCTGGGGGTGCTGTGTCCGGGGGTGCTGATTCTGGAGGTTCTCCGGGTGTCCCGTTGCGGCGAGAGCGCCTCTCTCCGCAGCGGCTTCGTGAGTGGTACGCTCGGCGCTGTCACCGTGCTGCTGGTGCTAGAGCTGCTGGAGTCACTGTTGGTGCTGGAGCTACTAGAGGTACTGCTGGTGCTGGTGCTGCTGGAGGTGCTGCTGGTGCTGGTGCTGCTGGAGGTGCTGCTGGTGCTGGAGCTGCTGGAGGAGCTGCTGGTGCTGGAGCTGCTGGAGCCGCTGGTCCTGGGGGTGCTCGTACTGGAGGTACTTGAGCTGCTGGGGCTGGTGGTGCTGCCGGCGTTGGCGCTGCAGGTACTGAGGCTGGTGGTGCTGTGGGAGTTGTTACTGGAGACCCTGGAGCTAAAGGTACTGGTGCTGTCTCTGCAGTTTCTTGAGGCGCTGCGCGGCCGCGACCATACTACGTTCCTCTCCTTCCGCAGGTTCATGGTCTACCGCCTTCTCCTGGTCCTCCTCCTCCTTTCCTGAGTCCACAGCCTGTCCTTTCAGAGTCGCAGTTACAGCCGTCCTCTCCACTACCTGGTCCTTCTCCTTACTCTGGACCGACTAGAGGTCTTACGGAGCGTCGTGAGCCTGAGTCGCGTCCTGTGTCGCCTGTGTCTCGTGCTGCGTCGCCTGTCCGCACTGCTCGCGCTGGTCGTGTTTTACGTCCGCGTCCTCCTCCTGTCCCTGGCACTTACTCTATGACTCTGCGTTCTTCCACTACTCCACAGCGTGTCCCTCTGCCCTCTCCTCCTGCGTCCTCTCTTCCTGATGGTCCGGACCCGGAGTCTGAGTCCCTTCGTGCTGCTAGTCCTACTGTCACGCGCTTTCTAGCCACTGCCGTCACTGACCCTTTGTTTGAGTCCTCTGCTGCGTCTGCTCTCGTTGCTGAGCTTGTTGACTTTGCTGCAGCCTGTCGCCTCGACTACGCCACCAGTCTTGTTGCTGAGTCTGCGTATGCGTCTGTCTGTCCTCCGTCCGTCGGGGGTGAGTGTGGTCTTGGCACGGACGTTCTTGAGGACAGACAGGAGGAGTTTGAGTGCTTTGCCGCTGCTGTATCTCATCTCGTGTCCATGCTGCTTGCCCCTGAGGGAGACCCGGATGCACCAGACATCCCGACCCCGTGCTCTTACCCAGAGGTGATAGAGGGTCCCTACTCCTCTCAGTGGCAGGCAGCCATGGACGCCGAGATGGCTTCCTGGAAGTCAACAGGCACATACATCAATGAGGTTCCCTCGCCTGGGGCGAACATCGTCAGTGGCATGTGGATCTTCAGGGTGAAGCGGCCGCCGGGTTCTCCGCCTGTCTTTAAGGCGCGTTACGTTGCACATGGCTTCAGTCAGCGACAGGGAGTTGAGTTCTTCCAGACCTTCGAAGATGACCTCTCTTCGGGTACTGCTGCACGTTGCCGCTCACTGTGACTACGAGCTCCACTCGCTTGACTTCAGCACACCCTTCCTACAGGGCAGCCTGCACGAGGAGATCTGGCTGCGCCGCCCACCTGGCCTCACTGGGTCGTTTCCTGCTGGTACCCAGTGGAGCCTCCGGCGGCCAGTCTACGGTCTCCGCCAGGCACCTCGTGAGTGGCACGACACACTGAGGACGACTCTTGCTGCTCTTGGTTTTGCTCCTTCCACTGCTGACCCTTCTCTGTTTTTACGCACTGACACCACTCTGCCGCCGTTCTACGTTCTCGTGTACGTAGACGACCTTGTCTTTGCTACTGCTGACACTGAGGCACTCGCCCACGTGAAGTCCGAGCTGCAGAAGAGACACACGTGCACAGACCTGGGTGAGCTGACAAGCTATCTTGGTTTGCGGATCACCCGGGACAGAGCACAGCGCACCATTACCTTGACTCAGTCACACATGGTGCAGCAGGTCCTTCAGCGCTTCGGCTTCACGTACTCCTCGCCACAGTCCACTCCTCTGCCTACCGGGCACTCGCTCTCAGCTCCACCTTCGGACGAGTCCGTAGAGCCGAGTGGCCCGTATCCAGAGCTTGTGGGCTGCCTCATGTACCTGATGACTTGCACACGACCTGACCTCGCATACCCTCTCAGCCTTCTGGCTCGCTACGTGGCTCCCGGCAGGCACCGAAAGGTGCACTGGGATGCTGCGAAGTGGGTGTTGCGCTACTTGTGCAGTACGTCGGGCATGGGGCACGTACTTGGAGGACGGGCTAGAGTTGTCCTCACTAGTCATGCAGACGCTTCCTGGGTTGACGACTTGGCTACACAGCAGTCGTCACAGGGTGACACCTTCAGTCTTGGTTCCGGTTCTGTCTCTTGGCGGTCTACCCGCTCTTCTTCTGTTCTCAGCTCCAGTTGTGAGGCTGAGATCTACGATGGGGCCATGGCTGCACAGGAGCTACGCTGGCTCACCTACCTGCTGACCGACTTGGGAGAGGCGCCTCGTTCTCCTCCAGTTCTGTACGTCGACAACAAGGCCATGCTGGCCTTGTGTCAGGAGCACAGACTGGAGCACAGAACGAAGCACATTGCTCTGCGCTACTTCCTTGCTCGAGAGTTGCAGCAGCGTGGTCAGCTTCGTCTCGCTTACGTGGCCTCACAGGCCAACACTGCTGATGTTTTCACCAAGGCACTTCAGCCTTGTTATCATCAGCGTTTCTGTACTCTTCTAGGCCTTGTACCTACTGTGCCTCACTTGCTTACTTCTTGACTCTGCTTGTACTGTACTTTATATACATATACCTGCATGCTTACACTTGCTAGGTTGTGTTCGCTGTATTGTTTGTTTTCCTTTATATAACTCTGCATGTGAACTGGCCTTGTGGCCATTTGCTTGTGCTTAGACTGCTTGGTGACTTTGTGATCCACCCTGAGCTTGCTTTTCCTTTCTTGACTGGTCTTGTGACCATTTGTTCTCCCCCACTTTGCCTAAGGGAGTGTGTCAAACTTATATGCTATAGTTTGTTTAGGCTGAAGTGGGGTAGTTCTTATAGGGAACAACTCTTTTAGGTTTTCATACTTGTACCCACCTGCTGCCTAGTTCATTCACTCCATTCTCTCACATTCTAACATGGCAGTACACTGATCACAACCTAGCAAGTGAGAACAAGTAGGTATATGTTGGTGCAACCCTACGGTTTGCATTCGGCTTGTTGTCCGTGTGCGTGCATGCGTGTGTGCATGGAATGGTATGAGGGCATGAAATAATGTATATTTCATGCTTACAGTAGTGTGTGAATGATGAGGCATGATTTTGAATGTGTGTGTCAAGTCAATAGCGAGTTATCGCTAGTCGCGTGTCACGTCGTCGTTTGCGTGTTGTGTGCGGTTTTCTATTTTGTCGTGTGTGGAACGTTCGGCGTGTCGCAGGTGTGCGCAACAGACTTCCAAGAACTCAATGAAGAATTTTCCTTGAAGAACCAGAGCCTTGGTTTCAAGAATCAAGTGATTTCGAAGCTCTCCAAAAGGGTAAACTTTAAGATAGTGAGGTTAGTTGCATTACTTTGTGTAGTGTAACATTTCTCTTGGTGTAGGCCCTTGTGGAGGGTAGTTTCGAGACCCTTCGTGGTTGGGGACAGTGTGGCACTGTTCCACATCACTGTACCTCGGCTCTTGGGGTTTGTAGGAGCTGGGAGTCATTCCCAACTCGTAACTCTTCCTATCTTGTGTTCTAAGACTCAAGTGGCTGCCATAGTGCCGTTCGTTCAAACCAACGTTGCGTCGTCAATCGTGTGATTCACCTTGCCTCGTGTAGGCGACATCAAGACGCTCCAGATCCAATTTATAGCAAGTCGTTTGCAGCTGTGAGCAGAACGCTATCAACGTTTGAAGCCGCTGTGCAGAAATCCGACTGTGCACTCTATCTTTCGTTCTAGGCACGTACAAGCCTATTGTGACTATAACAAGTGGTATCAGAGCCCCTTGGAGCAGTTTCGACAATGGCTGGACGTGAGGAAAGGGGTGGCAGAGGTGCTGGTGGCAGTGGAGAAGCCCAAGCTCAAGGCCAGCCCCGTGATTCAGCCATGGCGCCCATGCAACCAAGTCTTGGCCCACCTAGGGATGAGCCTAGGGTGTTTGGGCTTGACAAGTTCAACGGCGACAACTTTGCTGAATGGTCCTTCAAGATGGAGAACATCTTTGACCATTATGACCTGCTGGAGGTGATGGAAGGAACGTCGAAGCGCCCCGAGAACGACCCGGAGAAGAGCCCGTGGGTGCGGAAGAGCGCACAAGGCTATCTCCTACTTGGGCAAGCGTTGGGGAGCAGCCAGATCCGTCACATCAAGCCATTCCAGCGTGAACCAGAGAAGGGACCAAAGGCATGGGCTGCTCTCAAGGGTGTACATGCTCCTGCAACAGCGGCGGTAGCGGTGGTGTTGGAACGGCAAATGGCGGCACTACGAATTGAAGAAGACGAAGCGATTGAAGAAGGGGTGCAGAAATTCTTCGACTTGTTGACGCGGCTTGAGGGAGCTGATTTGAACTACAGTGAGCTCCAAAAGAAGACCAAGTTGCTGGCCTTACTCCCAGAGTCATGGTCCTCGCTCATCATCAACCTCAATCGTGACTTGCCCCGCCTCTCGCTTGAAGACGTGAAGCGAGCGATCCTTCAAGAGGACTTCCGCCGCCGTGAGTTGGCGAGTGCGGATGGCGCCGGGGCAGCAAGCATCGGCCGAGGGTATGGCCGTGGAAGGGGCAGAGGACGAGGGGGAAGCAGATTTGGCAGCAACAACTTCAGTGGAGGCCGCGGGAGTGGTGGATACGGCAGCGACAACAAGAGCTACGGACGCGGTCGTGGCCGATTCGACGGCGAGTGCCACTATTGTCACAAGAGCAGACATATGTGGCGCGATTGCTACAAGCTCCCTGATGGATGGACTCCTGCTCAAGGCCAAGAGGGTAGAGTAGCAGGAGGAGGGAGAGGAAGAGGCCGTGGAGGCCGTGGCGGTCGCGGAGGTGGTGCTGCAAGTATGAAGAGTGCCGGCAACGAGAGCGAGTCGAGGGACGATCGCTTTCCGGGTCAATTCTTCTTCGTGTCCACGCAAGCACCGGCTGGTCCAGAGAAGGATGAAGGCTTTGAGGAGCCAGCAGCTGTGGGGAAGGTCACCCGACACTCCCTGGACTATTGGGTGATCGATAGCGGCGCTACCTATAGCATGACACCTCGTGCGGACTTGCTCACCGAACTTGAGCCGTCACCGGTGAAGCATGTGACATCGGCTTTGGGGCAGCGAGCAGAGGTGAAAGGCATGGGCAAGGCCATGTTCAAGGGTGCTGATGGGAAGATGGTGGGCCTCAAGAACGTGCTTTGGGTGCCCAACCTTGCTGCCAACCTGATTTCCGTGCGGCGGTTGCAAAAGGCCGGCATGGACACGAGCTCAAAGGGAGCTAAGACCTACACCGCGAGGCTTGGCGAGCGGATTCTTTGGGACCTTCAGGAGGATAGGGATGTCTACAACGAGATGTGGCAAATCCCTGTGGTCCCCATGCCTAAGGAGAGGCAAGTGGCAGCAAGCATCAGCACCAAGGGTGAAGCGGTTGGTAGCGGCGATGGCGCGAACGGTCGCGCTACGGATTAAGTCCAAGAAGTGCAATCTTGGAGGGACCGGCAAGCTCGGTGAACACGAGGAGAGCGGTGCAGCAGCCAAGAAGCAGCACAAGGATGAAGAGAACACCAAGGCAGCAGCGGAGGAGGAGTACGGAGAGAACATGTGGGGCACTATTGCGAGTGCGGCATTCTCCAATCCGACTTCGGCTACGGGGGAGTGTGATTGGCTCACCTTGCATCGGCGAATGGGGCATGTGGCCCTGCCCATCTTGCAGCAGCTAGTGAAGAATGAGATGGTTGCTGGCATACATGTGAAGGGGGAGCCCGATGAGGTACTTGGCTGCCCGACGTGCATGCAAGCCAAGTTCACCCGTTACCCGTTCTCTAGTTCGGAGGCAACGGCTAAGGCACCACTTGATGAGGTGGTGATGGACGTGGTGGGCCCCCTGAAGCTTGGAGCTGCTGGAGCTGAGTACTTTCTCACCATTGTGGACGTCTACACTCGCATGACTTGGGTGTACGTGCTGTCCAAGAAGAGTGACGTGGCTGAAACGGTGAAGACCGATTGGTTGCCGATGGTGGAGCGGCAACAAGACCGGTTAGTGAAGGCAATTCGCACCGATCGAGGGGGAGAGTTCCTGAGCAAAGAGTTCTCATTGTGGCTGAAGAAGAATGGCATAAGGCGCTCCCTTACCATGCCATACTCCCCTGCAATGAACGGCATCGCCGAGCGAGCGAACCGGACAATCACAGAGACGGCGCGTGGGTTGCTCATTGAAGCCGGGCTACCCGAATATTTCTGGCCTGATGCGGTGCGGAGTGCGTGTGTGGCCAAGAACAGAGCCTTGACTCATGTGGGAGCAGACAAATGGGTGCCCTATGTGGAGTGGATTGGAAGGAAGCCAAAGGTGGATATGCTTCGGGTGTTCGGGTGCATGTGCATGGCGCTCGTGCCTAAGCATCTTCGGCACAACAAGCTCAGTGCCAAGGCGATATGGGCTGTGCACTTGGGCATGGCTCAAAAACAGCAAGGGGTGGCTTCTTTGGGACCCATTCACCAAGAAATTCTTGGTGAGCAGGGACTGCAAATTCATGGAGAATCTGATGTACAAGGATTGGAAGGCGGAGAATGAGGCGAAGATAGGCATGCGGTTTGGGGAGGTGAAGAGTTCCGGTTTGGAGCATGTGGAGCTGCCCTTGGAGCTGAGCAGCGGCAGCACCACCACAAGGCAATCTTCCCTTGTGAATGGGGGAGAGGAGGCCAATGATGCAGAGGAAGAAGAGGAGGAGGTGCAGCAAGTGAGCGAGCGCGCACCGACACTTCCTTCTCGCACTACCAGTGCCCCACGGATCCGAGTCACCCCACAGCAACGCCAAGGCCTTCATGTCCCTGCAGCTGAGGAGGAAGGAAGGGGCAAGAGGAGAATTCATGCCCCTAATAGGCTGACCTATGATGCATTGGGAAGGCCAGCCAAGTCAGCTCTTGCCGGAGCGGCACTTATAGTTGGAGATGACGAGGAGAGTGACTACGACGAGTGTGCCTTCGTGTTCTTCTCTTCGGTGGAGATGCCGGGAGTACCAGCAACTCTCAAGGAGGCCTTGGAGAGTAGTGATGCTGAGGAGTGGAAGAAGGCAATGGAGAGTGAGCTGAAGAGCATTGAGGACAACGGCACGTGGGAATTGGTGGAGCTACCGGAGGGGCGTAAGGCGATTACGTCCAAGTGGCTCTTCAAGATCAAGTCCGACGCCGACGGCAATATCGAGCGCTACAAGTCTAGGCTTGTGGCCAAGGGGTACCAGCAGAAGGAGAAGGTGGACTATAAGGAGTTGTTTGCTCCTGTGGTGAAGCCGACGACGCTGAGAACCCTACTCGCGGGTGCTGCCATCAAAGGATGGGTGGTGAAACAAATGGACGTGACAACCGCATTCCTCAACGGCGTCCTAGAGGAAGAGATTTTCATGGCGCAGCCAGAGGGGTTCGATGATGGTAGTGGCAGAGTTTTGAAGCTGAAAAGGGCCCTTTATGGACTGAAGCAGGCCCCTAGGCAGTGGTATTTGAAGTTGCGAGGAGTTTTGGAGGAGATCGACTTCACTCCCTCAACGGCCGATGGTGGTTTATGTGGATGACATCCTAATTTTCTCACCCTCCTCTGACCTTGTGAAGGAGGTGATGCTGAAGCTTCAAGACAAGTTCAAGTGCAAGGCCCTTGGTGACGTGAGCTTCTACCTTGGGCTCCACATCGAACGAGATGTGGAGAAGCGGTGCATGCGGGTGCATCAACGGAAGTACCTAGAGGCATTGGCTGCCAACTTTGGGCAGAGTGAAGGCCATGTGGCTACACCATTTCCCTCTGGGTTCAAGTGTGTGAAGGGACCAGAGGAGGAGAGCGTTGGTGAAGAGGAGAGGCGCCGTTTTCACTCGTTGGTGGGCAGCCTCATGTACGCGGCGGTAAACACCCGACCGGACGTCGCGTTTGCTACCGGACAGTTGGCTAGGGTTGTTCAATGCCCTAACGAGGAGCAGGTAGCAGCTGGAATGAGGGTGGCCAAGTATCTTGGCCAAACACCGACCGTTGGGCTACAATACTCGGCGGCGGCACAAAGGCGCCAAAAGGGCGCGGATGGTGTTGAACCCGGGCGTTTGTTCCTCACCGCATTCTTGGATGCTTCTTTTGCATCAGAACCAGAGGACATGACAAGTGTTGGAGGGTTCATTTGCTGTGTTGGTGGAGGCCCAACTGCTTGGGAGAGCAAGAAGCAGGTGGATCAAGCATTGAGCTCGGTGGAGTCCGAGTACATGGCACTCTTCCGTGCCGTACGGGAGATTGTGTGGCAGCGGCGTTTGTTGGCCGAATTGGGGGAGGAGCAGCAAGGACCTACCCCACTCTACTGTGACAGCCAGGGTGCCATTGCTCTTGCTAAGAACCCTGTGTTGCATGGCCTCACCAAGCACATGAGGGTGAAGTGGCATTGGACGAGGAGCATGGTGGACGCGGGTGAAGTTGAGTTGCACTATGTGAAGACGACAAGGCAGCCAGCTGACATGATGACCAAGAGGCTGGTGGAGCAGCAGCATTGGAAGTGTTGCAAGCTGGCTGGGATGGCTCTGAACTGAGAGAGCAAGTTCCTAAGGCCAACAATCCGAGGGGGAGTTTGTTGGTGCAACCCTACGGTTTGCATTCGGCTTGTTGTCCGTGTGCGTGCATGCGTGTGTGCATGGAATGGTATGAGGGCATGAAATAATGTATATTTCATGCTTACAATAGTGTGTGAATGATGAGGCATGATTTTGAATGTGTGTGTCGAGTCAATAGTGAGTTATCGCTAGTCGCGTGTCACGTCGTCGTTTGCGTGTCGTGTGCGGTTTTCTATTTTGTCGTGTGTGGAACGTTCGGCGTGTTGCAGGTGTGCGCAGCAGACTTCCAAGAACTCAATGAAGAATTTTCCTTGAAGAACCAGAGCCTTGGTTTCAAGAATCAAGTGATTTCGAAGCTCTCCAAAAGGGTAAACTTTACGATTGTGAGAATAGTTGCATTACTTTGTGTAGTGTAACATTTCTCTTGGTGTAGGCCCTTGTGGAGGGTAGTTTCGAGACCCTTCGTGGTTGGGGACAGTGTGGCACTGTTCCACATCACTGTACCTCGGCTCTTGGGGTTTGTAGGAGCTGGGAGTCATTCCCAACTCGTAACTCTTCCTATCTTGTGTTCTAAGACTATAGTGGCTGCCATAGTGCCGTTCGTTCAAACCAACGTTGCGTCGTCAATTCTTGATGAAATCGTGTGATTCAACTTGCCTCGTGTAGGTGACATCAAGACGCTCCAGATCCAATTTATAGCAAGTCGTTTGCAGCTGTGAGCAGAACGATATCAACGTTTGAAGCCGCTGTGCAGAAATCCGACTGTGCACTCTATCTTTCGTTTTAGGCACGTACAAGCCTATTGTGACTATAACAGTATACAGATATATAGCAGTGTACAGTAAGAGCAAAGAAAGATCAAGAAACAAGCAAGTGAGGAAGAGTGGGCACAAGCCCAAGAGCAGTGCGGAAACGCTGATGATAACTGGACCCGAGGGCCTTGGTGAAGACATCAGCAATGTTGGCCTGTGATGCCACATACGCAAGTCGGAGCTGACCACGCTGCTGTAGCTCTCGTGCGAGAAAGTAGCAAAGAGCAATGCGCTTTAGCCTGTGCTTCCAACACAAGGCAATCATGGCCTTGTTGTCGACGTACAGAACTGGAGGAGAACGAGGCCGCTCACCCAAGTCAGTCAGCAAGAAGGTCAGCCAGCGTACAACCCGTGAAGCCATAGCCCCAGCGTAGATCTCTGCCTCACAGTTGGAACTAAGTACAAAAGATGAGCGGGTGGACTTCCAGGAGACAGAGCCAAGGCCAACACTAAAAGTGCAACCCTGTGAAGACCGCTTGGTCTCCTGGTTGTCAGCCCAAGAAACGTCAGAGTATCCGATGAGCACAAATTGACCCTGTCCCCCAAGCACAAGCCCAATGCATGATGTATTGCACAAGTAACGCAGTACCCTCTGTGCAGCTGTCTAGTGCTAGTTCCGGTGTCTCCCGGGCGCAACGAAGTGTGCCAGGATGCTAAGAGGGTACACGAGGTCAGGTGGTGTGCATGTCATCATGTATATGAGGCAACCCACAAACTCTGGATACGGAACATTCGGCTTTACGGACTCGTCCGAAGGTGGAGCTGAGAGCGAATGGCCTGTAGGCAGAGGAGTAGGCTAAGGCGAAGAGAACCGAAAGCCAAAGCGCTAAAGGACCTGCTGCACCACGTGTGACCGAGTCAGAGTGATGGTGCGCCTTGCTCTGTCCCAGGTGATCTGCAAGCCAAGATAGCTACGCAATTCACCCAAGTTAGTGCAAGTGTGTCTCTTCTGCAGCTCCGCATTCACAAGGGCCAGCGCCTCAGTGTCAGCAGTAGCAAATACCAAGCCATCGACGTACACTAGGATGTAGAATAGCAGCAGATTAGTGTCGGTGCGCAGAAACAGAGACAGGTCAGCAGTCAAAGGAGCAAACCCAAGAGCCGCAAGTTTCGTCCTCAGTGTGTCGTGCCACTCCCGGGGTGCCTGGCGGAGACCGTAGACTGGCCGCTAGAGGCTCCACTCGGTACCCTCAGGAAACGACCCAGTAAAGCCAGGTGGGTGGCGCAGCCAGATCTCCTCGTGTAGGCTGCCCTACGGGAAGGCTATTGAGAAATCAAGTGTGTGGAGCGCGTAGTCACGCTGTGCTGCAACATGCAGTAACACCCGAAGAGAGGTCATCTTCGGGGTGGGAGAGAAGGTATGGAAGAAGTCGACCCCCTATCGACGACTGAAGCCTCGTGCAATGTAACGCGCATTGAAGGCAGGCGGAGAACCCGGCGGCCGCTTCACTCGGAAAATCCATTTGCCATCAACTGTCTTCGCCCCAGAAGGGGGAACTGCGTTGACGTAGGTGCTTGTGGACTTCTAGGATGCCATCTCTGCGTCCATGGCTATCTGCCTCTGAGGGGAGTACTGACCCAAAATCGCCATTGCGTAAGAGCGCGGGGTCGGGATATCCAATGCATCCGGGTCTCCCCTAGAGGCAAGCAGCATGGCAGCGAGATGAGGTACAGAAGCCGCAAAGCACTCTAGCTCAAACGGCTGTCCTCAAGGACGTCACTGCCAAGGGCAAGCTCACCCCTGACGGACAGAGGACAAACACACTCAGACTCGGTAAGAAGACTCGCGAAGTAGTCAAGACGACATGTAGCAGCAAAGTCTACTAGCTCAGTGACTAATGCAGTAGACTCAAAGGAATGGTCAATGACATATGTGGTAAGGACACGCGTGACAGTAAGACTAGCAACATGAGCAAGGTCAAACTCAGGCTCAGGAACGTCAGAGAGAGAAGACACAGGAGGTGAAGGCAGGACAGCACGCCGTGGAACAAAGGAAGGATGAAGTGCCATAGTGTGAGTCGGGGGGACAGGTGTAGGGTGAGCACGAGGAGCAAGACGAGTACGAACAGGCGTGACAGGACGCGACGCAAGCTCTCTACTCTCGGTCACTGCCAAGGGCAAGCTCACCCCTGACGGACAGAGGACAAACACACTCAGACTCGGTAAGAAGACTCGCGAAGTAGTCAAGACGACATGTAGCAGCAAAGTCTACTAGCTCAGTGACTAAGGCAGTAGACTCAAAGGAATGGTCAATGACATATGTGGTAAGGACACGCGTGACAGTAAGACTAGCAACATGAGCAAGGTCAAACTCAGGCTCAGGAACGTCAGAGAGAGAAGACACAGGAGGTGAAGGCAGGACAGCACGCCGTGGAACAAAGGAAGGATGAAGTGCCATAGTGTGAGTGGGGGGGACAGGTGTAGGGTGAGCACGAGGAGCAAGACGAGTACGAACAGGCGTGACAGGACGCGACGCAAGCTCTCTACTCTCGGTCAGGGACTCTGTCACCTCAGTGTAACGAGGAGTAGGCAGCGGGGGGTCAGGCGATAACAGAATCTGAGACGAGTCTGGCGGCGGACATAGTAGAGGTGGAGTAAGGCTAGTGGAAGAACTTGGCAAAGTGCCGAGTCAGGTGGTGGCAGCGACAATTGCGGCCAAGGCAAGAAAAACGGTCGCTGCCGCTGTACTCACAGTACCAGAACCTCCAGCTCCAGCACCTCCAGCACCTCCAGCACCAGCACCTCCATCACCAGCAGCTCCAGTAACTCCCGAACCAGCACCTCCAGCACCTCCAGCTTGTACCTCCAGCACCAGCGCCTCCAACGCCTCAAGCTCCAGTACCTCCAGCTCCAGTACCTTCAGCATCGGGACCTCCAGTACCAGCATCACCAGCACCAGCGCGTGTGGGCAGGGCGGCGCTCAGGCATGGCAGCGGAGCAGCGGGGCTAGGCCGTGAAAATCGACGTGCCTAGGCTCGTTTAAGGCAGAATAAAAAACGCGACGCGCCTAGGGGCGCGATTCGGGCAGGAACTAACGGTGGGCCCTATTAAATTTTTGGCCCTAAGGACCTACTAGCTCTTAATACAATGTTAGAATCATGTGAGGAGAATGGATTGCATTAGGTCAAAGGGTAGGTACAAGTACAATGTCGAGAGATATTGTGTACCCCCTAAGGCTAAACCCACTAGAGCCTAGTACAAGATAAACATATAATGTTTGACAAATAAGTCTGCTAAGTTGAGAGAAGACAATGAAGTATTTGTAGTGACCTTTTTAATAAAGTTTGAAAGAGAACAATATAATTATAAGATAGGAGTACAAGGGTATAAATAGCAAACTAGCTAGCCATGTACTCTAAGGGGTACATTCCCTTATTCAAATCTATTGCATAGCTACAGTAACTGTGGCTATTGCTATTCTCTGCAGTTACCTGGTTGTCGGAATGTTATAGTGCTTACATTTGTGTAGGCTATAGTGGGGTAGCCCATAAGGGGTACAACCCAATTAGGGTTATTACTTGTACCCAACTCTTTCATAGTTCATTCATTCTCGTTCGTTATTCTGACATGGTTTCAGAGCAGGTCCTTCGGTAGGACCGATTTTTTTGGGTTGCGAAGCAACCCTTTACGATCGATTTTGCCAAATTTTATTTTCATATTTATTTTTATTTTTTAAATAAAATATGAAAATAAATTTCGTAAACTACAGTACCCTTCCCAAACTATTGAGTAGTTTTGAATACAGTATATCAAACTGTGTGATTTTTCTTTGTCAGTGGTTTTGTGAAGATATGCTGTACTGTTTGTATTAGTTTGTTTTACTATTAAAAGATGTGGTAATGATAAATAGATGCATGATGCATAAATAATGCTATATGATGTATAATATTTAATATAATGCCATGAATCATGATGCACATGCATGCACATAAAAAAATGCGTAACAGTTAACGACCCAAAAACTAAGCTACCGCCATCCTCTGCCTAGCATGGGGGGGAGGTCAATAGCAAAGATTTTGAATAATCAACTGTCACTGTCAAACTTATATGCAATAGTCTGTTTAGGCTGTAGTGGGGTAGTTCTTATAGGGTACAACATTTTTAGGTTTGCTACTTGTACCCACCTGCTTGCTAGTTCAATCATTCATTCCCTCACATTCTAACATGGTATATGTCAGAGGTCCACTGGTGATCTCCGATTGATCCTAGGGAAGGGTTACAGGCTCGTTGTCCTTGGGGGTTATGGGCGCACTGACCCGCTACTTAACAAGCCCTTTTATCCCAATGGTCTAGTGGTTGGGATTCTGACATGGAATCAGAGCGAAGGTCTCGGGTTCGAATCCCAGTGTGTGCACTTCGGGCATCCCAGTGCGGGGGGGTGTCAGAGGTCCACTGGTGATCCCCGATTGATCCTAGGGAAGGGTTACAGGCTCGTTGTCCTGGGGGGTTATGGGCGCACTGACCCGCTACTTAACAAGCCCTGTTATCCCAATGGTCTAGTGGTTGGGATTCTGACAGTATAGTGGGAACGTTTTTTTTTAAGGGCCCACCACTATTTTTTTTTCTGCCCTGCACGAAGCGCACATCACGCCCTAGCCCGTCGCGGCCCCTAGCCCGTCGCGGCCCCCTGCCTGTCGCGGCCCCTACCCCGTCGCGGCCCCCTCTAGCCTGTCGCGGCCCCTAGCCCGTCGCGGCCCCTAGCCAGTCGCGGCCCCTAGCCCGTCGCAACCCCTAGCCCGTCGCGGCCCCTAGCCCGTCGCGGCCCCTAGCCCGTCGCGGCCCCTACTGCCTGTTGCGGCCCCTAGCCCGTCGCGGCCCCTAGCCCGTCGCGGCCACTGGCCCGTTGCGGCCCCTAGCCCGTCGCGGCCCCTAGCCCGTCGCGGCCCCTACTGCAGTCACGGCCCTAGCCCATAGTGGCCCCTGCTACTGGCACGGCCCCCTGCTGACACGGCCCCTGCTGACGCGGCCCACTGCTGACGTGGCCCTTGCTGGTGCGGCCCCTACTGACGCGGCCCCCCCTACTGGCGCGGCCCCACCTGACGCGGCCCCTCTCGGCCCGGCCCCTGCTGACGAGGCCCCCTGCTGGCGTGGCCCCTACTGGCGCGGCCCCTGCTGATCCAGCCACCTGCAGTCGCGGCCCCCCTGCTGTCGCCACCCCTACTGGCGCGGCCCCTGCTGTCCCGGCCCGGCCCTGCACCCGTCCCTGTTGCGGCCCCCCCTGCCGACGCCACCCCAATTGGCGCGGCCCCTGCTGTCCCGGCCCGGCCCTGCACCCGTCCCTGGTAAGCACCCGCGCCGCCCAGCCGAGCCGCGCCGCCCAGCCGAGCCGCGCCACCCAGCCGAGCCGCGCTGCCCAACCGAGCCGCGCCGCCCAGCCGAGCCGCACTGCCCACTGAGCCGCGCCGCTCTGCCGAGCCGCGCCGCCCTACCGAGCCGCACTGCCCTGCGCTGCCTCTGCTACTACTGCTGCTACTGCTGCTATTGCTGCTACTGCTGCTACTGCTCCTACTTCTGCTATGGCTAGCCCTACGGTTCTCACCTTTGATGTTGAGGGACGTGCAGTTGACTTTGACGTGTGGGTTGACGACCTACAACTCTTTCTTCGGTGTGATTCTAGGGATGGGGTCTCCCTTTTCGATCACACGTCCGGTGTTTCTACTGGTCCTGCTGCCACTGCTGACAGTACGGTTTGCTCGCAGTGGACCACTCGTGACGCTGTTGCTCGTCTTGCTGTTCGTAGTCACCTGCCGCCTGCTGAGCGCGCGCATTTTGGCCAGTACAAGACTGCTCAGTCTTTGTACAACGCTGTAGTTGCGCGCTACTCCTCCCCTGCCACTGCTGCCCTCAGCCGCCTCATGTTGCCGTACCTTTTCCCTGACCTTGCCGCCTTTGCCACAGTCGCTGACCTAGTTGCTCACCTCCGCACTAGTGACGCCCGCTACCGTGCTGCCCTTCCCACTGAGTTTTGTGCCAAGAACCCCCCCCCCCCATGTACATCACCCTTTACTACCTAGTCACCCGCCTCCCTGACTCCCTTTCTTCAGTCAGGGACCACTTTCTCTCCCTTTGCCCCACCAAGCTGACTGTCGACCTGCTAGAAGAGCGCCTTGCTGCGGCTGAGAAGAGTATCTTAGCTGTAGGTGCTTCTCGCGGCGACCGTCGCACCCCTTTCTTTGAGGGGTGTTCCCCTGTCCCCCTTCTCCCCTCTGTCGCTTCTGCTGCTGCTGTCGACCTCGTTGGCACTGAGGAGGTTGGAGCTGCGTCTGCCCCTAGTGGGAGACGCCGCAACAGCAAGGGCAAGGGGAGCAAGGGTGGTGGAGGGGGCGGCGGGGGAGGCGGTGGAGCAGGTGGAGGAGGCGGAGGGGGTGGCGGTGGAGGTGGGGGTGGTACCGGGAGTGGGGGCTTCAGTGGCGGCGGTGGAGGTGGTGGAGGCAGCGGCGGAGGTGGAGGAGGCAGCGGCAGCGGTAGTGGAGGTGGCGGCGGCAGTGGTGCTGGTCGAGGTGCAGCCGCGCAGCGTGGAGGCTTTGGTGGTAGCCAGCGCCAGCAGCTGCCGCGCTCGCGTGAGACCCCGTCGGCCCAGCAGCTTCGTGAGTGGTACGCTAGGCGTGGGAGGTCTGGGGGTGCTGGTCCCTGCACTTACGTTCTTCGCACCGGCAGTCGTCGTGGGGAGGTGTGTGGGCTGCCACACACTACGCAGCGCTGCTTTGGTCGCTTGACTGACGCCTGGCGTGCCCAGTTTCCTGACGCTGTTGAGCTCCCTCGCTGGCATGATCTGCTTCTACAGAATGTGCCTATCTTTGATCTTGATTTCGATGCTATCCTTGCTGCCATGTATGCTTTGACTGATAGTGCTGAGGGTGACTGTTACCTGAGTGTCCCGCCCAACCCGGGCTTTGCGGCTGCTGCTCTAGTTTGTAGTGCGTCTGCTGCTCCAGGTGCTGGTGAGTCTGCAGCTCCAGGTACTGGTGAGTCTGCTCTCTTTGGTACTGCACCTACTGAGGCCTTGCACACTTTCACACTTAACTCTGGTGCTTCGTGCTCGTTCTTAAGAGACAGCACCACACTCACGCCGCTCAGTCGGCCTGTCGCAGTCTCCCTTGCTGACCCCTCTAGGGGCCCAGTCCTTGCGCACTCTTCCACGGTTCTACCGTGTCCTGTGGCCCCGTCGGGCTTGCTGCCGGGACTCCACCTCCCCTTGTTCTCTACGAACTTGGTGAGTGGAGCTGACCTCCAGGACACGTGGGTTGACCAGTTCGCCCCAGGAGGTCAGCGTGTGACCCACTGCACTTGCTCTCGGACGGGTCGCCACCTGGCCACGTTCACCCGTCAGCTTGGGTCGAGTCTCTACACACTGACTACTGCGCCTCCTCCGGTCTCTGCGTCTGGTCAGATAGCCGCGTCTAGTCAGGTGTTTGCTGCCGCGTCTAGTCCTGCGTCTGCCCCCTGTTCGTGTCGTCCTCTGTCACACGAGACTCTCCTTTGGCACCACCGCCTTGGTCACCCCTCCCTGCCTCGTCTTCGAGGTATGGCCTCCCGTACCCTTGTCTCGGGTCTCCCCCGGTGCCTTCCTCCTCTTCCTTCGGGGCCTGCCCCCACCTGTGTTCCTTGTGTCGAGGGCCGGCAGCGCGCCGCTCCTCATTCCTCCTCGTTCCCTCCGACAGAGGCTCCCCTGCAGACTCTTCACATGGACGTGTGGGGCCCAGCCCGCGTCCATGGACAGGGTCACGAGCGTTACTTCCTGCTGGTCGTTGACGACTACTCGCGTTACACCACAGTCTTCCCCTTGCGCAGCAAGGGTGACGTCACTGAGGTGTTTATCGACTGGATCCGCGGTGCCCGTCGCCAGCTCAGCGAGAGTTTCGGCTCGTACCTTCCTGTTCTGCGTCTGCAGTCAGACAGGGGTGGTGAGTTTTCCTCCGACCTCTTGAGGGCCTTCTGTCGTGCGGAGGGCATCCGCCAGACGTTCACGCTTCCGGCCTCCCCACATCAAAATGGGATTGCTGAGCGCTGCATTGGCATGGTCATGGACGTTGCTCGTACGTCCATGATCCATGCGGCTGCTCCCCATTTTCTGTGGCCGTTCGCGGTTCAGTATGCTGCGCATCAGATCAACCTTCAGCCTCGTGTCTCCTTGCCGGAGAACACACCTACTCTGCGGTGGACGGGGAAGGTTGGCGATGCGTCCGCGTTCCGTGTCTGGGGATCTTGAGCTTTTGTCCGAGATACTTCAGCGGACAAGCTGTCCTCCCGTGCCGTTCCTTGCGTCTTCCTTGGCTTCCCCCCTGACGCACCCGGGTGGCAGTTCTACCACCCCACCTCGCGTCGTGTTCTGTCCTCTCATGACGTCACGTTTGACGAGTCGGTGTCTTACTACCGTCTCTTTCCCTACCGCGCTGCCTCTCTCCCCCCGCGCCACTCTTCCTCGCACCAGGTAATCCTCCGGTAGACCCCCTCCCCCCTCAGGGTCCTGCCCCCTCAGGTGTGTCTCAGGTAGACCCTGCCGAGCCGGTCGAGGTAGCTGTCGACTCAGGTGCTGCTAGGGGTGCTGAGCCTGCGGGTGCGGGGACTGGGGGTGCGGAGCCTGGGGGTGCTGAGCCTGAGCGTGTGGAGCCTGGGGGTGCTGAGCATGAGCTTGTGGAGCCTGGGGGTGCTGAGCCTGAGCTTGTGGAGCCTGGGGGTGCTGTGTCTGGGGGTGCTGAGTCTTGAGGTTCTCCGGGTGTCCTGTTGCGGCGGGAGCCCCTCTCTCCGCAGCAGCTTCGTGAGTGGTACGCTCGGCGTTGTCGCCGTGCTGCTGGTGCTGGTGCTGCTGGAGGTGCTGCTGGTGCTTGAGCTGCTGGAGGCGCTGTTGGTGCTGGAGCTACTGGAGGTGCTACTAGTGCTGGAGGCGCCGTTGGTGCTGGAGCTACTGGAGGTGCTGCTGGTGCTGGTGCTGCTGGAGGTTCTGCTGGTGCTGGAGCTGCTGGAGGAGCTGCTGGTGCTGGTGCTGCTGGAGGTACTACTAGTGCTGGAGCTGCTGGAGCCGCTGGTCCTGGAGGTGCTCGTACTGGGGGTCCTTGAGCTGCTGGGGCTGGTGGTACAGCAGGCGTTGGCGCTGCAGGTACTGATGCTGGTGGTGCTGCGGGAGTTGTAGCTGGCGACCCTGGAGCTGAGGGTACTGGTGCTGTCTCAGCTGTTTCTGGAGGCGCTGCGCGGCCGCGGCCGTACTACGTTCCGCTCCTTCAGCAGGTTCTTGGTCTACCGCCTTCTCCTGGTCCTCCTCCTCCTTTACTGTGTTTACAGCCTGTCCAGTCAGAGTCTCAGTTACAGCCCTCCTCTCCACTGCCTGGTCCTTCTCCTTACTCTGGACCGACTAGAGGTCTTACGGAGCGTCGTGAGCCTCAGTCGCATCCTGTGTCGCCTGTTTCTCGTGCTGTGTCGCCTTTCCGCACTACTCGCGCTGGTCGTGTTTTGCGTCCACGTCCTCCTCCTATCCCTAGCACTCACTCTATGACTCTGCATCCTTCCACTGCTCCACAGCGTGTCCCTCTGCCCTCTCCTCCTGCGTCCTCTCATCGTGACGGTCCGGACCCGGAGTCTGACTCCCTTCGTGCTGCTAGTCCTACTGTCCCGCACTTTCTAGCCACTGCAATCACTGACCCTCTGTTTGAGTCCTCTGCTGCGTCTGCTCTCGCTGCTGAGCTTGTTGACTTTGCTGCTGCTTGTCGCCTAGACTTTGCCACTAGTCTTGTTGCTGGGTCTGCCTTTGAGTCTGTCTATCCTCCGTCCGTCGGGGGTGAGTGTGCTCTTGGCACGGACGTTGTTGAGGACAGACTGGAGGAGTTTGAGTGCTTTGCCGCTGCTGTACCTCATCTCGTGTCCATGCTGCTTTCCCTTGAGGGAGACCCGGATGCACCAGACATCCCGACCCCACGCTCTTACGCAGAGGCGATAGAGGGTCCCTACTCCTCTCAGTGGCAGGCAGCCATGGACGCCGAGATGGCTTCCTGGAAGTCCACAGGCACCTACGTCGACGAGGTTTCCCCGCCTGGGGCGAACATCGTCAATGGCATGTGGATCTTCAGGGTGAAGCGACCGCCGGGTTCTCCGCCTGTCTTCAAGGCGCGTTACGTTGCATGTGGCTTCAGTCAGCGACAGGGAGTTGACTTCTTCCAGACCTTCTCTCCTACCCCGAAGATGACCACTCTTCGGGTACTGCTGCACGTTGCTGCTCACCGTGACTACGAGCTCCACTCGCTTGACTTCAGCACAGCCTTCCTACAGGGCAGCCTGCACGAGGAGATCTGGCTGCGCCGCCCACCTGGCTTCACTGGGTCGTTTCCTACTGGTACCCAGGGGAGCCTCCGACGGCCACTCTACGGTCTCCGCCAGGCACCTCGTGAGTGGCACGACACACTCAGGACGACTCTTGCTGCTCTTGGGTTTGTCCTTCCACTGCTGACCCTTCTCTGTTCTTACGCACTGACACCACTCTGCCACCGTTCTACGTTCTCGTGTACGTAGACGACCTCGTCTTTGCTACTGCTGACACTAAGGCACTCGCCCACGTGAAGTCCGAGCTGCAGAAGAGACACACGTGCACAGACCTGGGTGAGCTGACAAGCTATCTTGGCTTGCGGATCACCCGGGACAGAGCACAGCGCACCATTACCTTGACTCAGTCACACATGGTGCAGCAGGTCCTTCAGCGCTTCGGCTTCACGTACTCCTCGCCACAGTCCACTCCTCTGCCTACCGGGCACTCGCTCTCAGCTCCACCTTCGGACGAGTCCGTAGAGCCGAGTGGCCCGTATCCAGAGCTTGTGGGCTGCCTCATGTACCTGATGACTTGCACACGACCTGACCTTGCATACCCTCTCAGCCTTCTGGCTCGCTACGTGGCTCCCGGTCGACACCGAAAGGTGCACTGGGATGCTGTGAAGAGGGTGTTGCGCTACCTGTGCAGTACGTCGGGCATGGGGCTCGTGTTTGGAGGACGGGCTCGAGTTGTCCTCACTGGTCACGCAGACGCTTCCTGGGTTGACGACTTGGCTACGCAGCGGTCGTCACAGGGTTACACCTTCAGTCTTGGTTCCGGTTCTGTCTCTTGGAGGTCTACCCGCTCTTCTTCTGTCCTCAGCTCCAGTTGTGAGGCTGAGATCTACGCTGGGGCCATGGCTGCACAGGAGTTACGCTGGCTCACCTACCTGTTGACCGACTTGGGAGAGGCGCCTCGTTCTCCTCCAGTTCTGTACGTCGACAACAAGGCCATGTTGGCCTTGTGTCAGGAGCACAGACTGGAGCACAGAACGAAGCACATTGCTCTGCGCTACTTCCTTGCTCGAGAGTTGCAGCAGCGTGGCCAGCTTCGTCTCGCTTACGTGGCCTCATAGGACAACACTGCTGATGTTTTCACCTAGGCACTTCAGCCTTGTGATCATCAGCGTTTCTGTACTGTTCTAGGCCTTGTACCTACTGTGCCTCACTTGCTTACTTCTTGACTCTGCTTGTACTGTACTCTATATATATATACCTGCATGCTTACACTTGCTAGGTTGTGTTCACTGTATTGTTTGTTTTCTTTTATATAACTCTACATGTGAACTGGCCTTGTGGCCATTTGCTTGTGCTCAGACTGCGTGGTGACTTTGTGATCCACCCTGAGCTTGCTTTGCCTTTCTTGACTGGTCTTGTGACCTCTTGTTCTCCCCCACTTTGCCTATGGGGGTGTGTCAAACTTATATGCAATAGTCTGTTTAGGCTGTAGTGGGGTAGTTCTTATAAGGTACAACACTTTTAGGTTTGCTACTTGTACCCACCTGCTTGCTAGTTCAATCATTCATACCCTCACATTCTAACAGTCACATGAAACAACACAATCTGTGAAGTCTAAAAAAAAGGTCAACCCTATCAAATTTAGTTCGAAGTGGTCGCACACGAGTCACTGAGTGCGCCAATGAACCTTTTGTGAAATGATAGACTTGAGCCTTTTTGTTAAAAATCACAGACATGCATTGTTATTGCAATGTATAGATTTAGACATACATACACACGCAAATACACACATACATACGTACATACATACATACATACTCACATACGTACGTTTACGTATAAACACACATTTACAAACGTACACACCAAACATAGTTACTCACACAAAGATAATTAACCACGCAATCATTTGCAAAAGGGACAATTATGAAGAGATGGAAACATAAGGTGCAAATCCAACAATCTAATAAAATCGCACAATCCAACATTTCCCAATCGCTTGGCTCAATCAGAAGGTAGTATGTCTGGCGTACGTGCGACCTGGAGAAGAAAGAAAACAAGCATCACAAAATGAAGAAAGGAACGAGTATAAGGGACGAAGAGCGAATACGGTGAAAGAAACTGTACCGGAAGGAAGAAGCAGAGAAAACAAGAGTGGATGCGAAACAAGTGTGACAAAGTAGACGTCAACAAGAAGCAAAACCATTACTAATAAAATAAACTGAATTTTGAAGCAAAAAAAAAACAGAAACAGCAAACAAAAGCAAAAAACATAAGCAGGAATTGCGGTCTCATTACTCTGATGTAAGAATTTTAATATCGTGTCATGTGCGGCTTCCTACATGTTAGTCTCTCAAACACGTCAAGACGCATATCAAACATAGCAGAAAATATAAGCATAATACGAAAACAGAAAACGGAAGCGGGAAACCGAAGCAGTAAACAGAAGGAATGAAGGAGGGAAGTAAAAATGGAAGGTAGGAGGGAAAGAAATAAGGAAGGAAGGAATGAATGAAGGAAAAGAAGAGAATTAGAGGAAAAAACGGATGCGGGACTATGAACGACCTAAAAAACATAAGGGAAAGCTACTGTCTTTACGAAGGGACTAGAATCTAAGCTTAAACAACATGCTTACCTTTAGAACGACCAACATAGAAGTACACGACTAGGATACGAGATTACAAAAACCTATTCTAGCTTATAATAGTCTAAGTTAGTTCTAGATAATGGCTTAGGATCCTTCTCACCTTGGAGTGTTAGGTAAAGCATGGCTTGCTGGCGGGTATCAACCTAGCTCCACTGGCGAGAGGAAAGGAGGGAGGAAAAAGAGAAACACAAACCCTAGAAGAGTTTCGATTTCGTAGCAAAAAAAACTGTCCTTTATATTACGATATTTTATAACTTCAGGTGCTTTGGCGCAGACGGTAGAAATTGAATGTGTCGGTTGAAAGGTAGCTGGCTCTATTCCTGCATGATCATTGTGAAGTTTGTTTTGAATCTCTACAGCTAATTAGTGTTTTTTTTTTTTTTCGCAAGAGTTTATAGTTCAAATACATACCAGAGAGCTTTTGTAAAATGCTTCGCAACCCTAGGACTGTCAAACTCATACACTATTGTCTGTGTAGGCTGTAGTGGGGTAGCTCATATGGGGTACAACACTTTAGGGTTTGGTACTTGTACTTCTCATGCTGCTCAGTTCAATCATTCCTCGTTTCATTTTCACATGGTTTCAGAGCAGGTTCCCTAGTGGGAACGCTCTCTAGGGCCCACTTCGATATTTTTTTCCTGCCCGGAGCGCGCTTCGCCCCTGCCCGAGTCGCGCCCCGAGTGCCCTCCCTACCGTCGCGCCGCCCTTAGCGGCCCCTTCAGCCGCCCTTACGGCCCCACGCGCCACCCTTACGGCCCCTCGTGCCACCCGTCGACCCCGCGCGCCGCCCTTGCGGCCCCTCGCGCGCTTCTCGTCGGCCCCGCGCGCCGCCCTTGCGGCCCCTCACGCCTCTCGTCGACCACGCGCGCCGCCCTTGCGGCCCCTCGCGCCGCTCCTCGGCCCCGCCGCCGCCCTTGCGGCCCCTCGCGCCGCCCTTAGCGGCCCCTTACGGCCCCTCACGCGGCCCTTACGGCCCCCCCCCTTTTGCGGCCCGCCGTCGCCCACTACAGCAGCGGCCGCCGCCTTCCCTGGAGCAGCGGCCGCCGCCGTCGTCCCTTCAGCAGCGGCCGCCGCAGTCTCTGCAGCAGCAGTTGCCGCCGTCGTCCCTGCAGCAGCAGCTGCCACTGTCCCTGCAGCAACCGAGCCGCCGCTCCCGCCGACCCGCCCGAGCCGCCCGAACTGCCGAGCCGCCCGAGCCGCCCGAGCCGCCGAGCCGCCCGAGCCGCCCGAGCCGCCGAGCTGCTGTTGCTGCCGTGCCGCCGAGCCGCCGAGCCGCCGAGCCGTCCGAGCCGCCCTGTCCGCTACACCCGGTCACTGCCGTCGCAGCCCTGTTCCTGCCGGCGAGCCTCGGTCCTTCTCGCCTGCCCGGTAAGAGCAGCACCTCTACCACTGCACTGCCCTTAGCCTACTGCTCGCGCTGCTAGTCTACTGCTGTCATGGCTACCCCCAGTGTCCTCGCTTTTGACGCTGAGGGTCGGGCCATTGACTTTGACGTCTGGGTAGATGACCTGCAGCTTTTCCTACAGTGCGATAGGGCAGACGGTCTCTCCCTCTTTGACCTCACTTCTGGTGCCTCTCCTGCCCCTGCTGCTGATGCTGACGCCACTGTTCGCTCACAGTGGGCCACACGCGATGCTGCTGCACGTCTTGCTGTGCGTCGCCACTTGCCTACCTCTGAGCGTGCACACTTTAGCCAGTACAAGAGTGCTAGGACCTTGTACGACGCTGTAGTTGCACGCTACTCTTCCCCTGCCACTGCTGCACTTAGCCGCCTCAAACTGCCGTACCTCTTCCCTGACCTCGCAGCTTTTCCCACAGTCGCTGACCTCATTACGCACCTTCGCACTAGTGACATTCGCTACCGCGCTGCCCTTCCCGCTGAGTTCTGCGCCAAGAACCCCCCCCCTATGTACATCACCCTCTACTACATAGTCACCCGGCTCCCTGACACCCTTCGCCCGGTCAGGGACCACTTTCTCTCTGTTTGCCCCACCACCCTCACCGTTGATCTCCTCGAGGAGCGCCTCCTAGCGGCAGAGAAGAGCATAGTCGCTGTAGGAGCCTCTCGTGGTGACCCTCGTGCCCCTGTCTTTGAGGGGTGCTCCCCCTCTCCCCTCTTGCCCTCTGTTGCCTCTGCTGCTGCGGCCGACCTCGTTGGTCTTGAGTCGGTCGGTGCGGCGTCTGCCCCTAGCGGGAGACGCCGCACTGGCAAGGGCAAGGGGGGCAAGGGAGCTGGAGGAGCTAGCGGGGGCGGTGGCGGCGGCGGTGGAGGCGGTGGAGGGGGTGGGGGTGGCGGTGGGGGTGGTGGAGGGCGTCAGTGGCGGCAGTGGAGGCGGCGGCGGCGGTGGCGGTGGGAGCGGAGGTGGCGGAGGTGGCGGCGGTGGAGGAGGTAGCGGCGGAGGAGGTGGAGCTGGTCGGGGTGGCGCTGCGCAGAGGGTCGGCTCCGGTGGTGGTCCGCGCCAGCAGCAGCAGCAGCAGCAGCAGCGCACCCGTGAGATCCCTCCCCCTCAGCAGCTTCGTCAGTGGTACGCTGCACGTCAGCGAGGTGGGGGTGCTGGTCCGTGTACCTACGTGCGGGTGAGCCGTGCGGGGGTTCGCACTCCACCCAGCGCTGCTTTGGCCGCCTGACGGACGCTTGGCGTCACCAGTTCCCTGAGGCCACTGAGATCCCTCGCTGGGGCGAGCTGTCTAGGGCGGGGGTTCCTATCTTTGATCTTGATTATGATGCTATTCTTGCTGCCATGTATGCTGTGACTATTAGTGATGAGGGTGACTGTTACCGGTGTTTTCCGCCCGACCCGGACATTGGTACTGCTGCTCTAGGTACTGGTGAGGCTGCTGCTCTAGGTACTGGTGAGGCTGCTGCTCTAGGTGCCAGTGAGTCTGCTTCCTCAGGTGCTGGTGAGTCTGCTCTCTCAGGTACTGCGTCGGCTACGGCCTCCCACACCTTTACCCTTGACTCAGGGGCTTCCCGCTCCTTCTTTCGAGACCGCACCACACTCACGCCGCTCAGTCGGCCTGTTGCAGTCTCTCTGGCAGACCCCTCTGGGGGTCCTGTCCTTGCACACTTCTCCACTGCCCTCCCGTGTCCGGCGGCCCCCTCTGGCACCCTGTCTGGTCTTTACCTCCCCTCGTTCTCTACGAACTTGGTGAGTGGTGCTGACCTACAGGATGCGGGGGTTCACCAGTTCACTCCTGCGAGCCAGCGAGTGACCCACTGCACGGACGCTCGGACGGGCCGACACTTGGCCACGTTTACACGTCGGCCGGGGTCGAGCCTGTACACACTGACCACTGAGTCTCCTCCAGTCACTTCGTCTGGTCAGGTGTTTGCTGCAGCGTCCAGGTCTGGTCCTGAGTCTGCCCCCTGCTCGTGTCGCCTCCTGTCTCACGAGACTCTCCTCTGGCACCACCGCCTTGGTCACCCCTCCCTGCCTCGTCTCCGAGGCATGGCCTCTCGTGTCCTTGTCTCTGTTCTTCCCCGGTCCCTCCCTCCCCTTCCTCCGGGGCCTGCCCCTACCTGCGTCCCCTGTGTCGAGGGGCGGCAGCGTGCTGCCCCTCACTCCTCCCAGTTTCCTCCGACAGAGGCCCCGCTGCAGACGCTTCACATGGACGTGTGGGGCCCAGCCCGCGTCCGTGGACAGGGTCACGAGCGCTACTTCCTGCTGGTGGTTGACGACTACTCGCGTTACACCACAGTCTTCCCCTTGCGCAGCAAGGGTGATGTCACTGAGGTGTTGATCGACTGGATCCGCGCAGCTCGTCTCCAGCTCAGGAAGAGTTTCGGCTCGTGCACGAGGCATCCGCCAGACCTTCACGCTTCCGGACTCTCCACAGCAAAATGGGATTGCTGAGCGCCGCATTGGCATGGTCATGGACGTCGCCCGTACGTCCATGATGCATGCGGCTGCCCCCCATTTTCTGTGGCCGTTTGCGGTTCGGTACGCGGCGCATCAGATCAACCTTCAGCCCAGGGTCTCCATGCCGGAGGCCTCCCCAGCTTTGCTGTGGACGGGGAAGGTTGGCGATGCATTTGCGTTCCGTGTCTGGGGATCTCGGGCGTTTGTCCGCGACTTGTCTGCGGACAAGCTGTCCCCTCGTGCTGCTCCCTGCGTCTTCCTTGGCTTCCCCCCTGACGCGCCAGGGTGGCAGTTCTACCACCCCACCTCTCGCCGTGTTCTGTCCTCCCAGGACGTCACGTTTGACGAGTCGGTGCCCTACTACCGCCTCTTCCCCTACCGCACTCCGTCCCTCCCCCCGCCACCGCTCTTCCTCGTGCCAGGTCCCCCCCCGGTAGACCCCCTTCCCCCTCAGGGTCCTGCCCCTTCAGGTGTGTCCCAGGTAGACGCAGTCGAGCCTGCTGAGGTAGCTGGTGACTCTGGTGCTGCTGGGGGTGCTGAGCCTGGGGGTGCTGACTCTGGGGGTGCTGAGCGTGTGGGTGCTACGCCTGGGGGTGCTGAGCCTGGGGGTGCTGTTCCTGGGGGTACTACGCTTGGGGGTGCTGCGCCTGGGGGTGCTGAGTCTGGGGGTGCTGAGCCTGGGGGTGCTACGACTGGGGGTGCTGAGCCTGGGGGTGCTCAGCCTGGAGTTGCGGAGCCTGCGGGAGCTGGGCCTACTCGTGTGGCGTCTGGCGGTGCTGGGCCTGGAGGTTCTCCGGGTGCTCCGTCTCGACGGGAGCCACTCTCTCCACAGGAGGTGCGTGAGTGGTTTGCCCGGCGCTGGAGTCGTGCTGCTGGAGCTGGAGGTTCTTCGGCTGCTGAGGGTGCTGGTACCACGGGTCCCAGAGGTGCTCGTACTGGGAGTACTGGAGCTGCTGGGCCTGCGGGTACTACTGGAGCTGGGGCCACTGCGTCTTCTCGTGGTCCGACTGGAGCTGGAGCTGCTGAGGGTGTTGGCGCTGAGGGTACTGCTGGCGGTACTGGAGGCGGTCCTGCAGGGGGTGCGACTGGTGCTGCTGGAGGTCCTGGAGCTAGTGGAGCTGCTGGGGGTGCTGGAGCTGGCGGTGCTGTTGGCTCTGGTGCTGCCACTGGGGGTACTGGTGCTGTCCCTGCTGTGTCTGGAGTCGCTGCGCGGCCTCGGCCGTACTTCGTTCCGCTCCTTGAGCAGGTTCTTGGTCTCCCGCCTTCTACTGGTCCTCCTCCTCCCTTAAAGTGTCCACAGCCTGTCCCGTCGCAGTTACAGTTACAGCCGGCCTCCCCACTGCCTGCTCCTTCTCCCTACACTGGTCCTACTTGAGGTCTTGCTGAGCGTCGTGCGCCTGCGTCTCGCCCTGTGTCGCCTGTCCGTGCTGCTCGCGCTAGTGGTCGTGGTTCGCATCAGCGTCCTCCTCCTGTCCCTGGCACGCACCGGATGTCTCTGCGTCCGTCCACTGCTCCTCTGCGTGCCCCTTTGCCTTCTCCTCCTGAGTCCTCTCTTCCTGCTCTTGCCGAACCGGAGTCGGACTCTCTTCGTGCTGCCAGTCCGACAGTCACGCGTCTCCTTGCTACTGTTGTCACTGACCCTTCCTTTGAGTCCACTGCTGCGTCTGCCCTAGTTGCTGAGCTCGTCGACTTTGCTGCTCGCTGTCGTCTAGACTACGCTGCTAGTCTTGTTGCTGAGTCTGAGTCTGTCTGTCCTCCGTCCGTCGGGGGTGAGTGTGCCCTTGGCACAGACGTCCTTGAGGACAGGCAGGAGGAGTTCCAGTGTTTGGCTGCTGCTTCACCTCATCTCGTGTCCGTACTGCTTACCCCTGAGGGAGACCCGGATGCACTTGACATCCCGACTCCGCGCTCTTACGCGGAGGCGATAGAGGGTCCCTACTCCTCTCAGTGGCAGGCAGCTATGGACGCAGAGATGGCTTCCTGGAAGTCCACAGGCACCTACGTTGACGAGGTTCCCCCGCCTGGGGCGAACATTGTCAGTGGCATGTGGATTTTCAGGGTGAAGCGGCCGCCGGGTTCTCCGCCTGTCTTCAAGGCGCGTTACGTGGCTCGTGGCTTCAGTCAGCGGCAGGGAGTTGACTACTTTCAGACCTTCTCTCCCACCCCGAAGATGACCACTCTTCGGGTACTGCTGCACATAGCTGCTCACCGTGACTACGAGCTGCACTCTCTTGACTTCAGCACTGCTTTCTTGCAGGGCAGCCTGCACGAGGAGATCTGGCTGCGCCGCCCACTTGGCTTCACTGGGACTTTTCCTCCTGGCACCCAGTGGAGTCTCCGGCGGCCAGTCTACGGTCTCCGCCAGGCACCGCGTGAGTGGCACGACACACTGAGGACTACACTTGCGGCTCTTGGGTTTGCTCCCTCTACTGCCGACCCGTCGCTGTTTCTGCGCACCGACACTTCTTTGCCGCCGTTCTACATCCTCGTGTACGTCGACGACTTGGTCTTTGCCACAGCTGACACTGCTGGACTCGCCCACGTGAAGTCCGAGCTGCAGAAGAGACACACGTGCACAGACCTGGGTGAACTGCGCAGCTACCTTGGCTTGCAGATCACCCGGGACAGAGCACAGCGCACCATTACTCTGACTCAGTCACACATGGTGCAGCAGGTCCTTCAGCGCTTCGGCTTCACGTACTCCTCGCCTTAGGCCACTCCTCTGCCTACTCGCCACTCGCTCTCAGCTCTGCCTTCGGATGAGTCCGTAGAGTCGAGTGGCCCGTACCCAGAGCTTGTTGGCTGCCTCATGTACCTGATGACCTGCACACGACCTGACCTTGCATACCCTCTTAGCATTCTCGCACGCTATGTTGCTCCTGGGAGACACAGACCGGAGCACATGGCTGCAGCGAAGAGGGTGTTGCGCTACTTGTGCAGTACGTCGGGCATGGGGCTTGTGCTTGGAGGGCAGAGTCCAGTGGTCCTCACTGGGCACGCAGACGCTTCTTGGGCTGACGACCAGGCTACGCAGCGGTCGTCACAGGGTTACACCTTCAGCCTTGGTTCCGGCTCTGTTTCGTGGCGGGCTACCCGCTCGTCTTCTGTTCTCGGCTCCAGTTGTGAGGCTGAGATCTACGCAGGGGCCATGGCTGCACAGGAGCTTCGCTGGCTCACCTACCTGCTGACTGACCTCGGAGAGCCGCCTCGTTCTCCTCCAGTGCTGTACGTAGACAACAAGGCCATGCTGGCCTTGTGTCGGGAGCAGAGACTGGAGCACAGAACGAAGCACATTGCTCTTCGCTACTTCTTAGCTCGTGAGCTACAGCAGCGTGGTCAGCTGCGACTTGCGTACGTGGCCTCTCAGGCCAACACTGCTGATATCTTCACCAAGGCACTCGCGCCTTGTGATCATCAGCGCTTCTGTACTCAGCTGGGCCTTGTGCCTACCTTGCCTCACTTGCTCACTTCTTGACCTTGTTTGTACTGTTACATATATATATACCTGCTCTTGCTTGTTTAGCCTTATATATATGTAATCTTGCATGTGAACTGGCCTTGTGGCCTTGAACTTGTGCTCAGAATGTGTGGTGACGTTGTGATCCACCTTGAGCTTGCTTTGCCTTGCTTTGCTTGATTGGTCTTGTGACCCCTTGCTCTCCCCCACTTTGCCTATGGGGGTGTGTCAAACTCATACACTATAGTCTGTGTAGGCTGTAGTGGGGTAGCTCATATGGGGTACAACACTTTAAGGTTTGGTACTTGTACTTCTCATGCTGCTCAGTTCAATCATTCCTCGTTTCATTTTCACAAGGACGACCTTGTCGCCTCTTGTTTTTTTTTTTTTGGGCCCACCACTACGCTGCTCTACTAGCCGCACCTGCTGCCCAGCGCGCCGCCCTCGTGCGGCCTAGCGTCGCCCCTAGGCCCCGGCCCGTCGCCCCTAAGCCCCGGCCCGTCGCCCGCCGCCCCTAGGCCCCGGCCCGTCGCCCGTCGCCCGTCGCCCCCTAAGCCCCGGCCCGTCGCCCGTCGCCCCCTAGGCAACGACCCGTCGCCCCTAGCCCCGGCCCGTCGCCCGTCGCCCCTAGACCCCGGCCCGTCGTCCGTCGCCCCCTAGGCCCCGGCCCGACGCCCCTAGCCCCGGCCCGTCGCCCCTAGACCCCGGCCCGTCGCCCGTCGCCCCCTAGGCCCCGGCCCGTCGCCCCTAGCCCCGGCCCGTAGCCCATTGCCCCGTGCCCGTCGGCCCTCGGCCCCAGCCCCGGCCCGTCGCCCGATGCCCCTAGGCCCCGGCCAGTCGCCCGTCGCCCCTTAGGCCCCAGCCCATCGCCCCTAGCCCCGGCCCGTCGCCCGTCGCCCGTCGCCCGTAGCCCCACGCTCGTCGCCCCTAGGCCCCGGCCCCGGCCCATCGACCCCAGGCCCCACGAGCTACTCCTTCCGGCCCGCCCCTCGCCTCTGCAACCCGCGAGCCGCCCTTGTGCCCCCCTAGCCGCCCCTGCTGCCCTGCTAACCGCCTCTTGCGGCCCTCTCGCAGCCGCCTCTCTTGCACCCTGCTTGCCGCCCTTCTCTGCTGCCTGCCCTGTTCCTTGCGCTGCCCGGCTTCTGCCCGCCGTGCATACTGCGCCGCTATGGCTTCTCTCCGCGTTCTAGCGTTCGATCATGAGGGCCGCCCGATCCAGTTTGACACGTGGCTTGACGACCTGCAGCTGTACCTACAGAGTGACTCTAGGGACAGTGTTTCGTTGTTTGACCACACGTCTGGTGCTGCTCCCGCCCCTCCCGCCACAGCTGACAGTGCGACTCGCTCACAGTGGCTTACTCGTGATGCTGCTGCTCGCTTAGCCATTCGCAACCACCTGCCGTTAGCCGAATGCGCTCACTTTGGACAGCACAGGACAGCACAGGCATTGTACGACGCTGTAGTCGCCCGTTACTCCTCATCTGCCCCTGCTGCTCTAGGCCGTCTTCTCCTGCCCTACCTGTTTCTCGAGCTGTCCACCTTTGCCACGGTAGAGGACCTGGTTTCTCACCTTCGCACTAGCGACGCTCGCTACCGCGCTGCCCTCCCAGCAGAGTTCCCTGACAGGAACCCGCCCCCGATGTACATCACTCTCTACTTTTAGTCACCCGCCTCCCTGACTCTCTTCGCGCTGTCAGGGACCACTTTCTCGCACTTGATCCCACAGCCCTCAATGTTGACCGACTCGAGCAGCACCTCCTTGCAGCTGAGACTAGTGTAGTCGCTGTAGGTGCAGCTCGTGGCACTCCTCGCATGCCCTTCTTTCAAGGGTGTTCCCCCTTCCCCCTTGCCCCCTCCTACGCCTCTGCTGCTGCTGTTGACGTCCTTGGTGCTGAGGATGTCGGGGCTGCTTCTGCTAATGGGAACCACCGCAGCAGCAAAGGCAAGGGTGGCAGGGGTGGTGGTGGTGGCAGCGGGGGTGGTGGTGGGGGCAGCAGTGGAGGTGGTGGAGGCACTAGAGGTGGTGGCGGTAGTGGGAGTGGTGGCGAGAGTGGGGGCTTTGGTGGCGGAGGTGGTGGCAGCGGTGGGGGTGGCGGTGGCGGGAGTGGCGGCAGTGGGAGTGGTGGTGGTCAGGCTGGAGCTACTCAGCGTGGAGGTTCTGTCGGTGGCCAGTGGCAGCAGCAATAGCGTCGGAGCGAGACCCTGTCGCCCCAACAGCTTCGTGAGTGGTTTTCTCAGTGTGGGGCGTCTGGGGGCAGTGGTAGCTGCCCGTATGTCATTCGCACCGGCTTCCGTGCTGGTCACACATGCGGGAAGCCTCACACTCAGCACCGCTGTTTCTCCCCCCTCGACGACGCTTGGCGTGCAGAGTTTGGTGACGAGGCCGAGCGCCCCCACTGGGCAGAGCTGCTAAGGTCTGGAGTTGCTATCTTTGACCTAGACTATGATGCTATCCTTGCTACTATGTATGCTTTGTTTGTTAGTGCTGAGGGTGACTGTTACCTGTGTGTGCCGCCCGACCAAGGTATAGAGGCTGCTGCTCTAGGTGTTGGTGAGTCTGCTCTCCCTGGTACTGCGCCTGCTGAGGCCTTGCACACCTTCACACTTAACTCAGGTGCTTCACGCTATTTCTTTCGCGATAGCACCACCCTCACTCCTCTCTCTGCACCTGTACCGGTCATACTGGCTGACCCCTCCGAAGGCCCAGTCCTTGCCTGTTCCTCCAATGTTCTCCTGTGTCCGGCGGTTCCGTCCGGCTCAATGTCAGGTCTTCACCTCCCCTCGTTCTCTACAAACTTGGTGAGTACCGCTGCCCTCCAGGACGCGATGGTCACTACCACTACTCCTGGGGGTCAGCGTGTGTCGATCTGCATGTGTACACGGACGGGCCGTCACCTGGCCACGTCCACACGTCGGCCAGGGTCGAGTCTGTACACACTCGCTACTGAGCCTCCTCAGGTAGCTGCGTCTGCCCAGGTGTCCGCGTCAGGTCCGGTAGCACCCCCTTGCTCGTGTCGCCTCCTGTCGCACCAGACTCTCCTGTGGCACCACCGCCTTGGTCACCCCTCCCTGCCACGCCTTCGTGGCATGCACTCCCGCCTCCTTGTCTCTGGTCTTCCCAGGTCTCTGCCTCCCATCCCGCCCTCGCCTGCCCCGCCCTGCCTTCCTTGCGTCGGAGGGGAGCAGCGCGCCGCTCCTCACTCCTCCTCGTTTTCCCCGACGACTGCTCCCCTGCAGACTCTCCACATGGACGTGTGGGGCCCAGCCAGCGTCAGTGGATAGGGCCGCGAGCGCTACTTTCTGCTGGTTGTTGACGACTACACGCGGTAAACCACAGTCTTCCCCTCGCGCAGCAAGGGGGAGGTCCCTAATGTCTTGATCCCTTGGATCCGAGCAGTCCGTCTCCAGGTCCGCGAGCGGTTCCGTGCGGACTTTCCTGTCCTGCGTCTGCACTCTGGCTGAGGTGGTGAGTTCTCCTTTGACCTCTTACGGGACTTCTGTCGTAGGGAGGGCATTCTCCAGTCATTCACACTTCCGGACTCCCCTCAGCAAAATGGGATTGCTGAGCGCCGCATTGGCTTAGTCATGGAGGTCGCTCGTACCTCCATGATCCATGCGGTCGCTCCCCATTTTCTGTGGCCCTTTACGGCCCGGTACGCTGTGCGTCAGCTCAACCTCTGGCCCCGTGTCTCCTTGCGGGAGACCTCGCCTACACTGCGTTGGACGAGGATGGTTGGCGATGCGTCGGTGTTCCGAGTCTGGGGTTCTCATTCCTTTGTTTGCGATTCGTCCGCGGACAAGCTCTCCGCCCTCGCTATTCCCTGCGTCTTCCTTGGCTTCTCCCCTGGCACACCTTGCTGGCAGTTTTACCACCCCTCCTCGTGTTATAGTCTAGAGTCCACTTAGGGGTCGCGGATGCCCTTGAAACCGCCTAAGCTGAATCTGATGACTTCAAACCGCCTCTGTTCAAAATGCCGTCACGATCAGCTCCAATAACATACGAGGCTGAAACTTGGCGAAAAATTGGCTTCAGGTGTGTGCTTTCCAACGGTGTATTGCTTGCTTTCATCTGAGGTGTATGCGCTACGCAGTGGACGAAAACGTAAGCTCGTCTGAAAAACGTGTAGTTTTATTGATGCAAGGAAGAGGTTGAGTACAACATTGCCTAGGGGACTCTCAAGGGGTTGGGACCATCCTGGGAACTCAGAGAAGGTTGATTCGTAGGGGAGAAATGCTAGAGAAGGATGGGAAACGTCCTAGCTAGGTCAGCAAAGCCAACCACACTTGGATGTTCATAGCTGTACTCAAGGCTACCAACAGTGAGTCAAGCCAACCATGAGTCAGCTTGTCTTCCCACTTGCACCCTCTTGCAAGCTGCTTCCAGGAAGACCACACTTCTAAAAAGGAGGGTGGTAGATTCCTACTTGACCACTTGTACTTCTTATCTCATTCTCTGTCCCTGCACCATTGGCATGACAACAATGAAAGGGTGGCAAGGGAAATGCTGCCAACAGTGCACCATGATTACGGAACAGTAACTTTCGACAGCTGTCACGTGCTGCTCCGATGCTGGGTTGTCCTGACACTCGGTGACCACCTGCACAACACGGCAAAGGACTGCCAAACCGATTTTCAGACCAATCAGAGCTTTGTAGATGAGTCAGCAGCCGAAATGGTGAACTCGGGTGTTACCAAAAAAAGAGTAACACACACTTCCGGGATGCCATAAGTATTGAAAGTAAAAAATGTTGCCATGCCTTGTAAACTGCTTCACAAATTCTGAAACTTTGAGGGTCGGACGAACACATGTTGAAGCACCTCCCCACAAAATTCCAAAATCTGAGCAGGCTTGTAGGCTGAATGGGAGTGCGATGACCGTGCCACTATAGTGCTTTGGCACAACAAACCCCCCCTCATCGTGCTCTCATTCACCCCTTAGCTGCTCCCTGAAGCTGCCTCCCTTAGTTGAAGGACATGCCAAACGAGGTGGCACAGCTCCAATGCTGATGCTCTGCAAGCCGCTTAGTCAAGAAATCCGCAGGTTGCTTGGTAGTGTTGATGTAGTGCAAGGAGATGGTGCCCTTCTTCACCTCCTTCCTCACCCAATGCCACTTGATATGCATGTGCTTGTTCATCCCATGGAGCACAGCATTACGCGCCATTGCAATTGCTCCTTGGCTGTCACAAAACACAGGTGTGGGACCCTCTTGCTCCTGCCCCAACTCCTCAAGCAACCTCCTCATCCAAACCACCTCCTTCACTCCATGAAACAACGCCATGTACTCGCTCTCCATTGATGAGTGAGCTATCTCTCCTTGCTTCTTAGACTTCTTGCTCACTGGACTCCCTCCAACACAGCATATATAGCCACCATGGGATGTAGCATCACTGATGTCACTTGCCCAGGTAGCATCGGTGAAACACAAGAGGTACAAGTGCCCACGCCTTGCAGGTGCACCAGTCTTTGTGCTCACCTCCTCCACTCCCTTTTGCTTCAGCTGCCCATGCACTGAATATTGCAGCCCCACCCTTGAGGTTGCCATGCAGTACCTCACCAGCCTCTCTGCTGCATCCAGGTGCTCTTGAAGGGGCCTAGACACCACACGAGCGAGCTGTGAAACTGAAAACGCAATGTCGGGGCGAGTGTTGACCGAAGCATACATCAAGCTCCCCACCATTGACTGGAACCGACACTGCAACTCGTACTCCAACACCTCACCCTCCTCTTCATCAAGGTGCAGCTGAAACCCTGAGGGTAGAGGAGTCTTCACACTCCTCCCTTCCTCCAGCCCATACTTCTCCCCCATCGCTGCAAGGTACTTGTGTTGGTGAAGCCTCAACCATCCCTTCACCTCGTCCCGCTCCACGTGAAAACCAAGGTAATACCCCACTGGTCCAAGGGCCTTGCATTGAAAGGTCTCCTTCAGCTTCCCTTGCACCTTCTTGATCCTCTCCAGGGATGGAAAGAAGAGGAGGATTTCATCGACATAGACAAGGAGAAATACCTTCTCCTCCTCCCCCTCGGTCATGAAGAGACTCTCGTCGCACCCGCTAACTTTGAAGCCAAGAGCCTCCAACGCCTCCACCAGCCTTGCATACCAGCACCTTGGAGCTTGTTTGAGGCCATAGATGGCCTTGTTGAGCCTGAAAACACGTCCGCTCCCATCGTCATACCCCTCTGGCTGCTTCATGTGGATCTCCTCATCTACCACGCCATAGAGGAACGCCGTCTTCACATCCATTTGCTCCACCTTCCAGCCACAAACGGCAGCGGCTGCTAGCAACAACCGGAGCGTAGGAGCCTTGGCAACAGGAGCAAACACCTCTTGAAAGTCAATCCCCTCCCTCTGCTGAAAGCCTTTGATCACAAGCCTTGTGTAATCATCCACCATAGTCATGGAATACATGGCCCCACCATCTCCCTTTACCTTCATGGACCCCACAAGATCCACATGCACGAGCTCCACCGGGTCACTTGACTGCCCCACCGCCGAATGGAAGGGAAACCGTGAGAACTTGCTGGTCAAGCAAGTCTCACATGAGCCCACTTCCTTGGGCTCCCCTTTTATCCTCAGCCCCTTGACTCTTTCCTCCTTGAACAGCTGCTGTAACTGAGGTAGCGCCACGTGGCCAAAGCGACGGTGTGCGGTGAGCCAATCTGTCTCACCCGTGCTAGGAGTTACACTTGGTAGCGCACCCCCCCCATGCACAAGCAGCCCACCATCACTGCCATCACCACCTCCTCCACTGGTTACGTGGCTTGCATGCCCTCCTCTTACAGCTTCAGCAGCCAAGCGCGCAGTCGCCTCCTTCCATGGCAGCACCGGTATCTCCCACATGGACCGGTGCATGTCCTTGCCGCCTCGGAGGTCCCACAACACGCGCCCATCCAGAGTTGCCTTGAACACCTTTGTGCCCATCATCTCCATCTTCATCCCTGCCTCACTCAATGCCTTGGTAGAGAGAAGGTTGGCACATAGTCCAGGGACAAGCAGAACACGCTTCAGCCCCACAAGCCTCCCATCCGCACCCATAAACATGGCTCTCCCCTCGCAACACACGGGTACAACTTGGCCGGTGGCTGAAACGACAGTGGCTGCCTTTGATGGCCTGACTTCATCCAGCAGATCCTCTCGGTTGGTCATGGTCATGAAGGCTCCCGTGTCCATGACCCAATGGGAGGAGCGGTGAAGAGCAACCTTGCTGGGCGGTACAACCATGTCCTCGGAGCATGCCTCTCCTACATGGTAGAACATGCCGCCATGTCCGCCAGCACCTCCATCGCCCTCCTCACTGCCCATGCCTTCTCCCATAGCTCCATGAACACCCGTAGAGCCTTCAATTGATGGCTGACCAGGCCTCCAACCGTCAGGTAGCTTGCGACACTTAAACCATGGGTGACCTTCCACATGGCAATACCAACACTTGCCGCCACACCACTTGCCTCCCTTGTTGCCACGCTTCCCTCCCGAATACTGCTCCGCTCCAGAGCCTTCCTTGGCCTTGCCTTTCTTGCTGCCACGTCCCTTGAAGACTTTCATGCCGTAGGCAGAGCCTCCACCTTCACCGGCAGCGGCAGTCAGCTCCTTCCTCCGAAACTCCTCTTGAAGGACTTGAGCACGAATCCACTCAAGGGACCATGAGTCCTTCATGCCATTGAGGTTGACCGCCAAGGGGCCCCACGACTCTGGCAGCAGGGAAAGAGCCTTGCAGCACTTGATATTTTCAGGGTAGTCCACACCAGCAGCAGAGAGCTTCACATAGAGGTCCCGGAGTTGATCGAACGCTCCTTGCACGGCATCACCCTCGTTGATCTTCACCGCATGGAGTTGTCGTTCGAGCACCACCACCATCGCTTCGCTGCTGGGGGCATGGACATCCTTCAATATTTTCCATGCCTTGGGACCACACTGGATATCCTTGATGAGATGCTTGACATGGTGCAGCTGGTTGGATGAGAGGCATTGAGAGAGAAGGAAGAATCCATCCTTGGATCGGTGATCCCATTCCTTGGTTGCTCCTTTGCTCGCAGGCCTCTTCAATTCTCCATCCATCACTTCAAGCAGCCCGTAATGGTTAAATAGGAGCTCCATCTTGAAGCTCCATGATGCCCTATCCTTCCCAGAGAACTTCTCTAGGTTGAATGCCTTCACATCATCCTTGGCTGGTGATGAAACGGATGCTATTGGTGCATATCCGCCAGCAACGCCTCTTCCTGCTTCCCCAGTGCCTCTCACGCCACCACTGCCACTAGGACCAGCTGGAGCAGAACCTTCAGCCTCCATATTGACCCAGAAACAGAGAAGGACCGCCTCTGATACCACTTGTTATTGTCTAGAGTCCACTTAGGGGTCGCGGATGCCCTTGAAACCGCCTAAGTAGAATCTGATGACTTCGAACCGCCTCTGTTCAAAACACCGTCACGATCAGCTCCAATAACATACGAGGCTGAAACTTGGAATAAATTAAGCTTCAAGTGTCTGCTTTCCAACAGTGTATTGCTTGCTTTCATCTGAGGTGTATACGCTACGCAGTGAACGAAAACGGAAGATCGGCTGAAAAACGTGTAGTTTCATTGATGCAAGGAAGAGGTTGAGTACAACATTGCCTAGGGGACTCTTAAGGGGTTGGGACCATCCTAGGAACTCAGAGAAGGTTGATTCCTAGGGGAGAAAGTCTATAGAATGATGGGAAACGTCCTAGCTAGGTCAGCAAAGCCAACCACACTTGGATGTTCAGAGCTGTACTCAAGGCTACCAATAGTGAGTCAAGCCAACCATGAGTCAGCTTGTCTTCCCACTTGCACCCTCTTGCAAGCTGCTTCCAGAAAGACCACAATTCTCAAAAAGAGGTTGGTAGAGTCATACTTGACCACCTGTACTTCTTGTCTCATTCTCTGTCCCTGCACCATTGGCATGACAACAATGAAAGGGTGGCAAGGGAAATGCTGCCAACAGTGCACCATGATTACGGAACAGTAACTTTCGACAGCTGTCACGTGCTGCTCCGATGCTGGGTTGTCTTGACACTCGGTGACCACCTGCAAAACACGGCAAAGGACTGCCAAACCGATTTTCAGACCAATCAGAGCTTTGTAGATGAGTCAGCAGCCGAAATGGTGAACTCGGGTGTTACTAAAAAAAGAGTAACATACACTTCCGGGATGCCATAAGTCTTGAAAGTAAAAAATGATGCCATGCCTTGTAAACTGCTTCAAAAAATCTGAAACTTTGAGGGTTTAAAGAACACATGTTGAAGCACCTCCCCACAAAATTCCAGAAGTTGAGCAGGCTTGTAGGCTGAATGGGAGTGCGATGACCGTGGCACTATAGTGCTTTGGCACAACACCTCGAGCCGTGTCTTCCCCTCTCAGGACGTCACGTTTGACGAGTCGGTTCCCTTTTACCATCTCTTCCCCTACTGCTTTGCCCCTTCCCCACCCTCGCCGCTCTTCCTTATTCCAGGTCCCCCTTCGGTAGACCCCCTCCCCCCCTAGGGTCGTGCTCCCTCACGTATGTCTCAGATAGACCCTAACCCTGGTACTGTGCCTGTTGAGGTAGCTGTCGACTCAGGTGCTGCTCGCGGTGCTGAGTCTGGGGGTGCTGCGTCTAGGGGTGCGGAGCTTGGGGGTGCGAAGCCTGGGGGTGCGGATCCTGGGGGTGCTGAGTGTGAGGGTGCTGGGTCTGGGGGTGCTGAGCCTGGGGGTGCGGAGCCTAGGGGTGCTGAGCCTGCGGGTGTGGAGTCTGGGGGTGCTGAGCCTGAGGGTGTGGAGCCTGGGGGTGCTGAGTCTGGGGGTGCTGAGCCTCGGGGTACCGCTTCTTCTGGAGGTCCCGCGGTTGCTTTGCCAGGACTGTCTCCCCTGCCGGAGCCTCTCTCCCCGCAGCACCTGCGCGAGTGGTTTACTCAGTGCACACGCCTTCGGAGTGGAGCTACCGGCGCTGGAGACTCTGGAGCTGGAGGTGCTAGAGTTACTGCTGGAGCTGGTGGTACCGGAGGTGCTGCAGCTGCTGGTCCTCAAGGTGCTCGTACCAGGGGTACTGGAGCTGCCGGGACTGGTAGTGTTGGGGGCGTTGGAGCTAGGGACTCTAAGGAGCCTGGAGCTTCTGGGGCTAGAGGCACTAGAGCTGGAGGCACTGGCGCCGGTGGCGCTGGAGCTGGAGGAGCTGGAGCTGTTGACCCTGGAACTGGAGGTGCTGGAGCTGGGGGTGCTGTGTCTGGTGTTACTGGTGCTGGAGGCACTGTGCGGCTACGACTGTGCTTCGTTCCCCTGCTTCAGCAGGTTCTTGGTGTCCCGTCTTCTCCTGGCCTTACTCCTCCCTTACTGTGTCCACCGCCTGACCAGTCGCAGCCGCTGTTACAGCCAGCCTCAGCACTGCCTCCTTCTCCTTACACTGAGCAGGTCGGCGGTCTTACAGAGCGTCGTATGCCTGCGTCTTGTTCTGCCTCCCCTGTTCGCACTGGTCGTCGCGTTCCTCATCCGCGTCCTCCTCCTGTCCCCGGCACCCAAGCTATGGCACTTTATCCTTCCTCTGTTCCACTGCGTGTTCCTCTGCCTGCTCCTCCTGAGTCCTCTCTTCATGCCGTCCCTGACCCTGAGTTTGAATCCACTGCTGCGTCTGCCCTCGTTGCTGAGCTGCTTGACTTTGCTGCTGCCTGTCGTCCCGACTACGCCACTGCTCTTGTTTTTGAGTCTGAGTCTGCCAGTCCTCCGTCCGTCGGGGGTGAGTGTGCTGTTGGCACGGACGTCCTTGAGGACAGGAAGGAGGACTTTGAGTGTCTTGCAGCTGGTGTACCTCGTTTTGCTTCCATACTGCTTGCCCCTGAGGTAGACCCGGATGCACCAGACATCCCGACCCCGCGCTCTTACGTAGAGGCGATTACGGGTCCTTACTCCTCTCAGTGGCAGGAAGCCATGGATGCCAAGATGGCATCCTGGAAGTCCACAGGCACCTACGTCGACGAGGTTCCCCCACCTGGGGCGAACATAGTCGATGGCATGTGGATTTTCAGAGTGAAGCGGCCGCCGGGTTCTCCGCCTGCCTTCAAGGCGCGTTACGTTGCTCGAGGCTTCAGTCAGCGACAGGGGGCTGACTACTTCCAGAAATTCTCCCCCACCCCGAAGATGACTACTCTTCGGGTGTTGCTGCACGTCGCTGCTCAGCGTAACTACGAGTTGCACTCTCTGGACTTCAGTACAGCTTTCTTGCAGGGCAGCCTGCACGAGGAGATCTGGCTGCGCCGCCCACTTGGCTTCACTGGGTCGTTTCCTGACACTGGTTGCATCGTGTAACCTTCGATACGGTTGCCGGATGGTCAAAATTCACGACCGTTGACTCCCTGTGACTGTTGCCCTTCGGGCGGCTTTCTGTCTGTCGCGTGTTCTATACCGTATGAACTATTGCGGTACTGATATAGTAGCGCTGCTTCGTTATGGAGAAGTCCGCTAGGGGAGAGTCTTCAGGAATGTTATAAAAACCTTTCGGTTATTCCAACAATATCTACTGTGGCAGTGGTGACTCGCGGTTCCCAAGTGCATTGGCTTGGATGACAGCTCTGTCATGCATCACATCAACCTCACAACACTTGGAAACCTTCGAGCTTGAACTGCCATGCCCCAGGACAAAAGTTTTGACCTAAGGTTTGTTACATATTCCTGACGACAATGATGGTATTATCTGATTCACATTTGATTGTTTTGCTGCAACCCACCAAATCATCTTGTATAGTGGAGATGTAGGGAACTTAGGAAAGTAGTTGTTGTCTGAATGGCATGGGACAAAGCTGGTACAAGATTAGTATACAAATGACGCAGGTTATAGTTGGGGAATTTGCTAGGCGACGACTTTGGAAGTTGAGTTTGGCCGAAACAAAATGAGATACGGTATTACCACCACATTTCTAAAACAACTATGTATATCCGTTATAGTGGTGGCATCAGCAACAGGTACCTTGTCTGTTTGTAGGTCCCGCCAGCAGCGAGTCCAGTCCCCTCTGCCATTGCTACCTCGTCCTTCTCCATTTCTCCGATGTTCGTTCGTCGTACCACCACCTCGCCGCCATGGCTAACGAGTATGGACCTCTCTCCATCATCATCTATGCCACGTCAGCCGTCGCATCCGCCACGTCACCTCTCCGCCAGTTCATCTGGTCGGCGGTGCGGCTTCAGCTTTTCCTCGCCTCCACATGCCTTTCCGCAATCTGCGCGCTTCCCCTGCTCCCGTTCCGCCTGCTCTCCGCCACCCTCCGCGAGAACAAGGTGCGCGCAAGGGGGCGTACCGGATGGCAAAGGCAGTTCGGGTTCCGCGCCCAGCAAAACGCGCGCAGTAAGGCGGCGGAGCTCGCGGGTTCGTTTTTTCGCAGATCCGCCTTCACCTCACTGCACCTTGCCTCTCGCTTCCGCGCCTCGCCATCGCTTTCTTTCCCGTCGCTCTCCGCGTGCAGCCAGCCCGGTCTGCCGCCCGCCGCATGGGCAAATCGTGGTCGTCACAACCCCTTCACCACCTCGCCTCGCCTTCCTGATCTCCCCGTCTCCGCGCCTTCCCCTCACCCCATCCCCTCCACTGGAACCCCCATCTCGCTTCGCCTCTTCTCCATCCGCCCCCCTCGCCAAGACGCGTCGCACGCGTCCTGCTACCGCCTTCGCCTTCGCCTCTAACTTTTCTCTCCCGCCCTCCCTGCCCCCCGTTTCCCCCCCGCCCCCCTTCTCCTCGTGCTCTCCCCTCTCCCGACCAGATGCGCGCGAGCCTAGCGGAGGCGCAGCAGCAGGGCGGGTACTGGCGCGAGGCGGCGGCGGCGCTGCAGCAGCGCGCCAAGCGGGAGGAGGCGGCGAGGGAGGCGAGCGAGGCGGCTGCGCGCGAGGCGGCGGCGCGGCTGAGGAAGGCGCTGGCGCAGCGCGCGCAGCTCAAGGAGTGCCTCCAGCGCGCCGTGCAAGAGGTGCGCGAGGGGGTGGGGAAGGGGAGGGGGATGGGTGAGTGGTGCAGGGGGTTTGGGGAAGGTGGTGTCGCTGGGGGCTGAGTTGAGGAGTGGTGCTCCGCGCAGGAATGAGAGGATGGGGAGTGGGGGAGGGGAGGGGGTGGGGGTGGGGTGGACGGGGGGGACGGGGGGAAATGGGCGGGAGTGGGGGAAATGGGGGGAAAAGGGGGGTTTGGATACGGCGTTGGTCTTGCTCACCGCCTCATCCGTCGTCTCTATCTCATCTACATGTCTTTGTTTATTCGTCCCTCTCGCCTCTCACTATGCCCCATTGCTCCCTGCCCCTTCGTCTTTTCTCTTCATGTCCCACGCTCGTCCCAACCACCCGCACCGCCCCATCCGCCCCATCCACCTCATCCGCTTGGCACATCAGCTGGACAAGGAGGCGGCGGCGCGGCAGGAGGCGGAGAGGGGGCTGGCGAGGGAGCGCCGCCGCGGTGCGCGCCTGCAGGCTGGCCTGCACGCCTCAACCTCGCGCTGCTCGCAGCTGCAGGCTGACCTGGCGGCTGCCAGCCTGGCACTCGGGCGTCTGAGGGAAGAGCTGGCGGCGGCGACTCAGCGGCTAACGGCGTGCCAGGTGGCAGCGGAGGAGGCAGCAGCCATGGAGGAGAGGCGAGGGGGGGCGAGTGGGGGGGAGGCGGTGTGGGGTGGCGGGGGGGGCGATGAGCAGGATGCGAGCAGGGGCAGGGAGGGGAGAGGGCAGAGGGGAAGGCGTGGGCGTGGGGGTCAAGTGGGGGGGACGACGAGGGTGTTTCAGGGGCGGGGAGAGGAGGCGTGGCAGGGTGAGGAGGGTGAGGGGAGTGAGGGAACTACATCTGCATGCACCACCGCCTCCTCCGGTTCTCACGCCCCCACTGCCACGCCACCCCCCTCACATCGCTCCTCCTCGCCTGCTCTCCCCCCATCACAACACCCCCAGCCCCACGCGCTGGCCCTCGCCATGGAGCCCCTGTTGTGGCGGGCAGCCCTCAAGTCCACTGCGGCTGCACTGCTGCTCGCCACGCTGCTGGCGCTGCTCGCCTGCATGCAGCCGCATTGCTGCCCACCCGCCCTCCTCACGCTGCTCGCCCTCACTGCCCTCGCTGTGCTGCTCTCTGCGCTCGCCCTCGCCCTCGCCATGCCCGCCCGCCGCCCCCCTGCCTCGCCCGCTCTCTCCCCCGCCTCCTACCACGCTCGCATGGTGGCAGCAGCAGCGGCAGCAGCGGTGCCGCTCCTCTGCGCCTGCTGGTTCACCCTCGGCCTCCTCCTGCACTCCATGCCCGCCTGGCCTGCTGTCTCAAAGGCACTCTACTCGCATGCCCCCGCCTCGCTGGAACGCGCTGTCTCAAGTTTCTGGTTTTTTCCCTGCAGTGCTGCTCGCCTATAAGATGAGATTCAAGGCGTTGGTTGGGTAGAGGCAATATACAGCCGTTTGCCCATCAACACGCACCGCTCGTCTGTTGCCATGGCTCCGCACGGTTTGCCCTGTCCTCTCTGTACATATGCTATGACCATGGCATCACATTCATTCTTCACCAGGTTGTGGAGACTAGGACTGGTGTTACCCTACATTCTGAGTGTGGTGGATTACATCATCTGGGAGTAGGTTCACATCTCTACGCCTCCCAGAAATCAACGAAGGACTGACGGGACAGCCAAGGATGAATCAATAAAAAGACCTGTGAGGTGGTTATTCATGAATCCATATTGTAACTGTAGTTAGCTTCACATTGAAGCAGAATATGGAGGGTAAAACACTGACCAAATTACCTACACATGAAATCAAACCACCGTATGATGCATCCCAAACAGGGTACTGTAGGAACAGAGGCCAGCCCATCACAAAAGCATGAGCTTTTGGGGGCTCGTTTTTTCCCTCCCTCAGCTCCCACCAGTTCCAGCCTGATCCATCATTTTCAGATTCCACCAGGTGTTGCACATCTGCTTCGTCCACAAACCCTAGTCAGCTACTGCCTCTTCCCTTCTTTCGGTCTACCCTGCAACCTTGCGCGATGTTTTCGCTTCGCCTGCTCCCCAGCCGCCCGCCAGAGCCATAAACTCGACCGCTCCGCCTGCTCATTGCTTCTCTTGCGCGTTGACCACGCTGACGTCAGCGAGTTTGACACGCGGGTCGCGTCCAGCAATCTCGTGAGGCAGTGCACGGCGGAGACGCAGCACGACAAGAGCGGGTCTTGTCGCCAGAGCTCTTCGCCCCAGCCTCGCTCAAACGCGCCAGAGGCACAGGACTCGCCACCTTCATTGTGCTCGCAACTGATTACCGAACCGACTATCGACTTGTTAATACGCTCGCGTGAATCCCTCTGAAAAAGCTCCAGCGCAAATAGAAACTGCGCCTCGCGTGTCTCGCCGCTTGCAGGGGCGTAGGTTTGCACCTCCGCCAAGTGCGGCGGCTGTGCCATGATGGAATTTGTGACCGCTGGTGAATCAGCCATTCGTCCACCGCAATCCATGATTCGTAACCGAACAAGATGCTCCAAGATTGGGAATTTCCGAGATGCTGCGCTGGATGTCACGCAATCTGTGCCATCCAGGCATTTCCTGGCGCCTCTGCCAGCATTCCCCTGCCATCCAGGCTCAACGCTGTCGCCGTCGCAGCCCTTCCACGCGCTTTCGCTCGCCCCGTTACCGCACTCGTCGCAAGCAGGGCAGGCGACAACCCTCGTGAAATCTTGAAACATGAAGCTGAAGAACAGGGGTGGGAAGCGACAGCACTCCTCAACGCTGCGGCAGCACGGCGACTCGCAGCAGCACGTGCGACGGATTGTGACTCCGACAGGCCGTCCAACCCCGCGGCCCCATGACGCGTTCCCCCAGCCAACCCCAAGGTCACCGCGTGCGGTCTCTCCTTGTCTATCCAAAGAATGAAAACCCCTCAAGCACTTAGAGCCTAAACACATCATCTCTGTCGCGCTGGGAGCAAGCCTGAATTTTTATCGCTGAGCGTGTCACGAAGTTGGTGGGAGCAGGTACCACTACTAGTACTACTTCCGAGCCCTCGTGTGCCTCAAGTCCCTGTAGAAGGGTCATGGTTGCAGCTTGTTGCTTCTAACGAAGGAACGGAAGGGCACCCTGCAGGAGATGCGATGTGAGGTGAGCCATAATTTAATTCCAGAGTCCCGCCCAAACGAATAAGACTAATTGAATCGTCTCTCCGCAAAAGGACACGACGAAGTATCGCATGGGGCACTGATGGCCTGCTAATCGTGATTGGACCAGTCGCAGGTCGGGGTGCTGTCCATGTGTTGCTGTCTAACAACCGCATCACATGCGCGCCACGTCAGCACTGCGAAGGTCGCTCGACTGTCCCTCCGCATTCATTCGAACCGCGGCAAGCATGAGGCTGAAACGTTTTAGTGAGAAACGACGACGAAAGCGACGTATTAGAGCAGCTCCACGGCACATGCGGTAGTTTACTACGGTTACGGCAGTAGTGGTCAAACTGCAAAATAAAAACTTGGAAAATGCACAGCACAGCTGTTCGCACGCGCCACGCCCCAGGCGCCCTAGTGTGCACTGCGGTGCACCTACACCACCACCTGATTCAAGTACCTACTACTTGCTGCTGCTGCTGCTGCTGCTGCTGCTGCTGCTGCTGCTGCTGCTCCGATGTGGTGGCATGGCATGGCAGTCCTGGCGAAGTGCTTCAGGGCGTGTTGCGCGGAAGAAATCCCCGGGACCAGAGGGAACAACGCGCGGTTTTCCTCGTATCCGATTGCATATTGCCCTTTCATGTTTTGTTTTTGAGGCGTTTTCCCTGAATCCTCCGACCCGAACTTGCCCGCCCCTCCAAGTCTCCTCTCGCCTTCTCCAACCCAATTCTCGCCTTCGAGGCTCGAACTTGTGGCCCAGCATGCCAAAACACCTAGCAGAAATAAGAACGCATGTTCCGTCGTGCTTTGTTGGGATGGAAGACGTTTTGGGGATGAAAAATGAGGGACTTTATCTGCCCGTTTTACCAAGCTCTTGTTGAATTCAATTCACACCAGACGGGTGAGTGGCTCGGTTGCAATTGGATTCGGGGGAAAAGACGGAAATTTAGGCGGGAAAACTAATTCCTCATTGTGTTGGCGTTGTTCACACAATCATGCAGGGAACAAGCAACCTTGGCAGCCACCAAGTCTAGGTTGGGCACAGGTCCGGTTGCGTGAAGTCCGAAAGCGACGGGATGAAGCTTCGGTAGGGAGGCTAGGTCTTCTGGCCGAGCCTGGCCTTCCAATTTTGAGGTTGTACGCACTATAGCAAAACTCGAAAATTATTCTATCTACTCCACTTTCTAGAGATAGTGGTCCACCTCGGGCACGTGTTTACGGGATGTCGGGGACCGAACTTGAAAGCTCCGGTATACATTTGTAAGTAGGGGTTCAAAATCCTTAGGAACTTGAAAAGTTGCCCCAAAACTGTGAGGCACAAAAAAAAAACCATAAACCTCACTGACAAATGTACACTGGAGCTTTAAGTGAGGCCGAGGTGATCCACATGTCGTTTTTGCTCATATGGATGGTCCACCGTATGATAAATTTATTGTTGCGTCCCATCGTCGTCAATTGCACGCGATAACATAACATCGAGATATGAACGATACTGTACTTGCTTGAAAGGCATATAACATTTCGAAAATAGGTAAATTTATAAAAATATGTGTTTTTCTGAGAGGTTCCGTGTGAGTGTAAAAAAATTAGGGCTGAAAAAGGCCTTTCAAGGCTAAGATCAAGTGTGTCAGAACATATATATAGCTTATGCTGTTGTGTAGGCTATAGTGGGGTATCCCATAGGGGGTACGACCCAATTAGGGTTTGCTATATGTACTCACTTCATTCATAGTTCATTCATTCTCGTTCTCATTCTCACATGGAATCAGAGCAGGTCCCCTCCTAGGGACTGTTCCTTGGGCCCACCGAAACGCGCCTCGAGTCGCGCCTGCCCTTTTTTTTAGCGGCCCGTCGAGTCGCACCTAGCGGCCCGTAGTGCCGCCCTTACGGTCGCGTCGAGCCGCCATAGCGGCTGCGGCGCGCCGCCCCTTACCTGCGGCCCCGCCGCCTCTCTCGTTGCGGCCCCGCCGCCCGTCTTCGCGGCCCCGCCGCCATCTCTCGCTGCGGCCCCGCCGCCACTCACTGCGGCCCCGCCGCCCGTCTTCGCGGCCCCGCCGCCTCTCTCGCTGCGGCCCCGCCGCCTCTCACTGCGGCCCCGCCGCCCTACTCAGCGGCCCCGCCGCCCGACTTCGCGGCCCCGCCGCTTCTCTCGCTGCGGCCCCGCCGCCTCTCTCGCTGCGGCCCCGCCGCCTCTCTCGTTGCGGCCCCGCCGCCCTTCCCTGCGGCCCCGCCGCTTCTCTGCAGCGGCCCCGCCGCCCGTCTTCGAGGCCCCGCCGCCTCGCTACGTCAGCGGCCCAGCCGAGCCGCCCAACAGCAGCGCAGCCGAGCCGCCCAGCAGCAGAGCAGCCGAGCCGCCCCGCCGCCGAGCCGCGCTGCAGCCGAGCCGCCCGGCCGCCGAGCCGCCCTGCCGCCGAGCCGCCCTGCTGCCGAGCCGCCCGGGAGCCGAGCAACCGAGCCGCCGTGCAGCCGAGCCGCCCTGCTGCTGAGCCGCCCTGCCGCCGAGCCGCCCGGGAGCCGAGCCGCCGAGCCGCCCTGCCGCCGAGCCGCCCTGCCGCCGAGCCGCCCGGGAGCCGAGCCGCCCAGCAGCCGAGCCGCCGAGCCGCCGGGCCGCCCTACTGCCGAGCCGCCCGACCTGCCCTGCCTGGTGAGCACAGCACCACTGTTACTGCGTGCCCTTCCCCTACTGCTTGCACTACTACACTGTCGTCGTCATGGCTACCCCTAGTGTCCTCGCTTTTGACGCTGAGGGTCGAGCCATTGACTTTGAGGTCTGGGTCGACGACCTGCAGCTGTTCTTACAGTGCGATAGGGCGGACGGTCTTTCCCTCTTTGACCTCACCTCTGGCGCCTCTCCTGCCCCTGCTGCTGATGCTGACCCCACTGTTCGCTCTCAGTGGGCCACCCGCGATGCTGCTGCACGTCTTGCTGTGCGTCGCCACCTGCCTACCACTGAGCGCGCGCACTTTAGTCAGTACAAGAGTGCTCAGACCTTGTACGACGCTGTAGTTGCGCGCTACTCTTCCCCTGCCACTGCTGCCCTTAGCCGCCTCATGCTACCGTACCTCTTTCCTGACCTTGCTGCCTTTCCCACTGTCGCTGACCTCATTACGCACCTCCGCACTAGTGACACTCGCTACCGTGCCGCCCTTCCTGCTGAGTTCTGCGCCAAGAACCCCCCCCCCATGTACATCACTCTCTATTACATAGTCACACGCCTCCCTGACTCCCTTCACGTAGTCAGGGACCACTTCCTCTCAGTCTGTCCCACCACTCTCACTGTCGACCTCCTCGAGAAGTCCCTCCTGGCGGCGGAGAAGAGCATCGTCGCTGTAGGAGCCTCTCGTGGTGACCCTCGCACCCCCATCTTTGAGGGGTGTTCTCCTTCCCCCCTGCTGCCCTCTGTTGCCTCTGCTGCTGCTGCCGACCTGCTTGGTCTTGAGTCGGTCTGCGCGGCGTCTGCCCCTAGCGGGAGACGCCGCCCTGGCAGGGGCAAGGGGGGCAAGGGCGCGGGTGGACCTGGCGGGGGCGGTGGAGGTGGCGGTGGAGGCGGCGGAGGGAGTGCGAGTGGCGGTGGGAGTGGTGCCGAGGGCGGTGGTGGCGGTGTCAGCAGCGGAGGAGGAGGCGGTGGCGGCGGCAGCGGTGGGAGCGGAGGCAGCGGTGGTGGTGGAGGTGGAGGCGGCGGTGGCGGAGGAGGTGGAGCTGGTCGGGGTGGTGCCCCGCAGCGTAGCGGCTCTGGTGGTGGCCAGCGTCAGCAGCAGCAGCAGCAGCAGCGTTCGCGGGACATCCCCCCGCCCCAGCAGCTCCGTGAGTGGTACACGCAGCGTCAGCGGGGTGGGGTTTTTGGTCCGTGCACCTACGTCCTTCGTTCCGGCGACCGCGCGGGTGAGCAGTGTGGGGGTGCCCACCCCACCCAGCGCTGCTTTGGCCGCCTGACGGACGCTTGGCGTCAGCAGTTCCCTGAGGCTAGTGAGATTCCCCGTTGGGGAGAGCTGTCTAGGGCTGGCGTAGCTATCTTTGATCTTGACTTTGATGCTATCCTTGCTGCCATGTATGCTGTGACTATTAGTGAGGAGGGTGACTGTTACCGGTGTTTCCCGCCCGACCCGGGCATTGGTACTGCTGCGCCAGGTACTTCTGCGGCTGCTGCTCTAGGTGCCAGTGCGTCTGCACTCTCAGGTACTGGTGAGGCTGCGCTCTCAGGTACTGCGTCGGCTTCGGCCTCCCTCACCTTCACGCTTGACTCAGGGGCTTCTTGCTCCTTCTTTCGAGACCGCACCACACTCACGCCGCTTGGCCGGCCGGTTGCAGTCTCCCTGGCTGACCCCTCTGGGGGTCCTGTCCTCTCTCACTTCTCCACTGTCCTCCCGTGTCCGGCTGCCCCCTCGGGCACCTTGTCTGGTCTGTACCTCCCCTCGTTCTCGACGAACTTGGTGAGTGGTGCTGACCTGCAGGATGCGGGGGTTCACCAGTTTACTCCTGCGAGTCAGCGGGTGACCCACTGCTCGGACGCCCGCACAGGCCGACACCTGGCCACGTTTTCGCGTCGGCCGGGGTCGAGTCTCTACACCCTGACCACTGAGTCTCCTCCTGTCCCTGCGTCTGGCCAGGTAGCTGCGTCGGGTCAGGTGTTTGCTGCTGCGTCCAGGTCTGGTCCTGAGTCTGCCCCCTGCTCGTGTCGCCGCCTGTCTCAGGAGACTCTCCTGTGGCACCACCGTCTTGGCCACCCCTCCTTGCCTCGTCTTCGGGGCATGGCTTCCCGTGTCCTTGTCTCTGGTCTTCCCCGGTCTCTCCCTCCCCTTCCTTCGGGACCCGGACCTTCCTGTGTCCCCTGTGTCGAGGGGCGGCTCCGGGCTGCCCCTCACTCCTCCCAGTTTCCCCCGACAGAGGCTCCTCTGCAGACGCTTCACATGGACGTGTGGGGCCCGGCCCGCGTCCGTGGGCAGGGTCACGAGCGCTACTTCTTGCTGGTGGTTGACGACTACTCGCGTTACACCACAGTCTTCCCCTTGCGCAGCAAGGGTGATGTCACTGAGGTGTTGATCGACTGGATCCGCGCAGCTCGTCTCCAGCTCAGGAGGAGCTTCGGCTCGGACTTTCCTGTTCTGCGTCTGCACTCTGACCGAGGTGGAGAGTTCTCCTCTGGCCTTCTGCGAGCCTACTGTCGTGCACGAGGCATCCGCCAGACCTTTACGCTTCCGGACTCTCCACAGCAAAATGGGATTGCTGAGCGCCGCATTGGCATGGTCATGGACGTCGCTCGTACGTCCATGATGCATGCGGCTGCCCCCCATTTTCTGTGGCCGTTTGCGGTTCGGTACGCGGCGCATCAGATCAACCTTCACCCCAGGGTCTCCCGACCGGAGACCTCCCCAGCTCTGCTGTGGACGGGGAAGGTCGGCGATGCGTCTGCGTTCCGTGTCTGGGGATCTCGGGCGTTTGTCCGCGACTTGTCTGCGGACAAGCTGTCCCCTCGTGCTGCTCCCTGTGTCTTCCTCGGCTTCCCCCCTGACGCCCCAGGGTGGCAGTTCTACCACCCCTCCTCTCGTCGTGTTCTGTCCTCCCAGGACGTCACGTTCGACGAGTCAGTCCCCTTCTACCGCCTCTTCCCCTACCGCACTCCTTCCCTCCCCCCGCCACCGCACTTCCTTGTGCCAGGTCCCCCCCCGGTAGACCCCCTTCCCCCTCAGGGTCCTGCCCCTTCAGGTGTGTCCCAGGTAGACGCAGTCGAGCCGGTCGAGGTTGCTGGTGACTCTGGTCCTGCTGCGGGTGCTGAGCCTGGGGGTGCTGACTCTGGGGGTGCTACGCGTGGGGGTGCTGAGCCTGGGGGTGCGGAGTCTGGGGGTGCTGAGCCTGGGGGTGCTGCGACTGGGGGTGCTGAGCCTGGGGGTGCGGAGTCTGGGGGTGCTGAGCCTGGGGGTGCTGCGACTGGGGGTGCTGAGCCAGGGGGTGCTGCGTCTGGAGCTGCTGAGCCTGGAGCTGCGGAGCCTGCGGCCACTGGACCTCCCCTTGTGGCGTCTGGCGGTGCGGGACCTGGCGGTTCTCCGGGTGCTTCGCCTCGGCAGGAGCCCCTCTCTCCACAAGAGCTGCGCGAGTGGTTTGCTCGCCGCTGGAGACGTACTGCTGGAGCCGGAGCTCCTTCGACTGCTGAGGGTACTTGTGCCGCTGGTCCCGGAGCTGCTGGGCCTTCGGGTCCGCCTGGAGCTGGAGCTGCTGCGGGTGTTGGTGCTGCTGGTGCTGCTGGAGGTCCTGCCCCTGGAGGTGCTGTTGGCGCTGGTGCTGCTGCTGAGGGTGCTGTCCCTGCTGTGTCTGGAGTCGCCGCGCGGCCTCGGCCGTACTTCGTTCCACTCCTACAGCAGGTTCTTGGTCTTTCTCCTCCTGCAGCGTGTCCACCGCCTGTTCAGTCACAGTCCCAGTTAGAGCCCGCCTCCCCACTTCCTGCTCCCTCTCCTTACACTGGTCCCACTGGAGGTCTTGCTGAGCGTCGTGAGCCTGCGTCTCGTCCTGCGTCGCCTGTTCGTGCTGCTCGCGCTAGTGGTCGCGGTTCGCGTCAGCGTCCTCCTCCTGTCCCTGGCACGCACCGGATGTCTTTGCGTCCGTCCACTGCTCCTCTGCGTGCCCCTTTGCCTTCTCCTCCTGAGTCCTCTCTTCCTGCACTTACCGACCCAGAGTCCGACTCTCTTCGTGCTACCAGTCCTACTGTCACACGTCTCCTTGCTACTGTCGTCACTGACCCCTCTTTTGTGTCCACTGCTGCGTCTGCTCTTGTTGCTGAGCTCGTCGACTTTGCTGCTCACTGTCGTCTAGACTACGCTGCCGGTCTTGTTGCTGAGTCTGCGTCTGTCTGTCCTCCGTCCGTCGGGGGTGAGTGTGCTCTTGGCACGGACGTCCTTGAGGACAGGCAGGAGGAGTTCCAGTGTCTGGCTGCTGCTTCACCTCATCTCGCGTCCGTACTACTTGCCCCTGAGGGAGACCCGGATGCACTAGACATCCCGACTCCGCGCTCTTACGCGGAGGCCGTAGAGGGTCCCTACTCCTCTCAGTGGCAGGCAGCTATGGATGCAGAGATGGCGTCCTGGAAGTCCACAGGCACCTACGTTGACGCGGTTCCCCCTCCTGGGGCGAACATCGTCAGTGGCATGTGGATCTTCAGGGTGAAGCGGCCGCCGGGCTCTCCACCTGTCTTCAAGGCGCGGTACGTCGCTCGTGGCTTCAGTCAGCGGCAGGGAGTTGACTACTTTCAGACCTTCTCTCCCACCCCGAAGATGACCACTCTTCAGGTGCTGCTGCACATAGCCGCTCAGCGCGACTACGAGCTCCACTCTCTTGACTTCAGCACTGCTTTCTTGCAGGGTAGCCTGCACGAGGAGATCTGGCTGCGCCGTCCACCTGGCTTCACTGGGACTTTCCCTCCTGGCACCCAGTGGAGCCTCCGACGGCCAGTCTACGGTCTCCGCCAGGCACCGCGTGAGTGGTACGACACACTGAGGACTACGCTTGCGGCTCTTGGGTTTGCTCCCTCTACTGCTGACCCGTCGTTGTTTCTGCGCACCGACACTTCTTTGCCGCCGTTCTACATCCTCGTGTACGTCGACGACTTGGTCTTTGCCACAGCTGACACTGCTGGACTAGCCTACGTGAAGTCCGAGCTGCAGAAGAGACACACGTGCACAGACCTGGGTGAACTGCGCAGCTACCTTGGCTTGCAGATCACTCGGGACAGAGCACGCCGCACCATTACCTTGACTTAGTCACACATGGTGCAGCAGGTCCTTCAGCGCTTCGGCTTCACGTACTCCTCGCCTCAGGCCACTCCTCTGCCTACTCGCCACTCGCTCTCAGCTCTGCCTTCGGATGAGTCCGTAGAGTCGAGTGGCCCGTACCCAGAGCTTGTTGGTTGCCTCATGTACCTGATGACCTGCACACGACCTGACCTTGCATACCCTCTTAGCATTCTTGCACGCTATGTTGCTCCTGGGAGACACCGACCAGAGCACATGGCTGCAGCGAAGAGGGTGTTGCGCTACTTGTGCAGTACGTCGGGCATGGGGCTAGTGCTTGGAGGTCGGAGTCCAGTGGTGCTCACTGGGCACGCGGACGCTTCTTGGGCTGACGACCAGGCTACGCAGCGGTCGTCGCAGGGTTACACCTTCAGTCTTGGTTCCGGCTCTGTCTCGTGGCGGGCTACTCGCTCGTCCTCTGTTCTCGGCTCCAGTTGTGAGGCTGAGATCTACGCCGGGGCCATGGCTGCACAGGAGCTTCGCTGGCTCACCTACCTGCTGACTGACCTTGGAGAGCCGCCTCGTTCTCCTCCAGTGCTGTACGTAGACAACAAGGCCATGCTGGCCTTGTGTCGAGAGCAGCGCTTGGAGCACAGAACGAAGCACATTGCTCTCCGTTACTTTCTTGCTCGTGAGCTGCAGCAGCGTGGTCAGTTGCGACTTGCGTACGTGGCCTCTGAGGCCAACACTGCTGATGTGTTCACCATGGCACTTCCGCCTTGTGACCATCAGCGCTTCTGCACTCAGCTGGGTCTTGTACCTGTCTTGCCTCACTTGCTCTCCTCTTGACCTTGCTTGTACTGTCACATATATATACCTGCTCTTGCTTGTCTAGCTCTATATATATATGTGCACTCCTGCATGTGAACTGGCCTTGTGGCCTTGTCGTTGTGCTCGGACTGTGTGGTGACTTTGTGATCCACCCTGAGCTTGCTGTTCTTTGCGTGACTGGTCTTGTGACCCCTTGTTCTCCCCCACTTTGCCTATGGGGGTGTGTCAGAACATATATATAGCTTATGCTGTTGTGTAGGCTATAGTGGGGTATCCCATAGGGGGTACAACCCAATTAGGGTTTGCTATATGTACTCACTTCATTCATAGTTCATTCATTCTCGTTCTCATTCTCACAAAGTGTTGAAGTAGAGGTGTTGTAATTGCGGAAACGTTGTAATATCAGAGTTACTTGAACCACCTTTTACTGGTATGTGAGAACAAGATAAGTTGAATAATAGCAAAGAGATACAAGCCTTTTATATGATTACAAAGGAATATGGGAAGTTCTATTTTAACTGTTTTTGCTGTTGCGGTTCGATACAGTGCCGACTCGGGTAACTGCTTGTCAGAACATTATAGCTCATGCATATTGTGTAGGCTATAGTGGGGTAGTCCATAAGGGGTACAACCCAATTAGGGTTAGTACTTGTACCCAATTCATTCATAGTTCATCCATTTTCCTTGTTTCTTCTCATGGTATCGAGCAGGTTCCCTAACGGGAACGATTCCTAGGGCCCACCACTACGAGTTTTTTTTTCTTGCCCGGAGCGCACTTCGCTCCGGCCCGAGTCGCGCCCGGTGTGCTCTCATCACCGTCGCACCCTCACTAGGCCCCTCACGGCCCCCTAGCGCCGCCCTTAGCGGGCCCGTCGCACTGCCCTTCGCGGCCGCGTCGCGCCGCCCTTTCGCGGCCCCGTCGCGCCGCCCTTCGCGGCCGCGTCGCGCCGCCCTTTCGCGGCCCCGCCGCGCCGCCCCTTTCGCGGCCCCGTCGCCGCCCTACCTGCGGCCTCGTCGCCGCCCCTTTCGGCGGCCCCGTCGCCGCCCTACCTGCGGCCTCGTCGCCGCCCTACCTACGGCCCCGTCGCCGCCCTACCTGCGGCCCCGTCGCCGCCCTACCTGCGGCCCCGTCGCCGCCCTACCTGCGGCCCCGTCGTCGCCCTCCCCTGCAACGGCCTCGGTGCCTACTCCTACGGCCCCGGCCCCTGCTCCTACGACCCCGGCGCCTACTCCTACGGCCCCGGCGCCGCCCTTCCCGGCTCCGACGCCGCCTCCCACCGGCCCCTCCGCCGTCCCTGATCAGGAGCCGCAGCCGCCAAGCCGCCCAGCGACCGAGCCGCCGGGCCGCCGAACCGCCCAGCAGCCGAGCCGCCGGGCCGCCGAGCCGCCCTGCTGCCGAGCCACCCGAGCCGCCGAGCCGCCCTGCCGCCGAGCCACCCGAGCCGCCCAGCAGCCGAGCCGCCCAGCAGCCGAGCCGCCCAGCAGCCGAGCCGCCCAGCCGCCGAGCAGCCCAGCAGCCGAGCCGCCGAGCCGCCAAGCAGCCGAGTCGCCGAGCCGCCCTGCAGCCGAGCCGCCCAGCCGCCGAGTCGCCGAGCCGCCCTGCAGCCGAGCCGCCCGAGCCGCCCTGTCCGGTAAGAGCAGCGCCTCTCTCACAGCACTGCTCTCACCCTACTGTTTGCGCTACTAGTCTACTGCTGTCATGGCTACCCCTAGTGTCCTCGCTTTTGACGCTGAGGGTCGGGCCATTGACTTTGAAGTCTGGATAGATGACCTGCAGCTTTTCTTACAGTGCGATAGGGCAGACGGCCTCTCTCTCTTTGACCTCACTTCTGGTGCCTCTCCTGCCCCCGCTGCTGATGCTGACGCCACTGTTCGCTCACAGTGGGCCACGCGCGATGCTGCTGCACGTCTTGCTGTGCGTCGCCACCTGCCTACCTCTGAGCGTGCGCACTTTAGCCAGTACAAGAGTGCTCAGACCTTGTACGACGCTGTAGTTGCACGCTACTCCTCCCCTGCCACTGCTGCACTGAGCCGCCTCATGCTACCGTACCTCTTCCCTGACCTTGCTGCCTTTCCCACAGTCGCTGACCTCATTACGCACCTCCGCACTAGTGACACTCGCTACCGCGCTGCGCTTCCTGCTGAGTTCTGCGCCAAGAACCCCCCCCCCATGTACATCACCCTCTACTACATAGCCACCCGTCTCCCTGACTCCCTTCGCGTAGTCAGGGACCACTTCCTCTCGGTTTGCCCCACCACTCTCACTGTTGACCTCCTCGAGAAGGCCCTCCTAGCAGCAGAAAAGAGCATAGTCGCTGTAGGAGCCTCTCGTGGTGACCCTCGCACCCCCATCTTTGAGGGGTGTTCCCCCTCCCCTCTTTTGCCCTCTGTTGCCTCTGCTGCTGCGGCCGACCTCACTGGTTTGGAGTCGGTTGGGGCAGCGTCTACCCCTAGCGGGAGACGCCGCCCTGGCAAGGGCAAGGGGGGCAGGGGCGCTGGAGGAGCTAGCGGGGGCGGTGGAGGCGGCGGTGGGGGCGGTGGAGGGGGTGGGGGTGGCGGTGGGGGTGGTGGCGGGGGTGGAGGTGTCGGTGGCGGCAGTGGAGGCGGAGGCGGCAGCGGCGGTGGCGGAGGGAGCGGAGGTGGCGGCGGTGGAGGAGGAGGCGGCGGAGGAGGTGGAGCTGGTCGGGGTGGCGCTGCGCAGAGGGTCGGCTCCGGTGGTGGTCAGCGCCAGCAGCAGCAGCAGCAGCAGCGCAATCGTGACATCCCCTCCCCTCAGCAGCTCCGTGAGTGGTACACTGCACGCCAGAGGGGTGGGGGTACTGGTCCGTGCACCTACGTCCTGCGCACCGGCGACCGCGCTGGTGAGCAGTGCGGGGGTGCGCACTCCACCCAGCGCTGCTTTGGCCGCCTGACGGACGCTTGGCGTCACCAGTTCCCTGAGGCCACTGAGATCCCCCGCTGGGGTGAGCTGTCTAGGGCGGGTGTAGCTGTCTTTGACCTTGACTTTGATGCTATTCTTGCTGCCATGTATACTGTGACTATTAGTGATGAGGGTGACTGTTACCGGTGTTTTCCGCCCGACCCGGGCATTGAGACTGCTGCTCTAGGTACTGGTGAGGCTGCTGCTCTAGGTGCTAGTGAGGCTGCTGCTCTAGGTGCGTCTGCTCCCTCAGGTGCTGGTGAGTCTGCTCTCTCAGGTTCTGCGTCGGCTTCGGCCTCCCACACCTTCACCCTTGACTCGGGGGCTTCTCGCTCCTTCTTTCGAGACCGCACCACACTCACGCCGCTTGGCCGGCCAGTTGCGGTCTCTCTGGCAGACCCCTCTGGGGGTCCTGTCCTTGCTCACTTCTCCACTGTCCTCCCGTGTCCGGCGGCCCCCTCTGGCACCCTGTCTGGTCTTTACCTCCCCTCGTTCTCTACGAACTTGGTGAGTGGTGCTGACCTACAGGATGCGGGGGTTCACCAGTTCACTCCTGCGAGTCAGCGGGTGACCCACTGCACGGACGCTCGGACAGGCCGACACCTGGCCACGTTTACACGTCGGCCAGGGTCGAGCCTGTACACACTGACCACTGCGTCTCCTCCAGTCCCTGCGTCTGGTCAGGTAGCTGCGTCGGGTCAGGTGTTTGCTGCAGCGTCCAGGTCTGGTCCTCAGTCTGCCCCCTGCTCGTGTCGCCTCCTGTCTCACGAGACTCTCCTCTGGCACCACCGCCTTGGTCACCCCTCCCTGCTTCGTCTCCGGAGCATGGCCTCCCGTGTCCTTGTCTCTGGTCTTCCCCGGTCCCTCCCTCCCCTTCCTCCGGGGCCTGGCCCTACCTGCGTCCCCTGTGTCGAGGGACGGCAGCGGGCTACCCCTCACTCCTCCCAGTTTCCTCCGACAGAGGCCCCGCTGCAGACGCTTCACATGGACGTGTGGGGCCCGGCCCGCGTCCGTGGACAGGGTCACGAGCGCTACTTCCTGCTGGTGGTTGACGACTACTCGCGTTACACCACAGTCTTCCCCTTGCGCAGCAAGGGTGATGTCACTGAGGTGTTGATCGACTGGATCCGTGCAGCTCGTCTCCAGCTCAGGCGGAGCTTCGGCTCGGACTTTCCTGTTCTGCGTCTGCACTCTGACAGAGGCGGAGAGTTCTCCTCTGGCCTTCTGCGAGCCTACTGTCGTGCACGAGGCATCCGCCAGACCTTCACGCTTCCGGACTCTCCACAGCAAAATGGGATTGCTGAGCGCCGCATTGGCATGGTCATGGACGTCGCCCGTACGTCCATGATGCATGCGGCTGCCCCCCATTTTCTGTGGCCGTTTGCGGTTCGGTACGCGGCGCATCAGATCAACCTTCAGCCCAGGGTCTCCATGCCGGAGACCTCCCCAGTTTTGCTGTGGACGGGGAAGGTTGGCGATGCGTCTGCGTTCCGTGTCTGGGGATCTCGGGCGTTTGTCCGCGACTTGTCTGCGGACAAGCTGTCCCCTCGTGCTGCTCCTTGCGTCTTCCTGGGTTTCCCCCCTGACGCCCCAGGGTGGCAGTTCTACCACCCCACCTCCCGCCGTGTTCTGTCCTCCCAGGACGTCACGTTCGACGAGTCGGTCCCCTACTACCGCCTCTTCCCCTACCGCACTCCGTCCCTCCCCCCGCCACCGCTCTTCCTTGTACCAGGTCCCCCCCCGGTAGACCCCCTCCCCCCTCAGGGTCCTGCCCCTTCAGGTGTGTCCCAGGTAGACGCTGTTGAGCCTGTCGAGGTCGCTAGTGACTCTGGTGCTGCTGAGGGTGCTGAGCCTGGGGGTGCTGACTCTGGGGGTGCTGAGCGTGTGGGTGCTACGCCTGGGGGTGCTGAGCCTGGGGGTGCTGAGTCTGGGGGTGCTGAGTCTGGGGGTACTACGACTGGGGGTGCTGAGCCTGGGGGTACTACGCCTGGAGGTGCTGAGCCTGGGGGTGCTGCATCTGGGGGTGCTGAGCCTGGGGGTACTACGCCTGGAGGTGCTGAGCCTGGGGGTGCTACGCCTGGTGGTGCTGTGCCTGGCGGTTCTCCGGGTGCTCCTTCTCGCCGGGAGCCACTCTCTCCCCAGGAGCTGCGTGAGTGGTTTGCCCGGCGCTGGAGGCGAGCTGCTGGAGCTGGAGGTGCTGCGGGTACTGGAGGTTCTGTTGCTGCTGAGGGAGCTGGTGCCACGGGTCCCGGAGGTGCTCGTACTGGGAGTACTGGAGCTGCTGGACCTGCGGGTACTTCTGGAGCTGGAGTTGCTGCGGGTGTTGGCGCGGAGGCTACTGCTGTCGGTCCTGGAGGCGGTCCTGCTGGGGGTACTACTGGTGCTGCTGGGGGTTCTGGAGCTGGAGCTGCTACGGGTGCTGGTGCTGTCCCTCCTGTGTCTGGAGTCGCCGCGCGGCCTCGGCCGTACTTCGTTCCGCTCCTTCAGCAGGTTCTTGGTCTCCCGCCTTCCACTGGTCCTCCTCCTCCCTTAGAGTGTCCACAGCCTGTCCCGTCGCAGTTACAGTTACAGCCGGCCTCCCCACTGCCTGCTCCCTCTCCCTACACTGGTCCTACTGGAGGTCTTGCTGAGCGTCGTGAGCCTGCGTCTCGCCCTGCGTCGCCTGTCCGTGCTGCTCGCACTAGTGGTCGCGGTTCGCGTCAGCGTCCTCCTCCTGTCCCTGGCACGCACCGGATGTCTCTGCGTCCGTCCACTGCTCCTCTGCGTGCCCCTTTGCCTTCTCCTCCTGAGTCTTCTCTTCCTGCTCTTGCCGACCCGGAGTCGGACTCTCTTCGTGCTGCCAGTCCTACTGTCACGCGTCTCCTTGCTACTGTTGTCACTGACCCTTCCTTTGAGTCCACTGCTGCGTCTGCCCTAGTTGCTGAGCTCGTCGACTTTGCTGCTCGCTGTCGCCTAGACTACGTCGCCAGTCTTGTTGCTGAGTCTGAGTCTGTCTGTCCTCCGTCCGTCGGGGGTGAGTGTGCCCTTGGCACGGACGTCCTTAAGGACAGGCAGGAGGAGTTCCAGTGCTTGGCCGCTGCTTCACCTCATCTCGTGTCCGTACTGCTTACCCCTGAGGGAGACCCGGATGCACTTGACATCCCGACTCCGCGCTCTTACACGGAGGCGATAGAGGGTCCCTACTCCTCTCAGTGGCAGGCAGCTATGGACGCAGAGATGGCTTCCTGGAAGTCCACAGGCACCTACGTTGACGCTGTTCCCCCTCCTGGGGCGAACATCGTCAGTGGCATGTGGATTTTCAGGGTGAAGCGACCGCCGGGTTCTCCGCCTGTCTTCAAGGCGCGTTACGTGGCTCGTGGCTTCAGTCAGCGGCAGGGAGTTGACTACTTTCAGACCTTCTCTCCCACCCCGAAGATGACCACTCTTCGGGTACTGCTGCACGTAGCTGCTCACCGTGACTACGAGCTACACTCTCTTGACTTCAGCACTGCTTTCTTGCAGGGCAGCCTGCACGAGGAGATCTGGCTGCGTCGCCCACCTGGCTTCACTGGGTCTTTTCCTCCTGGCACCCAGTGGAGCCTACGGCGGCCAGTCTACGGTCTCCGCCAGGCACCGCGTGAGTGGCACGACACACTGAGGACTACACTTGCGGCTCTTGGGTTTGCTCCCTCTACTGCCGACCCGTCGCTGTTTCTGCGCACCGACACTTCTTTGCCGCCGTTCTACATCCTCGTGTACGTCGACGACTTGGTCTTTGCCACAGCTGACACTGCAGGACTAGCCCACGTGAAGTCCGAGCTGCAGAAGAGACACACGTGCACTGACCTGGGTGAACTGCGCAGCTACCTTGGCTTGCAGATCACTCGGGACAGAGCACGCCGCACCATTACCCTGACTCAGTCACACATGGTGCAGCAGGTCCTTCAGCGCTTCGGCTTCACGTACTCCTCGCCTCAGGCCACTCCTCTGCCTACTCGCCATTCGCTCTCAGCTCTGCCTTCGGATGAGTCCGTAGAGTCGAGTGGCCCGTACCCAGAGCTTGTTGGCTGCCTCATGTACCTGATGACCTGCACACGACCTGACCTTGCATACCCTCTTAGCATTCTTGCACGCTATGTTGCTCCTGGGAGACACAGACCGGAGCACATGGCTGCAGCGAAGAGGGTGTTGCGCTACTTGTGCAGTACGTCGGGCATGGGGCTGGTGCTTGGAGGGCAGAGTCCAGTGGTCCTTACTGGGCACGCAGACGCTTCTTGGGCTGACGACCAGGCTACGCAGCGGTCGTCACAGGGTTACACCTTCAGCCTTGGTTCCGGCTCTGTTTCGTGGCGGGCTACTCGCTCGTCTTCTGTTCTCGGCTCCAGTTGTGAGGCTGAGATCTACGCAGGAGCCATGGCTGCACAGGAGCTTCGCTGGCTCACCTACCTGCTGACTGACCTCGGAGAGTTGCCTCGTTCTCCTCCAGTGCTGTACATTGACAACAAGGCCATGCTGGCCTTGTGTCGGGAGCAGCGACTGGAGCACAGAACGAAGCACATTGCTCTCCGCTACTTTCTTGCTCGTGAGCTGCAGCAGCGTGGTCAGCTGCGTCTTGCGTACGTGGCCTCTGAGGCCAACACTGCTGATATCTTCACCAAGGCGCTTGCGCCTTGTGACCATCAGCGCTTCTGTACTCAGCTGGGCCTTGTGCCTACCTTGCCTCACTTGCTCACCTCTTGACCTTGCTTGTACTGTTACATATATATATACCTGCTCTTGCTTGTCTAGCCTTTTTTATATATATGTACTCCTGGATGTGAACTGGCCTTGTGGCCTTGAACTTGTGCTCGGAATGTGTGGTGACTTTGTGATCCACCCTGAGCTTGCTTTGCTTTGCTTTGCTTGACTGGTCTTGTGACCCCTTGTTCTCCCCCACTTTGCCTATGGGGGTGTGTCAGAACATTATAGCTCATGCATATTGTGTAGGCTATAGTGGGGTAGTCCATAAGGGGTACAACCCATTTTCCTTGTTTCTTCTCACTGCTCACTAACGAGTCAGTTATGTGTCCTTGCTGTCGCACTGTACGTTTCGTCAAGTCAAAGGTCGGAGACCTTTGATCTTCGCGTAACCTCTGACGGTTGCTTTGGTTGACTCGAGTGTTTCTTCGCTGTAGTCAGCTCCGTTTCGTGTCGAAGCTTCGATACGACAGAAGCGTTAAATTACTTGTTTCCAACAAAAAAATATACGGTATATGTTTTCCTAGTTTGCTAGGCTATTGTGAGTTGCCTAGTATAGGGTATACATATACCCTCGACATTTCTACTCGTATCCCCTCCCCTTCTACTCCATTCATCATTCCGCTATACTTTAAGATGGTATCAGAGCTAGGAAACTTCCTAGGCCTAACCTGCATCATAGTCCTAGAGCTTGTCCCTCCCTCCTTACTCCCTCTTGTCCGATATATATGCCTTAGCATATGTAGACTGTAGTGGGGTAGACACTAAGGGGTACAGGTTTCATATTTGTCTCTCACACTTTCCTAGTTCATTCATTCCTGTTGATTCTCACATGGTATAGAGCGGGTTCCCTCATGGGACCGTTCCTTCCTAAGGGCCCACCATAACAATTTTTTTTTAGCTGCCCGAAGCGAGTCTCACGCCCTGCCCTAATTTTTTTTTTCGCGGCCCCTACGTGGCCCCTTCGTCGCCTAGCGCGCCCCTACGCGGCCCCTACGCGGCCCCTACGCGACCCCTACCCGGCGCCTAGCGCGCCCCTAAGCGGCCCCTACGCGGCCCCTACACGGCCCCTACGCGGCCCCTACGCGGCCCCTGCGCCGCCCCTACGCGGCCCCTACGCGGCCCCTACGCGGCCCCTACGTCGCCCCTACACGGCCCCGTCGCGGCCCCGTACCTGACCTGCCCCGGCCCCGACCCTGTCGCGGCCCCGTCCCTGACCTGCCTCGGCCCCTACGCGGCCCCTACGCGGCCCCATACGCGGCCCCTACGCGGCCCCTACGCGGCCCCTGCGCCGCCCCTACGCGGCCCCTCCGCGGCCCCTACGCGGCCCCTACGCCGCCCCTCCACGGCCCCGTCGCGGCCCCGTCGCGGCCCCGTCGCGGCCCCGTACCTGACCTGCCCCGGCCCCGTACCTGACCTGCCCCGGCCCCGACCCTGTCCCGGCCCTACCCCGGTCCCGTCGCGGCCCCGTCCCGGACCTGCCCCGGCCCCGACTCTGTCCCGGCCCTGTCACGGCCCCGACCCAGTCCCGGACCTGTCGCTGCCCTGCCCCGGCCCTCCCTCGGCTCCGCCCCTGGTAAGAGCATAGCAGGGCCGAGCCGCGCTGCCGAGCCGCACTGCTTTGCCGAGCCGCCCTGCCGAGTCGCGCTGTCCTGCCTAGCTCAGTTGCACTGCTGCCGCTGCTAGTCTGCTGCTGCTCCTATCATGGCTAGTCCTAGTCTTCTTACCTTTGATGCTGAGGGTCGAGCAGTTGACTTCGATGTCTGGCTAGATGATCTGCAGCTTTTCCTTCATTGCGATAGCAAGGATGGTCTCTCACTGTTTGATCTTACGTCTGGCACCTCTACTGCCCCTGCTGCTGATGCTGACAGTACTGTTCGTTCGCAGTGGCTCACGCGCGATGCTGCTGCCCGCCTTGCTGTGCATAGTCACCTACCGTCTACTGAGCGCGCGCACTTTCGTCAGTACAAGAGTGCTAAGACTCTGTACGACGCTGTAGTTGCACGCTACTCTTCCCCTGCCACTGCTGCGCTTAGCCGCCTCATGCTACCGTACCTGTTCCCTGACCTCGCCGCTTTTGCCACAGTCACTGACCTCATTACGCACCTCCGCACTAGTGACACTCGCTACCGCGCTGCGCTTCCTGCTGAGTTCTGCGCCCAGACCCCCCCCCCCATGTACATCACTCTCTACTACCTAGTCACCCGACTCCCTGACACTCTTCGCTCGGTCAGGAACCACTTCCTCTCTCTTTGCCCTACCACCCTCACTGTCGACCTCCTCGAGGAGCGCCTCCTTGCAGCAGAGACTAGTATTACCGCTGTAGGAGCCTCTCGTGGTGACCCCCGTACCCCTTTCTTTGAGGGGTGCTCTCCCGTTCCTCTTTTGCCCTCCGTTGCCTCTGCTGCTGCTGTCGACCTTGTTGGCACCGAGTCGGTCAGCGCTGCGTCTGCTCCTAGTGAGAGGCGCCGCACCAGCAAGGGCAAGCGGGGCAAGGGCGCTGGAGGAGGTGGTGGGGGCGGCGGTAGTGGCGGTGGAGGCGGAGGAGGGGGTGGGGGTGGGGGTGGTGGCAGAGGTGGGGGCTTCGGTGGCAGCGGTGGAGGTGGAGGCGGCGGTGGCGGTGGCGGGAGGGGTGGAGGAGGCGGAGGCGGCGGCGGCGGAGGTGGAGCTGGTAGAGGCGGAGCTGTGCAGCGAGGACCCCAGCAGCAGCAGCGCTCTCGTGAGACCCCGTCGCCCCAGCAGCTTTGTGAGTGGTACGCGGGGCGCCAGGGGTCTGGGGGTGCTGGTCCCTGTACTTACGTCCTGCGCACCGGCGACCGCACTGGAGAGCAGTGTGGCGGCCTGCACGCCACCCAGCGCTGCTTCGGTCGCCTGACAGACGCCTGGCGTGCCCAGTTCCCGGACGCCACTGAGATCCCTCGTTGGGGTGATCTGCTCAGGTCGGGTGTAGCTATCTTTGATCTTGACTTTGATGCTATTCTTGCTGCCATGTATGCTGTGTCTATTAGTGCTGAGGGTGACTGTTACGTGTGTGTTCCGCCTGACCCTGGTATTGAGGCTGCTGCTCTAGGTGCTCGTGAGTCTGCTGCTCCAGGTGCTCGTGAGTCTGCTGCTCTAGGTGCTGGTGAGTCTGCTCTCTCAGGTACCGCGTCGGCGCAGGTCTTGCACACCTTCACCCTCGACTCGGGTGCTTCCCGCTCCTTCTTTCGAGACCGCACCACCCTTACGCCGCTCCGTCGGCCGGTTGCGGTCTCCCTTGCAGACCCCTCTGGGGGTCCTGTTCTTGCTCGCTACTCCACTGTCCTCCCGTGTCCGGCGGCCCCGTCCGGCTCCCTGTCTGGTCTCTACCTCCCCTCGTTCTCTACGAACTTGGTGAGTGGTGCTGACCTTCAAGATGCAGGGGTTGACCAGTTCACTCCTGCGAGTCAGCGAGTGACCCACTGCTCGTGTGCTCAGACGGGCCGCCACTTGGCCACGTTTACCCGTCGACCGGGGTCGAGCCTGTACACACTGACCACAGAGTCTCCCCCGGTTGCTGCGTCTGGTCAGGTAGCTGCGTCGAGTCAGGTGTTTGCTGCAGCGTCTCGGTCAGGTCCTGAGTCTGCCCCCTGCTTGTGTCGCCTCCTGTCCAACCAGACCCTCCTCTGGCACCACCTCCTTGGTCACCCCTCCTTGCCTCGTCTCCGAGGCATGGCCTCCCGTGTCCTTGTCTTTGGTCTCCCCCGGTCCCTCCCTCCCCTTCCCCCGGGGCCTGCCCCTACCTGCGTTCCCTGCGTCGAGGGGCGGCAGCGCGCCGCTCCTCACTCCTCCGAGTTTCGCCCGACAGAGGCTCCGCTGCAGACTCTCCACATGGACGTGTGGGGCCCAGCCCGCGTCCGTGGACAGGGTCACGAGCGTTACTTCCTGCTGGTGGTTGACGACTACTCGCGTTACACCACAGTCTTCCCCTTGCGCAGCAAGGGTGAGGTCACTGAGGTGTTGATCGACTGGATCCGCGTTGCTCGTCTCCAGCTCAGAGAGCGTTTCGGCTCGGACTTTCCTGTTCTGCGTCTGCACTCCGACAGAGGCGGAGAGTTTTCCTCCGACCTTCTGCGAGCCTTCTGTCGTGCGGAGGGCATCCGCCAGACGTTCACGCTTCCGGCCTCTCCACAGCAAAATGGGATTGCTGAGCGCCGCATTGGCATGGTCATGGATGTCGCTCGTACGTCCATGATCCATGCGGCAGCTCCCCATTTTCTGTGGCCGTTCGCGGTTCAGTACGCGGCGCATCAGATCAACCTTCAGCCCCGGGTCTCCCTGCCGGAGACCTCCCCTACTCTGCGGTGGACGGGGAAGGTTGGTGATGCGTCTGCGTTTCGTGTCTGGGGATCTCGAGCTTTCGTCCGAGACTTGTCTTCGGACAAGCTGTCCTCCCGTGCTGTTCCTTGCGTCTTCCTCGGCTTTCCCCCTGACGCGCCTGGTTGGCAGTTTTACCACCCCACCTCGCGTCGTGTTCTGTCCTCCCAGGACGTCACGTTTGATGAGTCGGTTCCGTACTACCGTCTCTTCCCCTACCGCACTGCCCCCCTCCCCCCCCCGCCGCTCTTCCTCACTCCCGGTCCCCCCCCGGTAGACCCCCTCCCCCCTCAGGGTCCAGCCCCCTCAGGTGTGTCCCAGGTAGATGCAGTCGAGCCTGTCGAGGTAGCTGCTGACTCTGGTGCGTCCGGGGGTGCTGAGCCTGGGCGTGCGGAGCCTGGGGGTGCTGGGTCTGGGGGTACTGAGCCTGAGCGTGCGGAGCCTGGGGGTGCTGGGTCTTGGGGTGCTGAGCCTGAGCGTGCGGAGCCTGGGGGTGCTGCTTCTGGGGGTGCTGAGCCTGGGGTTGCTGGGAGTGGGGGTGCGGAGCCTGCCGGTGCTGGACCTGGCGGTCCTTCGGGTGCTTTGTTGCGGCGGGAGCTTCCCTCTCCACAGGAGCTGTGCGAGTGGTTTGCTCGGCACTGGAGCCGTGCTGCTGGAGCTGGAGGTGCTGCCGGTGCTGGAGGTTCTGCTGCTGCTGGAGGTACTGGAGCTGGACGTGCTGCTGGAGCCGGTGCTGGAGCCACGGGTCCCGGAGGTGCTCGTACTGGAGGTACTGGAGCTACTGGGCCTGGTGGTGGAGCTACTGGTGGAGCTGGAGCTGGTGGTGCTGCTGGAGTGGGTGCTACTGGAGGTACTGGAGCCGGAGCTGCTGTGTCTGCCGGTGGTCCTGCTGGAGCTGGAGCTGCTGGAGGTCCTGGAGCTGGTGGGGCTGCTGGAGATGGAGCTGACGCTGGGGGTGCTGGTGTTGTCCCTGCTGGTTCTGGAGGTGCTACGCGGCCACGGCCGTACTTCGTTCCGCTCCTTGAGCAGGTTCTTGGTCTTCCGCCTTCTTCTAGTCCTGCTCCTTCCTTAGAGTGTCCTCCGCCTGTCCAGTCCGAGTCACAGTTACAGCTGGCCTCCCCTCTGCCTGCTCCTTCTCCCTACGCTGGTCCTACTGGAGGTCTTGCTGAGCGACGTGAGCCTGAGTCGCGTCCTGCGTCGCCTGTTCGCACTGCTCGCACTAGTCGTCGTGTTCCACGTCCGCGTCCTCCTGTAGTCCCGGGCACGCATCAGATGGCACTGCGTCCTTCCACTGCGCCACAGCGTGTCCCTTTGCCGTCTCCTCCAGAGTCCTCTCTTCCTGCTCTTGCTGACCCGGCGTCTGACTCCCTTCTTGCTGCCAGTCCTACTGTCACGCGTTTCCTAGCCACTGTTGTCACTGACCCTTCCTTTGAGTCCACTGCTGCGTCTGCCTTAGTTGCCGAGCTTGTCGACTTCGCTGCTCACTGTCGTCTAGACTACGCCGCTAGTCTTGTTGCTGAGTCTGCGTCTGTCTGTCCTCCGTCCGTCGGGGGTGAGTGTGCTCTTATCACGGACGTCCTTGAGGACCGACAGGAGGAGTTCCAGTGTTTTGCTGCTGCTTTACCTCATCTCGTGTCTTTGCTGCTTGCCCCTGAGGGAGACCCGGATGCACCAGACATCCCGACCCCGCGCTCTTACGCAGAGGCGATAGAGGGTCCTTACTCCTCTCAGTGGCAGGCAGCCATGGATGCAGAGATGGCTTCCTGGAAGTCCACAGGCACCTACGTTGACGAGGTTCCCCCACCTGGGGCGAACATCGTCAGTGGCATGTGGATTATCAGGGTGAAGCGGCCGCCGGGTTCTCCGCCTGTCTTCAAGGCGCGTTACGTGGCTCGAGGCTTCAGTCAGCAGCAGGGAGTTGACTACTTTCAGACCTTCTCCCCGACCCCGAAGATGACCACTCTTCGGGTTCTGCTGCACGTTGCTGCTCAGCGTGACTACGAGCTTCACTCCCTTGACTTCAGCACTGCTTTCCTACAGGGCAGTCTGCACGAGGAGATCTGGCTGCGCCGCCCACCTGGCTTCACTGGGTCGTTTCCTCCTGGTACCCAGTGGAGCCTCCGGCGGCTAGTCTACGGTCTCCGCCAGGCGCCCCGTGAGTGGCACGACACATTGAGGACTAAGCTTGCGGCTCTTGGGTTTGCTCCTTCCACTGCTGACCCGTCGCTGTTTCTTCGCACCGACTCTTTGCTGCCGCCGTTCTACATCCTCGTGTATGTCGACGACTTGGTGTTTGCTACAGCTGACACTGCTGGACTCGCCCACGTGAAGTCCGAGCTGCAGAAGAGACACACGTGCACAGACCTGGGTGAACTGCGCAGCTATCTTGGCTTGTAGATCACCCGGGACAGAGCACAGCGCACCATTACCCTGACTCAGTCACACATGGTGCAGCAGGTCCTTCAGCGCTTCGACTTCACGTACTCCTCGCCTCAGGCCACTCCTCTGTCTACTCGCCACTCGCTCTCAGCTCTGCCTTCGGATGAGTCCGTAGAGCCGAGTGGCCCGTACCCAGAGCTTGTTGGCTGCCTCATGTATCTGATGACCTGCACTCGACCTGACCTAGCATACCCTCTGAGCATCTTGGCACGCTATGTTGCTCCTGGGAGACACCGACCAGAGCACATGGCTGCAGCGAAGAGGGTGTTGCGCTACTTGTGCAGTACTTCGGGCTTGGGGCTAGTGCTTGGAGGGCGGAGTCCAGTGGTCCTCACTGGTCACGCAGACGCGTCTTGGGTTGACGACCTGGCTACGCAGCGGTCGTCACAGGGTTACACCTTCAGCCTTGGTTCCGGCTCTGTTTCGTGGCGGTCTACTCGCTCGTCTTCTGTTCTCAGCTCCAGCTGTGAGGCTAAGATCTACGCAGGGGCCATGGCTGCACAGGAGTTACGCTGGCTCACCTACCTGCTGACTGACCTGGGAGAGCCGCCTCGTTCTCCTCCAGTTCTGTACGTAGACAACAAGGCCATGCTGGCCTTGTGTCGGGAGCACAGACTGGAGCACAGAACGAAGCACATTGCTCTTCGCTACTTCCTTGCTCGTGAGCTGCAGCAGCGTGGTCAGCTGCGCCTTGCTTACGTGGCATCTCAGGCCAACACTGCTGATATCTTCACCAAGGCGCTTCAGCCTTGTGATCATCAGCGCTTCTGTACTATGCTAGGTCTTGTGCCTACTTGGCCTCACTTGCTTACCTCTTGACTTTCCTTGTACTGTGATCTATCTATACCTGCACTTGCTTGTTTACCTTTTGATATGAACTTGCATGTGAACTGGCCTTGTGGCCTTTGAACCTGTGCTCGGAATGTGTGGTGACGTTGTGATCCACCTTGAGCTTGCTTTGCTTTGCTTTGCTTGATTGGTCTTGTGACCCCTAGTTCTCCCCCACTTTGCCTATGGGGGTGTGTCCGATATATATGCCTTAGCATATGTAGGCTGTAGTGGGGTAGACACTAAGGGGTACAGGTTTCATATTTGTCTCTCACACTTTCCTAGTTCATTCATTCCTGTTGATTCTCACACCTCTAGCCAGTGAGCCGTCCTCAGCCCGCCGTGGCGACTCCCACCGTCCCTTTTCCCTAAGTCGCGCGACCCCACCCAGGCCCGTTTCCCTAGGATGCGACCTTAGTAGCAGCGCGCTCCCCGCTGTAGGCCACGCGGAACGAGGCCCGCCGTAGGCAGAGCGCGCCCCGCCGTTAGGCCGCGACCACGCACACGCGCAGCAGCCGCGCACGCAGTAACAACCGCACGCGCTGCAGTCGCTCGTGCAGCTACAGCCGTGCGCGTCACCACCATGCGCACAGCAATAACCGCGCGCGCAGCAAACGCACGCACCGGCGGCAGCTGCATGCGCCACTACCGCGGCCCACGAGTAGCAGGCGCACTTGCTACTACCACTTCTGCCAACTGCCAGCAGCTACACTAGCCGCCAGCATTAACAGCAGAGCTAGCCACAACAAGCAAGAGGCAAACAGAGCCAGCCAGCCTGCCTCCAGCATCTACGCTAGCTGCCAGCCAGCCAGCCGCCAGCAGCTACGCTAGCCGCTAGCCAGCCTGCCGCCAGCAGCTACGCTCGCCGCCAGCCAGCCTGCCGCCAGCAGCTACGCTTGTCGCCAACCCCTCGCAAGCGCCCACAGCAAATTCTAGCTGCTCGCAACCCCCTCTAGATGCCCATAGCAACTCCCAGCCCCTCCCAGCCCCCCCCAGTCGCCCACAACAACTCTCAGTCGCCCACCGCAACTTTCAGCTGCCCACAGCAACTTCCAGCCGCCCACAACCCCTCCCAACCGCCCACAGAACCTAATAGCCGCCCACAGTAGTGCTGGTAGTGCCAGCAGCACCAATAGTGACAACCACCAGCAATGCTCTCGGTGCGCCACCTCACTCCAAATGTATTGACTGTCTCGTACACACCTAGTACCATTGGCACCTACGGCAGCGGCTGGCGGCCGCAGTTGCTTCTCCTGGAGAGAATTAGGGCTAGTAACCTTCAAGTGACAAGCATTCATAGCTTTTCATACCTGGACCATCAGTCATAGTCTGGCTTTCTTCGCTCCGTCCGCTCCTACTCCGACCACTCCTAGCAGTTTTCTACTATCGGCGGGCGGCAGCCGCACTTCCACTCTCGGGCTCCAGCCGGTCCTAGCTCGAAGTTCCTCACTCTAGCCACTCGTGCTCTAGCCGTGCTAGCTCCAACCGTTTCTAGCACTAGCTAGGCGTCCTTTTTCACTCCTCGCTCCAGCCGCTCCTCGTGCCAGCCATTCCTAGCCTGGCGGTTCTAGCTGTTCCTACCTCCCAACCGTTCCTAGGCTGGTATCTTTTCCTTGTTGGTTCTTATTATCGCTCTAGCTGTCCCTAGCTCCAGCCGTGCCTTGCTCCAGTCACTCCGTCCTCCAGCCACTCCTAGCTCTAGCCGTCCCTTGCTCCAGCCGTACCTGGCTCCAGCCGTGCCTTGCTCCTGCCGCTCCTAGCTCCAACCACTCCTAGCTCCGGCCGTGCCTAGCTCCACCCGTGCTGTGCTCTAGGCGTTCCTAGCTCCAGATGCTTCCAGCTCCAGCCGCTCCTCGCTCCAGCTACTGCTAGCGCTATTAGTTCCTAGCCTAGCTACTCCTTGTTCTGGCCGTTTCTAGCACTAGCTACTCCTAGCTTGCCGCTCCTTCTCCCAGCTAGCCTTTACCATGGCGTCCATTAGGGCTTTGCAGCAGCAGGGACAGCAGCAGCGGCAGTGTCAGCAGTGGGAACCTCAGCAGTAGTGGCGCCCTCAGCAGCAGTGGTTGCCTGGTGGTCCGGGTAGCATTGGCTGCAGTAGTGGCCCAGCTAGCTGGGGGGCTCGTCGTGGTGGCCGCAACGTCGGCCCTTGCCAGTACCGGATCCTGAATGGCCCTGGTGCTGGCACTACATGCTGGCGTCCTGACCACTCTGCCCAGCGCTGCTACAGTCGCCTCGACGACCTCTATCGTGAGCGGTTTGGGTCTGAGTCGAGGCCACCGATCCGGCCCAGTCGGTCTCGTAGCAGTTACCCTGTATTTGGATGCTGCTTATTCTGTCACGTATGGATCTCTTGGCTTGCGTGTACCTAGTTTACGACCTTTGCCTACCAGTGTAGGCACCTGTGCTTTTAGTGTAGGTGTTTATGTAGTCACTAGTCCAGCCGTGACGATTGCTGTCGCGTCCCTCTCCTTCACACTGGAATCAGGCGCGTCCCAGTGTCTCTTCCGCGACCACACCACTGTCATACCTCTTTCGGCTCCAGTCCCAGTTGCCCTGGCTGATCCTACTTCAGGACCAGCAGTCGCTCGCAGCTCGACCACTCTCCCGTGCCCGGCTGTCCTTTCTGTTTTCCTCACTTGTCTCTACATCCCCTCGTTCTCTCAGAACTTGGTGGATGTTGGATACCTTCAGGACCATAGAATCAGAGTTACATTTCTTGCGCACGGGAGGACGGCGATCTGTACCGAAGCTTCCACCATAGCACTTCTTGCCACATTCATCAGGGAGACCCACTCAAGTCTCTTCATTTTGCACACTGCGTCCCACCAAGTAGTAGAGTCTGGTCAGGTTACTGCGTCCCTCCAGGTAGCCGAGTCCGGCCAGGTTCCTACGTCCCCACAGATTGCTGTGTCCGGTCTGGTTGCGATGTCTTGCTCTTGCTATTCACTCTCTCACTCGACAGTCTTGTGGCACCACCACCTTGGTCACCCGTCCATCCCACGCCTCCGCAGCATGGCTAGCCATCGTCTTGTCGCAAGTCTTCCGCGTGTCTTTGCGTCGCTCCTTCGTTCGCTTGCGCTGCCCTGCAATCCTTGCGTCGAGGGTCAGGTGTGCGCCACTCCTCACTCCTCCCTTTGTCCGACCACCGCTCCCTTCCAGACCCTCCACTTGGACGTCTGGGGCCCAGCCGCTCGTGCTGGGCCTGAGCGGGAGCGCTTCTTTCTCGTGGTCGTTGACAACTACTCCAGGTACACCACGGTGTTTCCTCTTGCAAAGAAGTCTGAGGTAACTTCTACGCTGATCCGGTGGCTCCTGGCCACTGAGGGCACTCGTGGTAGTCGTGTCCGTTGTCTCCACTCCGACCGTAGGTTTGAGTTCCGCTCCGGCATACTTGCTGGGTTCTGTGGCGAGCTGGGCATCACACAGTCCTGGACGCTTCCGGAGACCCCACAGCAGAATGGGGTTGCTGAGTGCCGCATTGGCTTGGTCATGGATATCGCCCGCATCTCCATGATCCATGCCCGTGTGCCCCATTTTCTATGGCCCTATGCAGTTCGCTACGCCGCCCACCAGCTGAACCTCTGGCCTCGTGTTTCACGACCAGGGGATTCACCGACCAGTCTTTGGACCCGGTCCCCTGGTGTTGCGTCGGAATTTCACGTCTGGGGCTGCAATTGGCTTGTCCGTGACACCTTTGCCGATAAGCTCTCTGCTCGAGCCATCCCCTGTGTCTTCCTTGGTTTCTCGGAGGACTCCTCTGACTTTGAGTTTTACCACCCGCCCCTCCACCGGTTCCTCGACACCCGTGACGTCCGTTTTGACGAGTCTGCGTCTTACTACACCCGGTACCCCTGTCAAGGTCTCCTAGCTCCCCCCCCTCCTCTTTTTCTCGCCCCCTCTCCTCCTCCTATTCCCGCTCCTCCAGTACCCCAGCCCCCACTGGTCCTGCCCAATCAGGTGTGTCTCACGCTACCCCTCTACCCTCAATCGCGCGTTAGTTAGCGTCTCCCTCCCCGTAGTCCTCCTCACAGTCCCCTCAGCTACCTTCGGCACTTCCGCGACATGTTACTGTGGACTCAGGGGGTCTTGGAGCTGGAGGTGCTGCCACTGGAGGTGCTCGTTCAGGGGGTGCTCGATCAGGGGGTGCTGGAGCTGGTGGTGCTTGCATTGGAGGTGCCGGAGCTGGAGTTGCTGGAGGTGCTAGCACTAGAGGTGCTAGTTCAGGAGGTGCTGGTCCTCAAGTTTCTGACCTTGGAGGTTGTGGTTCTGGGAGTGCTGGCACTGGAGGTGCTAGCTCTGAGGGGGTTGGAGCTCGAGGCACTTCTACTTCGATGCCTTCTTCGCCTTCCCACCGTCACGACACACGTTACCAGGTTGCTTGTAGGCGTGCGTGCAAGGAGCAGGAGAGGTTGGCGCAGGAGAGGCAGGAGCTGCAGCAGCTAGACCAGCAGGAGCAGCAGGAGGTGCAGCAGGAGCAGCAGCAGCGGTAGCCGCAACAGCAGCTGCAGCAGCAGTTGTTCCCACCCGTGAGTGGCCTTCGGGCCCTTGGTCTTCCCTCTTCTACTCCTGTGCGCACACTATCTCCTGCCTTCAGACCTACTTTTCCTCCTCCAAACGCGTCACCTGCTGTTTCCTCTTCTCCTTGGTCCCCATCTCCTCCTCCCGTTGTCCCGCACTCCCGCGTCCGTCCCTGTCCCCCGCGTGCTCATCCCTCGTCTTCTTTGACGAATCCGCACTGCACTCCTTTGTTCTAGTCGTCGTCGTTCTCCGCTTGGGTCTATTCTCCCGTCTCCTCCTGAGTCGTCTCTCCCTATCTCCTCTACTCCTTTCTCTTACTACTACCGTGGTGCTCTTCCTGTATTCCCGCGTGTTCTCACCTCTCTTGTCACCGACCCTTGTTCCTCTCCGTCGTCTGTCTCGGCTCTTACTACCGCTGTCGCTGACTTTGCTGCCACCCGCCACCTTGATTTCCCCACGCGTGTAGTGGCTGCTCCGCCTGCCCGTCCTCTGTCCGCCGGGGGTGAGATTGCCCTTGGCTGTGCCATCCTAGAGGACAGGCAGTTTGAGCTGGAGTTCTTGGCAGCCGCTTCTCCCTCTCTCTGTGCCATGCTGCTTTCACCTGAGGGAGACCCCGACGCCCTTGACATTCCGACTCCTCGCACGTACCGTGAGGCAGTGTCAAGGCAGTGGGCCTCTCAGTGGAAAGCAGCCATGGACTCAGAGATGGCGTCTTGCAGATCCACAGGCACCTACGTTGGCGCAGTCCCCCCTCACAGGGCAAACGAAATCGACGTCATGTGGATCTTCAAGGTGAAGCGGCCGCCTGGATCACCACCTGTCTTCAAGGCGCGCTATGTGGCTAGGGGCTTCAGTCAGCGTAAGGGAGTTGACTTCTTTAAAGACCTTTGCCCCGACCCCGAAGATGACTACTCTTCGGGTGTTACTTCACGTAGCAGCACAGCGAGACTACGAGCTGCACTCCCTCGACTTCTCCACTGCCTTTCTCTAAGGCCGCCTACACGAGGAAATTTGGCTGTGGCATCCTCTTGGCTTCACTGACAGTTTCCCTCCTGGGACCCAGTGGAGCCTGAGACGACCAGACTACGGTCTCCGCCAGGCGCCCTGTGAGTGGCACGAGACGCTACACACCACCCTAGCTGACCTCGGTTTCCACCCTTCGTCCGCCGACCCGTCGCTGTTTGTTCACAGAGGCTCCACTCCTTTCTTTGTCCTTGTCTACGTCGACGACTTGGTCTTCGCTACAGCTGACAGGGTTGCTCTGGCTGAGGTGAAGTTCGAACTTCAGAAGAGACTCACGTGCACTGAACTAGGTGAACTGTGCCGCTACCTTGGCTTGCAAATCACCAGGGACAGAGCCGCTTGCACCATTGCACTCTCACAGTCACACATGGTGCAGCAGGTCCTTCAGCGGTTCGGGCTTCAGTTCTCCACCACACAGCCCACTCCTCTTGCTGTCGACCACAGACTCACCGGCCTTTTTCCCGACGAGCCCTTTGAGTCTAGTGGTCCCTACGCATAGCTTGTGGGCTGCCTCATGTACCTGATGACTTGTACTTGTCCGGACCTCGCCTTTCCCCTCAGTGTTCTCTCTCGCTCTGTTGTGACTGGGAGACACCGTCCTGTGCAGTGGACGGCTGCTGTGAGGGTGGCAAAGTACTTGGCGACTACATCAGGCGTGGGGCTTGTGCTTGGAGGGACACAACCAGTTGTTTTGACCGATTACTGTGACTCTTTGTACACCGACGACGTGGAGACCCAGCGGTCTACTCAGGGGTACTGCTTTAGTTTGGGTGCTGGAGCTGTGTCGTGGAGGTCTGCTCGGTCATCATCTGTGGCACAGTCCAGCGCAGAGGCGGAGATCTACGCTGGTGCCATGTCTGTGCAGGAGCTTTGTTGGTTGACTTTCTTGCTCACTGGCCTTGGTGAGTGGCCCTGCTCTGCACCGACCTTGCTCACTAACAGCAAGGCCATGATCCTCCTTTGTCGAGAGCCTCGACTGGAGGGCAGAGTGAAGCACGTCGACGTGAGGTACTTTCTCCTGCGAGAGTTGTAGCGACGCAGCCAGGCTCTCTTGGACTTCGTGGCCTCAGCGGCTAACACTGCAGAAATTTTAACCAAGGCCATAGCACCTAGTTGTAAGAGACTAAGGACGGATTCTATGAAGATAAATGGCCGAAATATCTCAAAATCGTCAACTATAATTCTGGACAGAAAAGTTGTCGTCACAAGAAACGTCGTCAACAAAAAACACACTGTTATAATTCTCTTAAACTCGAGTATGTTTTATCCCTTGACCGTGGCTATCTTTCCCAATTTGAATCGTATCAAAATATGGAGTGTAAATTGAGCTATAAATTTCGGCGCACTAGGGGGTATGCTGCCATAGAAACTTAACTCAATCACAATTTACTCACAAGTTACCACACAAGAAAGTTAGAGTTGCAAGAACCAGGTAGAAGGGGATGAGGAGGACGAGAGGGAAGGTCCCTAGGGAGTCTTCAACCAAGGAAACCCCATACCACACAATTCCCCTCTCTATAGGCACCCCAACTTGGACATTTGTCACTTTCCCAACTTATGCCATCCACCTCACCTAACTTGGCCACACTTGCCAACCTGGTTTGGTTTCTCACAAACCACTTGGCATAATCTACAGTAGTAGTGACGAATTTTCCAACCCCCAAAAGTCTATACCCCATATTGGGTCACTCCGCAAATTCCTGTAGTCGCCGCATCTCAATCAAAACTTCGAACGATCATATATTTCTCGTTCTTCATCTGATCGTGACGATTCTTGGTTCGTCGGAAAGCTCTCGAGCAGAGGAGTCACTTCAGATATCTGCTCAAGCCAAATAACATTCACACACACTCAGATGAAGCCACACAAATATTCACATGACACAGCCTCTCGTGCCACGTCTCACAATCAGCCTCACCACTCCCAGATGAAGCCTTTGCCCATGTAGCTGTCGCATCCACACCAGCAAGCACCTCACCATGTGGCTGTTATGGCTGCTGCACCTTCTTGACTGCATTCAGGGCCCCATCAGTTGGCGCAGTCTCCTCTCCTCCCATAGTTGCTTTAGCCGTTGCTGCAGCCGCTGCCGTTGCTGGTGGTTTCCCATTCCAAGGGATGATGGGCAGCTGCCACAGATCCTTGATGCAGCTGTTCTTCTCCTCCAGATCCCACAACAACAGCTTCCCAAGCTTTGCACGGCAGCTGGTTGGGCCGAAGGTCACTTTGGCCTTGCTCTTCTGCAGCCGGCACACAGAAAGAAGGTTAGCGGACAAACCTTCAACCAACAGCACATTCCCCAGCCCTACAAGCCCCCCATTGGCTCCCATCACCTTGGCATTCCCAACACCAACCACAGGGAGAAAGGCACCTGAAGCGGCAGCCACAAACTTAATCTTTCCAAGGGGCTTTACCTCGTCAAGAAAATCTGCCAGTGGGGTCATGTGACTTGTGCAACCTGAATCTATCACCCAGTGAGTGAGGGGGTGCATCACAACCTTCCCAACTGAGCCCACATCACCCTCACTCCCTTTCACATCCTCAATCATGAGGAACATCCCAGGGTCGGCTTTACCGTGTGCACCATCACCTTGTGCACCTGAACCTTGCATAACGCCACCTCCTGCACGTTCACCACTTGGCGGCTTCATGCGTGGAGGCGCCCATCCCTCAGGCCGGCTGAAACACTTGAACAACGGGTGTCCAGCCTTCTTACAGTACCAGCACGCACCTTCCATTCGGGTACTCCCCCTGCCACCAGAGCTCCCATGCCCCTCATTATAGTCACTCTAGCTTCTCTCTCTGCCAAAGCCTCTCCTACGGCCTCGGCCTCTCCCACCCCCTCTTCCTCTGCTGCCACCTGCAGCTCCGTACCCCTCAGGAGTCTTATTGGCAGCACCATCTCCCGTGTGGCGCCTGCGGAAATTCTCCTGCAGAATCTGCTGCCGTAGCCACTCAGGCGTCCACTGATCCTGCTCAGTGTTGAGGGTGGGGATGAGGTTGTCCCACGAATTGTCGAGCAACGAGATGATCTTGGTGCACTGCTGCATCTGTGACACATTGCTGCCCGTCGCTGCCATACTTGCGTAGGTGTCCTTGATCTTGTCAAGGACCGGCTTCACATCATCGCCCGGTTGCATGGAGAGGGCAGCTAGCTCCTTCTCCAACACAATCACCATCGGCAGCGTGTTGGGCTAAATCACATCGCGCAGTAGCTTCCACGCCACTAAATCTTATGTGTTGGAACATGTCGTTGTTGACCGATTGAAGGATTAGGTCTTACAGCACCGCGCTCTTCTGAATCCACTGATCGCTGGCGTCGCCTTCCTCCGGCATCTTCTCTTCTCCCATTGCGATTTTCAGCAGCTTGTAGCGCTTGAAAAAAAAAAAAATCATCCGCTCGCTCCATTCCTCATAGTTGGAGCCATCCAATGCCTCAATCTTGGATGGTGGTGGCTCATTCCTCTTCTCAGCTGCATCTCCACTCCCTTGAGTCATCTCCTCTTCTCCTAAACACAGGTTTCAGATCCCCCCATGCTTTCCACACCGAAGTCTCACAATAGTTTCACAAGTGTCGGCGCCAACGAAATTTCGGCAGAGTTCCCCTTAGCGGAAGTCACATGCAACCTCTAGTACTCCACTTAGTCTTGTGAGAATATTGAACGAATGAATGAGTGAACTAGCAAGCAGGTGGGTAAAAGTAGAAAACCTAAAAGTGTTGTACCCTATATGAACTACCCCACTACAGCCTAGATAGACTATAGCATATAAGTTTGACACACCCCCATAGGCAAAGTGGGGGAGAACAAGTGGTCACAAGACCAGTCAAGAAAGGCAAAGCAAGCTTAGGGTGGATCACAAAGTCACCACGCAGTCTGAGCACAAGCAAATGGCCACAAGGCCAGTTCACATGCAGAGTTATATAAAGGAGAACAAACAATACAGTGAACATAACCTAGCAAGTGTAAGCATGCAGGTATAGGTATAGAAAGTACAGTACAAGCAAAGTCAAGAAGAAAGCAAGTGAGGTACCGTAGGTACAAGGCCTAGAACAGTACAGAAGCGCTGATGATCACAAGGCTGAAGTGCCTTGGTGAAAACATCAGCAGTGTTGGCCCGAGAGGCCACGTAAGCAAGACGAAGCTGACCACGCTGCTGCAACTCTCGAGCAAGGAAGTAGCGCAGAGCAATGTGCTTTGTTCTGTGCTCCAGTCTGTGCTCCTGACACAAGGCCAGCATGGCCTTGTTGTCGACGTACAGAACTGGAGGAGAACGAGGCGCCTCTTCCAAGTCGGTCAGCAGGTAGGTGAGCCAGCGTAACTCCTGTGCAGCCATGGCCCCAACGTAGAGCTCAGCCTCACAACTGGAGCTGAGAACAGAAGACGAGCGGGTAGACCGCCAAGAGACAGAACCGGAGCCAAGACTGAAGGTGTAACCCTGTGACGACCACTGCGTAGTCATGTCGTCAACCCAGGAAGCGTCTGCGTGGCCAGTGAGGACAACTCGAGCCCGTCCTCCAAGCACGAGCCCCATGCCCGACGTACTGCACAGGTAGCGCAACACCCTCTTCGCAGCATCCCAGTGCACCTCTCGGTGTCGAACGGGAGCCACGTAGCGAGCCAGAAGGCTGAGAGGGTATGCGAGGTCAGGTCGTGTGCAAGTCATCAGGTACATGAAGCAGCCCACAAGCTCTGGATACGGGCCATTCGGCTGTACGGACTCGTCCGAAGGTGGAGCTGAGAGCGAGTGACCGGTAGGCAGAGGAGTGGACTGTGGCGAGGAGTACGTGAAGCCAAAGCGCTGAAGGACCTGCTGCACCATGTGTGACTGAGTCAAGGTAATGGTGCACTGTGCTCTGTCTCGAGTGATCCGCAAGCCAAGATAGCTTGTCAGTTCACCCAGGTCTGTGCACGTGTGTCTCTTCTGCAGCTCGGACTTCACGTGGGCAAGTGCCTCAGTGTCAGTAGTAGCAAAGACCAAGTGGTCTACGTACACGAGAACGTAGAACGGCGGCAGAGTGGTGTCAGTGCGTAGAAACAGCGACGGGTCAGCAGTGGAAGGAGCAAAACCAAGAGTAGCAAGAGTCGTCCTCAGTGTGTCGTGCCACTCACGGGGTGCCTGACGGAGACCGTAGACTGGCCGCCGGAGGCTCCACTAGGTACCAGCAGGAAACGACCCAGTGAAACCAGGTGGGCGGCGCAGCCAGATCTCCTCGTGCAGGCTGCCCTGTAGGAAGGGTGTGCTGAAATCAAGCGAGTGGAGCTCGTAGTCATGGTGAGCGGCGACGTGCAGCAGTACCCGAAGAGTGGTCATCTTCGGGGTAGGGGAGAAGGTCTGGAAGAAGTCAACTCCCTGTCGCTGACTAAAGCCATGTGCAACGTAACGCGCCTTGAAGACAGGCGAAGAACCCGGCGGCCGCTTCACCCTGAAGATCCACATGCCACTGATGATGTTCGCCCCAGGCCGGGGAACTTCGTCGACGTAGGTGTCTGTGGACTTCCAGGAAGCCATCTCGGCGTCCATGGCTGCCTGCCACTGAGAGGAGTAGGGACCCTCTATCGCCTCTGCGTAAGAGCGCGGGGTCGGGATGTCTGGTGCATCTGGGTCTCCCTCAGGGGCAAGCAGCATGGACACGAGATGAGGTATAGCAGCGGCAAAGCACTCAAACTCCTCCTGTCTGTCCTCAAGGACGTCCGTGCAAAGAGCACACTCACCCCCGACGGACGGAGGACAGACAGACGCAGACTCAGACTCAGCAAATAAGACAAGCGGCGTAGTCTAGATGACAGGCGGCAGCAAAGTCAACAAGCTCAGCAACTAGAGCAGACGCAGCAGTGGACTATAGCGAAGGGTCAGTGACAGCAGTGCCCAGAAAGCGCGAGACAGTAGGACTAGCAGCACGAAAGGAGTCAGAATCCAGGTCTGGACCGTCAGGAAGAGAGGACGCAGGAGGAGACGGCAGAGGGACACGCTGTGGAGCAGTGGAAGGACGCAGTGTCATAGAGTGAGTGCCAGGGACAGGAGGAGGACGCGGACGCGAAACACGACGACCAACGCGAATAGTGCGGACAGGTGACGCAGAACGAGACTCAGGTGACGGAGGACGAGACTCAGGCAACACAGGACGCGACTCATGCTCACGACGCTCCGTAAGACATCTAGTCGGTCCAGAGTAAGGAGAAGGACCAGGCAGTGGAGTGGCCGGCTATAACTGCGACTGTGACTGGACAGGCGGTGGACGCAGTAAAGGAGGAGTAGGACCAGGAGAAGGCGGGAGACCAAGAACCTGCTGAAGGAGCGGAACGTAGTACGGCCGCGGCCGCGCAGCGCCCCCAGAAACAGCAGAGACAGCACCAGTACCCTCAGCTCCAGGGTCTCCAGCTACAACTCCCGCAGCACCACCAGCTCCAGTACCTCCAACAGCTCCAGCACCAGAAGCACCTCCAGTAGCAACAGCTCCAGTACCTGCTGCTCCAACTCCTGCAGCACCACCAGCCCCAGCAGCTCCAGTACCTCCAGTACGAGCACCTTCAGGACCAGCTGCTCCAGCACCTCTAGCAGCTCCAACACCAGCAGGACCTCCAATAGCACAAGTACCTCCAGCAGCACCTCCAGCAGCTCCAGCACCAGCAGTACCCCCAGCAGCTCCAGAGGCACCTCCAGCAGCTCTAGCACCAACAGCACCTCCAGCAGCTCCAGCACCAGCAGCACCTCCAGCAGCTCTAACAGCACCTCCAGCACCAGCATTACCGCAACAGCGCCGAGTGTACCACTCACGGAGCTGCTGCGGAGAGAGGGGCTCCCACTGCGACGGGACACCCGGAGGACCGCCAGACTCAGCACGCCCAGGCTCAGAACCCCCAGACTCAGGACCCCCACGCTCAGCAAACCCAGGCTCCACACGCTCAGGCTCAGCACCCCCAGGCTCCACATGCTGAGGCTCAGCAAACCCAGGCTCCGCACCCTCAGACACAGAAACCTCAGGCTCAGCACCCCCAGTCCCCGCACCCGTAGGCTCAGCACCCCTAGCAGCACCTGAGTCGACAGCTACCTCAACCGGCTCGGCAGGTTCTACCTGGGACACACCTGAGGGGGCAGGACCCTGAGGGGGGAGGGGGTCTACCGTAGGAGTACCTGGTGCTAGGAAGAGTGGCCGGGGGGGGGGAGAGAGGCAGTGCGGTAGGGAAAGAGACGGTAGTACGACACCGACTCGTCAAACGTGACGTCCTGAGAAGACAGAACACAACGCGAGGTGGGGTGGTAGAACTGCCACCTGGGTGCGTCAGGGGGGAAGCCAAGGAAGACGCAGGGAACGGCACGGGAGGACAGATTGTACGCTGAAGTATCGCGGACAAAAGCACGAGATCCCCAGACACGGAACGCGAACGCATCGCCAACCTTCCCCGTCCACCGCAGAGTAGGTGTGGTCTCCGGCAAGGAGACACGAGGCTGAAGGTTGATCTGATGCGCAGCGTACTGAACCGCGAACGGCCACAGAAAATGGGGAGCAGCTTCATGGATCATGGACATACGAGCGACGTCCATGACCATGCCAATGCGGCGCTCAGCAATCCCATTTTGCTGTGGGGAGGCCGGAAGCGTGAACGTCTGGCGGATGCCCTCCGCACGACAGATGGCCCTCAGTCTGAGTGCAGACGCAAAACAGGAAGGTCCGAGCCGAAACGCTCGCTGAGCTGGCGACAGGCACCGCGGATCCAGTCGATCAACACCTCAGCGACCTCACCCTTGCTGCGCAAGGGGAAGACTGTGGTGTAACGCGAGTAGTCGTCAATGACCAGCAGGAAGTAACGCTCGTGACCCTGTTCACGGACGCGGGCTGGGCCCCACATGTCCATGTGAAGAGTCTGCAGGGGAGCCTCCGTCGGAGGGAACGTGGAGGAGTGAGGAGCGGCGCGCTGCCGGCCCTCGACACAAGGAACACAGGTAGGGGCAGGCCCCGGAAGAAGGGGAGGGAGGGACCGGGGGAGACCCGAGACAAGGGTACGGGAGGCCATACCTCGAAGACGAGGCAGGGAGGGGTGACCAAGGCGGTGGTGGCAAAGGAGAGTCTCGTGTGACAGAGGACGACACGAGCAGGGGGCAGACACTGGACTAGACCTGGACGCGGCAGAAAACACCTGACCAGACGCTTCTACCTGACCAAACGCAGCAACCGGAGGAGACGCAGTAGTCAGTGTGTACAGACTCGACCCAGGCCGACGGGTGAACGTGGCCAGGTGGCGGCCCGTCCGAGAGCAAGTGCAGTGGGTCACACGCTGACCTCCAGGGGTGAACTGGTCAACCCACGCGTCCTGGAGGTCAGCTCCACTCACCAGGTTCGTAGAGAACGAGGGGAGGTGGAGTCCCGACAGCAAGCCCGACGGGGCCGCTGGACACGGTAGAACCGTGGAAGAGTGCGCAAGGACTGGGCCCCCAGAGGGGTCAGCCAGGGAGACTGCGACAGGCCGACTGAGCGGCGTGAGGGTGGTGCTGTCGCGAAAGAACGAGCGCGAAGCACCAGAGTCAAGTGTGAAAGTGTGCAAGGCCTCAGGAGGTGCAGTACCAGATAGAGCAGACTCACCAGCACCTGGAGCAGCAGACTCAGCAATACGTGGAGCAGCAGACGCACTAGCACCTAGAGCAGCAGCCCCAATGCCCGGGTCGGGCGGAACACTCAGGTAACAGTCACCCTCAGCACTATCAGTCACAGCATACATGGCAGAAAGGATAGCATCGAAATCAAGATCAAAGATAGCAACATTCTGCCTAAGCAGATCACCCCAGCGAGGGAGCTCAACAGCGTCAGGAAACTGGGCGTGCCAGGCGTCAGTCAGGCGACCGAAGCAGCGCTGCGCAGTGTGTGGCATCCCGCACGTCTCCCCACGGTGCCCGCCGGTGCGAAGAACGTAAGTGCAGGGACCAACACCCCCAGACCTCCCACGCCCAGTGTACCACTCACGAAGCTGCTGGGCCGACGGGGTCTCACGGGAACCCGGCTGCTGCTGGCGCTGGCTACCACCAAAGCCTCCACGCTGCGCGGCTGCACCTCGACCTGCACCACCGCCGTCGCCACCTACACCACCGCTGCCGCTGCCTCCACCGCCACTGCCGATGCCTCCACCGCCACTGCCGCTGCCTCCACTACCTCCACCGCCGCCACTGAAGCCCCCACTCCCGCCACCACCCCCACCTCCACTGCCACCCCCTCCGCCTCCTCCACCGCCTCCGCCGCCGCCCCCACCGTCCCCTCCACCACCCTTGCTCCCCTTGCCCTTGCTGTTGCGGCACCTTCCGCTAGGAGCAGACGCAGCCCCGACCTCCTTAGTGCCAACGAGGTCGACAGCAGCAGCAGAAGCAACAGAGGGGAGAAGGGGGACAGGGGAACACCCCTCAAAGAAAGGAGTGCGACGGTCGCCGCGAGAAGCACCTACAGCTAAGATACTCTTCTCAGCTGCAGTGAGGTGCTCCTCTAGCAGGTCGACATTGAGCTTGGTGGGGCAAAGGGAGAGAAAGTGGTCCCTGACTGAAGCAAGGGAGTCAGGGAGGCGGGTGACTAGGTAGTAAAGGGTGATGTACATGGGGGGGGGGTTCTTGGCACAAAACTCAGTGGGAAGGGCAGCGCGGTAGAGGGCGTCACTAGTGCGGAGGTGAGTAATGAGGTCAGCGACTGTGGCAAAGGCGGCAAGGTCAGGGAAAAGGTACGGCAGCATGAGGCGGCTGAGGGCAGCAGTGGCAGGGGAGGAGTAGCGCGCAACTAGAGCGTCGTACAAAGACTTAGCAGTCTTGTACTGGCCAAAATGCGCGCGCTCAGCCGGCGGCAGGTGACTACGAACAGCAAGGTGAGCAACAGCCTAACGAGTGGTCCACTGCGAGCGAACCGTACTGTCAGCAGTGGCAGCAGGTGCAGTAGAGACACCGGAAGTGTGATCGAAAAGGGATACCCCATCCCGAGAGTCACACTGAAGAAAGAGCTCCAGGTCATCAACACACACGTCAAAGTATACCGCACGCCCCTCAGCATCAAAGGTAAGAACAGTAGGGCTAGCCATAGCGGCAGTAGCAGCAGTAGCACTAGTGGCAGCAGAAGAGCAGCGCGGCTCGGCTGGGCGGCGCGGCTCGGATGGGCGGCACGGCTCGGCAGGGCGGCGTGGCTCGGTTCCTGGCGGCGCGGCGCGGCAGCAGGCGGCGCGGCGCGGCAGGGCAGCGCGGGTGCTTACCAGGGGCGGGTGCAGGGCAGGGCCGCAGCTGGCGGTTTAGGTGAGGGCCGCGACAGGGGCAGTTGCAGGGCAGAGGCCGCACCGGGCGGCGAAGGCAGGGCCGCGACTGGGGCGGCAGCAAGGCAGGGCCGCGACAGGGGGCGGCAGCAGGGCAGGGCCGCGACAGGCGACGAACGGGCCGACGACGGGCGGCTGTAGGGCAGAGGCCGCGACTGGGCGGCTGCAGGGCAGAGGCCGTGATGGGCGGCGAACGGGCCGACGACGGGCGGCGACGGGCCGTCGACGGGCGGCAAAGGGGCCGGGACGGGCCGGCGACGGGCGGGGACGGGCCAGGACGGGCCGAGACGGGCCGGACTTGCCGGGTCGGGCCGAGACGGGCCGGGACAGGCCGAGACGGGCCAGCGACGGGCGAGCGCGGGGCCGCAGCGGGCGGCTAAGGCAGAGCCGCGACTTGTGGTGACGGGCCAGCGACAGGCAGCTACGGGCCGGGACGGGCCGGCTGAGGCAGCGCCGCGACGGGCCAGCTAGGGAAGGGCGCGCGACAGCGCAGGTAAGGCAGGCGCGAGGTGCGCTTCGGGCAGGGCAGGAAAAAAAATGTTCGTGGTGGGCCCTAAAAAAAACGTTCCCACGAGGGAACCTGCTCAGAATACCATGTGAGAATATTGAACGAATGAATGAGTGAACTAGCAAGGAGGTGGGTACAAGTAGTAAACCTAAAAGTGTTGTACCCTATATGAACTACCCCACTGCAGCCTAGATAGACTATAGCATATAAGTTTGACAAGGCTCGCCCACAGGCCATGGTGGGTCTTGGAGGGTCTTCACACCTCATAAGACTCTTCACAAAGTCCTTTATAAGCTGTGATACCACTTTTTAGAGACTAAGGACGGATTCTATAACGTTTAGGGGCCGAAATATATCAAAATCGTCAACTACAATTCTGGACTGAACGTTTTTCGTCACAATAAACGCTGTCGAAGGAAAACGATCAGTTAGAATCCTTTCAAACTCAAGTGTGTTGTAGCCCTTGACCGTGGCTATCTTTCCCAATTTGAATCGTATCAAAAAATGGAGTATAACTCGAGTTATGAATTTCGGCGCACTAGGGGGTATGCTGCCATAGAAACTTAACTCAATCACAATTATCTCACAAGTTGAAACAAGAAAGTTAGAGTAGCAATTGAACCAGGTAGGAGTGGATGAGGAGGATGAGACGGAAGGTCCAAAGGGAGTCCCCAACCAAGGAAACCCCATACCACACAATTCCCCTCTCTATAGGCACCCCAACTTTGACATTTGTCACTTTCCCAACCCATGCCATCCACCTCACCTAACTTGGCCACACCTGCCAACCTGGTTTGGCTTCTCCCAACCACTTGGCATCATCTACAGTGATGGTGATGAATTTCCCAACCCCCAAAAGTTTGTACCCCATATTGAGTCAACCCGCAAATTCCCATAGTCGCTGCATCACAATCAAAAACTTCGAACGATCATATCTTTCTTGTTCTTGTTCTTGGATTTGTTGCTCTTGGTCACATATAATCAAATCATAGCTACTGTGCTCTTGCTGACATATTTCTGGATTTGTGCCACCGTTAAACTGATGTGTATGGGCAGGCGCCTGTCACTCATTCCCGACCGCACTCGCCTGAATCACATGCGCCTGCCGGAGAGCGCCTACTTCGAGACCTGAGCATGTGTCGCGGCCTATGAGCACAGGGCCTTCATGCAGGTATGACAGCCTTGCATGTTATCATCTTGTGCGATAGGCTGCACCCGATACATAGAGCATGCTGAATCCATGTTACAATACACACCCTGCTGCCTGCCCCCTCCTCCATTTCCTGTTGCTTGTCCCGCCCCTCAACCAGTCTGCTCATGTTGCCACTCTTTGTCCCTACTCCTCCCACCATCTGTGCTCACCCTCCCCTTTGCTGCTATCCACGAATTTTGCAGGTCATGGTGTTTGTTTTTGCCGGCCTACTTCGCCAGCCCCAGATGGATGCAGTTCGTGCCTATCTTGGCTGGTACCTCCTGTGCTCCTAGCCAGAGAGGCACACTGAGCGGTCCCTCCGGGAGCTGAAGAAGATGACCTCCCGGTACTAATACCATGCATGTAAACCCTTATGCATGGAACGAATGCCTGGCTACTGTAAATGTGCTCTTGTAGTAGGCAATCTTGTGAGGAAGTTGCAATATACCGTCGGTCCGTTGGTAAAGAGGATCTACCGTCGGTCCAACAAGCGCAATGTAGATGGGCAGATAATGAAGTTCCATGCTAGGCGCATTTCGGATGTGGTGCCGGTGGACGATCCTACTGGCCGGGACACCGCTATGCGGCAGGCAAACATGTTTAGTGCTTGAATTGTATGGATATGAATGCAGAATGTAATAATATCAATATCATATGTTGGCAGGCAATTGAGACCGACACACGGACTCTTACCAAGGAATCATTCTTCCTCTCTGTGGAGTTACCAGAAGAACCCACCTCCACCTACTTGTTTGCAAGGAAGTGGGCCAAGCAACACCCTGGTGCCCAAGCTGCCCTCAAGGATGCGCTAATACGTTATGCCGGATGCGTCACCAAGATTCGAGTAAGTACTTGAATGTTTATGCAATCAACCATCGTTTGGCTGGCTCGTATCATTGATGACTAACAAAAATTGTTATGCAGGCCCATGCATCGCTAGCAATCCCTGCGGCAGACGACGCTAGATTCTCAAGAGTTTCTCACTTTGTTCGAGCGACTCCTGACTATTTTGAGAGGCATTGGTACTCGGATGTTGCATTGGAGGGTGTAAGGTATGGCCGGAGAGAGGAGTGGTATGCAAGGTTGCTTCTGTTGTTCCACACAAAAAATACGTGGAGGGAGGGAGGAGCTGGCTTACGTTAGATATTGGAATGCAAGCGGAGAGGATGCTGCAACAGGATGCCTTCGCCTCAATTGGACTACAGGAATGTATGCGTACTCCGTGATTCTAATTGAAGCACTGCTCCGCCACGTCCATGTGGTGAAGGCATTCCATCTGGACAGTACCTATCTCCTTAATATGTCAGAATAATGAACGAGAATGGATGAACTAGCAAAGAGTTGGGTACAAGTACAATTCTAATTGGGTTGTACCCCTTATGAGCTACCCCACTATAGCCTACACAATATAAGCTATATAACATTTTGACACACCCCCATAGGCAAAGTGGGGGAGAACAAGTGGTCACAAGACCAGTGAAGAAAATCAAAGCAAGCGCAGGGTGGATCACAAAGTCACCACACAGTCCGAGCACAAGCAAAGGGCCACAAGGCCAGTTCAGATGCAGAGTTATATAAAAAGAACAAACAATACAGTGATCATACCCTAGCAAGTGTAAGCATGCAAGTATATATAGAGATCATAGTACAAACAGACTCAAGCAGTGAGCAAGTGAGGCAAAGTAGGCACAAGGCCTAACACAGTAGAGAAGCGCTGATGATCACCAGGCGGAAGTGCCTTGGTGAATATATCAGCAGTGTTGGCCCTAGTGGCCACGTACGCAAGACGAAGCTGGCCACGCTGCTGCAACTCTCAAGCAAGAAAGTATCGTAGAGCGATGTGCTTCGTTCTGTGCTCCAGTCTATGCTCCTGACACAAGGCAATCATGGCCTTGTTATCTACGTACAGAACTGGAGGCGAACGAGGCTGCTCTCCCAAGTCAGTCAACAGGTAGGTGAGCCAGCGTAACTCCTGTGCAGCCATGGCCCCTGCGTAGATCTCAGCCTCACAACTGGAGCTGAGAACAGAAGACGAGCGGGTAGACCGCCAGGAAACAGAGCCAGAACCAAGGCTAAAGGTGTAACCCTGTGACGACCGCTGCGTAGCTGAGTCATCAACCTCAGAAGCGTCTGCGTGACCAGTGAGGACAACTGGACCCCGTCCTCCAAGCACGAGCCCCATGCCCAACGTACTGCACAGGTAACGCAGTACCCTCTTCGCAACATCCCAGTGCACCTTTCGGTGCCTATTAGGAGCCACGTAGTGAGCCAGAAGGCTGAGAGGGTACGCGAAATCAGGTCGTGTGCACGTCATCAGGTCCATGAGGCAACCCACAAGCTCTGGGTATGGACCACTCGGCTCTACGGACTCGTCCAAAGGTGGAGCTGAGAGCAAGTGGCCGGTAGACAGAGGAGTGGGCTGTGGCGAGGAGAACTAGAAGCCGAAGCGCTGAAGGACCTGGTGCACCATGTGTGACTGAGTCAGGATGATGGTGCACCGTGCTCTGTCTCGAGTAATCTGCAAGCCAAGATAGCTACGCAGTTCACCCAGGTCAGTGCACGTGTGTCTCTTATGCAGCTCCGACTTCACAAGGGTAAGTGCCTCAGTGTCACCAGTGGCAAAGACGAGGTCGTCGACGTACACGAGGACGTAGAAACAGCGACGGGTCAGCAGTAGAAGGAGCAAACCCAAGAGCCGCAAGTGTAGTCCTCAGTGTGTCGTGCCACTCGCGAGGCGCCTGGCGGAGACCGTAGACTGGCCACCGGAAGCTCCACTGGGTACCTGCAGGAAAGGACCCAGTGAAGCCAGGTCGGCGGCGCACCCAGATCTCCTCGTGCATGATGCCCTGCAAGAAAGCTATACTAAAGTCTAGAGAGTGCAACTCGTAGTCACGCTGAGTAGCGACGTGCAGCAACACCCGAAGAGTAGTCATCTTCGGGGTGAGGGAGAAGGTCTAGAAGTAGTCGAACCCCTGTCGCTGACTGAAGCCTCTAGCAACGTATCGTAGGTGCCTGAGGACTTCCATGATGCCGTCTCGGCATCCATGGCTGCTTGCCTCTGGGAGGAGTAAGGACCCGTAATCGCCTCTACGTAAGAGCGCGGGGTCGGGATGTACGGTGCATCTGGGTCTCCCTCAGAGGCAAGCAGCATGGAAGCAAAACGAGGTACAGCAGTTGCAAGACACTCAAGTTCCTCCTGCCTATCCTCAAGGACGTCCGTGCGAAGAGCACACTCACCCCCGACGGACGAAGGACTGGCAGACTCAGACTCAGCAACAATAGCAGTGGCGTAGTCTAGACGACATGCAGCAGCAAAGTCAACTAGCTCAACAACGAGGGCAGACGCAGCAGTGGACTCAAAAGAAGGGTCAGTGACAACAGTGGCGAGGAGACGAGAGACAGCGGGGCTGGCAGCACGAGCGCGGTCAGACTCAGGGTGAGGGATGGCAAGAAGAGAGGACGCAGGAGGAGGCGGCAGAGGAACACGCAGTGGAACAGAGGAAAGACGAAGTGCCATAGCGTGGGTGCCGGGGACAGGAGGAGGATGCGGACGAGGAACACGACGACCAGTGCAAACAGCGCGAACAGGCGAGGTAGGACGAGACGCAGGCTCACGACGCTCTGTAAGACCTCCAGTCTGCTCAGTGTAAGGAGAAGGAGCAAGCAGTGGGGAGGCTGGCTGTAACGGCGGCTTTGACTGGTCAGGCGGTGGACACAGTAAGGGAGGAGTAAGGCCAGTAGAAGACGGGAGACCAAGAACCTGCTGAAGGAGGGGAACGAAGTACGGTCGCGGCCAAACAGTGCCTCCAGCACCAGTACCGCCAGACACAGCACCCCCAGCTCCAGCACCTCTAGCTCTAGGGTCAACAGTCCCAGTGTCTCCAGCTCCAGCTCCTCCAGTGCCAGCGCCACCAGCGCCAGTGCATCTAGCTCTAGCACCAACAGCTCTAGTGTCACCAGCTCCTGCTCCTCCAGCTCCAGCGCCACCATCGCCAGTGCCTCCAGCTCCAGTGTTATAGTCACAATAGGCTTGAATGTGCCTAAAACGAAAGATAGAGTGCATAGACGGATTTCTGCAGAGCGGCTTCAAACGTTGATAGCGTTCTGGTCACAGCTTCAAATGACCTGATTCAACTTGGATCTGGAGCGTCTTAACGTCGCCTACAATAAGAAATTTAGATTGCAAGATTTGATAAAGGATTGACGACACAGCATCGGTTTGAACGAACGGCACTATGGCAGCCACTATAGACTTAGAACACAAGTTAGGAAGAGTTACGAGTTGGGACTGACTCCCAGCTCCTACAAACCCCAAGAGCCGAGGTACAGTGATGTGGAACAGTGCCACACTGTCCCCAACCACGAAGGGTCTCGAAACTACCCTCCACAAGGGCCTACACCAAGAGAAATGTTACACTACACAAAGTAATGCAACTATTCTCACTATCTTAAAGTTTACCCTTTTGGAGAGCTTCGAAATCACTTGATTCTTGAAACCAAGGCTCTGGTTCTTCAAAATAAATCCTTCCTTGAGTTCTTGGAATTCTGCTGCGCACACCTGCGACACGCCGAACGTTCCACACACGACAAAATAGAAAACCGCACACGACACGCAAACGACGACGTGACACGCGACTAGCGATAACTCGCTATTGACTTGACACACACATTCAAAATCATGCCTCATCATTCACACACTATTGTAAGCATGAAATATATATTATTTCATGCCCTCATACCATTCCATGCACACACGCATGCACGCACACGGACAACAAGCCGAATGCAAACCGTAGGGTTGAACCAACATCCAGTGCCTCCAGGCTCTGCAGGGTCTCCAGCTCGAGCCCCTCCAGCTCCAGCTCCCCCAACACTACCAGTCCCGGCAGCTCCAGTACCCCTTGTACGAGCACCTCCAGGACCAGCACCCCCAGACCCGGCACACTCAGACTCAGCACCCCCAGGCTCCGCACTCCCAGACGCAGCACCCCCAGACGCAGCACCTCGAGCAGCACCTGAGCCGACAGCTACCTCAAAAGGCAGAGTACCAGGGAGAGGGTCTACCTGAGATACACCTGAGGGAGCAGGACCCTGGGGGGGGAGGGGGTCTACCGGAGGGGGACCTCGAGCAAGGAAGCGCGGCGAGGGTGGGGGAGGGGCAGAGCGGTAGGGGAAGAGACGGTAAAAGGGAACCGACTCGTCAAACGTGACGTCCTGAGAGGGGATGACACGGCGCTAGGTGGGTTGGTAAAACTGCCAGCCAGGCGCGTCAGGGGGAAAGCCAAGGAAGACACAGGGAAAAGCGCGGGCGGAGAGCTTGTCCACGGACGTATCGCGAACAAAGGCACGAGAGCCCCAGACCCGGAACACTGACACATCGCCAACCTCTCCTGTCCAACGCAGTGTCGGCGAGGTCTCCGGCAAGGAAACGACCCAGTGAAGCAAGGTGGGCGGCGCAGCTAGATCTCCTCGTGCAGGCTGCCCTATAAGAAAGCTGTGTTGAAGTCCAGAGAGTGCAACTCGTAGTCACGCTGAGCAGCGACGTGCAGCAACACCCGAAGAGTAGTCATCTTTGGGGTGGGGGAGAAGGTCTGGAAGTACTCAACCCCCTGTCCCTAACTGAAGCCTCGAGCAACGTAACGCGCCTTGAAGGCAGGCGGAGAACCCGGCGGCCGCTTCACCCTAAAAATCCACATGCCATCGACTATGTTCGCCCCAGGTGGGGGAACCTCGTTGACGTAGGTGCCTGTGGACTTCCAGGATGCCATCTCGACATCTATGGCTGCCTGCCACTGAGAAGAGTAGGGACCCGTAATCGCCTCTGCGTAAGAGCGTGGGGTCGGGACGTCTGGTGCATCCGGGTCTCCCTCAGGGGCAAGCAGCATGGAAGCGAAACGAGGTACAGCAGCTGCAAGACACTCGAAGTCCTCCTGCCTGTCCTCAAGGACGTCCGTGCCAAGAGCACACTCACCCCCGACGGACGGAGGACTGGCAGACTCAGACTCAGCAACAAGAGCAGTGGTGTAGTCTAGACAACAGGCAGCAGCAAATTCAAGTAGCTCAGCAACGAGGCCAGACGCAACACAAGTCTCAAGGGAAGCGTCAGTGACAGCAGCGTCAACTGCTTGACGGCCGAAGTTGACGTTGCGGTGTTGTCGATTGCTGCTGATTCGGGCAGTGTGTGCGCGGATGACCGGATGTCTTGCAAAGGTGACAAAACGGTGGGACGTACTGTTGTACTTGTCGGTTGTTGTTGTTGTAGTGTCGTTGAGTGTGGAAGGCAAACTCCGGTGCTAATGCTTTGTTCTTGTGTCGTTCTTCGTGCAGGTCCATGTCTTGCTGTTCAGCGTGAATTTCGGCGCAGAGTGCTGCTTCGGAGATTTTCCCGTGAGCTCGAAGAAGTGCTCGAGTGGAGCGCCAATGAGGACCAAGGCCGTCGATGATGACTGTTACGAATGCTTCTTCCGAAATTGATTCTCCGCATCGAAGGAGTCTGTCGCGCAGTCCGCGACATCGGCTAATATAAGCCATTCCCTTTTCGCCGGGTTTCATTTCTACTGTTGTCAACTGTGCCATGAGACGACTCTGGTTAACGTTGTCTGTTGCTTGATACAGGTTCTTTAGATGGTCGTATGCCAGCTCGGCGGAGTTGCCGTATCCTCGATAAGAACGAATGTTTTGTTGCTCGTTTGGCGTCAAGTTTCGAAGAATTATCGTATACGCCATCAGCGACTGATACGTATATTGTTGCTTGTCGTACTGTGTCCCATGTACTGGATATGGCAGGGACCCGTCGAAGAATCCGAGGATTTGCGCGCCTTCCATCATCAGCTCAAACTCGAAAGACCAGGTCTAAAAATCCTTCCCGTCGAAAAGCGTCGATGTTTGTAATTTGAGAACGTGTGCAAATTACGATTGCACCTGAAGTGCGTCCAGTGTCTTCTCTTGTCCATGTGAAGACTGCGGCTGCGGCGCGAAACTGACAGAGCCGCGTTGAGGCTCATACGGAGCAAAGGTAGGTTGTTGTTGATTTCCGCGCGCGTATGATGAACCATCAAGACTCTTTGGTGTTGCTCTGTCGTTGTTGTCGCTGTTGTTTGATTGCGCAGGAGCTGCTTGCTGGTGTTGCTCGTAGAAGGACATGAAGGAGAAAAATTTCTCCATCATACTTGGGTCGAAGCTTGTTGCTTGGTTTCCGGGAGTTTCCGATGATTCCGCAGCTGGTCTTGTAGCTGTGCCTTCTTCTGTCTGCAGGCCAGAAGCTGGAGGTGGAGTAGGAGTAGTACCGAGTGATCCGTTGGAGGAGCTCCTCTCCTTTCGTGTAGCCATGACTTGTATTGTAAAAGGTTAAAAGGTGATCTTGTCCTGCCTTGCTCTCATACCATGTTGGGCTGAGAAAACCCCTTAGGAACTTTCAGGACTAAGATCAGGTGTTGACGTAGAGTTGTAACAGCGGAAGCGTTTAATAAAGAGTTGTCTTGAACCACCTTGTACTAGTGTGTGAGAACAAGATAAGTTAAATAATAGCAAAGAGATACCGTAATCACCCGGACATAACACCCTAGGGTCTTACTTTAAATACAGCAAAAAAATGGGGGGGGGCTTCTCATAGGAAAAAGCTACATACCACCCGGGTGCATATATATTTACCTTTTTTTAGTGTAAGGGTTTCTATAAATAGGCAGCTTGGGTGTTTTCAAGGTTGGTTTAGCATCACAGTTGGAAGCGAGATTGTCAGTTTCGACGACAACATTGACTCCTCCTTGAAGTTGCGAGGTGGCACCTCTTTGGCCACTTGATAGCGAAAGAACTACCAGCGTGGCAACAGTGAAAAAGTGGGACGGAGGTGACCCCAGCAGATACTTTCGAAATTACCATGTAATTTCGTGCAAAAAGTGATCGTCGCGATGTCCCCCCGTCATTGCACATACTCGTTAACACCTAAATAAGGCATTCTGTCAGGGCTGATTTTATCAGGGTAATTACCCTGATTTCAGGGTGATTTCAGGCTTTCCACTTCGTCGAGACTGAAATTTCAGAGTTATTGAATTTCTAGCCCTGATCCAATCAGAGTAATAGTTTAGCTATCCCTGATTTTGAGTACAGTGTAACAGACTAGGCTGTTAGTGGACCCTGACTTAACAGAGTATCGACTGTGTGGACCCTGACTTATCGAGAAGAAGTTTCTCGGAAGTTTCCTTCCGATGACCCCGCCTTGGATTGATCGCAGTGATCCCCCCACATGTGCGTAATCCCCCCCCTTCCCGCTTTATCGAGACGAAATTTCTTCGAAACTTTGTTCTGATCGAAACTTCAAGACTTTATGGAGAGTGGGGATATTTTCCCCGACTTATCGAAAAGAAGTTTCTCGGAAGTTTCCTTCCGATGACCCCGCCTTGGATTGATCGCAGTGATCCCCCGACATGTGCGTAATCCCCCCCCTTCCCGCTTTATCGAGACGAAGTTTCTTCGAAACTTCGTTCTGATCGAAACTTCGAGACTTTATGGAGAGGGGATATTTTCCCCGGTAACAAAGCGCGCGTTACTACTCTGATGTTCAGTTCTCGACCCTGAACAATCAGTGTTAACTACTTTACAACCCTGAGCAATCAGGGTACTGCTTTTCTGGAAAATGTGCACCCATAATAGAGGGGGAAAATTTTCCCCGGAATCAGGGAAGCTTAAAATGAAACGTCAGCCCTGCATTCTGTGTAAAAAAAGGGGGTGTTATAAAAAATCACCCCAAAAGGGGGGGTATAGTACAAACGGGGTCAACTATAACACCCACCCCGCACAAGCCACCCGGGGGGTCTACAATTTCGGCGGGTGGTATGTCCGGGTGATTACGGTACAAGCTTTTTATATGATTACAGAGGAATATGAAAGTTCTATTTTAACTGTTTTTGCTGTTGCGGTTCGATACAGTGCCGACTCGGGTAACTGCTCCATAACGAGTCAGTTATGTGTCCTTACTGTCGCACTGTACGTTTCGTCAGGTCAAAGGTCTCCGACCTTTGACCTTCGCGCAACCTCCGACGGTTGCCTTGGTTGACTCAAGTGTTTCTTCGCTGTAGTCAGTTCCGTTTTGTGTCGAAGCTTTGATACGACAGAAGCGTTATAAATCACTTGTTTCCAACACTTGCCATGCTTGTACATATTGTGAACACCAGCATTAATGTGTACTGATCTTTCTCACATGTCAACTGTTGCCACATGTGCTGTGGACCAAGAACACACATCTGTATGATGTGCTGTGCTGTTTCCATCACATCAAACCAACGTTTCTGCAACTAACCTACACTCTGCTGCTCCTGCACGCGAATTAGCATGTAAGCAGTTCCTCACATCACATGACTACAAAACCGAGACAAAAACGCGCTGCCGTGCACCACGCTACTCAGTGTGTGCCAGCAGCGACAGCACCTTGGCTGCATGAGCGTCTCTCGACCCAAACAGCGGCTGCATGTCAGCAGGCAACCACGCCTCATCCACCCTCCACGCCCCTGCCCCACTGCCTCCTCTTCCCCCCCTCCCTCCTCCCATCCCTCCACCCCCCTTCTCCACCATCTCCTCCCCAAACGTCTCTGCAATGCGGTACAGAGCGGTGCGCACCACATCTGCCATGGCCCATGCCTCGCCCCACACCGGCCCCACCACCCCCTCTCCGTACACCGCTCTCCCCCCCGCCCCACCCCCTGCTCCCACGCCTGGTACGGCCGAGCCACCTGCTTCAGCACCTCCATACCTAAGACCGAGGGTTGGTGTGCCAAACAATCCCCCACTTCCCGAAGCTAGAGCCGAAGTCTGGTGGAAGTGGGCAGGTTGAGAGGCACCCGGAGGAGTCGCTTGCGAGGAAGCTTCCCCGAAGCCAGAGAAGGTGGCGGGGGTGGCGGGGTGGCGGTGGGAAGGGGAGAGGAGGAGGTGATCGAGGGCGAGCAGCGCGGACAGCAGTGAGGAGAGCGCAGCAGCGTTGGCGCCCGCCATCTGCGCCACGCCCATGCGGTCCTCCCCCCGCGACGCTGCTGTCAGCGCTGCCAGCGCCCGCATGCTCATGGCGCACAGCTGGTGTGCGGGGGAGAGATGGAGGGGTGTGGAGGAAGTGGAATTAGGATTGAAGAGTTGCGGGTGGATGAAGGCATCGCATTTGGGTCACCACCCCACCTGCCACCACCCCACCTGCCACCACCCCACCTACCACCACCCCACCTGCCACCACCCCACCTGCCACCAGCCCACCTGCCACCACCCCACCTGCCACCAGCCCACCTGCCACCACCCCACCTGCCACCAGCCCACCTGCCCCACCTGCCGCCCTCTCACCTGCCGCCCTCCCACCTGCCGCCCTCCCACCTGCCGCCCTCCCACCTGCCGCCCTCCCACCTGCCGCCCTCCCACCTGCCGCCCTCCCACCTGCCGCCCTCCCACCTGCCGCCCTCTCACCTGCCGCCCTCCCACCTGCCGCCCTCTCACCTGCCGCCCTCTCACCTGCTGCCCTCTCACCTGCCAGTCGAAGAACACCTCAGCTGCGCTGGGCGCTCTCCTCCTCCCCTCAACCCCCCTCACGCCCATTCCACTCCCCCCTGCCCCCTCTGCCCCGCCACGATCTGAGCCCGCTCCTCCATTCCAGCCCTGACCCCCGAACCCCCCATATGCGCCGTTTCCCCCAACCCCTCCCGCTTGCAGCGCCTGCCCCTCCATCCCCTCCCCTCCGCTCTTCCCCTGCCGCCATCTCATCCCTTCAGCAGAGACAAACCCGGCTGCAGTGACTGCAGCCGTGGGTGACTGCAATGAGTACTGCTGCTGCTGCTGCTGCTGCTGCTGCTGCTGCTGCAGCACACCTGTAACGGTGGGGTAACCAGCGGCAGCAGCCACCCTGAGCGTCATGCCATCGACGGGGCGGATGCACGCCGCCACCACCGCGCTGTACGCCTCCTGCGACTCATACAGCGCCGCGCGGCGCCACGTGTCAGCCTCTGATTCGGCGAGCAGCGAGAGGTCGAGCAGCGCCCAGTGGAGCACGAGGCGGGGCAGGGCGGGGGGCGCGGGCAGTGCGAGGAGGGGCAGGGGGGATGGGGACGGAGGAGGGGCGGGGGCCGGGGAGGGGGAGAGGGCGAGGAGGAGGGGGGCGAGGGGAGAGGAGGGGGAGGAGGGCGGGGAGAGGAAGAGGTGGCGGTGGGTGAGGAAGATGTTCGTGGCGGCTGCAGCGGCCTCCCAGGCGAAGGCGAGGAACGCCACGGCGTGCAGGCGGGCGAGCAGAGAGAGCAGCAGCGCGCGGATGGACAGAGGCAGGGCGGTGAGGAAGGGGAGCGGGATGCCGGTGGCGGTGGTGGTGGCGGTGGCGAGGAGGGGCAGCAGCAGCGGGCGGAGCAGGAGGGAGTAGAGGAGGGCGGTGATGCACCCGAATGTGGCTGCTGATGTGGCGCAGCGCGGGAGGGTCGTCTTGAATCGGTAGAACGGGGCGCGCTGTAAGGGGTATGGGGGATGGCATAGAGAGGGCGGCAATAGGGTTGTGGGTTTAGAGAGGGATAGAGAGGTGAGTCATGGAGTGCAGCGCTGCCGCGCCAACTCCCAACTCTCAGCTTCCCTCGCCTTGCAGCCGTGCACCACGGCGGCAAGGGAATGAAGGCGCATTTGTGGAAGAGACCTACGCGTGGGCGGGGTGAAGCACAGCTGCGCGGCGCACCTGCAGCACGGGGAACGCGAGGAGGTAGTCGCGCCGCACCACGTGGTACGCCGCGAACAGCACCCCCACCGCGCCGCCGAATCCCGCCTCGCCCGCCACGGCCCAACCGTCTGGCCGCCACGCGCCGTTGGATTCGATCTCCACCGCGCCGCCCAGAAGCTGTGCGCGGAAGAGCGAGAGCGCGATCGCCCCTGCGGCGCCCGCCGCGGCGCAGAGTGAAGCGAACTTGGCGCGGCCCGCCAGCGTCGCCCTAGCCGCTTCCGCCTCCCATTGGCTGGCGGGCCCGCGAAACCCGCCGTGCACTGCGCGAATCTGTTGGTCTTGGTGCACGAACGGGCGTGGATCCGATGTGCCGGAAAATCCGGCGAGATTCGCGGCGGAAGCGAGGAGGGAGGCAGTGGAGGGGAGGGGAGGGGCATCTGCGACGACGATGGCGTGGCGAGCTAGAACGAAAAGAAGTTGCGAAAGATCGAAAATCGCGAAAGCGAGGTAGAGGCGCAGCGAGAAGAAGGAGAGGAACGTGGGGAGGAGGCCCGCGCGGAGGACGAGCGGCGCGGCCCAGAGGAAGAGGAAGGGGCCGATGGAGAGCAGGTGGAAGAGAAACGCGCGCGCCCAGCGGCGATGCACGACGTCGCGATACATCGCCTCGGGGGGCGTGCTGGCGACGGCGGGAATGTGCTCCATGACGAGATGCGATGCGATTACGACGAACAGAGGGATTACGCTGGACTGCCTTGGAACGGGAGGAGGGAAGCCATGGTTGAATGCAGGAATCGCTGGGCAGTCAGCCGCGACTGCTGCCTTGCCAGAGGTGCTTCATATGCAACGAGGGTGTGTCAGATCCGCTAAAAGCTGATTTCGCTGGTTTATAGTCTACCATATGGTCTAATACAGCTTTCGCGAAATCAGACTCCGTGGTCTATTTTGTAGTCGACCATCCTTTTGGCCGCGATACAAAATCTGACACATTTGGTGGCCGATTTGCAGGAAGCTGTATCGAATGTGTCAGTTTTGCAGGGCGTTTGGTGGCCGGATTGTGCGACGGAGTTGCACATCTCAACAATACAACATCAGTGACACTGAAAATATCTGGGTAAAATACCCTTTTTACCCTGATGGGCGGCCGCTTTTTCCCAATTACCCTTGCAAAAACAAGATATCAATTTTTTTACCATACAGTAGAAAGGCTGAGTTTTGGTTTACACTGCTACCGTCAGCCTCCGGATAGAAGCGCCCCAAGGAGTATAAAAAACACTGTTTTTTAGGGGGTGTGCTTATAATCGAGGAATTTTACAAGCAACGGCGTTTACAAAATGGCAAAAGGAATTTCTATCCGTTTTACACCAAACTGTTGATCTCGTTCTGCCGATTGTAATCGAGTCTAAAACATATAGGGTCACGAATCTGATTCTCGCGCAGCTTGGGAGGGAGTTATTCCCTGCCAACTCAAACTGACAGAATGACAGCACATGCTGACTAGACACGCAAAAAGTGAGATCAGAGTGTGGGAAATCGAATTTGTAGTTCGTTTTGTCAGAAGTAGTAGGAGTACGGCCTAGGCTTAGTAGCCTAGGCCACAGTAGGACTAGTAACGAGGAGCCAAGTACGAGCTAGGAATGTGTGTAGGAACAGAATTGAGAAGGAATGATTGAACTAGCAAGCAGCAAGATACAAATAGCAAACCCTAAGGGGCTGTACTCACTATTGAGTACCCCACTGCAGGCTACACAAACAACATATTCTGACACACCCCCATAGCCAAAGTGGGGTGTAATCAGCACAATGAGCAGTCATAGCAATAGTTCATAAATATGAGCAAAGCTAGTGGTAGTCACAGCGGGCAAGTGAGGAGGAGGAGGGACTGTGAGAGGAGAGAAGATGGGAGGCGACGATTGAAGCTGCAGACAGACGGGCAACAGAAGCGGCTGACACAGTGGCGGCTGACACAGTGGCTACCGAGACAGAGCGCCCCGGAATACTGGAGTAACTGGCTCTGCGGCTACGACGAGCGGCAGAAGCAACGGACCCACGGGCGACTGGTGCAGCAGGCTCTCAGTGGCTACCGAGACAGTGCGTCCCGGAATACAGGAGTAACAGGCTCTGCGGCTGCGACGAGCGGCAGGAGCAACGGACCCACGGGCAACAGGTGCAGCAGGCTCTCTGAGCTACCAGGACAGTGCGCCCCGGACTACAGGTGCTGCGGACGACAAGACAGCAGCCTCCACTCAACCTCCCCCAACAGTCCCACACCCCTCTCACACACCCCCTGTTTCACCCCTAGCTCCATTCCTACATCACCCCCCTAGTGCCACTCCCCACGACTCCCACACCTCCACCCCCCTCAGCGGCAGCTGCAGCAGTGGGAGACGAAAAAGGAGGAGGGGAGAACCCACACCTCTCACCCCCATGCTCGCCACCCCACACCCCAACCACTGCGGAACGCACGGTGGAATGGGAGCAATGGGCAGCACGGATGGGGGGGGGGGGGGGGGGACGGGACGGGCTTCTGCAGGGGCGGCTGCTGCAGGTGCGGGCTGCTCCAGGGGCGGCTGCTGCAGGTGCGGGCTGCTCCAGGGGCGGCTGCTGCAGGTGTGGGCTGCTCCAGGAGCGGCTGCTGCAGGTGCGGGCTGCTCTAGGGGCGGCTGCTGCACTGGCGGGCGGCTCCAGGGGCGGCTGCTGCAGGTGCGGGCGGCTCCAGGGGCTGCTGCTGCAGTGGCGGGCGGCTCCAGGGGCGGCCGCGGGGGGGGAAAACGCACGGCCCCCAGGGCGCCCCGAGGGGCGACGAGAAGGGAGCCGCGCGGCCCCCCCGGGGCGCCGCGACGGGCACCAGGGAGGGCGCCGCGACGGGCCCCCAGAGCCACCTCGACGGGCGACGGGGAGGGCGCCGCGCGGGCCCCCCGAAGTCGCCTCGACGGGCGACGGGGAGGGCCGCGCACGGCCCCCGAAGTCGCCACGACGGGCGACGGGGAGGGCGCCGCGCACGGCCCCCGAAGTCGCCTCGACGGGCGACGGGAGGGGACCGCGCGCGGCCCCCGTGGTCGCCACGACGGGCGACTGGTGGGGAGGCCGCGCGGGCCCCCAAGGTCGCCTCGACGGGCGACGGGAGGGGAGGCCGCGCGGGTCCCCGAGGTCGCCTCGACGGGCGACGGGGGGGGAGGCCGCGCGGGTCCCCGAGAGCGCCTCGACGGGCGCTTCGACGGGAGGGGACCGCGGAGGCCCCCCCAAGGGCACCACGACGGGCGCCACGGAAGGGAAAACCGCCAGGCGCCCCGAGCGCGCGGCGGGCAGAAATTAGGGTTTCGCCGCCGCGCACCACGGGGCGCGCGGCGGACAGTACGGCAGCGGAAGCGGGTGGTGGGCCCATACACAGGAAGGCGGCAGACATGCCGCGCTCTGATACCATGTCAGAAGTAGTAGGAGTACGGCCTAGGCTTAGTAGCCTAGGCCACAGTAGGACTAGTAACGAGGAGCCAAGTACGAGCTAGGAATGTGTGTAGGAACAGAATTGAGAAGGAATGATTGAACTAGCAAGCAGCAAGATACAAATAGCAAACCCTAAGGGGCTGTACTCACTATTGAGTACCCCACTGGAGGCTACACAAACAACATATTCTGACACGTTTCCCTGATAATGTGAAATTTGTTTCTGTATTTCGTCAGGTTTTCAAATGAAAAACCAACATGCGCTTATAATGAGTCATCTTTTTTTATGGGGTGGGCTTATAATCGAGGACCGGATATAAGCGCCGTCATCCTTTTATAAGCGCCGGCGATTATCCGAGGCCTGCGCTTCTAACCGGGGGCTTACGGTAACGATTTTGGTTACACTGCCAGTATCAGAGTGCGTAGTACATGTCAAATTAACAAACAAGAATGAATGCATTGAACAGAAGTTGGGTACAAGTACTAACCCTAATTGGGTTGTACCCCTTATGGGCTACCCCACTATAGCCTACACAAATGTAAGCACTATAACATTCTGACACACCCCCATAGGCAGAGTGGGGGAGAATAAGAGGTCACAAGACCAGTCAAGAAAAGCAAAGCAAGCTCAGGGTGGATCACAAAGTCACCACACAGTCCGAGCACAAGCAAAGGGCCACAAGGCCAGTTCACATGCATAGTTATATAAAAGAGAACAAACAATACAGTGATCATACCCTAGCAAGTGTAAGCATGCAGGTATATATATAGATCACAGTACAAGCAAAGTCAAGCAGTGAGCAAGTGAGGCAAAGTAGGCACACGGCCTAACACAGTAGAGAAGCGCTGATGATAACCAGGCGGAAGTGCCTTGGTGAAAATATCAGCAGTGTTGGCCCTAGTGGCCATGTACGCAAGACAAAGCTGGCCACGCTGTTGCAACTCTCGAGCAAGGAAGTATCGCAAACCGATGTGCTTCGTTTGGTGCTCCAGTCTGTGCTCCCGACACAAGGCAATCATGGCCTTGTTGTCTACGTACAGAACTAGAGGCGAACGAGGCTGCTCTCCCAAGTCAGTCAACAGGTAGGTGAGCCAACGAAGCTCCTTTGCAGCCATGGCCCCTGCGTAGATCTCAGCCTCACAACTGGAGCTGAGAACCAAAGACGAGTGCGTAGACTGCCAGGAAACATAGCCGGAACCGAGGCTGAAGGTGTAACCCTGTGACGACCGCTGCGTAGCTGAGTCGTCAACCCAAGAAGCGTTTGCGTGACCAGTGAGGACAACTGGACCCCGTCCTCCAAGCACGAGCCCCATGCCTGACGTACTGCACAAGTAACGCAGTACCCTCTTCGCAGCATCCCAGTGCATCTTTCGGTGCCGACCGGGAGCCACGTAGCGAGCCAGAAGGCTGAGAGGGTGCGCAAGGTCAGGTCATGTGCACGTCATCAAGTACATGAGGCAACCCACAAGCTCTGGGTGCGGACCACTCGGCTCTACGGACTCGTCCGAAGGTGGAGCTGAGAGCGAGTGGCTGGTAGACAGAGGAGTGGGCTGTGGCGAGGAGAACTGGAAGCCGAAGCGCTAAAGGAACTGGTGCACCATATGTGACTGAGTCAGGGTAATGGTGCGCCGAGCTCTGTCCCGGGTGATCTGCAAGCCAAGATAGCTGCGCAGTTCACCCAGGTCAGTGCAGGTGTGTCTCTTCTGCAGCTCGGACTTCACAAGGGTCAGTGCCTCAGTGTCAGCAATGGCAAAGACAAGGTCGTCGACGTACACTAGGACGTAGAACGGCGACAGTGAGGTGTCGGTGCATAGAAACAGCGACGGGTCTACTGTAGAAGGAGCAAACCCAAGAGCCGCAAGTGTAGTCCTGAGTGTGTCGTGCCACTCGCGAGGCGCCTGGCGGAGACCGTAGACTGGCCGCCGGAGGCTTCACTGGGTATCTGCAGGAAACGACCCAGTGAAGCCAGGTGGGCGGCGCAGCCAGATCTCCTCGTGCAGGCTGCCCTGCAAGAAAGCTGTACTGAAGTCTAGAGAGTGCAACTCGTAGTCACGCTGAGCAGCGGCGTGCAGTAACACCCGAAGAGTGGTCATCTTTGGGGTGGGGGAGAAGGTCTGGAAGTAGTCAACCCCCTGTCGTTGACTGAAGCCTCGAGCAACGTAACGCGCCTTGAAGGCAGGCGGAGAACCCGGCGGCCGCTTCACCCTGAAAATCCACATGCCATCGACTATGTTCGCCCGAGACGGGGGAAATGCGTCGACGTAGGTGCCTGTGGACTTCTAGGATGCCATCTCGGCATCCATGGCTGCCTGCAACTAAGAGGAGTAAGGACCCGTAATCGCCTCTACAAATTAGCGCGGGGTCGAGATGTCTGGTGCATCCGGGTCTCCCTCAGGGGCAAGCAGCATGGAAGCGAAACGAGGTACAGCAGCCGCAAGACACTCAAAGTCCTCCTCCCTGTCCTCAACGGTGTCCGTGCCAAGAGCACACTCACCCCCGACAAACGGAGGACTGGCAAAATCAGACTCAGCAACAAGAGCAGTGGCGTAGTCTAGACGACAGGCAGCAGCTAAGTCAACCAGCTTAGCAACGAGGTGGGTGCCAGGGACATGAGGAGGACGCGAACGAGGAATGCGAGGAGCAGTGCGAACTGACGAGGCAGGACGAGACGCAGGCTCACGACGCTCTGTAAGACCGCCGGACTGCTCAGTGTAAGGAGAAGGAGCAGGCATTTGGGAGGCTGGCTTTAACGGCGGCTGCGACTGGTCAGGCGGTGGACACAGTAGAGGAGTAAGGCTAGTAGAAGACGGGACACCAAGAACCTGTTGAAGGAGGGGAACGAAGTACGGTCGCGGCCGCACAATGCCTCCAGCACCTTTACCACCAGCACTTCCAGCTCCAGGGTCAACAGCTCCAGCTCCTCCAGCTCCATCGCCTCCCGCGCTAGTGCCTCCAGCTCTAGCTCCTCCAGCTCCAGCGCCACCAGCGCCAGTGCCTTCAGCTCCAGCTCCTCCAGCTCCCGCGCCTCCAGCTCCAGCTCCTATAGCTCCAGTGCCACCAGCCCCAGCAGCTCCAGGCCGCGTAAGGTCTCCAGCTCCAGCGCACCCAGCACCACCAGTCCCAGCTGCTCCAGAACCCCTGGTACGAGCACCTCTAGGACCAGCAGCCGCACTTCCTCCGGTACCACCAGCTCCAACGTCTCCAGCGCCAGAGTCTCCAGCTCCGGTAGCTCCACTTCGAAGGCGGGTGCACTGAGCAAACCATTCGCGCAGCTGCTGCGGGGAGAGAGGCTCTGGCCGGGGAGACAGTCGTGGCGAAGCATCCGCAGGACCTCCAGTAGAAGCAGTGCCCCTCGGCTCAGCACCTCCAGGCTCAGCACCCTCAGACTCCGCACCTCCACGCTGCACACCCGCACGCTCAGCACCCCCAGACCCGGCACCCTCAGACGCAGCACCCCTAGGCTCCGCACCCCCCGATGCAGCACCCCCAGACGCAGCATCCCCAGACGCAGCACCCCCAGACGCATCACTTGGAGCAGCACCTGAGACGACAGCTACCTCAACAGGCGCAATACCAGGGAGAGGGTCTACCTGAGACACACCTGAGGGAGCAGGACCCTGGGGCGGGAGGGGGTATACTGGAGGGGGACCGGGAGCAAGGAAGAGTGGCAGGGGCGGGGGAGGGGCAGAGCGGTAGGGGAAGAGACAGTAAAAGGGAACCGACTCGTCAAACGTGACGTCCTGAGAGGGGAAGACACGGCGCGAGGTGGGGTGGTAAAACTGCCAGCCAGGCGCGTTAGGGGAAAAGCCAAGGAAGACGCAAGGAATAGCGCGGGCGGAGAGCTTGTCCGCGGACGTATCGCGAAGAAAGGTACGAGAACCCCATGCCCGGAACACTGACGCATCGCCAACCTTCACCGTCCAACGCAGTGTAGGCGAGGTCTCCGACAAGGAGACACGGGGCCAGAGGATGAGCTGATGCGTAGCGTACCGGACCGCAAACGGCCACAGAAAATGGGGAGCAGCCGCATGGATCATGGAGGTAAGAGCCACCTCCATGACGAGGCCAATGCGGCGCTCACCAATCCCATTTTGCTGAGGGGAGTTCGAAAGCATGAACGACTGGAGAATGCCCTCTCCACGACAAAAGTCCCGCAAGAGGTCAGAGGAGAACTCACCACCTCTGTCAGAGTGCAGACGCAGGACAGGAAGGTCCGTACGGAACCACTCACGGAGCTGGAGACGGACTGCACGGATCCAAGGGATCAAGTCATCAACGACCTGACCCTTGCTGCGCAAGGGGAAGACCGTGGTGTACCGCGTGTAGTCGTCAACAACCAGCAGAAAGTAGCGTTCGCGGCACTGTCCACTGACGCGGGCTGGGCCCCACACGTCCATGTGGAGAGTCTGCAGGGGAGCAGTCGTCGGGGGAAACGAGGAGGAGTGAGGAGCGGCGCACTGCCGCCCCTCGACGCAAGGAAGGCAGGGCGGGGCAGGCGAGGGCAGGAGGGTGGGAGGGAAGGCAGAGACATGAGAAGACTAGAGACAAGGAGACGGGAGTGCATGCCAAGAAGGCGTGGCAGGGAGGGGTGACCCAGGCGGTGGTGCCAAAGAAGGGTCTGGTGCGACAGGAGGCGACACAAGCAAGGGGGTGCTACCTGACCTGACGCTGACACCTGGGCAGACACAGCTACCTGAGGAGGCTCGGTAGCCAGTGTGTACAGACTTGACCCTTGCCGACGAGTGAACGTGGCGAGGACGTCCTGTCCGTGTACACGTGCAGATCGATACACGCTGACCCCCAGGAGTGGTGGTAGTGACCATCGCGTCATGGAGGGCAGCGGTACTCACCAAGTTCGTAGAGAACGAGGGGAGGTGAAGGCCTGACAGTGAGCCGGACGGAACCGCCGGACACGGGAGCACAGTGGAGGAACGAGCGAGGACTGGGCCCCCGGAGGGGTCAACCAGCCTGACCGGTACAGGTGCAGAGAGAGGAGTGAGGGTGGTGCTGTCGCGAAAGAAACAGCGTGAGGCACCTGAGTCAAGTGTGAAGGTGTGCAAGGCCTTAGCAGACGCAGTACCAGGGAGAACAGACTCACTAGCACCTAGAGCAGCAGCCTCTATACGTGGGTCAGGCGGCACACAGAGGTAATAGTCACCCTCAGCACTAACAGACAAAGCATACATAGCAGCAAGGATAGCATCATAGTCTAGGTCAAAGATAGCAACACCAGACCCAAGCAGCTCTGCCCAGCGGGGGCGCTCGGCCTCGTCACCAAACTCAGCGCGCCAAGCGTCGTCGAGGCGGGAGAAGCAGCGGTGCTGAGTGTGAAACTTCCCGCATGTCTGACCAGCACGGTCGCCCGTGCGAATCACATACGGGCAGCTACCACTACCCCGAGACGCCCCACACTGAGCAAACCACTCACGAAGCTGCTGGGGCGACGGGGTCTCGCTCCGACGCTGCTGCTGCTGTCTTTGGCCTCCTCCAGAACCTCCACGCTGAGCTCGAGTCCGATCGCCACCACTCCCACCGCTGCCACTACTGCCACTCCCACCGCTGCCTCCACCGCTGCCACCAAAGCCCCCACTCCCGCCACCACTCCCACCGCTGCCACCACCTCCATTGCCTCCACCACCTCCACTGCTGCCCCCACCACCACCCCCGCTGCCACAGCCACCACCCCTGCCACCCTTGCCTTTGCTGCTGCGGCGCTTCGCACTAGCAGAAACAGCCCCGACGTCCTCAGCACCAGGGACGCTTGCAGCAGCAACAGAGGCGTAGGAGGGAGCAAGGGGGGAGGGGGAGCACCCCTCAAAGAAGGGCGTACGCGGAGTGCCACGAGCAGCACCTACAGCGACTACACTAGTCTCAGCTGCAAGGAGGTGCTGCTCGAGAAGGTCAACAGTGAGGGCTGTGGGGTCAAGTGCGAGAAAGTGGTCTCTGACAGAGCAAAGAGAGTCAGGGAGGCGGGTGACTATGAAAGAGTTGGGAACAAGTACTAACCTTAATTGGATTGTACCCCTTATGGGCTACCCCACTATAGCCTACACAAATGCAAACACTATAACATTCTGACAGTACATTACACTGACACCGAATCCTCGGTAACGAGGATTTTCCTTGCGAAGCCGCAAAACATTGCGACTGCCGCCGGGATTTGATTGAACCTGCAATCTTACAATGCATATGTCAGAATGTTATAGTGCTTACATTTGTGTACGCTATTGTGGGGTAGCCCATAAGGGGTACAACCCAATTAGGGTTAGTACTTGTACCCAACTTTTGTTCAATGCATTCATTCTTGTTCGTTAATTTGACATGGTTTCAGAGCAGGTCCTTCGTTAGGACCGTTTTTTTTTTGGGCCCACCACAGCGCTGCCCTGCTAGCCGCCCTCTGCAGCCCTCGTGCTGCCCTTACTGCCCTGCGCGCCCCGTCGACCCTAGGCCCAGGCTCGCCCGTTGCTCCTACGCCCTGCGCGCCCGTCGACCCCTAGGCCCCGGTGCGACCTGTTGACCCCTAGGCCCCGGCCCCCCGTCGACACCTAGGCCAAGCCCGCCCGTCGACCCCTAGGCCCCAGCCCGCCCGTTGCCCCTAGGCCCTGTCGCGACCCGTCGACCCTAGGCCCCCGGGCCGCCCGTCGACCCCTCTGCCCGGCCCGCCCGTCGACCTCTAGGCCCCGGCCCCCCTGTCGACTCCTCCGCCCGGCGCGAACCGTCGACACCTAGGCCCCGGCCCCCACGTCGACCCCTACGCCCAGCCCGCCCGTCGACCCCTAGGTCCCGGCCCCCCGTCGACCCCTACGCCCGGCGCGCCCCGTCGACCCCTAGGCCCCGGCCCCCCGTTGACCCCTACGCCCGGCGCGACCCGTCGACCCCTAGGCCCCGGCCCCCACGTCGACCCCTACGCCCAACCCGCCCGTCCAACCCTAGGCCCTGGCCCCCCGTCGACCCCTACGCTCGGTGCGCCCCGTCGACCCCTAGGCCCCTGCCCCCCGTCGACCCCTACGCCCGACGCAACCCGTCGACCCCTAGGCCTCGGCACCCCGTCGACCCCTAGGCCCCGGCCCGCCCGTCGCCCCTACGCATGCCTGCCGCCCCTAGGCCTGCAGGCCGCCCCTAGGCTCGGCCCGCCCGTCGCCCCTAGGCCACAGCCCGACCACCGCCCCTACAGCCAGCGCGCCGTCCGCTTGCTGCCTGCCAGCAACTCTTGCAGCCCGTGCGCTGCCCCTCTTGCAGCCCGCGCTCCGCCTCTTGCAGCCCTTGCGCTGCCCCTTGCAGCCCCCGTGCCGCCTCTTGCAGCCTGCTAGCCGCCCCTTGCGACCTGCTCGCCGCCCCTTGCAGCCTGCGCACTGCTCTCTCGCAACCCGCTAGCTTCCCCTCTCCTCTGCTGCTATGGCATCTCTTCGCGTTCTCGCTTTCGATCATGAGGGCCGCCCTATCCAGTTTGACACGTGGCTCGACAACCTGCAGCTGTACCTACTGAGCGACTCTAGGGACAGTGTTTTGTTGTTTAACCACACGTCTGGCGCCGCTCCCGCCCCTCCCGCCATAGGTGACAGTGCGACTCGCTCAAAGTGGCTTACTCGCGACGCTGCTGCCCGCTTAGCCATTCGCAACCACCTGCCGTTAGCCAAATGCGCTCACTTCGGACAGCACAGGACAGCACACCCACTGTACAACGCCGTCGTCGCTCGCTACTCCTCGCCTGCCACTGCTTCTCTAGGCCGCCTTCTACTGCCCTACCTGTTCCCCGAGCTGTCCGCCTTTGCCACAGTAGAGGACCTGGTTTCCCACCTTCGCACTAGCGACACTCGCTACCGCGCTACCGCCCCAGCTGAGTTCATCACTCACTACTTTATAGTCACCCGCCTCCCTGACTCTCTTCGCTCTGTCAGGGACCACTTTCTCTCCCTCGACCCCACAGTCCTCACTATTGACCTACTCGAGCAGCACCTCCTTGCAGCTGAGACTAGTGTAGTCGCTGTAGGTGCTGCTCGTGGCACTCCCCGCACACCCTTTTTTGAGGGGTGCTCCCCCTCCCCCCTTGCCCCCTCCTACGCCTCTGCTGCTGCTGTCGATGTCCCTGGTGCTGAGGACGTCGGGGCTGCTTCTGCTAGTGCGAAGCGCCGCAGCAGCAAGGGCAAGGGTGGCAGGGGCGGTGGCAGTGGCAGCGGGGGTGGTGGTGGGGGCAGCAGTGGAGGTGGTGGAGGCAGTGGAGGTGGTGGCAGCGGTGGGAGTGGTGGCGGGAGTGGGGGCTTTGGTGGCAGCGGTGGAGGCAGCGGTGGGAGCGGCCGTAGTGGCAGCGGTGGGAGTGGTGGCGGTAGGACTGGAGCTCAGCGTGGAGGTTCTAGAGGAGGCTAGAGGCAGCAGTAGCAGCAGCTTCGAAGTGAGACTCCGTCGCCCCAGCAGCTTCGTGAGTGGTTGTCTCAGTGTGGGGCGCCTGGTGGTAGTGGTAGCTGCCCGTATGTCATTTGCACGGGTGACCGTGCTGGTCAAACATGCAGGAAGTCTCACACTGAGCACCGCTGCTTCTCCCACCTCGACGATGCTTGGCTCGCTGAGTTTGGTGACGAGATCGAGCGCCCCCGCTGGGCAGAGCTGCTTAGGTCTGGAGTTGCTATCTTTGACCTAGACTATGATGCTATCCTTTCTGCTATGTATGCTTGGTCTGTTATTGCTGGGGGTGACTGTTACTTGTGTGTGCCGCCTGACCCAGGTATAGAGGCTGCTGCTCTAGGTGCTATTGAGTCTTCTCTCCCTGGTACTGCGCCTGCTGAGGCCTTGCACACCTTCACGCTGGACTCAGGTTCCTCACGCTGTTTCTTTCGTGAGAGCACCACCCTCACTCCTCTCCCTGCACCTGTCCTAGTTAGACTGGCTGACCCCTCCGGGGGCCCAGTCGTTGCCTGTTCCTCCACTGTTCTCCCGTGTCCGGCGGTTCTGTGCGGCTCACTGTCAGGTCTTCACCTCCCCTCGTTCTCTACAAACTTGGTGAGTACAGACGCCCTCCCGGATTCGATGGTCACTACCACCGCTCCTGGGGGTCAGCGTGTATCGATCTGCACGTGTACACGGACGGGTCGTCACCTGGCCACGTTCACTCGTCGGCCAGGGTCAAGTCTGTACACACTGGCTACCGAGCCTCCTCAAGTAGCTGCGTCTGCCCAGGTGTCAGCGTCAGGTCAGGTAGCACCCCCTTGCTCGTGTCGCCTCCTCTCGCACCAGACTCTCCTCTGGAACCACCGCCTGGGCCACCCCTCCCTGCCACGCCTTCGTGGCATGCACTCCCGTCTCCTTGTCTCTGGTCTTCCCAGGTCTCTGCCTCCCCTCCCGCCCTCGCCTGCCCCGCCCTGCCTTCCTTGCGTCGAGGGGCGGCAGCGTGCCGCTCCTCACTCCTCCTTGTTTCCCCCAACGACTGCTCCCCTGCAGACTCTCCACATGGACATGTGGGGCCCAGCTCGCGTCAGTGGACAGGGCCGCGAGCGCTACTTTCTGCTGGTTGTTGACGACTATACGCGTTACACGACGGTCTTCCCCTTGCGCAGCAAGGGTGAGGTTCCTGATGTCTTGATCCCTTGGATCCGCTCGATCCGTCTCTAGCTAGGCGAGCGGTTCGGCTAGGACCTTCCTGTCCTGCGTCTGCACTCTGACAGAGGTGGTGAGTTCTCCTCCGACCTCTTGCAGGAGTTTTGTCGTGGGGAGGGCATCCTCCAGTCGTTCACGCTTCCGGCCTCTCCGCAGCAGAATGGGATTGCTGAGCTTTGCATTGGCTTAGTCATGGAGGTCGCTCGTACCTCCATGATCCATGCGGCTGCCCCCCATTTTCTATGGCCGTTTGCGGTCCGGTACGTTGCGCATCAGCTCAACCTCTGGCCCCGTGTCTCCTTGCCAGAGACCTCGCCTACACTGCGTTGGACGGGGAAGGTTGGCGATGTGTCGGTGTTCTGGGTTTGGGGCTCTCGTGCCTTTGTTCGCGATACGTCCGCGGACAAGCTCTCCGCCCGCGCTATTCCTTGCGTCTTCCTTGGCTTTCCCCCTGACGCGCCTGGCTGGCAGTTTTACCACCCCACCTTGCGTCGTGTCCTCCCCTCTTAGGACGTCACGTTTGACGAGTTGGTTCCCTTATACCGTCTCTTCTCCTACCGCTCTGCCCCTCCCCCGCCCCCGCCGCTCTTCCTTGCTCCCGGTTCCCCTCCAGTAGACCCCCTCCCGCCCCAGGGTCCTGCTCCCTCAGGTGTGTCTCAGGTAGACCCTCTCCCTGGTGCTGTGCATGTTGAGGTAGCTGGCGACTCAGGTGCTACTAGAGGTGCTGCGTCTGGGGGTGTGGGGCCTGGGGGTGCGGAGCCTGGGGGCGCTGAGTTTGAGGGTGCCGGGTCTGGGGGTGCTGAGCTTGGGGGTGCGGAGCCTGAGGGTGCTGAGCCTGCGGGTGTGGAGCCTGGGGGTGCTGAGCCTTAGGGTGTTGAGCCTGGGGGTGCTGAGTCTGAGGGTGCGGAGTTTGGGGGTGCTGAGCCTTGGGGTGCTGCTTCGTCTGGAAGTCCTGCTGGTGCTTCGCCGCGACTGTCTCCCCGGCCGGAGCTTCTCTCCCCGCAGCAGCTGCGTGAGTGGCTTGTTCGGCGCGCACGCCTTTGGAGTGGAGCTGCCGGAGCTGGAGACCCTGCCGCTGGAGCAACTGGAGCTGGAGGTGCTAGAGTTACTGCTGGAGCTGGTGGTACCGGAGGTGCTGCAGCTGCTGGTCCTGGAGGTGCTTGTACCAGGGGTACTGGAGCTGCCGGGACTGGTGGTGTTGGGGATGCTGGAGCTGGAGGAGCTGCAGCTGGAGACCCTGCGGAGCCTGGAGGCGCTGGAGCTGGACACACTGGCGCTGGTGGCGCTGGAGCTGGAGGAAGGTCAAGCTGGGGGTGCTGGAGCTGGAGGCACTGGCGCTGGTGGCGCTGGCGCTGGAGGAGCTGGAGCTGGGGGTGCTGTGTTTGGCGGTACTGGTGCTGGAGGCACTGAGCGGCCGCGACCGTACTTTGTTCCCCTACTTCAGCAGGTTCTTGGTCTCCCGTTTTCTGCTGGCCTTACTCCTCCCTTGCTGTGTCCACCGCCTGACCAGTCACAGCCGCCGTTACAGCCAGCCTCCCCACTTCCTGCTCTTTCTCCTTACACTGAGCTGACTGGAGGTCGTGCAGAGCGTCGTGAGCCTGAGTCTCGACCTGCCTCGCTTGTTCGCGCTGTTCGCATTGGTCGTAGGGTTCCTCATCCGCGTCCTCCTCCTGTCCCCGGCACCCACGCTATGGCACTTCGTCCTTCCTTTGTTCCACTGCGCGTTCCTCTGCCGCCTCCTCATGAGTCCTCTCTTCCTGCCGTCCCTGACCCTGAGTCTGACCTTGCTCGTGCTGCCAGTCCCACTGTCTCTCGTCACCTTGCCACTGTTTTCACTGACCCTTCTTTGGAGTCCATTGCTGCGTCTGCCCTCATTGCTGAGCTAGTTGACTTTGCTGCTGCCTGTCGTCTAGACTACGCCACTGCTCTTGTTGCTGAGTTTGAGTCTGCCAGTCCTCCGTCTGTCGGGGGTGAGTGTGCTTTTGGCACGGACGTCCTTGAGGACAGGCAGGAGGAATTTGAGTGTCTTGCGGCTGCTGTACCTCGTTTCGTGTAGGCAGCAGCAGATTCAAAGAAAGGGCCAGTGACAGCAGTGGTTAGGAGACGAGAGACAATGGGTCTGGTAGCACGAGTGCGGTCAAACTCAGGGTCAGGGACCCCAGGAAGAGAGGACTCAGGAGGAGCAGGCAGAGGAACACGTAGTGGAACAGAGAAAGGACGAAGTGCCATAGCGTGTGTGCTGGGGACAGGAGGAGGACGCGAACGAGGAACGCGACGAGCAGCGCAAACAGGCGAGACTGGATGAGACGCAGACTCATGACGCTCTTTAAGACCGCCAGACTGCTCAGTGTAAGGAGAAGGAGCAGGCAGTGGAGAGGTCGGCTGTAACGGCAGCTGCGACTGGTCAGGCGGGGGACACAGGAGGGGAACCTGCTGAAAATGGGACACCAAGAACCTGCTGAAGCAGGGGAACGAAGTACGGTCACGGTCGCACAGTGCCGCCAGGGTCAGCAGCTCTAGCTCCTCCAGCTCCAGCGTCTCCCGCGCCAGTGCTTCCAACTCTAGCACCTCCAGCGCCAATGCTTCCAACTCCAGCTCCTCCAGCTCCAGCGCCACCAGTGCCAGAGCCTCCAGCTCAAGCAGCTCCAGACTCCGTAGGGTCTCTAGCTCCAGCGCCCCCAACACCACCAGTCCCGGCAGCTCCAGTACCCCAACTACAAGCACCTCCAGGACCAGTAGCCGCAGTACCTCCAGTAACACCAGCTCCAGAAGTAACTCAAGCACCTCCAGCTCTAGCGGCTCCAGCACCTCCAGCTCCGGTAGCTCCACTCCGAAGGCGTGCGCGCCAAACAAGCCACTCACGCAGCTGCTGCGGAGACAGTCTCGGCGAAGCACCAGCAGAACCTCCAGACGAAGCAGCACCCTGAGGCCCATCACCCTGAGGCTCAGCACCCCCAGACTCCGCACCCTCTGACTCAGCACCCCCAGGCTCAACACCCTCAGGCTCAGCACCCCCAGGCTCAGCACCCCCATTCTCAGCACCCCCAGGCTCAGCACCCCCAGTCTCAGCACCCCCAGACGCAGTACCTCTAGTAGCACCTTGAGTCTACAGCTACCTCACTTGGCACAGCACTAGGGGGTGGGTCAACCTGAGAGACACCTGAGGGAGCAGGACCCAGAGGAGGGAGGGGGTCTACCGGAGGGGGACCTGGAGCAAGGAAGAGTGACGGGGGTGTTGTGTGATGCAATCATATGCATTCACGTCTGTCTGCCTCCCATCATATGTTCGTGCGTTGCATGCGTGGTGTGAGCGTATGCAAGAATTTGTGTTTTGTGCGGTTTGGTATTTTATGAGTGTGTGTGAATGTTATTTGGCTTGAGCAGATATCTGAAGTGACTCCTCTGCTCAAGAGCTTTCCGACGAACCAAGTATCGCTTCAATCGGAGCACGAACAAGAAAGTTACGAACGTTGGAAGTTCGTATGCTTTTGATATTTGGTTGTGGTGACTATGGTTAGTAGTGGTGTTGACTCCATAAGGAGTATAGACTTTTGGGGGTTGGGAAATTCGTCAACATCACTGTAGATGCTGCCAAGTGGTTGGGAGGTGCCAAACCAGGTTGGCAAGTGTGGCCAAGTTGGGCAAGGTGGATGGCATGAGTTGGGAAAGTGACAAATGTCAAAGTTGGGGTGCCTATAGAGAGGGGAATTGTGTGGAATGGGGTTTCCTTGGTTGGGGATCCCTTGGGACCTTCCCTCTCGTCCTCCTCATCCCCTCCTACCTGGTTCCATTGCTACTCTACCTTTCTTGTGGGAACTTGTGAGATAATTGTGATTGAGTTACGTTTTCTATGGCAGCATACCCCCTAGTGCGCCGAAGTTCATAACTCGAGTTATACTTCATATTTTGATACTATTCAAATTGAGAAAGATAGCCACAGTCAAGGGCTACAACATACTCGAGTTTGAGAGAATTCTAACTGTTCGTTAATCGTTGACGACGTTTCTTGTGACGACGACTTTTCTGTCCAGAATTGTAGTTGACGATTTTGAGATATTTCAGCTCCTAATCTTCATAGACCCCGTCCTTAGTCTCTAACAAGTGGTATCAGAGCTGATTAAGGACTTTTTGGAGAGTCTACTGAAGTGTGAAGACCCTCCTAGACCCACCATGGCCTGTGGGCGTGCCTAAGTGGAGTTCTGGAGGTTGCATGTGACTTCCGCTAAGGGGAAACTCTGCCGAAATCTCGTTGGCGCCGACACTTGTGGAAATTGAGTGGGACTTCGGTGTGGACAGCAAAGGGGGAGCTGGAACCTGTGTTTGGGAGCAGAGGAAATGAGTCAAGGGAGTGGAGATGCAGCTGAGAAGAGAAATGAGCCGCCACCATCCAAGATCGAGGCATTGGATGGCTCAAACTATGAGGAATGGAGCGGGCGGATGCGTAGTGCATTCAAGCGCTACAAGCTGCTGAAACTTGCGATGGGTGAAGAGAAGATGCCGGATAAAGGAGATGCCCGCGATCGGTGGATTGAGAAGAGTGCGGTGCTGTACGACCTAATCCTCCAATCGGTCAACAACGATATGTTCCAACACATCAAGGATTTGGTGGAGTTGGATGATTCCGGACCAAAGGCGTGGAAGCTACTGCGCGACGTGATTTTGCCCAACACGCTGCCGATGGCGATTGTGTTGGAGAAGGAGCTGGCTGCCCTCTCCATGCGACCCGGCGATGATGTGAAGCCGGTCCTTGACAAGATCAAGGATACCTATGCGAGGATGGCAGCGGCGGGCAGCAAGGTGTCGCAGATGCAGCAGTGCACCAAGATCATCTCGGTGCTCGACAACTCGTGGGACAACCTCATCCCCACCCTCAACACTCAGCAGGACCAGTGGACACCTGAGTGGCTACGGCAACAGATTCTGCAGGAGGACTTCCGCAGGCGCCACACGGGTGGTGGTGCTGCCAACAAAACTGCTGAGGGGTATGGAGCTGCAGGAGGCAGCAGAGGAAGAGGGGGAGGGAGAGGCCGAGGCCGTGGGAGAGGCTTTGGCAGAGGGAGAGGCCGAGGTGACTACAACGAGGGGCATGGGAGCTCTGGTGGCAGGGGGAGCACTCGAATGGAGGGTGCTTGCTGGTACTGCAAGAAGGCTGGACACCCGTGGTTCAAGTGTTTCAGCCGGCCTGAGGGATGGGCGCCTCCAGGCATGAAGCCTCCAAGTGGTGAACGTGCACGAGGTGGCGCTGTGCAAGGTTCAGGTGCACAAGGTTCAGGTGCACAAGGTAAAGCCAACCCTGGGATGTTCCTCATGGTTGAGGATGTGAAAGGGAGTGAGGGTGATGTGGGCTCAGTTGGGAAGGTTGTGATGCACCCCCTCACTCACTGAGTGATAGATTCAGGTTGCACAAGTCACATGACCCCACGGGCAGATTTGCTTGACGAGGTAAAGTCCCCTGGGAAGATTAAGTTTGTGGCTGCCGCTTCAGGTGCTTTGCTCCCTGTGATTGGTGTTGGGAATGCCAAGGTAATGGGAGCCAATGGGGGCCTTGTGGGGCTGGGGAATGTACTGCTGGTTGAAGGTTTGTCCGCTAACCTCCTCTCTGTGCGCCGGCTGCAGAAAAGCAAGGCCAAAGTGACCTTCGGCCCAACCAGCTGCCGTGCAAAGCTTGGGAAGTTGCTGCTGTGGGATTTGGAGGAGAAGAGCAGCTGCATCAAGGACCTGTGGCAGCTGCCCATCATCCCTTGGAATGGGAAACCACCAGCAACGGCAGCGGCAGCGGCAACGGCTAAAGCAACGACGGGAGGAGAGGAGACTGCACCAACTGATGGGGCCCTGGATGCAGTCAAGAAGGTGCAGCAGTCACAGCAGCCACATGGTGAGGTGCTTGCTGGTGTGGATGCAACCGCTGCATGGGCAAAGGCTTCATCTGGGAATGGTGATGCCGATTGGGAGACGTGGCACGAGAGGTTGTGTCACATCAACATTCCTATGCTGCAGAAGTTAGTGAAGGATGGGAGCTTGAAGGGGTTGGAGGTGAAGGAGGTAGCAAAGGAGATTGGGAGCTGCCCTACATGCCTTGAGACCAAGTTCACAAAGTTTCCGTTCAGCAGCGGCACGGGACCAGCTAAGGCCCCGCTCGCACTTGTGCACATGGATGTGGTGGGCCCTACGAGGGCCCCTTCTCTCTCGGGCAGCCGCTACTTCTTAACCATTGTGGACGACCACACGCGTGCGGTGTGGGTGTACCCTCTCAAGACTAAGGGGGAAGTGGCAGCGGCTGTTCTCAAGGAGTGGATGCCGAGAGCTCAAAGGGAGAGCGGACACAAGGTGAAGGTGATCCGCACTGACAACGGGGGAGAATTCATTGGCGCTGATTTTGAGGCGGTGCTGAAGAAGAAGGGGATCCAGCATCAGCTCACGGTGCCCTACAACCCTCAGCAGAATGGCGTGGCTGAGCGCTTCAACCGGACCCTGCAGGAAGGTGCTCGCACTCTCCTTGGGCGTGCAGGGCTGCTGGATCCGTTTTGGGTAACTGCACTGCGGAAGGTCGCCCTTGTGAAGAACAGGGTGTTGGCGACTGACGGGGACAAGCAGTGGGTCCCCTACACCAAGTGGTATGGGAGTGCACCAGCAGTCAACATGCTGAGAGCCTACGGCTGCATGGTGGTGTTTCATGTGCCTAAGGAGAAGAGGGGAAAGTTGGAGGCTAGTGGGAAATGGGGAGTACACTTGGGGCTTGCTAAGGATCATAAGGGCTGGTTGATATGGGACTTGACCAGCCAGCAGCTGACTGTGTCAAGGGATGTGAAGTTCCTTGAGTCCTTGTACTACAAGGTCTGGAAGCAGCAGCAGCAGAAGCTTCCTACTACACCGCTGATCATTGAGGCCGATGAGGTGCAGCGGCCTTCGAGGCAAGTGCAGGTCACTGTCTCAGAGGAGGATATTTCTGGGTTGACTGAGGATGGGGGAGAACCTGAGGTGGAGGAGCAGTAGCAGCAGCAGCAGCAAGATGCTCCACAAGGTGCCGCACGTCCGGCTGACCGTCCTAGGAGGGATGTGCGCCCTCCTAACCGGCTGACCTATCCGAGCTTTGGCAAGCCAAAGGTGGTACGGGCTGGGAGTGTGGCTGAGCAGTGTGATGAGGAAGAGATAGCACACTGCTACTGGGCAGCCGTCCCTGAGCCCAAGACGCTAGCTGAGGCCTTGAGTGGGCCCGATGCTGAGAAGTGGAAGCAGAGTGTGAAGGAGGAGTATGACTCTCTGCTGGAGAATGAAACGTGGGAGCTGTGTGAGCTGCCTCCTGGGAAGAAGGCCATTTCTTCCAAGCTGATCTTCAGGCACAAGTACGGACCTGATGGGGAGCTGACCCGCTACAAGTCAAGGCTTGTGGCAAAGGGGTTTCAGCAGACAAAGGGGAAGGACTTTGATGAGATCTTTGCTCCTGTGGGGAAAGGGACTACACTAAGGGTGATGTTGGGAATGGCTGCAAACCGTGGATGGAGGATCAAGCAGATGGACATCACAACTGCTTTCCTCAATGGGATCATCCTAGAGGAGCTGTACATGCTGCAGCCTGAGGGGTTGGATGATAGGAGCGGCAGGGTGTGCAGGCTCAAGAAGGCCATCTATGGCCTTAAGCAGGCTCCTCGCGCATGGTACCACAAGTTGGAGGAGACACTGCTGGCTGGGGGTTTCAAGAAGAGTGAGTGTGATCACAGCTTGTTCCTGCTGCAAGAGAAGGAGCAGTTTCTCATGTTCCTGGTATATGTGGACGACATCCTGCTCTTCTCTGAGTCATCTGCAATGATTGAGCGTGTGGAGGAGATGCTGGAGATGCAGTTTAAGTGCTCCAAGATGGGAGATGTGAAGTACTATTTGGGCATGCATGTGGAGAGGGACCTTGACAAGGGAGTGTTGAGGTTGCACCAGAGAAAGTATTGTGAGGGGCTGGCTGAGAAGTATGGGCTGCAAGATGGAGGAAAACCAGCCACCCCACTGCCTTCGGGGTTCACTGTGGAGCCCTGTGCTGATGAGGAGGTGGTGGGTGAGAGTGACAGGAAGCTGTTTCATTCCATGGTGGGGGCACTAAACTATGCGGCTAACCACACGCGGCCTGACATTGCCTTTGCTACTTCCAGGCTTGCTAGTGTGGTCTCACGCCCCTGTCATGAGCAGCTAGAAGCGGCCAAGAGGTTGGTCCGCTATGTGAGTGCTACAGCATCTGTGGGTTTGGAGTACAGTGCTGTGCGACAGAGGCTGCAGAGGGGTGCAGCTGATTTGAGCAAGGGGGAGATGCTCTTGACTTGCTACACCGACGCTAGCTTCAACTCTGTAAAGGCGGATGGCACCAGCATTGGAGGCTATGTGTGCCTGTTTGGAGGTGGTGCAGTGAGCTGGCGCAGCAAGAAGCAGAATGAGGTGGGGCTGTCCTCGTGTGAGACAGAGTACATGGCCCTGCATCATGGGGCAAAGGAGGTGGTGTGGCTGAGGCGTTTGTTGGAGGAGATCGGAGTGTGCCAGAAGGAGCCAACAGTGATTTTCTGTGACAACGAGTCGGCTGTGAAGCTTGCTAAGAACGCTTGCCTTCATGGGCTGACGAAGCACATCAGGCCTAAGTGGCATTGGGTGAGGAGGCTCCTGGACAAGGAGGTGCGGCTGGAGATTGTGAAGACCCATCAGCAGGCGGCTGACATTCTCACCAAGCGCCTGGCTGAATCTGAGCATTGGAAGGGCATGAAGCTTGCTGGGATGAGTGTGCATTGAGGGTGCATGCTTGTGCTATGACATGTGGGATGATGGTTGGCAGCCAGAGGGGGAGTTTGTTGTGTGATGCAATCATATGCATTCACGTCTGTCTGCCTCCCATCATATGTTCGTGCGTTGCATGCGTGGTGTGAGCGTATGCAAGAATTTGTGTTTTGTGCGGTTTGGTATTTTCTGAGTGTGTGTGAATGTTATTTGGCTTGAGCAGATATCTGAAGTGACTCCTCTGCTCAAGAGCTTTCCGACGAACCAAGTATCGCTTCAATCGGAGCACGAACAAGAAAGTTACGAACGTTGGAAGTTCGTATGCTTTTGATATTTGGTTGTGGTGACTATGGGAAGTAGTGGTGTTGACTCCATAAGGAGTATAGACTTTTGGGGGTTGGGAAATTCGTCAACATCACTGTAGATGCTGCCAAGTGGTTGGGAGGTGCCAAACCAGGTTGGCAAGTGTGGCCAAGTTGGGCAAGGTGGATGGCATGAGTTGGGAAAGTGACAAATGTCAAAGTTGGGGTGCCTATAGAGAGGGGAATTGTGTGGAATGGGGTTTCCTTGGTTGGGGATCCCTTGGGACCTTCCCTCTCGTCCTCCTCATCCCCTCCTACCTGGTTCCATTGCTACTCTAACTTTCTTGTGTGAACTTGTGAGATAATTGTGATTGAGTTACGTTTTCTATGGCAGCATACCCCCTAGTGCGCCGAAGTTCATAACTCGAGTTATACTTCATATTTTGATACTATTCAAATTGAGAAAGATAGCCACAGTCAAGGGCTACAACATACTCGAGTTTGAGAGAATTATAACCGTTTGTTAATCGTTGACGACGTTTCTTGTGACGACGACTTTTCTGTCCAGAATTGTAGTTGACGATTTTGAGATATTTCAGCTCCTAATCTTCATAGACTCCGTCCTTCGTCTCTAACAGGGGGAGGGAGAGGGGCAGAGCGGTAGGGGAAGAGACGGTAAAAGGGAACCGACTCGTCAAACGTGACGTCCTGAGAGGGGAGGACACGGCGCGAGGTAGGGTGGTAAAACTGTCAGCCAGGCGCGTTAGGGGGAAAGCCAAGGAAGACGCAGGGAATGGCGCGGGCGGAGAGCTTGTCCGCAGACGTATCGTGGACAAAGGCACGAGAACCCCAGACCCTAAACACCGACGCATCGCCAACCTTCCCCGTCCAACGCTGTGCGGGCGAGGTCTCCGGCAAGGAGACACGGGGCCAGAGGTTGAGCTGATGCGCAGCGTACCGGACCGCAAATGGCCACAGGCCCCTCGGCCCCTCCTTTCATGGCCCCGCGGCCCGACGCCCCTAGACCCCCGGCCCCTCGGCCCCCCTTTGTACCTGGCCCTGCGGCCCGTTGCCCCTAGGCCCCAGGCCTCTCGGCCCCTTTGCTCCTGGCCTTGCGGCCCGACGTCCCTAGGCCCCCCGGCTTTCGCCCCCCCCCCCTCTTTGTACATGGCCCCACGGCGCGTCGCCCCTAGGCCCCCGGACCCTCGGCCCCCTTTGTACGTGGCCCCGCGGCCCATCGCCACTAGGCCCCAAGCCCCTCGGCCCTTTGTTCCTGGCCCCGCGGCCCAACGCCCCTAGGCCCCCAGCCCCTCGGCCCCTGCTACTGCTGCTACTGCTACTGCTGCTACTGCTGCTGCTGCTGCTGCTGCTGCTACTGCTGCTCCTGCGTGCCGCGCCACTATGGCTTCGCTTCGAGTTCTCGCGTTCGATCATGAAGGCAGACCGATTCAGTTTGACACGTGGCTCGACGACCTGCAGCTGTACCTACTTAGCGATTCTAAGGACAGTGTTTCACTGGTTGATCTCGCGTCAGGCGCCGCTCCTGCCCCTCCCGCCACAGCTGACAGTGCAACTCGCTTACAGTGGCTTACTCGACACGCTGCTGCTCGCTTAGCCATTCGCAACCACCTGCCGTTAGCCGAATGCGCTCACTTCGGACAGCACAGGACGGCACAGACCGTGTATGATGCTGTAGTCTCTCGCTACTCCTCGCCTGCCACTGCTGCTCTAGGCCGGCTGCTACTGCCCTACCTGTTCCCCGAGCTGTCAGCCTTTGCCACAGTAGAGGACCTTGTGTCCCACCTGCGCACTAACGATGCTCGCTACCGCGCTACCATCCCTGCTGAGTTCCTTGAGAGAAACCAGCCCCCGATGTTCATCACCCTCTACTTCATAGTCACTCGCCTCCCTGACTCTCTTTGCTCTGTCAGGGACCACTTTCTCTCACTTGAACCCACCTCCTTCACTGTTGACCAACTCGAGCAGCACCTCCGTGCCAGCCCTTCTTCGAGGGTTGCTCCCCCTCCCCCCTTGTCCCCTCCTACGCCTCTGCTGCTGCTGCAGACGTCCCTGGTGCTGAGGAGATCGGAGTTGCTTCTGCTATTGCGAAGCGCCGCAGCGGCAAGGGCAAGGGTAGTAGGGGTGGTGGAGGGGGCAGCGGGAGTGGTGGTGGGGGCAGCAGTGGAGGTAGTGGAGGCAGAGGAGGTGGTGTCAACGGTGGGAGTGGTGGCGGGAGTGGGGGCGTTGGTGGCGGCGGTGGAGGCAGCGGTGGGAGTGGCGGTAGTGGCGGCGGTGGGACTGGTGGCGGTAGGACTGGCGCTTGGCGTGGAGGTTCTGGAGGTGGCCAGCGGCAGAACCAGTAGCGTCGGAGCGAGACCCAGTCGCCCTAACAGCTTCGTGAGTGGTTGTTTCAGCGTGGGACGTCTGGGGGTAGTGATATCTGCCCGTATGTCATTCGCACGGGTGACCGTGCTGGTCAGACATGTAGGAGGCTTCACACTCAGCACCGCTGCTTCTCCCGCCTCGACGACGCTTGGCGCGCTGAGTTTGGTGACGAGGTCGAGCGCCCTCGCTGGGCAGACCTGCTTCGGTCTGGAGTTGCTATCTTTGACCTAGACTTAGATGTTATTATTTCTGCTACGTATGCTTTGTCTGCTAGTGCTGAGGGTGACTGTTACCGGTGTGTGCCGCCTGACCCAGGTATAGCCGCTGCTGCTCTAGGTGCTAGTGAGTCTGTTCTCCCTGGTACTACGCCCGCTGAGGCCTTGCACACCTTCACGCTGGACTCAGGTGCCTCACGCTGTTTCTTACGTGACAGCACCACTCTCACTCCTCTCCCTGCAACTGTCCCGGTCGGACTGGCTGACCCCTCCGGGGGCCCGGTCGTTGCCCGTTCCTCCACTGTCCTCCCGTGTCCGGCGGTTCCGTCCGGCTCACTGTCGGGTCTTCACCTCCCCTCGTTCTCTACGAACTTGGTGAGTACCGCTGCCCTCCAGGATGCGATGGTCACTACCACCACTCCTGGGGGTCAGTGTGTGTCGATCTGCACGTGTACACGGACGGGTCGTCACCTCGCCACGTTCACTCGTCAGCCAGGGTCGAGTCTATACACACTGGCTACCGAGCCTCCTCAGGTAGTTGCGTCTGCTCAGGTGTCCGCGTCAGGTCAGGTACCACCCCCTTGCTCGTGTCGCCTTCTGTCGCACCAGACTCTTCTGTGGCACCACCGCCTGGGTCACCCCTCCCTACCACGCCTTCGTGGCATGCACTCCTGTCTCCTTGTCTCTGGTCTTCCCAGGTCTCTGCCTCCCCTCCCGCCCTCGCCTGCCCTGCCCTGCCTTCCTTGCGTCGAGGGGCGGCAGTGCGCCGCTCCTCACCCCTCCTCGTTTCCCCCGACGACTGCTCCCCTGCAGACTCTCCGCCTTGACGTGTGGGGCCCAGCCCGCGTCAGTGGACAGGGCCGCGAGTGCTAATTTCTGCTGGTTGTTGACGACTACACGCGTTACACCATGGTCTTCCCCTTGCGCAGCAAGGGTGAGGTCCCTGATGTCTTGATCCCTTGGATCCTCGCAGTCTGTCTCCAGGTTCGCGAGCGGTTCCGCCAGAACCTTCCTGTCCTGCGTCTGCACTCTGACAGAGGTGGTGAGTTCTCCTCCGACCTCTTGTGAGACTTTTGTCATGGGGAGGGCATTCTCCAGTCGTTCATTCTTCCGGCCTCTCCTCGGTAAAATGGGATTGATGAGCGCCGCATTGGCTTAGTCATGGAGGTCGCTCGTACCTCCATGATCCATGCGGCTGCTCCCCATTTTCTGTGGTCGTTTGCGGTCCGGTATGCTGCGCATCAGCTCAACCTCTGGCCCCGTGTCTCCTTGCCAGAGACCTCGCCTACACTGTGTTGGACGAGGAAGGATGGCGATGTGTTGGTGTTCCGGGTCTGGGGTTCTCGTGCCTTTGTTTGCAATACGTCTGCGGACAAGCTCTCCGCCCACGCTATTCCCTGCATCTTCCTTGGCTTTGTCCCTGACGCGCCTGGCTGGCAGTTTTACCACCCCACCTCGCGCCGTATCTTCCCCTCTCAGGACGTCACGTTTGACGAGTCAGTTCCCTTTTACCGTCTCTTCCCCTACCGCTCTGCCCCTCCCCCACCCCCGCCGCTCTTTCTTGCTAAGGTCCCCCTCCGGTAGACCCCCTCCCCCCCTAGGGTCCTGCTCCCTCAGGTGTGTCTCAGGTAGACCCTCTCCCTGGTGCTGTGCCTGTTGAGGTAGCTGGCGACTCAGGTGCTACTAGAGGTGCTGCGTCTGGGGGTGCTGCGTGTGTGGGTACGGAGCCCGGGGGTGCGAAGCCTGGGGGTGCGGAGCCTGGGGGTGCTGAGTCTGAGGGTGCCGGGTCTGGGGGTGCTGAGCTTGAGGGTGCGGAGCCTAGGGGTGCTGAGCCTGCGGGTGTGGAGCCTGGGGGTGCTGTGCTTGAGGGTGTGGAGCCTGGGGGTGCTGAGTCTGAGGGTGCGGAGTCTGGGGGTGCTGAGCCTCGGGGTACTGCTTCTTTTAGAGGTCCTGCGGGTGCTTCACCACGACTGTCTCCCCGGCCGGAGCCTCTCTCCCCGCAGCAGCTGCGTGAGTGGTTTGCTCAGAGTACACGCCTTTGGAGTGGATCTGCCGGAGCTGAAGACTCTGCCGCTGGAGACACGGGAGCTGGAGGTGCTGGAGTTACTACTGGAGCTGGTGGTACCGGAGGTGCTGCAGCTGCTGGTCCTAGAGGTGCTCGTACCAGGGGTACTGGAGCTGCCGGGACTGGTAGTGTTGGAGGCGCTGGAGCTGGAGGAGCTGGAGCTAGAGACCCTGCGGAGCCTGGAGGTGCTGGAGCTGGGGGCACTGGCGCTGGTGGCGCTGGAGCTGGAGGAGCTGGAGTTGGCGACACTGGAGCTGTTGACGCTGGAGCTGGAGGCACTGGCGCTCGTGGCGCTGGAGCTAGAGGAGCTGGAGCTGGAGACACTGGAGCTGTTGACATTGGAGCTGGAGGTGCTGGAGCTGGGGGTGTTGTGTCTGGCGGTACTGGTGCTGGAGGCACTGTACGGCCGCGACCGCTTTTGGTTCCTCTGCTTTGCCAGGTTCTTAGTCTCTCGTCTTCTACTAGCCTTCCTCCTAGCTTACTAAGTCCACCGCCTCTCCAGTCGAAGCCACAGTTACAGCCAGGCTCCCCACTGCCTGCTCCCTCTCCTTATGTTGAGCAAACAGACTCTTTTACAGAGCGTCGTGAGCCTGAGTCTGGTCCTGCCTCGCCTGTTCGCGCTGTTCGCACTGGTCGTCGGGTTCCTTGTTCGCGTCCTCCTCCTATCCCTGGCACCCACGCTATGGCACTTCGTCCTTCCTCTGTTCCACTACGTGCTCCTCTGCCTGCTCCTCCTGAGTCCTCTCTTCCTGCCATCCCTGACCCTGAGTCTGACCGCGCTCGTGCTGCCAGTCCTACTGTCTCTCGTCTCCTCGCCACTGTTGTCACAGACCCTTCTTTAGAGTCCACTGCTGCGTCTGCCCTCGTTGGTGAGCTGGTTGACTTTGTTGCTGCCTGTCGTCTAGACGACGCCATTGCTCTTGTTGCTGAGTTTGAGTCCGTGTTGGTGCAACCCTACGGTTTGCATTCGGCTTGTTGTCCGTGTGCGTGCATGCCTGTGTGCATGGAATGGTATGAGGGCATGAGATAATATATATTTTCATGCTTACAATAGTGTGAGAATGATGAGGCATGATTTTGAATGTGTGTGTCGAGTCAATAGCGAGTTGTCGCTAGTCGCGTGTCACGTCGTCGTTTGCGTGTCGTGTGCGGTTTTCAATTTTGTCTTGTGTGGAACGTTCGGCGTGTCGCAGGTGTGCGCAGCAGACTTCCAAGAACTCAAGGAAGAATTCATCTCGAAGAACCAGAGCCTTGGCTTCAAGATTCAAGTGATTTCAAAGCTCTCCAAAAAGGGAAACATTTTATTTAGTGAGAATAGTTGCATTACTTTGTGTAGTGTAACATTTCTCTTGGTGTAGGCCCTTGTGTTTTAGAAGAGATGGGATTCAGGACCAGCAGAGAAGATTGGAGGGACCAGCAAGCTCGGTGAACACGAGGAGAGAAGTGCAGCAGCTCAGAAGCAACACAAGGGTGAGGAGAACCCCAAGGCAGCAGCGGAGGAGGACTACGGAGACAGCATGTGGGGCACTATTGCGAGTGCGGCATTCTCCAATCCGACTTCGGCTACGGGGGAGTGTGATTGGTTGACCTTGGATCGGCGCATGGGGCATGTGGCCCTGCCCATCTTGCAGCAGCTAGTGAAGAATGAGATGGTTGCTGGCATACGTGTGAAGGGGGAGCCCGATGAGGTACTTGGCTGCCCCACGTGCATGCAAGCCAAGTTCACCCGTTACACGTTCTCTAGTTCGGAGGCAACGGCTAAGGCACCACTGGATGAGGTGGTGATGGACGTGGTGGGCCCCTTGAAGCTTGGAGCTGCTGGAGCAGAGTACTTCCTCACCATTGTGGACGTCTACACCCGCATGACCTGGGTGTACGTGCTGTCCAAGAAGAGCGACGTGGCTGAAACGGTGAAGACCGATTGGTTGCCGATGGTGTAGCGGCAACAAGACTGGCTAGTCAAGTCAATGTTAAGATAGTAGGCAGTATGAGAAGCCATGGCTAGGGTTTAGCTAGCCAGGCAAGAGAGAATAAGCTAAAGAAGAGGGTTGGACTAGCAAGCAGGTGGATACATATAGGAAACCCTAGATTGGGCTGTACTCACTATTGAGTACCCCACTGCAGGCTAGACAAATATAACATATTCTGACACACCCCCATAGCCAAAGTGGGGTGTAATCAGCACAAGAAGCAAAGCAAAGCAAGCTCAGGTTGGATCACAATGTCACCACACATTCTGAGCACAAGTACAAGAAACAACAGTTTAAAATTCACAAATGTAAGCAAAGCTAGAGGCTATCGCAGAGGGCAAGTGTGGAGGAGGGAATATGAGAGGAGAGGAGGTAGTGGGCGGCAGCTGAAGCTGCTGGCACACGGCGCAACTGGAGCAACTGGCACACGGGCAACTGGAGCAACTGGCACACTGGCAACTGGAGCAACTGGCACACGGGCTACTGGAGTAACTGGCTCCGCGGCTAACTCTGAGCGGCAGGAGCAACGGACTCACGGGCGACTGGAGCAACGGGCTCACGGGCGACTGGCGCAACGGGCTCACGGGCTACTGGCGCAACGGTCTCACGGGCGACTGGAGCTGCGGGCTTCACGGCGGCCACCCCCCTTCAACCTCCCCAAACTATCCCACCCCCCTATGACACACCCCTTGCAGCACCTCTAGCACTGCTCACACACGCCTCCCCCTTAGTACCACTCCGACAGCTCCCACACACCCACACCCCTAGCACCACTCCGTCAGCTCCCACACACCCACCCCCCTCAGCGGCAGTTGCAGCAGTGGGAGATGGAGTAGGAGGAGGAGCAGGGGATGCCACACACCCGCCACCCCCGACTCGCCACCCCCAAACCCTAAGACAGGGCAGGGCGGGGTGGCGGGTAGGGAGGAGGGGGGGGGGGGGGGGGGGGGGGGGGCAGGGCCGCGACGAAGAAAGGAGGGGCCGAGGCGCGGCCCCCCAGGGCGCCAGAGCAGGCGGCAGAAGGGGCGACGCGCGGCCCCCTCAGGTCGCCTCGACAGGCGACGGGAAAAGGGGCCGGGGCGGGGCCGCGACGGGGCCACGACGAGGCCGCGACAGGGGTCGGGGCAGGGCCGGGGCGGGGTCGCAACGGGGCCGTGACGGGGCCGCGACAGAGCCGCGGCGGGCGAAGGGGCAGGGCCGGGGCAGCACCGCGACAGGGCCGCGACAGGGCGGCGTCGTGGCGACGGGGCAGGGCCGCGACGAGGGGCCGCGACAGGAGCCGCGACGGGGGGCCGCGACGGGGGGCCGCGACGGGGGGCCGCGACGGGGGGCCGTGACGGGGGGCCGCGACGGGGGGCCGCGACGGAGGGCCGCGACGGGGGGCCGCGACGTGGGGCCTTGACGGGGCCGCGACAGGGGCGAGGCACCGCCGCGCGCCTCGGGGCGCGCGACGGTCAGAAAACCGCCGCGCGCCACGAGCGCACGGCGGGAAGAAAAAAGGGCCGCGCGCCATAGGCACGCGGCAGGCAAAGTAGTAGCAGCGGAAGCAGGTGGGCCTACAGGCCAAGAGCGTAACTGCTCTGATACCATGTTAAGATAGTAGGCAGTATGAGAAGCCATGGCTAGGGTTTAGCTAGCCAGGCAAGAGAGAATAAGCAAAAGAAGAGGGTTGGACTAGCAAGCAGGTGGATACATATAGGAAACCCTAGATTGGGCTGTACTCACTATTGAGTACCCCACTGCAGGCTAGACAAATATAACATATTCTGACAGTCAATCCGCACTGATCGAGGGGGAGAGTTCTTGAGCAAGGAGTTTGGATTGTGGCTGAAGAAGAATGGCATAAGGCACTCCCTTATCATGCCATACTCCCCTTCAATGAATGGGATCGCCGAGCGAGCGAACCGCACAATCACGGAGATGGCACGCGGGTTGCTAATTGAAGCCGGGCTACCCGACTACTTCTGGCCTGATGCAGTGCGGAGTGCGTGTGTGGCCAAGAACAGAGCCTTGACTCATGTGGGAGCAGACAAATGGGTGCCCTATGTGGAGTGGATTGGAAGGAAGCCAAAGGTGGATATGCTTCGGGTGTTCGGGTGCATGTGCAAGGGGCTCGTGCCTAAGAATCTTCGGCACAACAAACTCGGTGCCAAGGCGATATGGGCTGTGCACTTGGGCATGGCTCAAAATAGCAAGGGGTGGCTTTTTTGGGACCCATTCACCAAGAAGTTCTTGGTGAGCAGAGACTGCAAGTACATGGAGAATCTGATGTACAAGGATTGGAAGGCGGAGAATGAGGCAAAGATAGGCGTGCGGTTTGGGGAGGTGAAGAGTTCCGGTTTGGAGCATGTGGAGCTGCCTTGGGAGCTGAGCAGTGGTAGCACCACCACAAGGCAATCTTCCCTTGTGAATGGGGGAGAGGAGGCCAAGGATGGAGAGGAAGAAGAGGAGGAGGTGCAGCAAGTGAGCGAGCGTGCACCGGCACTTCCTTCTCGCACTATGAGTGCTCCACGGATCCGAGTCACCCCGCAGCAACGCCAAGGCCTTCATGTCCCTGCAGCTGAGGAGGAAGGAAGGGGCAAAAGGAGAATTCAAGCCCCAAATAAGCTGACCTATGATGCACTGGGAAAGCCAGCCAAGTCAGCCTTGGCTGGAGCGGCAATGATGGTTGGAGATGACGAGGAGAGTGAGTACGCGGAGTGTGCCTTCGCGTTCTTCTTGTTGGGTGCAAATTCACATTGCACGACATCCTGCCATCTATTTGTACGAGTATGCGTGTGCGAATGCATTTGGGTGTGACAGGAATGTTCGTGTGTTTGTTTGCTTTCGCAATTTTCGCTTGATGCATTTGCAGGTACTCGCGCAATGTGCGCTTCGGCACAACATTGTACGCGCTATGAACAATGCAAGCAGAAAGGACGAGCTCGCAAAGGAACCCAAGATGGAAGCTTTGCAGTTCGGTTGAATTGATTGTGCAGATTCAGTTCTATCCAACTCGAAATTGAACTCTTTTGTTTGGTTGACTATAGTGTAGCAGGGCAGGCACTATAGGGGTACAATTTTGGTGAAGGTTGGATGTTGTTTGTCTGTATCTGCATGCTACAGGGCCAGGGGAAACCAGCGGAACCAGCATTTGGCTGGTTGGGCAAAGACAAAACATGTTCTGTTTTTAGGACCTGAACCTGGTTGTTGTTTTCCCAGGTTGGAAAAACAGAACCAGAGGTTGTTTACCAACCTACCACCTGTTGTTTTGTCCAGCCAGGTTGGTTCTGTTACTTGGAATTATTTGGGATCATCCCTGGTTGTTCCCAGGTTGATTCCCAAGGTCCTTGCTAGCTAGAACTAGAGATTCCTTCTCTGTTGGTACCTGAATATATTCAAATTGATTCAAGCGAATTCCTTCCTTGCTGGAATTTCGTTTCTACGCGGTGCGACGGCGGAATGCTACCGAGTCAACGCAAGTACGCTAGCATCACGACGCTAGGCCAACGCTGTCCATTTCGTAACTCTACAATGGCAGAACTTTTCGCAAGGGAACTTGGCTCTTTTGAAAGCTCTTAGAGTGAGCTTCAATATAGCAAGTTCTCAGCTTAATCTGATCGACGGTCTGCACGGCACGCTGCGCGACGTTCAAGGTACTCTTGCTGTTTTGACTAAGTCCCTCTTGATCCCTCTACAAACTCGGACCCGAGGATAGGGGCTGGTCTTGTACCAAGCACCCAGGGACCCTTGGAGGTGACCCCGAGGAGAGGTTTTAAGTTGGATAACGTCTTAATAGCCTGAGTTATTAGGCCCTTTACACCAACAAAAGAGGCTCTCATCACAACTGCTGGTCCTGAATCCCATCTCCTCTAAAACAGCTGCCAATTTCTGGTACCAGCAGCGTGGCGCCTGCTTCAAGCCGTAGATGGACTTTTTTAGCTTGCACACCCTGCCCGTACCATCCTCATACCCAGGTGGCTGCGTCATGTACACATCCTCCTCTAAAATCCCATTGAGGAATGCCGTTGATATATACATGCCTCCTCTATGCTTGCTGGTTCCTCTGGTGCAGGGGCAAGAAAACAGTAGGCAGGTTCATCCTCCTCATCCGGGTCATAGCCATGCGGTAGAATCAGCAATGCCTCCTCATTCCCAAGCTGCTGCTCTGCTACATCAGCTCCTGCAGTCAGCTTCATAGTGGCCGTACGGGTACGTCCTGGCCTGGAGACGGGTGTCTCCCATCCCCTCATAACGACACCCTTCGGCTTCCTCCTTGATGGTAGCGCAGGAACCTTAGCTTTTCCCAGCTGCTGTTCTCCACCCTCAGATCCAGCAGCTTCCTTGGTGCTATCACTAGTCTCCACATCATCTCCTCCACCACCAGGTGCCTCCTGCATCTTCTCTCCATCGCCACCCTCTGCAGCTGCCTCCTCCCCCTCCTCCCACACACTAGGAGTCAGGTCCAGCTGCATGGTGATCTGCTCCATCTGCTCGGATACCTTGGTCTCCGGCTGTTTCTTCCATCCCCCATACATCATGCCCTCAACAAACTTCACATCCCTGCTGTCAAACAACACACCCTTGGATGGTTCCCACAGCAGCCATCCCTTGCTCTCAGCAGCCAGCCCCAAATGCACACACCAGATTGCACTCGCCCCCAACTTACTTCGATACTTCTTGGGGACGTGGGCGACTGCCATGCAACCGAACACCCTCAGCATGTCCACCGGCGGCTTCCTCCCAAGCCACCTCTCCAGCGGCACCCACGATTCATTACCAACCTTAGTGAGCACCCTGTTCCTAGCCACGGTAGCGTGCCGGACAGCATGGGGCCACATGGAATTGCCCACCCCTGATTCTATGAGCAGCGCCCTAGCTGTCTCCAGAATGGTCCGGTTCGCCCGTTCTGCTACACCGTTGGACTGCGGAGAGTAAGCCGTGGTCAGCTCCCTCTGAATGCCCTGCTTCTTGAGCCAGGCCGTCGTTTCAGCTCCAAGGAACTCACCACCCCGGTCTGTCCTAATCCGCTTCACTACAGACTCCGCTTGCTTCTCCACGAATGGCAGCCAATCTTCCTTTATCGTAGGGGCGGCGTGGTCCTTTTGCTTCAGCGGATACGCCCACATGAGTCTGCTCCAATCATCCACAATGGTTAGGAAATACCGCTCCCCCTTGTGCCCTTGCACCGGCAGCGGCCCCACCAAGTCCATGTGAACCAGCTCCAAAGGCTTCTTGCTCCTGCCAGTCACGCTATGAAAAGGGAAACGAGTGAATTTTGAGAGCAAACAGATTTCACAGTTGTCATCACAACTTCAAACCCTTGACGCCTCCATCTTTCTCTAGCTGCTTCAATAAGGGCATTGCCACATGCCCCAAGCGTCGGTGTGCCGTTGCCCAATCTGTCTCCCCAGATCTGGCCGACACTTTCACACCAACCCCTCCAACGGCGTTGCACTCCCCCTGGGATGCAGACCCCTCTCCAGCCTGCCCCCCACCGTGTCACGCCAACGCCGGCAGCTGCCACATGGATCTGTACACATCCTTGCTCTCGTGCAGATCCCAAAGCACCCGATTTCCCAGCTGCCCCTTGTACGTGCGTGCCCCTTCCGTGCTAGTGCTCACCCCAGCCTTGGCAAGCTTACGGAGGGAGATGAGGTTGGCCTTGAGATCAGGAACGAGGAGAACGTCGTGCAGCACCACCGGTTTGCCATCCGCTCCCTTGAATGCAGCTCGTCCCGCACCAGCCACCTTCAGCGCGTGTCCAGAGGCAGAGCACACCTCATTGATCGGTGCAGCTCGTACGTCATCAAGCAGCTCCTTGCGCGGCGTCATCGTCCAAGCAGCGCCCGTGTCCAACACCCAATAGTCCAGGGGATGCAGCTCTGCTCCAACCTTGGCAGAGGCGTCTCCTTGCTCCCCCTGCTCTCCAATATGGAAAAACTGGCATGCGGTGCGCTCCTTCTTCTTCTCTGCACCGCCGTTGCTCTTCGGGTTGTTGTCGGACGAATCGGCGACCATGTTCGCGCCGTTTTTCTGGTTCCTCCGCGCGCCGCCATCCTGGTGACGATTCTGGGGGGTCCATCCATCGGGTTTCTTATAGCACAAAAACCAGGGGTGCCCCTCCTTCTCACAATACCAGCAACTCCCTTTCATTTTGCCACCAGCACCCGACTTGCCCCCACGTCCAGATTTCCCAACCGGTACCTCCTTGTTGGTCGTTGGAGTCGTCGTCCTTCTTTGCACCGCGTCCAGCACCACCGAAGCCACGTCCTCTGCCACGTCGGCTCCCTTGCATCCCGTAGCCGCTGCTGCCGTCGTCTCCACCCCTCAGTTGGCGGCGACGGAAGTCCTCCTCCAGAATCTTCGTCCGCACCCACTCGACCGTCCACAAGCTCTGGTTCTGCGGCAGGCTCAATCCGCTCGTGAATTGAAGCCACGATTCTGGCAGCAGCGATAGCATCTTCAAGCACTTGGTCTGCTCCGGGTAGGTGATTCCCGCGGTCGCCAACTTCGCGTAGAGGTCGCGCATTTTGTCCAAAACAGGTTGCACCGGCTCTCCCTCGCTCAAGCGCAACGCGGACAGCTCCCTCTCCAGCATCAACGTTGCGACAACGGAGGTCGGGGCGTGCAGCTCCTTCAACACGGTCCACGCCTTCGGACCGCAATCAACCTCTGGCAGCAGGTGCATGACGTAGTGACGCTGGTTCAGCTCCAAACTCTGCGACATCAAGTAGTAGCCAGCCGAGGCGCGCTCGTCCCAATCTTCCTACAGCGCGGGGTCACTCGGTCTAGGCTCCTCCCCAATCGTTAGTTTCAACAAACCGATCTGACGGAAATAAAGTTGCATTTTCCAGGCCCAATCATCATAGCCCTCACCATTGAACTTCTCGACGGTGAAGTTCTTCAGCACCTCCTTGATCAGCGAGCCCTGGTTTGTTCGCGCTCCCCTTGGCGCCGAAACACCAGAATCCTGGCTGCCGCTACGATCTTGGGCTGAAGATTCACCAGCTCCCGCCGAGGTATTTCCCGCCATAGCTACCTATAACGAGGATCACTATAACGCAGCTCTGATACCAGCTTGTTGGTGTAAAGGGCCTAATAACTCAGGCTATTAAGACGTTATCCAACTTAAAGCCTCTCCTCGGGGTCACCTCCAAGGGTCCCTGGGTGCTTGGTACAAGACCAGCCCCTATCCTCGGGTCCGAGTTTGTAGAGAGAGGGATCAAGAGGGACTTAGTCAAAACAGCAAGAGTACCTTGAACATTGCGCAGCGTGCTGTGCAGACCGTCGATCGGATTAAGCTGAGAAGTCGTTATATCGAAGCTCACTCTAAGAGCTTTCAAAAGAGCCAAGTTGCCTCGCGAAAAGTTCTGCCATTGCAGAATTACGGCTCGGACAGCGTTTGCCTAGCGTTGGAGTGCTAGCGTACTAGCGTTAACTCGGTAGCATTCTGCCGTCGAATCGCGTGGATACGAAATTCCAGCAAGGAAGGAATTCGCTTGAATCAATTTGAATATATTCAGGTACAAACAGAGAAGGAATATATAGTTCTAGCTAGCAAGGACCTTGGGAATCAACCTGGGAACAACCAGGGATGATCCCAAATAATTCCAAGCAACAGAACCAACCTGGCTGGACAAAACAGCAGGTGGTAGGTTGGTAAACAACCTCTGGTTCTGTTTTTCCAACCTGGGAAAACAACAACCAGGTTCAGGTCCTAAAAACAGAACCTGTTTTGTCTTTGCCCAACCAGCCAAATGCTGGTTCCGCTGGTTTCCCCTGGCCCTGTAGCATGCAGATACAGACAAACAACATCCAACCTTCACCTAAATTGTACCCCTATAGTGCCTGCCCTGCTACACTATAGTCAACCAAACAAAAGAGTTCAATTTCGAGTTGGATAGAACTGAATCTGCACAATCAATTCAACCGAACTGCAAAGCTTCCATCTTGGGTTCCTTTGCGAGCTCGGCCTTGGAGAGTAGTGATGCTGAGGAGTGGAAGAAGGCAATGGAGAGTAAAGTGAAGAGCATTGAGGAGAACGGCATGTGGGAATTGGTGGAGCTACCGGAGGGGCGTAATGCGATTACGTCCAAGTGGCTTTTCAAGATCAAGTCCGACGCCGACAGCAAAATCGAGCGCTACAAGTCTAGGCTTGTGGCCAAGGGGTACCAGCAAAAGGAGAAGGTGGACTATAAGGAGTTGTTTGCTCTTGTGGTGAAGACGACGACGCTGAGAACCCTACTCGCGGGTGCTGCCATCAAAGGATGGGTGGTGAAACAAATGGACGTGACAACCGCGTTTCTCAACAACATTCTCGAAGAAGAGATTTTCATGGCGCAGCCAAAGGGGTTTGATGACGGTAATGGCAGAGTGTGGAAGCTGGAGAAGGCGTTCTATGGGCTCAAGCAAGCCCATAGGCAGTGGTACTTGAAGCTGCGTGAAGTCTTGGAGGAGATCGGATTCACTCCCTCATCCGCCGATCATTCCTTGTTCATGCTTGGCAAGGGGGAGCAAAGGAGTTTCATGGTGGTTTATGTGGATGACATCCTCATTTTCTCACCCTCCTCTGACATTGTGAAGGAGGTGATGCTGAAGCTTCAGGACAAGTTCAAGTGTAAGGCCATTGGTGTCGTCAATTTCTACCTCAGGCTTCACATTGAACGCGATGTGGAGAAGCGGTGCATGCGGGTGCATCAACGGAAGTACCTGGAGACATTGGCTGCCAACTTTAGGCAGAGTGAAGGCCATGTGGCTACACCCTTTCCCTCTGGGTTCAAGTGTGTGAAGGGACCAGAGGAGGAGAGCATTGGTGAAGAGGAGAGGCGCCGTTTTCACTCGTTGGTAGGCAGCCTCATGTACGTGGCGGTAAACACCCGACCGGACGTCGCGTTTGCTACCGGACAGTTGGCTAGGGTTGTTCAATGCCCTGATGAGGCGCAGGTAGCAGCTGGAATGAGGGTGGCCAAGTATCTTGGCCAAACACCGACGGTTGGGCTGCAATACTCGGCGGCGGCGCAAAGGCGCCAAAAGGGCGCGGATGGTGTTGAGCCCGGGCGTTTGTTCCTCACTGCATTCTCGGATGCTTCTTATGCATCGGAACCAGAGGACATGACAAGTGTTGGAGGGTTCATTTGCTGTGTTGGTGGAGGCCCAACTGCTTGGGAGAGCAAGAAGCAGGTGGATCAAGCATTGAGCTCGGTGGAGTCCGAGTACATGGCAGTCTTCCGTGCCGTACGAGAGATTGTGTGGCAGCGGCGTTTGTTGGCTGAATTTGGGGAGGAGCAGCAAGGACCTACCCCACTCTACTGTGACAGCAAGGGTGCCATTGCTCTTGCTAAGAACCCTGTGTTACATGGCCTTACGAAGCACATGAGGGTGAAGTGGCATTGGACGAGGAGCATGGTGGCCGCGGGTGAAGTTGAGTTGCGCTACATGAAGACGACGGGGCAGCCAGCTGACATGATGACCAAGAGGCTGGTGGAGCAGCAGAATTGAAAGTGTTGTAAGCTGGCTGGGATGGCTCTGAACTGAGAGAGCAAGATCCTAAGGCAAACAATCCGAGAAGGAGTTTGTTGGTGCAACCCTACGGTTTGCATTCGGCTTGTTGTCCATGTGCGTGCATGCGTGTGTGCATGGAATGGTATGAGGGCATGAAATAATATATCTTTCATGCTTACAATAGTGTGTGAATGATGAGGCATGATTTTGAATGTGTGTATCAAGTCAATAGCGAGTTATCGCTAGTCGCGTGTCACGTCGTCATTTGCGTGTCGTGTGCGGTTTTCTATTTTGTCGTGTGTGGAACGTTCGGCGTGTCGCAGGTGTGCGCAGCAGAATTCCAAGAACTCAAGGAAGAATTTATCTTGAAGAACCAAAGCCAAGGTTTCAAGATTCAAGTGATTTCGAAGCTCTCCAAAAAGGGTAAACTTTAAGATAGTGAGAATAGTTGCATAACCTTGTGTAGTGTAACATTTCTCTTGGTGTAGGCCCTTGTGTTTTAGAAGAGATGGGATTCAGGACCAGCAGTGCGATGAGAGCCTTTTTCTCAAGGGGGAGAAGGAGAAGCAAGTGATATGTCTCGTCTACGTGGACGACATTCTTCTCTTCAGTAGCAGCATGAAGGAGATCCACAACTTGCAACAGCAGCTGATGGAGATATTCAAGTGCAAGATCCTTTGGGAAGTAAAGTACTACCTCGGGATGCACATGAAGAGGCATCTGGATCACAGGTTGTTGAAGCTGCACCAGGAGAAGTTCATCATGCAGTTGGGGAGGAAATATGGGATTGAGAAACTCTCGTGCCAGCTGAATTCAAGCTTGTAAAGGCTGCTGAGGATGAAGGGGTTGAAGCCGAGGAGTAGCAGCACTTTCAGTCCTTGGTGGGCAGCCTCTTGTATGCAGCTGTTCACACGAGGCCGGACATCTCATTCTCAGTTGGGAAGCTGGCCAGGGTGGTGCAGAATCCGTATGAGGAGCAGGTGGATGCAGCTGAACGCGTAGTGAAGTACCTGAACTCGTACCCCAGCCAGCATTGGAGTTCAATACTCCGCATCTGCACAGGTGAAGCAGAAGGGGGTTCAGATGCTGAAGGAGAACGGGGAGAGGCTTCGAGAAGGCAAGCTCTTTCTCACTTGCTTTACCGATGCAATTTGGGCTTCGGAGAAGGAGGATTCCTCTTCTGTGGGAGGATACATCTGCCTGGTTGGGGGAGGACCTATTAGTTGGAGGTCCAAGAAGCAGACGGAGATGGCACTTTCCACTGTTGAATAAGTCTGCATGGCAATGTTCCATGGGGTGAAGGAGGTGATTTGGCTAAGGAGCTTGTTAGAGGAGATTGGCCAGGAGGAGCAGGTTGCTACACTGCTGTTTTGTGATAGCAAGGGGGCTCTTGGGATGGCCAGGAACGCTGTGCTTCATGGGCTGAACAAGCACATGCGTATCAAGTGGCACTGGCTGCGTAAGGAGGTGAAGAGGGGGACGGTGAATCCGATCTACATCAAGACTCACCAGCAGCCAGCGGACTTCCTCACCAAGAGGCTTGCGGATGAGCCTCATTGGCGTTGTGTGCGCATGAGTGGAATGAGCATGAACTAGCATGGAATGTTGGGGATGCAGCCGGCAGGCTGAGGGGGAGTGTGTTGGGTGCAAATTCACATTGCACGACATCCTGCCGTCTGTTTGTACGAGTATGCGTGTGCAAATGCATTTGGGTGTGAATGGAATGTTCATGTGTTTGTTTGCTTTCGCAATTTTCGCTTGATGCATTGGCAGGTATTCGCGCAATGTGCGATTCGGCACAACATTGTACGCGCTATGAACAGTGCAAGCAGAAAGGACGAGCTCGCAAAGGAACCCAAGATGGAAGCTTTGCAGTTCGGTTGAATTGATTGCCCAGATTCATTTCTATCCAACTCGAAATTGTACTGTTTTGTTTGGTTGACTCACGGGCTACAGGAGCAACGGGCTCACGAGCAACTGGCGCAATGGTCTCACGGGCGACTGGAGCTGCTGGCTTCACTACGTACACCCCCCTTCAACTTTCCTGATTTTCCAACCCTTTCACACCCCTCAGCACCCCTACCGCCACTCCCTCATTTCCCCCACAACCTCCCCCCCCGCCCCCCCCCAAGCGGCATGTGCAGCAGTGGGAGAGAGAGGAGGAGAGGCGGCAGCAGTTCACTCAGACCCGCCACCCCCATACCCCCCCCCCCACTACTGCACCCGCAGCAAGAAGATGGAGGAGAAGGGGGGGGGGGGGGGGGCGGTGGGGCTGGTGCTGTAGATCCCCTCCCCCCCACTGCTGCACCCGCAGCAGGGGATGGAGGAAAAGGGAGGGGGGGCGGGGGGGCTGGTGCTGCAGATCCCCTCCCCCCCACTGCAGCACCCGCAGGAGGAAGATGGAGGAGAAGGGGGGGGGGGGGGGGGGCGGGAGGGCTGGTGCTGCAGATCCCGGGGGGCGGGGGGGCTGGTGCTGCAGATCCCGTCCTGCCACCCCCTTAACCTCCAAGCTCCCCCCCTTCTCCCGACACAGTGACAAGTGCGGCAGGGAGAGAGAGGAGGAGGTGGTGGGCGGCTGACTACTCACACCCGCCACCCCATACCCTCCCCCCCACTGCTGCACGTGCAGCAGGGGGATGGAGGAGAAAGGGGGGCGGGGGGGGCGGAGTAGGAGCCTCTCGGGCGACAGCAGGGCGCGGGACGGGCAGGAACCCGTCGAGCGCCACACCCGCCACCCCGATATTCTCCCCCCCCCCTGCTGCACGATCAGTAGGGGGATGGAGGAGAAGGGGGGGGGGGGGCGGGGGGGCGGTGTAGGAGCCTCGCGGGCGACAGCAGGGCGAGCAACGGGCAGGAAAACCGTCGTTTGCCATCCCCGCCAACCCCATACTCTCCCCCCAACTGCTGCACGTGCAGCAGGGAGATGGAGGAGAAGGGGGGGGGGGGGGCGGGGGGGCGGTTTAGGAGCTGCGCGGGCGACAGCAGGGCGCGCGACGAGCAGGAAACCGTCGTGCGCCCCGCTCGCCACCCCCATACCCTCCCCCTATGCTGCACGGTCAGCAGGGGGATGGAGGAGAAGGGGGGGGGGGCGGGGGGGCGGTGTAGGGGCTGCGCGGGCGACAGCAGGTCGCACGACGAGCAGGAAACCGTCGTGCGCCACGGGCGCACAACGGGCAGAAAACCGACGGGCGCCCGGGGCGCGCTCTCGCTGCTGCCGGAATCATGGCTTCAATTCACGAGCGGATGGAGCCTGCCGTAGAACCAGAGCTTGTGGACGCTCGAGTGGGTGCGGACGAAGATTCAGGAGGAGGACATCCGTCGCCGCCAACTGAGGGGTGGAGACGACGGCAGCAGCGGCTATGGGATGCAAGGGAGCCGACGTGGCAGAGGACGTGGCTTCGGTGGTGCTGGACGCGGTGCAAAGAAGGACGACGACTCCAACGACCAACAAGGAGGTACCGGTTGGGGTCGCGGTGCGAAATCTGGACGTGGGGGCAAGTCGGGTGCTGGTGGCAAAATGAAAGGGAGTTGCTGGTATTGTGAGAAGGAGGGGCACCCCTGGTTTTTGTGTTATAAGAAACCCGATGGATGGAACCCCCAGAATCATCACCAGGATGGCGGCGCGCAGAGGAACCAGAAAAACGGCGCGAACATGGTCGCCGATTCGTCCAACAACAACCCGAAGAGCAACGGCGCTGCAGAGAAGAAGGAGCACACCGCGGGCCAGTTCTTCCATATTGGAGAGCAGGGTGAGCAAAGAGACGCCTCTGCAAAGGTTGGAGTAGAGTTGCATCCCCTGGATTATTGGGTGTTGGACACGGGCGCTGCTTGGACGATGACGCCGCGCAAGGAGCTGCTTGATGACGTACGAGCTGCACCGATCAACGAGGTGTGCTCCACCTCTGGACACGCGCTGAAGGTGGCTGGTGCGGGACGAGCTGCATTCAAAGGAGCGGATGGCAAGCCGGTGGTGCTGCACGACGTTCTCCTCATTCCTGATCTCAAGGCCAACCTCATCTCCCTCCGTAAGCTTGCCAAGGCTGGGGTGAGCACTAGCACGGATGGGGCACGCACGTACAAGGGGCAGCTGGGAAATCGGGTGCTTTGAGATCTGCACGAGAGCAAGGATGTGGACAGATCCATGTGGCAGCTGCCGGCGTTGGCGTGGCACGGTGGGGGGCAGGCTGGAGAGGGGTCTGCATCCCAGGGGGAGTGCAACGCCGTTGGAGGGGTTGGTGTGAAAGTGTCGGCCAGATCTGGGGAGACAGATTGGGCAACGGCGCACCGACGCTTGGGGCATGTGGCAATGGCCTTGTTGAAGCAGCTAGAGAAGGATGGAGCCGTCAAGGGTTTGAAGATGAACGGACAGCCACCCGATGATAACTGTGAAATATGTTTGCTCTCAAAGTTTACCCGTTTTCCCTTCTATAGTGCGGCTGGCAGGAGCAAGAAGCCTTTGGAGCTGGTTCACATGGACTTGGTGGGGCCGCTGCCAGTGCAAGGGCACAAGGGGGAGCGGTATTTCCTAACCATTGTGGATGATTGGAGCAGACTCATGTGGGCGTATCTGCTGAAGCAAAAGGACCACGCCGCCTCTACGATACGGGAAGATTGGCTGCCATGAATGGAGAAGCAAGAGGAGTGTGTGGTGAAGCGGATTAGGACAGACCGGGGTGGTAAGTTCCTTGGAGCTGAGATGACGGCCTGGCTCAAGAAGCAGAGCATTCAGAGGGAGCTGACCACGGCTTACTCCCCGCAGTCCAACAGTGTAGCAGAACGGGCGAGCTGGACCATTCTGGAGACAGCTAGGGCGCTGCTCATAGAATCAGGGGTGGACCCATGCTGTCCGACATGCTACCGTAGCTAGGAACAAGGTGATCACTAAGGTTGGTAATGAATCGTGGGTGCTGCTGGAGAGGTGGCTCGGGAGGAAGCCGCCAGTGGACATGCTGAGGGTGTTCGGTTGCATGGCAGTCGCCCATGTCCCCAAGAAGTATCGAAGTAAGTTGGGGGCGAGTGCAATCTGGTGTGTGCATTTGGGGCTGGCTGCTGAGAGCAAGGGATGGCTGCTGTGGGAACCACACAAGAGTGTGTTGTTTGACAGCAGGGATGTGAAGTTTGTTGAAGGCATGATGTATGGGGGCTGGAAGAAACAGCCGGAGACTAAGGTGTCCCAGCAGATGGAGCAGATCACCATGCAGCTGGCACTGACTCCTAGTGTATGGGAGGAGGGAGAGGAGGCAGCTGCAGAGGGTGGTGATGGAGAGAAGGTACAAGAGGAACCTGTTGGTGGAAGAGGTGGTGTAGAGGCTAGTGGTAGCACTAGTGGAGCTGCTGGACCTGAGGGTGAGCAGCAGCAGGGCAAGGCTAAGACTCCTACACTACCACAAAGGAGGAGGCCGAAGAGTGTCGTTATGAAGGGGTGGGAGACACCCGTGTCTAGGCCAGGACGTACCCGTATGGCCACTATGAAGCTGACTGCAGGAGCTGATGTAGCAGAGCAGCAGCTTGGGAATGAAGAGGCATTGCTGATTCTACCGCATGGCTATGACCTGGATGAGGAAGATAAACCTGCCTACTGTTTTCTTGCCCCTGCACCAGAGGAACCAGCAAGCATGGAGGAGGCATTAGCTGGACCAGATAGGGAGAAGTGGCTGGTTTCTAGGGATGCTGAGTACCAGAGATTGCTAGAGAATGGGAGATGGGATCTGGTGGTGCTGCCTGAGAGGAAGATAGCTGCACAGTGCAAGTGGGTGCTTAGGATCAAGACCGATGACAAAGGACAGGTCACCATCTACAAGAGTAGGCTGGTGGCTAAGGGGTTTATGCAGAAGGAGAAGCAGGACTTCAATGAGATCTTTGCTCCCACTGCCATACCCCCTACCCTCCGTGTCTTGTTGGCAGATGCAGCCGTTAGTGGGAAATTCATCATTCAGATGGTACGGGCAGGGTGTGCAAGCTAAAAAAGTCCATCTACGGCTTGAAGCAGGCGCCACGCTGCTGGTACCAGAAGTTGGCAGCTGTTTTAGAGGAGACGGGATTCAGGACCAGCAGCTGTGATGAGAGCCTCTTTCTCAAGGGGGAGGGGGAGAAGTTGCTGCTGTTTCTGGTCTACGTGGACGACATTCTTCTCTTCAGCAGCAGCATGAAGGAGATCCAGAGTGCAGCAGCAGCTGATGAAGAACTTCAAGTGCAAGACCCTTGGGGAGGTAAAGTACTACCTCGGGATGCACGTGGAGAGGGATCTGGATCACAAGTGGTTGAAGCTGCACCAGGAGAAGTTCATCAAGGAGCTGGGGGAGAAGTATGGGATTGAGAATGAGCGCAAGGTTGCAACTCCCCTGCCAGCTGAGTTTAAGCCTGTGAAGGCAGCAGAGGATGTTGAAGCCGAGGAGCAGCAGCAATTTCAGTCTTTGGTGGGCAGCCTCTTGTACGCAGACGTTTACACAAGGCCTGACATCTCTTTCTCGGTTGGGCAGCTGGCTAGGGTGGTGCAGAATCCATCAGAGGAGCAGGTGGTTGCAGCTGAGCGTGTGTTGAAGTACCTGAACTCTCACCCAAGCATTGGAGTTCAAGACTCCGCATCTGCACAGGTGAAGCAGAAAGGGGTTGAGGTGCTGAAAGAGAAGGGGGAGCGGCTTGGAGAAGGCAAGCTGTTTCTCACTTGCTTTATCGATGCTATGTGGGCTTCCGAGAAGGAGGATTCCTTATCTGTGGGAGGATACATCTGCGCAGTTAGGGGAGGACCTGTTAGTTGGAGGTCCAAGAAGCAGACGGAGACGGCACTCTCCTCTGTTGAATCAGAGTACATGGGGTGAAGGAGGTGATTTGGCTAAGGAGGTTGTTAGAGGAGATTGGCCAGGAGGAGCAGGTTGTTACACCGCTGTTTTGTGATAGCAAGGGGGCTCTTGGGATGGCCAGGAACGCTGTGCTTCATGGGCTTTACATGCGTATCAAGTGGAACTGGCTGCGTAAGGAGGTGAATAGGGGGACGGTGAATCCGATCTACTTCAAGACTCACCAGCAGCCAGCGGACTTCCTCACCAAGAGGCTTGCGGACGAGCCTCATTGGCGTTGTGTGCACATGAGTGGAATGAGCATGAACTAGCATGGAATGTTGGGGATGCAGCCGGCAGGTTGAGGGGGAGTGTGTTGAATTCAAGATGGAAGCAGTGCAAGCAGAAAGGACGAGCTCGCAAAGGAACCCAAGATGGAAGCTTTGCAGTTCGGTTTAATTGATTGTGCGGATTCAGTTCTATCCAACTTGAAAGTGTACTGTTTTGTTTGGTTGACTATAGTGTAGCAGGGCAGACACTATAGGGGTACAACTTAGGTGAAGGTTGGATGTTGTTTGTCTATATCTGCATGCTACAGGGCCAGGGGAAACCAGCGGAACCAGCATTTGGCTGGTTGGGCAAAGACAAAACAGGTTCTGTTTCTAGGACCTGAACCTGGTTGTTGTTTTCCCAGGTTGGAAAAACAGAACCAGAGGTTATTTACCAACCTACCACCTGCTGTTTTGTCTAGCCAGGTTGGTTCTGTTGCTTGGAATTATTTGGGATCATCCCTGGTTGTTCCCAGGTTGATTCCCAAGGTCCTTGCTAGCTAGAACTATATATTCCTTCTCTGTTTGTACCTGAATATATTCAGATTGATTCAAGCGAATTCCTTCCTTGCTGGAATTTCATTTCTACGCGGTGCGACGGCAGAAAAAAACCGAGTCAACACTAGTACGCTAGCACTACGACGTTAGGCCAACACTGTCCAATTCGTATCTATGCAATGGCAGAACTTTTCGCGAGGCAACTTGGCTCTTCAGAAAGCTCTTAGAGTGAGCTTCGATATAGCGAGTTCTCAGCTTAATCTGATCGACGGTCTGCACGGTCGCTATATCAAAGCTCACTCTAAGAGCTTTCAAAACAGCCAAGTTGCATCGCCAAAAGTTTTTGCAGAGTTACAAAATGGACAGCGTTGGCCTAGCGTCGTAGTGCTAGCTCACTAGCGTTGACTCGGTAGCATTCCGCCGTTGCACCGCGTAGAAACGAAATTCCAGCAAGGAAGGAATTCGCTTGAATCAATTTTTACTATATTCAGGTACAAACAAAGAAGGAATATATAGTTCTAGCTAGCAAGGACCTTGGGAATCAACCTGGGAACAACCAGGGATGATCCCAAATAATCCAAGCAACAGAACCAACCTGGCTGGACAAAACAGCAGGTGGTAGGTTGGTAAACAACCTCTGGTTCTGTTTTTCCAACCTGGGAAAACAACAACCAGGTTCAGGTCCTAAAAACAGAACCTGTTTTGTCTTTGCCCAACCAGCCAAATGCTGGTTCCGCTGGTTTCCCCTGGCCCTGTAGCATGCAGATACAGACAAACAACATCCAACCTTCACCTAAATTATACCCCTATAGTGCCTGCCCTGCTACACTATAGTCAACCAAACAAAAGAGTTCAATTTCGAGTTGGATAGATCTGAATCTGCACAATCAATTCAACCGAACTGCAAAGCTTCCATCTTGGATTCCTTTGCGAGCTCGTCCTTTCTGCTTGCACTGTTCATAGCGCGTACAATGTTGTGCCGAAGCGCACATTGCGCGAGTACCTGCAAATGCATCAAGCAAAAATTGCGAAAACAAACAAACACACGAACATTCCTGTCATACCCAAATGCATTCGCACACGCATACTCGTACAAACAGACGGCAGGATGTCGTGCAATGTGAATTTGCACCCAACACACTCCCCCTCAGCCTGCCGGCTGCATTCCACATCATTCCATGCTAGTTCATGCTCATTCCACTCATGCGCACACAACGCCAATGAGGCTCATCCGCAAGCCTCTTGGTGAGGAAGTCTGCTGGCTGCTGGTGAGTCTTGATATAGATTGGATTCACCGTCCCCCTCTTCACCTCCTTACGCAGCCAGTGCCACTTGATACGCATGTGCTTGTTCAACCCATGAAGCACTGCGTTCCTGGCCATCCCAAGAGCCCCCTTGCTATCAGAAAACAGCGGCGTAGCAACCTTTTGCTCCTGGCCAATCTCCTCTAACAGCCTCCTCAGCCAAATCACCTCCTTCACCCCATGGAACATTGCCATGTACTCTGATTCAACAGAGGAGAGTGCCGTCTCCGTCTGCTTCTTGGACCTCCAACTAACAGGTCCTCCCCCAACTACGCAGATGTATCCTCCCACGGATGAGGAATCGTCCTTCTCAGAAGCCCACGTAGCATCGGTAAAGCAAGTGAGAAACAGCTTGCCTTCTCCAAGCCGCTCCTCCTTCTCTTTCAGCACCTCAACCCCTTTCTGCTTCACCTGTGCAGATGCGGAGTATTGAACTCCAATGCTTGGGTGAGAGTTCAGGTACTTCACCACACGCTCAGCTGCATCCACCTGCTCCTCTGATGGATTCTGCACCACCCTAGCCAGCTGCCCAACCGAGAAAGAGATGTCGGGCCTCGTGTGAACTGCTGCATACAAGAGGCTGCCCACCAAGGACTGAAATTGCTGCTGCTCCTCGGCTTCAACCCCTTCATCCTCTGCTGCCTTCACAAGCTTGAATTCTGCTGGCAGGGGAGTTGCAACCTTGCGCTCATTCTCAATCCCATACTTCTCCCCCAGCTCCTTGATGAACTTCTCCTGGTGCAGCTTCAACCACCTGTGATCCAGATCCGTCTCCACGTGCATCCCGAGGTAGTACTTTACCTCCCCAAGGGTCTTGCACTTGAAGTTCTTCATCAGCTGCTGCTGCACGTTCTGGATCTCCTTCATGGTGTTGCTGAAGAGAAGAATGTCGTCCACGTAGACCAGAAAGAGCACCAGCTTCTCCCCATCCCCCTTGAGAAAGAGGCTCTCATCACAGCTGCTGGTCCTGAATCCCATCTCCTCTAAAACAGCTGCCAACTTCTGGTACCAGCAGCGTGGCGCCTGCTTCAAGCCGTAGATGGACTTTTTCAGCTTGCACACCCTGCCCGTACCATCCTCATACCCAGGTGGCTGCGTCATGTACACATCCTCCTCTAAAATCCCATTGAGGAATGCCGTTGATATATCCATCTGAATGATGAATTTCCCACTAACGGCTGCATCTGCCAACAAGACACGGAGGGTAGGGGGTTTGGCAGTGGGAGCAAAGATCTCATTGAAGTCCTGCTTCTCCTTCTGCATAAACCCCTTTGCCACCAGCCTACTCTTGTAGATGGTCACCTGTCTCTTGTCATCGGTCTTGATCCTTAGCACCCACTTGCACTGTACGGCTTTCTTCCCCTCAGGCAGCACCACCAGATCCCATGTCCCATTCTCTAACAGGCTTTGGTACTCAGCATCCCTAGAAACCAGCCACTTCTCCCTATCTGGTCCAGCTAATGCCTCCTCCATGCTTGCTGGTTCCTCTGGTGCAGGGGCAAGAAAACAGTAGGCAGGTTCATCCTCCTCATCCGGGTCATAGCCATGCGGTAGAATCAGCAATGCCTCCTCATTCCCAAGCTGCTGCTCTGCTACATCAGCTCCTGCAGTCAGCTTCATAGTGGCCATACGGGTACGTCCTGGCCTGGAGACGGGTGTCTCCCATCCCCTCATAACGACACCCTTCGGCTTCCTTCTTGATGGTAGCGCAGAAACCTTAGCTTTTCCCAGCTGCTGTTCTCCTCCCTCAGATCCAGCAGCTTCCTTGGTGCTACCACTAGTCTCCACATCATCTCCTCCACCAGCAGGTGCCTCCTGCACCTTCTCTCCATCGCCACCCTCTGCAGCTGCCTCCTCCCCCTCCTCCCACACACTAGGAGTCAGGTCCAGCTGCATGGTGATCTGCTCCATCTGCTGGGACACCTTAGTCTCCGGCTGTTTCTTCCAGCCCCCATACATCATGCCTTCAACAAACTTCACATCCCTGCTGTCAAACAACACACTCTTGTGTGGTTCCCACAGCAGCCATCCCTTGCTCTCAGCAGCCAGCCCCAAATGCACACACCAGATTGCACTCGCCCCCAACTTACTTCGATACTTCTTGGGGACATGGGCGACTGCCATGCAACCGAACACCCTCAGCATGTCCACCGGCGGCTTCCTCCCAAGCCACCTCTCCAGCGGCACCCACGATTCATTACCAACCTTAGTGAGCACCCTGTTCCTAGCCACGGTAGCGTGCCAGACAGCATGGGGCCACATGGAATTGCCCACCCCTGATTCTATGAGCAGCGCCCTAGCTGTCTCCAGAATGGTCCGGTTCGACCGTTCTGCTACACCGTTGGACTGTGAGGTGTAAGCCGTGGTCAGCTCCCTCTGAATGCCCTGCTTCTTCAGCCAGGCCGTCATCTCAGCTCCAAGGAACTCACCACCCCGGTCTGTCCTAATCCGCTTCACTACACACTCCGCTTGCTTCTCTACGAATGGCAGCCAATCTTCCTTTATCGTAGAGGCGGCGTGGTCCTTTTGCTTCAGCGGATACGCCCACATGAGTCTGCTCCAATCATCCACAATGGTTAGGAAATACCGCTCCCCCTTGTGCCCTTGCACCGGCAGCGGCCCCACCAGGTCCATGTGAACCAGCTCCAAAGGCATCTTGCTCCTGCCAGTCACGCTATGAAAAGGGAAACGAGTGAATTTTGAGAGCAAACAGATTTCTTAGTTGTCATCGGGTGGCTGTCCGTTCAGCTTCAAACCCTTGACTGCTCCATCCTTCTCTAGCTGCTTCAATAAGGGCATTGCCACATGCCCCAAGCGTCGGTGTGCCGTTGCCCAATCTGTCTCCCCAGATCTGGCAGACACATTCACATCATTCACGAATCGGCGACCATGTTCGCGCCGTTTTTCTGGTTCCTCCGCGCGCCGCCATCCTGGTGACGATTCTGGGGGGTCTATCCATCGGGTTTCTTATAGCACAAAAACCAGGGGTGCCCCTCTTTCTCACAATACAAGCAACTCCCTTTCATTTTGCCACCAGCACCCGACTTGCCCCCACGTCCAGATTTCGCACCGCGACCCCAACCGGTACCTCCTTGTTGGTCGTTGGAGTCGTCGTCCTTCTTTGCACCGCGTCCAGCACCACCGAAGCCACGTCCTCTGCCACGTCGGCTCCCTTGCATCCCGCAGCCGCTGCTGCCGTCGTCTCCACCCCTCAGTTGGCGGCGAAGGAAGTCCTCCTCTAGAATCTTAGTCCGCACCCACTCGAGCGTCCACAAGCTCTGGTTCTGCGGCAGGCTCAATCCGCTTGTGAATTGAAGCCACGATTCCGGCAGCAGCGATAGCATCTTCAAGCACTTGGTCTGCTCCGGGTAGGTGATTCCCGCGGTCGCCAACTTCGCGTAGAGGTCGCGCATTTTGTCCAAAACAGGTTGCACCGGCCCTCCCTCGCTCAAGCGCAACGCGGACAGCCCCCTCTCCAGCATCAACGTTGCGACAACGGAGGTCGGGGCGTGCAGCTCCTTCAACACGGTCCATGCCTTCGGACCGCAATCAACCTCCGGCAGCAGGTGCATGACGTGGTGACGCTGGTTCAGCTCCAAACTCTGCGACATCAAGTAGTAGCCAGCCGAGGCGCGCTCGTCCCAATCTTCCTGCAGCGCGGGGTCACTCGGTCTAGGCTCCTCCCCAATCATTAGTTTCAACAAACCAATCTGACAGAAGTAAAGTTGCATTTTCCATGCCCAATCATCATAGCCCTCACCATTGAACTTCTCGACGGTGAAGTTCTTCAGCACCTCCTTGATCAGCGAGCCCTGGTTTGTTCGCGCTCCCCTTGGCGCCGAAACACCAGAATCCTGGCTGCGGCTACGATCTTGGGCTGAAGATTCACCAGCTCCCGCCGAGGTATTTCCCGCCATAGCTACGTTTAACGAGGATCACTATAACGCAGCTCTGATACCAGCTTGTTAGTGTAAGGGCCTAATAAACTCAGGCTATTAAGACGTTATCCAACTTAAAACCTCTCCTCGGGGTCACCTCCAAGGGTCCCTGGGTGCTTGGTACAAGACCAGCCCCTATCATCAGGTCCGAGTTTGTAGAGAGAGGGATCAAGAGAGACTTAGTCAAAACAGCAAGAGTACCTTGAACGTCGCGCAGCGTGCCGTGCAGACCGTCGATCGGATTAAGCTGAGAAGTCGTTATATCGAAGCTCACCCTAAGAGCTTTCAAAAGAGGTAAGTTGCCCCACGAAAAGTTCTGCCATTGCAGAGTTACGGTCGGACAGCGTTTGACTAGCGTTGGAGTGCTAGCGTACTAGCGTTGACTCGGTAGCATTCTGCCGTCCAATCGCGTGGATACGAAATTCCAGCAAGGAAGGAATTCGCTTGAATCAATTTGAATATGTTCAGGTACAAACAGAGAAGGAATATATAGTTCTAGCTAGAAAGGACCTTGGGAATCAACCTGGGAACAACCAGGGATGATCCCAAATAATTCCAAGCAACAGAACCAACTCGGCTCGACAAAACGGCAGGTGGTAGGTTGGTAAAGAACCTTTGGTTCTGTTTTTCCAACCTGGGAAAACAACAACCAGGTTCAGGTCCTAAAAACAGAACCTGTTTTGTCTTTGCCCAACCAGCCAAATGCTGGTTCCGCTGGTTTCCCCTGGCCCTGTAGCATGCAGATACAAAGAAACAACATCCAACCTTCACCTAAATTGTACCCCTATAGTGCCTGCCCTGCTACACAATAGTCAACCAAACAAAACAGTACAATTTCGAGTTGGATAGAACTGAATCTGCGCAATCAATTCAACCGAACTGCAAAGCTTCCATCTTGGGTTCCTTTGAGAGGGATCAAGTTCCTCTTGATCCCTCTCTCTACAAACTCGGGCCCGAGGATAGGGGCTGGTCTTGTACCAAGCACCTAGGGACCCTTGGAGGTGACCCCGAGGAGAGGTTTTAAGTTGGATAACGTCTTAATAGCCTGAGTTTATTAGGCCCTTACACCAACAAGCTGGTATCAGAGCTGCGTTATAGTGATCCTCGTTATAGGTAGCTATGGCGGGAAATACCTCGGCGGGAGCTGGTGAATCTTCAGCCCAAGATCGTAGCGGCAGCCAGGATTCTGGTGTTTCGGTGCCAAGGGGAGCGCAAACAAACCAGGGCTCGCTGATCAAGGAGGTTCTAAAGAACTTCACCAGCGTCACCACGTCATGTACCTGCTTCCGGAGGTTGATTGCGGTCCGAAGGCGTGGACAGTGTTGAAGGAGCTGCACGTCCCGACCTCCGTTGTTGCAACGTTGATGCTCGAGAGGGAGCTGTCCGCGTTGCGCTTGAGCGAGGGAGAGCCGGTGCAACCTGTTTTGGACAAAATGCGCGACCTCTACGCGAAGTTGGCGACCGCGGGAATCACATACCCGGAGCAGACCAAGTGCTTGAAGATGCTCTCGCTGCTGCCGGAATCTCGTGTGGGTGCGGACGAAGATTCTGGAGGTGGACTTCCGTCGCCGCCAACTGAGGGGTGGAGACGACGGCAGCAGCGGCTATGGGATGCAAGGGAGCCGACGTGGCAGAGGACGTGGCTTCGGTGGTGCTGGACGCGGTGCAAAGAAAAACGACGACTCCAACGACCAACAAGGAGGTACCGGTTGGGGTCGCGGTGCGAAATCTGGACGTGGGGGCAAGTCGGGAGCTGGTGGCAAAATGAAAGGGAGTTGCTGGTATTGTGAGAAGGAGGGGCATCCCTGGTTTTTGTGCTATAAGAAACCCGATGGATGGACCCCCCAGAATCGTCAACAGGATGGCGGCGCGTGGAGGAACCAGAAAAACGGCGCGAACATGGTCGCCGATTCGTCCGACAACAACCCGAAGAGCAACGGCGGTGCAGAGAAGAAGAAGGATCGCGCCGCGGGCCAGTTCTTCCATATTGGAGAGCAGGGGGAGCAAGGAGACGCCTCTGCCAAGGTTGGAGCAGAGTTGCATCCCTTGGACTATTGGGTGTTGGACACGGGCGCTGCTGGACGATGACGCCGCGCAAGGAGCTGCTTGATGACGTACGAGCTGCACTGATCAACGAGGTATGCTCCGCCTCTGGACACGCGCTGAAGGTGGCTGGTGCGGGACGAGCTGCATTCAAGGGAGCGGATGGCAAGCCGGTGGTGCTGCACAACGTTCTCCTCGTTCCTGATCTCAAGGCCAACCTCAGCTCCCTCCGTAAGCTTGCCAAGGCTGGGGTGAGCACTAGCACGGATGGGGCACGCACGTACAAGGGGCAGCTGGGAAATCAGGTGCTTTGGGATCTGCACGAGAGCAAGGATGTGTACAGATCCATGTGGCAGCTGCCGGCGTTGGCGTGGCATGGTGGGGGGCAGGCTGGAGAGGGGTCTGCATCCCAGGGGGAGTGCAACGCCGTTGGAGGGGTTGGTGTGAAAGTGTCGGCCAGATCTGGGGAGACAGATTGGGCAATAACACACCGACGCTTGGGGCATGTGGCAATGCCCTTGTTGAAGCAGCTAGAGAAGGATGGAGCCGTCAAGGGTTTGAAGCTGAACGGACAGCCACCCGATGACAACTGTGAAATCTGTTTGCTCTCAAAATTCACTCGTTTCCCCTTTCATAGCGTGACAGGCAGGAGCAAGAAGCCTTTGGAGCTGGTTCACATGGACTTGGTGGGGCCGCTGCCGGTGCAAGGGCACAAGGGGGAGCGGTATTTCCTAACCATTGTGAATGATTGGAGCAGACTCATGTGGGCGTATCCGCTGAAGCAAAAGGACGAAGCCGCCTCTACGATACGGGAAGATTGGCTGCCATTCGCGGAGAAGCAAGCGGAGTGTGTGGTGAAGCGGATTAGGACAGATCGGGGTGGTGAGTTCCTTGGAGCTGAGATGACGGCCTGGCTCAAGAAGCAAGGCATTCAGAGAGAGCGGACCACGGCTTACACCCCGCAGTCCAACGGTGTAGCAGAACGGGCGAACCGGACTATTCTGGAGACAGCTAGGGCGCTGCTCATAGAATCAGGGGTGGGCAATTCCATGTGGCCCCATGCTGTCCGGCATGCTACCGTGGCTAGGAACAGGGTGCTCACTAAGGTTGGTAATGAATCGTGGGTGCCGCTGGAGAGGTGGCTTGGGAGGAAGCCGCCGGTGGACATGCTGAGGGTGTTCGGTTGCATGGCAGTCGCCCATGTCCCCAAGAAGTATCGAAGTAAGTTGGGGGCGAGTGCAATCTGGTGTGTGCATTTGGGGCTGGCTGCTGAGAGCAAGGGATGGCTGCTGTGGGAACCATTCAAGGGTGTGTTGTTTGACAGCAGGGATGTGAAGTTTGTTGACGTCATGATGTATGGGGGCTGGAAGAAACAGCCGGAGACTAAGGTGTCCCAGCAGATGGAGCAGATCACCATGCAGCTGGACCTGACTCCTAGTGTGTGGGAGGAGGGGGAGGAGGCAGCTGCAGAGGGTGGCGATGGAGAGAAGGTGCAGGAGGCACCTGCTGGTGGAGGAGATGATGTGGAGACTAGTGGTAGCACCAAGGAAGCTGGTGGATCTGAGGGAGGAGAACAGCAGCATGGAAAAACTAAGGTTCCTGCGCTACCATCAAGGAGGAAGCCGAAAGGTGTCGTTATGAGGGGATGGGAGACACCCGTCTCCAGGCCAGGACGTACCCGTATGGCCACTATGAAGCTGACTGCAGGAGCTGATGTAGCAGAGCAGCAGCTTGGGAATGAGGAGGCATTGCTGATTCTACCGCATGGCTATGACCCGGATGAGGAGGATGAACCTGCCTACTGTTTTCATGCCCCTGCACCAGAGGAACCAACAAGCATGGAGGAGGCATTAGCTGGACCAGATAGGGAGAAGTGGCTGGTTTCTAGGGATGCTGAGTACCAAAGTTTGCTTGAGAATGGGACATGGGATCTGGTGATGCTGCCTGAGGGGAAGAAAGCCGTACAGTGCAAGTGGGTGCTAAGGATCTAGACCGATGACAAGGGACAGGTCCACCATCTACAAGAGTAGGCTGGTGGCTAAGGGGTTTATGCAGAAGGAGAAGCAGGACTTCAATGAGATCTTTGCTCCCACTGCCAAACCCCCTACCCTCCGTATTTTGTTGGCAGATGCAGCCGTTAGTGGGAAATCCATCAGTCAGATGGATATATCAACGGCATTCCTCAATGGGATTTTAGAGGAGGATGTGTACATGACGCAGCCACCTGGGTATGAGGATGGTACGGGCAGGGTGTGCAAGCTGAAAAAGTCCATCTACGGCTTGAAGCAGGCGCCACGCTGCTGGTACCAGAAGTTGGCAGCTGTTTTAGAGGACATGGGATTCAGGACCAGCAGCTGCGATGAGAGCCTCTTTCTCAAGGGGGAGGGGGAGAAGCTGGTGCTTTTTCTGGTGTACGTGGATGATATTCTTCTCTTCAGCAGCAGCATGAAGGAGATCCAGAACGTGCAGCAGCAGCTGATGAAGAACTTCAAGTGCAAGACCCTTGGGGAGGTAAAGTACTACCTCGGGATGCACGTGGAGAGGGATCTGGATCACATGTGGTTGAAGCTGCACCAGGAGAAGTTCATCAAGGAGCTGGGGGAGAAGTATGGGATTGAGAATGAGCGCAAGGTTGCAACTCCCCTGCCAGCAGAATTCAAGCTTGTGAAGGCAGCAGAGGATGAAGGGGTTGAAGCTGAGGAGCAGCAGCAGTTTCAGTCCTTGGTGGACAGCCTCTTGTATGCCGCGGTTCATACGAGGCCCGATATCTCTTTCTCGGTTGGGCAGGGTTTAGGGTTTTGCAGAATCCATCAGAGGAGCAGGTGGATGCAGCTAAGCATGTGGTGAAGTACCTGAACTCTCACCCAAGCATTGGAGTTCAATACTTTGCACCTGCACAAGTTAAGCAGAAAGGGGTTGAGGTGCTGAAAGAGAAGGAGGAGCGGCTTGGAGAAGGCAAGCTGTTTCTCACTTGCTTTACCGATGCTACGTGGGCTTCTGAGAAGGACGATTCCTCATCCGTGGGAGGATACATCTGCGTAGTTGGGGGAGGACCTGTTAGTTGGAGGTCCAAGAAGCAGACGGAGACGGCACTCTCCTCTGTTGAATCAGAGTACATGGCAATGTACCTCCGTTCTGCCACATCTGCAAAACTTCAGGACACCCGCGTACACACTGCCCAGATCGTCAACAGTCAACAACCCCACAGCGGCAACTTCGACCTTCAAGCAGCCAAATCGCCTCAACGCAAGCAAATCCCACGACCCAGATTCAAGCCTCAACGACTTCAACGGGACAACCTGCACAAGGAGCAAAAAACATCGTCAGCTGCATGGCAAAGCTGAGTGACTCCTGCATCACCGAGTCACCACCACACTACTCACCGGAAGAACAACTCGACGAAACCACACCTCGCCGCGAGTCACTTCAGCCGAACCCGACATACGCCGCCATCGCCCAAAGCGAACCATCCGGAAAAGACACATGGTTCTTGGACAGTTGCTGCGGACTGCACATGTGCTCCTCGGGACGCTTCGTTCAACGAGAACACCAACTTCAACGCGAAGTTGTCATTACAGTCGCCAACAATCAGAACCTGCGAACACGACGACAAGGCGTAGTTCAACTTCAGTCAAGGGAAACAAACGTTATACTGCAGATGTCAAAAGTACTAATCGCAGAGGGACTCGGCTACAACTTACTGAGCGTCAGTCAGCTAATGGCGAAAGGGATTCACCTCGAAGCAGACAGCACCACCCAAGAATTCAAGCTGTATCATGGGAGAAGAGGACTTTACATCGGCAAGGCGGTCCTCAAGAACAACGTCTTCGTTTTTGATTTCGTTCCTGATCTTGGCACCGCCGACAGCGACGCCATCGTTAACTTCACCAACTGGACACACCCTCCAGACCTTGATCCAGACTTCAGTCCAGAAGGCTTCTGGTACTCACACACCATCCCTGAAGCAGAAAGAACAAGGGCGTTAGCAACAATTCAGACAACATCGGCAGCAGCAGAGACAACATCGGCAGCAGCAGAGACAACATCGGCAGCAGCAGAGACAACATCAGCAGCAGCAGAGACAACATCGGCAGTAGCAGAACCATTAACAGCAGCAGCAGGAACGTCAACACCAATTGCTGGTCCTTTAACGACACCGCTCCTCATCGACGACACACCACCGACACCCGCGCAACAACTACACCCAGCACCACAAGAAGTTCATCGTAGCGCCAACTTCACCGCCAACTTCTACTCCAACTCCGATATGTACCGACGATCACCCGGACATCGCGCCGACGAAAACACCTGGCACGCAAGGATGGGACACCCAAGCAACACAGTATTAAACAATACGATAAGAGCAGGAGTACTCGACAAGGACTCACTCCTACTGACCGACGGACGAGAACTTCAACGAGTACGCGGAACGTGCTTCACCTGCCCTGAAGGTGACTTACCACATCGACCGTTTGCGTCTCATCACAACCCGAGCGCACCCGCGTACGCACCACTCGAGAAGGTGTATAGCGACATCCTGTACAATCAGGAACCAGGACAAGCAATATACAACTATACAATCACCTTCATCGACGCCGCCACCCGTTACGTCTGGCACCTAAACCTCCCTAGCCGCGACATGGCATTCGCAGCCTTCGTTGCCTGGCTACCAGTAGCAGAGAGAGAATCGGGCGTGAAACTGAAAAGCTTCCAGTCAGACGGAGGAGGAGAATACACCTCTCAGCGATTCAAGCAGTACCTGGCGGAAAGGGGAATCAAGCGGCTCGTCTCCCTTCCCTACGCCCATCAGCAGCAAGGTGTAGCAGAAAGAATGAACAGGACCTTGCAGAACAGCATTCGCAAACTGTTACGTGGCATGCGGCTACCCAACCACCAGTGGCCTGCGGCAATGGATCACGCCGTCATGCTGCACAACTTGCTCTCGTCATCATCGCTTCCAAACAACGCATCACCGCATCTGCTATGGACAGGAAAACAGGGCAGCACAAAAATGTTACGAGTATTCGGATGCATGGTACAGTACCGACCCCCAGCAGCACGAGCGGGCCGATTTTCTCAACGAGCACAGTGGGGACTACACCTGGGAATCGAAAAGAACTACAACGCGTGGAAAATCTTCGACGTCCATTCAAAGGAAACAGTAGCACCACGTGATGTAATTTTCTACGAACGACTCACGCTCCAGACATACCTTGCCAACCTGCAAGAAAACCAGGATCCCACAGGTGGTTTTCGCGGTGACCGAGCCTTCGCCTCAGCAACGGACGAAGCTGACTGGGACGAGCAGAATGTGGACAACGCATCAGAAGAAGCCGGACCTCTTCCATTCTGCTCCGTGGACGTTCCCATGGACGAAGTTAACCCTCGCAAAAGTGTCAACGCCGAAACCTTCTACCATTTCGCCGACAACGGTTATGTAACACCTGCGACAGTCAACACCAACGAAGCAGAACGAGTAGGACCCAACTTCATACCTGATCCAGAAGCGGGAGATGAAGCAGCTTATCCCGAGGACGCAAATCTTCCCCGCTACTCACAGAGTGGTCTGCAAATTCTTGGACTCGTCACCGCAGTCCACGGCACCGCCATTCCTAAAGAGCCTGCGACGGTTCAACAGGCTCTGGGGGGGGAGCATAAGGAAAAATGGCGCGAAGCCATGGACAAGGAGCTGAAGGCACTGGAGGAACGCAACACGTGGAAAGTGGTTCCTATCGGCGTGGCACGGAACAAGACAGTGCTCACCGGGAAGTGGGTCTTCCGTGTGAAGACAAAGGCCGACGGCACCATTGACAAATTTAAGGCTCGCTGGGTTGTACGCGGCTTCGACCAAGAACACGGACGCGACTTCACCGAAACTTTCGCTCCGGTTAGCCGCCATACCTCACTACGCATTCTCCTCGCAATCGCCGCCATGAAGAAGAAGAAGCTGCGACAAATTGACGTCGCGAACGCGTTTCTCTACGCACCTGTTGATGCAGAAATTTTCGTCGAGCTACCGCACGGCTCCCACAGAGAACCCAACCAAGTCTGCCAGCTACTCAAGTCACTCTACGGCATCAAGCAGGCTCCGCGACTGTGGCAACAGTACATGCACACTCGCCTCATCTGCATCGGCTTCAAGCAACTACCGCACGATCAAGGCATGTACCGGCTCACAAAAAACGACGACTACATCCTACTAATCGTCTACGTGGACGATCTCCTTTACATCGGCTCGAATGACGGCATCACTACCTGGTTCAAAGGGGAGCTGCAGCGAGATCTCACGCTCACAGTTTCATCTACCGTCACTCAGTACCTCGGCCTCAACATCCGGGAAGAGGAGGACGCGATCTACCTCAGCGCCGAGAAATATGCCGCCACCATCGCCAAACGCTTTACGCTCACACCGACAGCCATCTTGAGAAGATTTGAACAAGAATGAATGAACTATGAATGAAGTGAGTACATATAGGAAACGCTAATTGGGTTGTACCCCCTATGGGATACCCCACTATAGCCTACACAACAGCATAAGCTATAAATATGTTCTGACACACCCCCATAGGCAAAGTGGGGGAGAACAAGGGGTCACAAGACCAGTCACTCAAAGCACAGCAAGCTCAGGGTGGATCACAAAGTCACCACACAGTCCGAGCACAACGACAAGGCCACAAGGCCAGTTCACATGCAGGAGTGCACAGATATATATAGAGCTAGACAAGCAAGAGCAGGTATATATATGTGACAGTACAAGCAAGGTCAAGAGGAGAGCAAGTGAGGCAAGACAGGTACAAGACCCAGCTGAGTGCAGAAGCGCTGATGGTCACAAGCCGCAAGTGCCTTGGTGAACACATCAGCAGTGTTGGCCTCAGAGGCCACGTACGCAAGTCGCAACTGACCACGCTGCTGCAGCTCACGAGCAAGAAAGTAACGGAGAGCAATGTGCTTCGTTCTGTGCTCCAAGCGCTGCTCTCGACACAAGGCCAGCATGGCCTTGTTATCTACGTACAGCACTGGAGGAGAACGAGGCGGCTCTCCAAGGTCAGTCAGCAGGTAGGTGAGCCAACGAAGCTCCTGTGCAGCCATGGCCCCGGCGTAGATCTCAGCCTCACAACTGGAGCCGAGAACAGAGGACGAGCGACTAGCCCGCCACGAGACAGAGCCGGAACCAAGACTGAAGGTGTAACCCTGCGACGACCGCTGCGTAGCCTGGTCGTCAGCCCAAGAAGCGTCCGCGTGCCCAGTGAGGACCACTGGACTCCGCCCTCCAAGCACTAGCCCCATGCCCGACGTACTGCACAAGTAGCGCAACACCCTCTTCGCTGCAGCCATGTGCTCTGGTCGGTGTCTCCCAGGAGCAACATAGCGTGCAAGAATGCTAAGAGGGTATGCAAGGTCAGGTCGTGTGCAGGTCATCAGGTACATGAGGCAGCCAACAAGCTCTGGGTACGGGCCACTCGACTCTACGGACTCATCCGAAGGCAGAGCTGAGAGCGAGTGGCGAGTAGACAGAGGAGTGGCCTGAGGCGAGGAGTACGTGAAGCCGAAGCGCTGAAGGACCTGCTGCACCATGTGTGACTGAGTCAAGGTAATGGTGCGGCGTGCTCTGTCCCGAGTGATCTGCAAGCCAAGGTAGCTGCGCAGTTCACCCAGGTCTGTGCACGTGTGTCTCTTCTGCAGCTCGGACTTCACGTAGGCTAGTCCAGCAGTGTCAGCTGTGGCAAAGACCAAGTCGTCGACGTACACGAGGATGTAGAACGGCGGCAAAGAAGTGTCGGTGCGCAGAAACAACGACGGGTCAGCAGTAGAGGGAGCAAACCCAAGAGCCGCAAGCGTAGTCCTCAGTGTGTCGTGCCACTCACGCGGTGCCTGGCGGAGACCGTAGACTGGCCGTCGGAGGCTCCACTGGGTGCCAGTAGGGAAAGTCCCAGTGAAGCCAGGTGGACGGCGCAGCCAGATCTCCTCGTGCAGGCTACCCTGCAAGAAAGCAGTGCTGAAGTCAAGAGAGTGGAGCTCGTAGTCGCGCTGAGCGGCTATGTGCAGCAGCACCCGAAGAGTGGTCATCTTCGGGGTGGGAGAGAAGGTCTGAAAGTAGTCAACTCCCTGCCGCTGACTGAAGCCACGAGCGACGTACCGCGCCTTGAAGACAGGTGGAGAGCCCGGCGGCCGCTTCACCCTGAAGATCCACATGCCACTGACGATGTTCGCCCCAGGAGGGGGAACCGCGTCAACGTAGGTGCCTGTGGACTTCCAGGACGCCATCTCTGCATCCATAGCTGCCTGCCACTGAGAGGAGTAGGGACCCTCTACGGCCTCCGCGTAAGAGCGCGGAGTCGGGATGTCTAGTGCATCCGGGTCTCCCTCAGGGGCAAGTAGTACGGACGCGAGATGAGGTGAAGCAGCAGCCAGACACTGGAAATCCTCCTGCCTGTCCTCAAGGACGTCCGTGCCAAGAGCACACTCACCCCCGACGGACGGAGGACAGACAGACGCAGACTCAGCAACAAGACCGGCAGCGTAGTCTAGACGACAGCGAGCAGCAAAGTCGACGAGCTCAGCAACAAGAGCAGACGCAGCAGTGGACTCAAAAGAGGGGTCAGTGACGACAGTAGCAAGGAGACGTGTGACAGTAGGACTGGTAGCACGAAGAGAGTCGGACTCTGGGTCGGTAAGTGCAGGAAGAGAGGACTCAGGAGGAGAAGGCAAAGGGGCACGCAGAGGAGCAGTGGACGGACGCAAAGACATCCGGTGCGTGCCAGGGACAGGAGGAGGACGCTGACGCGAACCGCGACCACTAGCGCGAGCAGCACGAACAGGCGACGCAGGACGAGACGCAGGCTCACGACGCTCAGCAAGACCTCCAGTGGGACCAGTGTAAGGAGAGGGAGCAGGAAGTGGGGAGGCGGGCTCTAACTGGGACTGTGACTGAACAGGCGGTGGACACGCTGCAGGAGGAGAAAGACCAAGAACCTGCTGGAGGAGTGGAACGAAGTACGGCCGAGGCCGCGCGGCGACTCCAGACACAGCAGGGACAGCACCCTCAGCAGCAGCACCAGCGCCAACAGCACCTCCAGCAGCAGGACCTCCAGCAGTACCAGCAGCACCCGCAGCAGGACCACCGCCAGGAAGGACATCAGCAGTCTCAGCACCAACACCCGCAGCAGCTCCAGCTCTAGGCGGACCCGAGGGCCCAGCAGCTCCGGGACCAGCGGCACAAGTACCCTCAGCAGCCGAAGGAGCTCCAGCTCCAGCAGAACGTCTCCAGCGGCGAGCAAACCACTCGCGCAGCTCCTGTGGAGAGAGGGGCTCCCGCCGAGGCGAAGCACCCGGAGAACCGCCAGGTCCCGCACCGCCAGACGCCACAAGGGGAGGTCCAGTAGCCGCAGGCTCCGTAGCTCCAGGCTCAGCAGCTCCAGACGCAGCACCCCCTGGCTCAGCACCCCCAGTCGCAGCACCCCCAGGCGCAGCACCCCCAGACTCCGCACCCCAAGGCTCAGCACCCCCAGTCGCAGTACCCCCAGGCTCAGCACCCCCAGACTCAGCACCCCCAGGCTCAGCACCCCCAGGCTCAGCACCCACGCGCGTAGCACCCCCAGAGTCAGCACCCCCAGGCTCAGCACCCGCAGCAGGACCAGAGTCACCAGCAACCTCGACCGGCTCGACTGCGTCTACCTGGGACACACCTGAAGGGGCAGGACCCTGAGGGGGAAGGGGGTCTACCGGGGGGGGACCTGGCACAAGGAAGTGCGGTGGCGGGGGGAGGGAAGGAGTGCGGTAGGGGAAGAGGCGGTAGAAGGGGACTGACTCGTCGAACGTGACGTCCTGGGAGGACAGAACACGACGAGAGGAGGGGTGGTAGAACTGCCACCCTGGGGCGTCAGGGGGGAAGCCGAGGAAGACACAGGGAGCAGCACGAGGGGACAGCTTGTCCGCAGACAAGTCGCGGACAAACGCCCGAGATCCCCAGACACGGAACGCAGACGCATCGCCGACCTTCCCCGTCCACAGCAGAGCTGGGGAGGTCTCCGGCCGGGAGACCCTGGGGTGAAGGTTGATCTGATGCGCCGCGTACCGAACCGCAAACGGCCACAGAAAATGGGGGGCAGCCGCATGCATCATGGACGTACGAGCGACGTCCATGACCATGCCAATGCGGCGCTCAGCAATCCCATTTTGCTGTGGAGAGTCCGGAAGTGTAAAGGTCTGGCGGATGCCTCGTGCACGGCAGTAGGCTCGCAGAAGGCCAGAGGAGAACTCTCCACCTCGGTCAGAGTGCAGACGCAGAACAGGAAAGTCCGAGCCGAAGCTCCTCCTGAGCTGGAGACGAGCTGCGCGGATCCAGTCGATCAACACCTCAGTGACATCACCCTTGCTGCGCAAGGGGAAGACTGTGGTGTAACGCGAGTAGTCGTCAACCACCAGCAGGAAGTAGCGCTCGTGACCCTGCCCACGGACGCGGGCCGGGCCCCACACGTCCATGTGAAGCGTCTGCAGAGGAGCCTCTGTCGGGGGAAACTGGGAGGAGTGAGGGGCAGCCCGGAGCCGCCCCTCGACACAGGGGACACAGGAAGGTCCGGGTCCCGAAGGAAGGGGAGGGAGAGACCGGGGAAGACCAGAGACAAGGACACGGGAAGCCATGCCCCGAAGACGAGGCAAGGAGGGGTGGCCAAGACGGTGGTGCCACAGGAGAGTCTCCTGAGACAGGCGGCGACACGAGCAGGGGGCAGACTCAGGACCAGACCTGGACGCAGCAGCAAACACCTGACCCGACGCAGCTACCTGGCCAGACGCAGGGACAGGAGGAGACTCAGTGGTCAGGGTGTAGAGACTCGACCCCGGCCGACGCGAAAACGTGGCCAGGTGTCGGCCTGTGCGGGCGTCCGAGCAGTGGGTCACCCGCTGACTCGCAGGAGTAAACTGGTGAACCCCCGCATCCTGCAGGTCAGCACCACTCACCAAGTTCGTCGAGAACGAGGGGAGGTACAGACCAGACAAGGTGCCCGAGGGGGCAGCCGGACACGGGAGGACAGTGGAGAAGTGAGAGAGGACAGGACCCCCAGAGGGGTCAGCCAGGGAGACTGCAACCGGCCGGCCAAGCGGCGTGAGTGTGGTGCGGTCTCGAAAGAAGGAGCGAGAAGCCCCTGAGTCAAGCGTGAAGGTGAGGGAGGCCGAAGCCGACGCAGTACCTGAGAGCGCAGCCTCACCAGTACCTGAGAGTGCAGACGCACTGGCACCTAGAGCAGCAGCCGCAGAAGTACCTAGCGCAGCAGTACCAATGCCCGGGTCGGGCGGGAAACACCGGTAACAGTCACCCTCCTCACTAAGAGTCACAGCATACATGGCAGCAAGGATAGCATCAAAGTCAAGATCAAAGATAGCTACGCCAGCCCTAGACAGCTCTCCCCAACGGGGAATCTCACTAGCCTCGGGGAACTGCTGACGCCAAGCGTCCGTCAGGCGGCCAAAGCAGCGCTGGGTGGGGTGGGCACCCCCACACTGCTCACCCGCGCGGTCGCCGGAACGAAGGACGTAGGTGCACGGACCAAAACCCCCACCCCGCTGACGCTGCGTGTACCACTCACGGAGCTGCTGGGGCGGGGGGATGTCCCGCGAACGCTGCTGCTGCTGCTGCTGCTGCTGACGCTGGCCACCACCAGAGCCGCTACGCTGCGGGGCACCACCCCGACCAGCTCCACCCCCTTCGCCACCGCCGCCTCCACTTCCACCACCACCGCTGCCTCCGCTCCCACCGCTGCCGCCACCACCGCCTCCTCCTCCGCTGCTGCCACCGCCACCACCGCCCCCGCCACCACTCCCACCGCCACCCCCACTCCCTCCGCCGCCTCCACCGCCACCTCCACCGCCCCCGCCAGTTCCACCCGCGCCCTTGCCCCCCTTGCCCCTGCCAGGGCGGCGTCTCCCACTAGGGGCAGACGCCGCGCTGACCGACTCAAGACCAAGCAGGTCGGCAGCAGCAGCAGAGGCAACAGAGGGCAGCAGGGGGGAAGGAGAACACCCCTCAAAGATGGGGGTGCGAGGGTCACCACGAGAGGCTCCTACAGCGACGATGCTCTTCTCCGCCGCCAGGAGGGACTTCTCGAGGAGGTCGACAGTGAGAGTGGTGGGACAGACTGAGAGGAAGTGGTCCCTGACTACGCGAAGGGAGTCAGGGAGGCGTGTGACTATGTAATAGAGAGTGATGTACATGGGGGGGGGGTTCTTGGCGCAGAACTCAGCAGGAAGGGCGGCGCGGTAGCGAGTGTCACTAGTGCGGAGGTGCGTAATGAGGTCAGCGACAGTGGGAAATGCAGTAAGGTCAGGAAAGAGGTACGGTAGCATGAGGCGGCTCAGGGCAGCTGTGGCAGGGGAAGAGTAGCGCGCAACTACAGCGTCGTACAAGGTCTGAGCACTCTTGTACTGACTAAAGTGCGCGCGCTCAGTGGTAGGCAGGTGGCGACGCACAGCAAGACGTGCAGCAGCATCGCGGGTGGCCCACTGAGAGCGAACAGTGGGGTCAGCATCAGCAGTAGGGGCAGGAGAGGCGCCAGAGGTGAGGTCAAAGAGGGAAAGACCGTCCGCCCTATCGCACTGTAAGAACAGCTGCAGGTCGTCGACCCAGACCTCAAAGTCAATGGCTCGACCCTCAGCGTCAAAAGCGAGGACACTAGGGGTAGCCATGACGACGACAGTGTAGTAGTGCAAACAGTAGGGGAAGGGCACGCAGAAACAGTGGTGCTGTGCTCACCAGGCAGGGCAGGTCGGGCGGCTCGGCAGTAGGGCGGCCCGGCAGCTGGGCGGCTCGGCGGCTCGGCTGCTGGGCGGCTCGGCTCCCGGGCGGCTCGGCGGCAGGGCGGCTCGGCGGCTCGGCTCCCGGGCGGCTCGGCGGCAGGGCGGCTCGGCGGCAGGGCGGCTCGGCTCCCGGGCGGCTCGGCTGCTGGGCGGCTCGGCGGCAGGGCGGCCGGGCGGCTCGGCTGCAGCGCGGCTCGGCGGCGGGGCGGCTCGGCTGCTCTGCTGCTGGGCGGCTCGGCTGCGCTGCTGCTGGGCGGCTCGGCCGCTGTAGAGGAGTGGCGGGGCCGCTGCAGAAAGGGCGGCGGGGCCGCTTGATAGGGCGGCTGGGCCGCTGCAGAGAAGGGCGGCGGGGCCGCTGGGTAGGGCGGCGGGGCCGCGAGATAGGGCAGCGGGGCCGCGTGGTAGAGTGGCGGGGGCCGCGCGATGGGGCGGCGGGGCCGCGAGGAAGGGCGGCGGGGCCGCTAGGTAGGGCGGCGGGGCCGCGCTATGGGGCGGCGGGGCCGCGAGGAAGGGCGGCGGGGCCGCTAGGCAGGGCGGCGGGGCCGCGCGATGGGGCGGCGGGGCCGCGAGGAAGGGCGGCGGGGCCGCTAGGTAGGGCGGCGGGGCCGCGCGATGGGGCGGCGAGGCCGCGAGGTAGGGCGGCGGGGCCGCTAGGTAGGGCGGGGGGGGGCCGCTAGGAGAGAGGCGGCGGGGCCGCGAAGACGGGCGGCGGGGCCGCTGAGACGAGTGGCGGGGCCGCAGTGAAGGGCCGCTAGGGCGGCTCGACGAAGTGAGGGCCCGGAGCGCGACTCGGGCTGAGCGCGCTTCGGGCAGGAAAAAAAAAATCGATGTGGTGGGCCCTAAGCACAGTTCCCAAGGGGGAACCTGCTCGATACCATGAGAAGATTTGAACAAGAATGAATGAACTATGAATGAAGTGAGTACATATAGGAAACGCTAATTGGGTTGTACCCCCTATGGGATACCCCACTATAGCCTACACAACAGCATAAGCTATAAATATGTTCTGACACATCTCCACGCCATACCACTACACGGCAGGGAACGACAAAGGAAGCTCCGCTCTACTCAAGCCCGCCGGCATACGAGACTACCAGAAGAAGCTGGGATGTCTTCTCTTCGCAGCCGTCACCTGTCGCCCCGACCTTTCATACTCCGCAAGCCAGCTCGCCACCTACCTCAAGAAGCCTGAAGCAGAACATCTGGCGGAGCTCGACCGCGCTCTTCACTACTTCGTCAGCACCCCAACGATCGACCTAACTTACTACAAGAACGCAACTACACCGACTAAGTTAATCGGCTGCGTCGACGCTGATCACGCTGGCGACTCTGAAAATAGGCGCTCCCGCACCGGCTACATCTACCGCCTCGAACCTATCGGACCTATCTCTTGGCAGTCGAGCAAGCAGGAATTAATTGCCCTCTCGTCAGCTGAAGCAGAATATATTGCACTCTGCTCAGCCACCAAGGAAGGACTCTATCTTCGCGAGCTGCTGGAAGAGGCGAAGTTAGCCGAGTTACCCAACTTTACCCTGTTCTGCAACAACCAGTCAGCAATTCGCATCGCCAACAAGAACGGCTTCGCAAACTGGACGAAACACATCGCCCTGCGATATTTCTTCGTGAAGGATGAGATCGAGAAGGGAAGGCTCGAACGGTCATACTGTCCCACGTCTGAGATGGCAGCTGACTACCTGACCAAGACGCTCGGAAAGCAGAAGTTCGAATACTGCATGTTGCTGACTGGACAGAGCCACGTCAGCGACACTCCAGAAGCGAAGGGGAGTGTTGGAAACAACTGATTTAAGCGCCTCTGTCGTGTCGAAACACCAAGACAAGAGCGAAGAAGCTCGTATCGAAATATCGGTGAGTCAACCCTCGGAGGTTGAATAACTGTTGGAGGTTACGCGAAAGTCAAAGGTCAGCGACCTTTGACCTGACAAATGCAGCGCGACAGCAAGGACAACCAACTGTCTCGATACTGAGCAGTTGCCCGAGTCGACACTGTATCGAACCGCAACAGCAACAGTAAAACAGTTAACTGTATCTCTTCATATTCCTTTGTATTCTTATAAAAGCTTGTATCTCTTTTATTATTATCAACTTACTTTTGCCCTCACATACTAGTGCAAAGGTGGTTCACAACTCTTTAATTAACGCTTCCGCTACTACACTAACTCTACCCAGAGTTCACCCCTGCAAAGATCCTAAGGGGCTTCTCAGCCCAACAGATACGACAGAAGCGTTATAAATCACTTGTTTCCAACACTCCCCTTTGCTTCTGGAGGATCGTTGCTGATGACGTGTCCTTGTCCAGTCAGCAGCATGCAGTACTCGAACTTCTGTTTTCCGAGTTTCTTGGTCAAGTAGTCAGCAGGATGTGGGACAGTAGGATGTGGGACAGTAGGATAGTTCGAGTCTTCCCTTTTCGATCTCGTCTTTCACGAAGAAGTACCGAAGGGCGATGTGCTTCGTTCGATTCGCGAACCCGTTTTTGTTCGCTATGCGAATGGCCGATTGATTGTCGCAGAAGAGAGAGAAATTGGGTAACTGGGCCAATTTTGCTTCCTCCAGTAGTTCGCGAAGATATAGCCCTTCCTTGGTTGCTGAGCAGAGTGCGATATATTCTACTTCTGCTGACGAGAGAGCGATTAGCTCTTGCTTGTTCGACTGCCATGAGATAGGCCCGATAGGTTCAAGTCTGTAGACGTAGCCGGTTCGAGACCGTCTGTTGTCTGAATCTCCAGCGTGATCGGCGTCGACGTAACCGATTAGCTTAGGTGTTGCGGTGCTAGTTTTGTGGTAGGTGAGTCCGATCGTCGGGGTGCTAACGAGGTAGTAAAGTGCTCGGTCGAGTTCGAGCATGTGATCTGCTTCAGGCTTCTTGAGGTAGGTAGCCAGTTGGCTGGCTGAGTAGGATAGGTCCGGTCGGCAGGTGACGGCTGCGAAGAGTAGGCAGCCTAGCTTTCTTTGGTAGTCGCGGACGCCAGCAGGTTTGAGTAAGGCGGAGGTTTTCCGATTTCCGTCGATGTAGCGGTATGGCGTGGAGATAGTGGTTGGAGTGATGGCGAAGCGTTTGGCAATGGTATCCGTATATTTAGCGGCGCTGAGGTAGATAGCGTTGTCGCAGTCTTCGATGTTTAATCCTAGGTACTGCGTCACGGTGGTTGCGACGGTGAGAGTTAGATCTTCCTGTAGCTCCCCTTCAAACCATGTCGTTACAGCGTCGGTGGAGCCTATGTAGAGAAGATCATCGACGTAGACGATGAGTTGGATGTAGTCGGTGCCTTTCGTCAGTCGGTACATTCCTTGGTCGTGGGGTAGCTGAAGAAATCCGATGCGAATTAGGCGGGCGTGAAGATGCTGCTGCCACAGTCTCGGGGCCTGCTTGATCCCGTACAACGACTTCTCCAGTTGGCAGATTTGATTTGGGCCTGCGTTGGACCCGTGCGGGAGTTCGACGAAAGTCTCAGCGTCGACGGGGGCGTAGAGGAAGGCGTTGGCGACATCGATTTGTCGGAGCTTCTTCCGGTTCATGGCGGCGATTGCAAGAAGAATTCGCAGTGAGGTATGTCGGCTTACTGGGGCGAATGTTTCGGTGAAGTCTCACCCTTGCTCTTGATCGAAGCCTCGCACGACCCAGCGTGCTTTGAACTTGTCGATTGTTCCGTCGGCTTTCGTTTTCACGTGGAAAACCCACTTTCCCGTGAGGATAGTTTTGTTGCGTGCCACTTCGATAGGCACGACTTTCCAGGTGTTGCGTTCCTGCAGTGCCTTCAGCTCTTTATCCATGGCTTCACGCCATTTTTCCCTGTGTTCCCCCCCCAGAGCGTGCTGAATTGTCGCAGGCTCCTTAGGTGGTTCTACTCCGTGGACGGCGGTGACAAGTCCCAGTATCTGCAGGCCACTCTGTGTGTAGCGGGGGAGATTTGTGTCCTCTGGATAAGCTGCTTCGTCTCCTGCTTCGGGGTCTGGTAAGAAATTTGGTCCTATGCGTTCGGAGATGTTGGTGTCGACCGGTTGAGGTGTAACGTAACCGGTGTCGGCGAAGTCGAAATAAGTTTCGGCGTTGACGCTTTCGCGAGGATTTTCGTCATCCATAGGGATAGGCACGGAGCAGTATGGGAGGGGTCCTGCTTCTTCGGATGCGTTGTCCACGTTTTGCTCATCCCAGTGAGCTTCGTCTGCTGCTGAAGCAAAGGCTCGGTTGCCACGGAAGCCGCCCGTGAGGTCTCGATTTGCTGCCAGGTTGTCCAGGTACGTTTGAAGTGTGAGCCGCTCGTAGAAGATGACATCACATGCTGCCACTGTTTCCTTCGAGTGGACGTCAAAAATCTTCCATGCGTTGTAATGCTTTTCGATGCCCACGTGTAGTCCCCACTGTGCGCGTTGAGAAAATCTTCCAGCTCTTGCAGTGTGTGGGCGATACTGTACCATGCACCCGAAGACTCGTAACATTTTTGTGTTGCCCAACTTTCCTGTCCACAACAGGTGCGGTGATGCGTTGTTTGGAAGTGACGACGACGAAAGCAAGTTGTGCAGCATGACAGTGTGGTCCATCGCCTCAGGCCACTGGTGATTGGGCAGTCGCATGCCACGCAGCAATTTGCGCATGGTGTTCTGGAGAGTTCTGTTCATCCGTTCTGCCACGCCTTGCTGTTGATGGGCGTAGGGAAGCGAGATGAGTCGCTTGATGCCTCGTGTTGCGAGGTACCGCCTGAACCTCTGGGACTGATATTCCCCTCCTCCGTCAGATTGGAAGCTTTTCAGTTATGCTCCCGATTCTCGTTCTGCCACAGGTAGCCAGGCGACGAAGGCTTCGAAGGCCATTTTGCGACTTGGAAGATTAAGGTGCCAGACGTAACGGGTGGCGGCGTCGATGAAAGTGATTACGTAATTATATGCGCCTTGTCCTTGTTCGCGAGTATACAGAATGTCGCTGTATACTTTCTCGAGTGGTGCATAAGCTGGCGCGCTTGGATTGTGGTGAGAGATGAACGGTTGATGTGGTAAGTCGGCTTCGGGACAGGTAAAGCATGTTCCGCGGACTCGTTGGAGTTCTCTGCCGTCGGGTAGAAGTAGTGAGTCTTTGTCGAGAACTGCTGCCTTGATTGGGTTGTTTAACGTGGTGTTGCTCGGATGTCCTAGTCGTTCGTGCCACAGGGATTCACTTGCACGATGTCCAGGTGAGCGCCTATACAGGTCGGAGTTGGAGTAAAAACCCGCGGTGAAATTGGCGCTTCTGTGAACTTCACGTGGAGTGGGAGCTAGCTACTGCGCAGGAGTCGGTGGAGTGTCGTCGATGAATGTTGGTGCCGTCGAAGAGCTCGCGAGTGGTGTTGTAAGTGTTGTTGGTGTTGCCGATGTTGTCTCTGCTGCTGTCGATGTTGTTACTTCTTGTCGGATTGTTGCTAATGCCCGTGTTCTTTCTGCTTCAGGTATGGTATGTGAATACCAGAACCCTCCGGGGCTGAAGTCAGGATCGAGGTCAGGTGGGTGCGTCCAGGAGGCGAAGTTGACGATGCCGTCGCTGTCGGCCGTTCCTTGATCTGGTACAAAGTCGAGGACGAAGACGTTATTTTTCAAGACTGCTCTGTGTGAGAAACCTAGCGTGACTTAGGAGCCATAGCTAGGTTAGAGTGTCGAGAGAGTTTAGTGTCGAGAGGAATTGAGCAAGGAGGATGTCGAGAGGAATGGGGGATTCACTAGCAAGAGTTGGGATACAAATACAAGACCCTAAATTGGGTTGTACTCACTACAGAGTACCCCACTGCAGGCTAGACAGCAAATACATTCTGACACACCCCCATAGTCAAAGTGGGGTATAATCAGCAGAGCAAGCAGTCATAGAGCAGGTTCACAAGTACAAGCAAAGCTAGAGGCATACACAAAGGGCAAGTGAGGAGGAAGCTGGACTGTGCGAGGAGAGGAGATAGGAGGCGACTGCTGATGCTGCAGACACACGGGCAACAGGAGCGGCGCGCACTGTGGCTACCGGAGCAAGGGCCCCGGACTACAGGAGTAACTGGCTCTGCGGCTAACTCTGAGCGGCAGCAGCAACGGACCCACGGGCGACTGGCGCAGCAGGCTCGCTGGGCTACCGGAGATTGTAGCCTCCGGACTACTGGCGCTGCTGGCGACACGACGGCTACCTCCGCTCAACCTCCCCCAACTGTCCCACCCCCCTTTCACACACCCCTTGCTGCACCCCTAGCTCCACTCCCACGTCACCCCCCTAGCACCACTCCCTAGGCTCCCACACACCCACCCCCCTCAGCGGCAGCTGCAGCAGTGGGAGACGGAGGAGGAGGAGGAGCAGGGGACGGTTCACACACCCGCCACCCCCATACCCTCCCCCCACTGCTGCACCTGCAGCAGGGGATGGAGGAGAAAGGGGGGGGGGGGGCTGTGCATGGCGCGTGCAGAGGGCAGCAGGGCGCACGGGGCGCATAGGGCAGCAGGGCGCACAGGGCAGCAGGGCGCACAGGGCAGCAGGGCAGCAGGGCGCGCGGAGCGCGCAGGGCTGCAGTGCGCGCAGGGCGCGCAGGGCAGCAGGGCGCGCAGGGCGCGCAGGGCTGCAGGGCGCACGGGGCGCAGCAGGGCTGCAGGGCGCGCAGGGCAGCAGGGCAGCAGGGCGTGCGGGGCGCACAGGGCTGCAGGGCGCGAAGGGTGCACAGGGCAGCAGGGCAGCAGGGCGCACAGGGCTGCAGGGCAGAAGGGCGCGCGGGGCAAACAGGGCAGCAGGGCGCACAGGGCTGCAGGGCAGCAGGGCGCACAGGGCTACAGGGCAGCAGGGCGCGCGGGGCGCGCAGGGCTGCAGTGCGCGCAGGGCGCGCAGGGCAGCAGGACAGCAGGGCGCGCAGGGCGCGCAGGGCTGCAGGGCGCACGGGGCGCAGCAGGGCTGCAGGGCGCGCAGGGCAGCAGGGCGCACAGGGCAGCAGGGCAGCAGGGCGTGCGGGGCGCACAGGGCTGCAGGGCGCGAAGGGTGCACAGGGCAGCAGGGCAGCAGGGCGCACAGGGCTGCAGGGCAGAAGGGCGCGCGGGGCAAACAGGGCAGCAGGGCGCACAGGGCTGCAGGGCAGTAGGGCGCACAGGGCTGCAGGGCAGCAGGGCGCGCGGGGCGCGCAGGGCTGCAGTGCGCGCAGGGCGCGCAGGGCAGCAGGACAGCAGGGCGCGCAGGGCGCGCAGGGCTGCAGGGCGCACGGGGCGCAGCAGGGCTGCAGGGCGCGCAGGGCGCGCAGGGCAGCAGCAAGGGCTGTAGCGGCAACAGCAAGGGCTGTAGCGGCAGCAGCAGGGCAGCAGGGCGCACAGGGCTGCAGGGCAGCAGGGCAGCTGATGCTGCAAATCCCCTCCCCCCACTGCTGCTGCAGATCCCCTCCCCCCCACTGCAGCACCCGCAGCAGGGGTGGAGGAGAAAGGGGGGGGCGGGGGGGGCTGGTGCTGCAGATCCCCTCCTGCCTCCCTCTGAACCTCCAAGCTCCCCCCCCCTCCCAACACAGGGTGCGGCAGGGAGAGAGAGAGGAGAAAAGGGCGGGGGGGGGGGGCTGATGCTGCAACTCCCCTCCCCCCCACTGGTGCTGCAGATCCCCTCCCCCCACTGCTGCACCCGCAGCAGGGGGAGGTAGGAGAAGGGGGGGGGGGGGGGGGGGGGGAAGGGGCTGGTGCCGCAGATCCCCTCCCCCCCCACTGCTGCGGCGCGCAGGAGCCGCTCGGGCGACAGCAGGTTGGCCACACCCGCCACCCCCATACCCTCCCCCCCACTGCTGCACCCGCAGCAGAGAGATGGAGGAGAAAGGGGGGGGGGGGGCTGGTGCTGCAGATCCCCTCCCCCCGTCTGCTGCACCCGCAGCAGGGGGAGGTAGGAGAAGGGTGGGGGGGGGGGCTGGTGCTGCAGATCCCCTCCTGCCTCCCCCTGAACCTCCAAGCTCCCCCCCTTCTCCCAACACAAGGTGCGGCAGGGAGAGAGAGAGGAGGTGGCGTGGCGGCAGCTGCTGCTGCTGAGGCACATCCGCCACCCCCTTACACCCTCTCCCCGCCATCCCCATGGAGGGGGGGGAGGGGGGGGAGGGGGGCGGGGGCGGAGTTGCGCGTGCGACTGCAGGGCACGCGGGCAGGAGGAACCCCCTCTTGCCACCCCCTCACCCACCATGTTGCAACAGGGCACCGGGGCTGCGGTTAGGGGCGGCAGGTCGCGAGGGGCCATGGCTAGGGGCGACGGGGCCATGGCTAGGGACGGGGCCGGGCGCTGGGCAGGTACGGGGCCGGGTGCTGGGCTAGGGACGGGGCCGGGTGCTGGGCAGGTACGGGGCCGGGCGTTGGGCAGGTACGGGGCCGGGCGCTGGGCAGGTACGGGGCCTGGCGCTGGGCAGGTATGGGGCCGGGCGCTGGGCAGGTACGGGGCTGGGCACTGGGCAGGAACGGGGCCGGGCGCTGGGCAGGTACGGGGCCGTGCGTTGGGCAGGTACGGGGCTGGGCGCTGGGCAGGTACGGGGCCTGGCGCTGGGCAGGTACGGGGCCGGGCGCTGGGCAGGTACGGGGCTGGGCACTGGGCAGGAACGGGGCCGGGCGCTGGGCAGGTACGGGGCCGGGCGCTGGGCAAGAGACGGGGCCAGGCACGGGCAGGGTACGTGGCCGGGCGCGGGCGAGGTTCAGGGCCAGGCGCTGGCTAGGTACGGGCCGAGCGCGGGCTAGGTACGGGCCGGGCGCTGGCTAGGGTCGGGGCCGTGCGCTGGGCTAGGTACAGGCCGGGCGCGGGGCTAGGTACGGGCCGAGCGCGGGCGAGAGAAGGGGCCGGGCGCGGGCAGGGTACGGGCCGGTCGCGAGGCTAGGTACGGGCCGGGCGCGGGGCTAGGAACAGGGCCGAGCGCGGGCAAGGTACGGGCCGGTCGCGAGGCTAGGTACGGACCAAGCGCGGGCGAGGTACGGGCCGGGCGCGGGGCTAGGAACGGGGCCGAGCGCGGGCAGGGTACGGGCCGGTCGCGAGGCTAGGTACGGGCCAAGCGCGGGCGAGGTACGGGCCGGGCACGGGGCTAGGAACGGGGCCGAGCGCTGGCTAGGTACGGGCCGATCGCGGGCTAAGTACGGGCCGGGCGCGGGGTGACGGAGTCGACAGGGCCAGCGGGGCCGAGGGGCGTGGCTAGGGGCGACGGGGCCAACGGGGCCAAGTGTCACAGCTAGGGGCGACGAGGCCAAGGGGCCGAGCCTAGGGGCTAGGGGTGTCAAATATATATGACCTAGCCTATGTAGGCTGTAGTGGGGTAGACACTAAGGGGTACAGGTTTCACATTTGTATCACACATTTGTGGTCCTGCCGGTGCTGGAGTTTCTACTGCTGCTGGGGGTGCTGGAGCCACGGGTCCCGGAGGTGCTCGTACTGGAGGTACTGGAGCTGCTGGCCCTGGTGGTGCTACTGGTGCTGGAGCTGCTGGCAGAGCTGGAGCTGGCGGTGCTGCTGGAGTCGGTGCTACTGGAGGTACTGGAGCCGAAGCTGCTGCGTCTTCCGGTGGTCCTGCTGGAGCTGGAGCTGCGGGAGGTACTGGAGCTGGAGGTGCTGCTGGAGCCGGTGCTCCTGTGGGTGCTGGAGTTGGCGCTACTAGAGCTGCTGGAGGTGCTGCTGGTGCTGCTGGAGTTGGAGCTGACGCTGGGGGTGCTGGTGCTGTCCCTGCTGGTTCTGGAGGCGCTCCGCGGCCGCGGCCGTACTTCGTTCCGCTCCTTGAGCAGGTTCTTGGTCTTCCGCCTTCTTCTGGTCCTGCTCCTTCCTTAGAGTGTCCACTGCCTGTCCAGTCCAAGTCACCGTTACAGCTGGCCTCCCCACTGCCTGCTCCTTCTCCCTACGCTGGTCCTACTGGAGGTCTTGCTGAGCGTCGTGAGCCTGAGTCGCGTCCTGCGTCACCTGTTCGTGCTGCTAGCACTGGTCGTCGTATTCCACGTAAGCGTCCTCCTGCGGTCCCGGGCACGCACCAGATGGCACTGCGTCCTTCCACTGCTCCGCAGCGTGTCCCTTTGCCGTCTCCTCCAGAGTCCTCTCTTCCTGCTCTTGCTGACCCGGAGTCTGACTCCCTTCGTGCTGCCAGTCCTACTGTCACGCGTCTCATGGCCACTGTTGTCACTGACCCTTCCTTTGAGTCCACTGCTGCGTTTGCCTTAGTTGCTGAGCTTGTCGACTTCGCTGCTCACTGTCGTCTAGACTACGCTGCTAGTCTTGTTACTGGGTCTGAGTCTGCGTCTGTTTGTCCTCCGTCCGTCGGGGGTGAGTGTGCTCTTAGCACGGACGTCCTTGAAGACAGGCAGGAGGAGTTCCAGTGTTTTGCTGCTGCTTTACCTCATCTCGTGTCCATGATGCTTGCCTTCGGATGAGTCCGTAGAGCCGAGTGGCCCGTACCCAGAGCTTGTTGGCTGCCTCATGTACCTGATGACCTGCACTCGACCTGACCTGGCATACCCTCTTAGCATCTTGGCACGCTATGTTGCTCCTGGGAGACACCGACCAGAGCACATGGCTGCAGCGAAGAGGGTGTTGCGCTACTTGTGCAGTACGTTGGGCATGGGGCTCGTGCTTGGAGGGCTACGCAGCGGTCGTCACAGGGTTACACCTTCAGCCTTGGTTCCGTCTCTGTTTCGTGGCGGTCTACCCGCTCGTCTTCTGTTCTCAGCTCCAGCTGTGAAGCTGAGATCTATGCAGGGGCCATGGCTGCACAGGAGTTACGCTGGCTCACCTACCTGCTAACTGACCTGGGAGAGCCGCCTCGTTCTCCTCCAATTCTGTACGTAGACAACAAGGCCATGCTGGCCTTGTGTCGGGAGCACAGACTGGAGCACAGAACGAAGCACATTGGTCTTCGCTACTTCCTTGCTCGTGAGCTGCAGCAGCGTGGTCAGCTGCGCCTTGCTTACGTGGCCTCTCGGGCCAACACTGCTGATATCTTCACCAAGGCACTTCAGCCTTGTGATCATCAGCGTTTCTGTACTATGCTAGGTCTTGTGCCTACTTGGCCTCACTTGCTTACCTCTTGACTTTACTTGTACTGTGATCTATATATACCTGCACCTGCTTGTTTACCTCTTATATATAATCCTGCATGTGAACTGGCCTTGTGGCCTCTGAACCTGTGCTCGGAATGTGTGGTGACGTTGTGATCCACCCTGAGCTTGCTTTGCTTTGCTTTGCTTTGCTTGACTGGTCTTGTGACCCCTAGTTCTCCCCCACTTTGCCTATGGGGGTGTGTCAGATATATATGACCTAGCCTATGTAGGCTGTAGTGGGGTAGACACTAAGGGGTACAGGTTTCACATTTGTATCACACACTTTCCTAGTTCATTCATTCCTGTTTCTTCACAAGGGGCTACGCCAAGGGGCGACGGGCCGGGGCCTAGGCTAGCAGGGCATTAGGTGGTGGGCCCATTGATGTTAGGTCCTAGAACTTATTGCTCTTAATACCATGTGAGAAACCTAGCGTGACTTAGGAGCCATAGCTAGGTTTGTCAGAATGTTATATTTGTCTAGCCTGCAGTGGGGTACTCAATAGTGAGTACAGCCCAATTTAGGGTTTGCTATATGTACTCAACTGCTTGCTAGTCAAACCCCTCTTTCTCGTTTCTAACTTTCAACTGTATTTCAACATGGAATCAGAGCAGGTCGACCCTCACGGGTCGATCCTGTGGATGGGCCCACCTAAGCTTCCGCTGTCATCACTTCCTATCGCGCGCCTCGGGCGCGCGCTGCCCTTCTTTCCGCCGCGCGCTCAGGGCGCGCGGCGGTTTTCTGCTCGTCGCGCCGCCCTCGGGGCAGCGCGACGCCCTGCTCTGCCCGTCGTGCGCCCTGTGGCGCGCGACGGTTCTCTGCCCGTCGCGCGCCCCAGGGCGCACGGCGGTTTCGTCGCCCGGGGGGGCTCGTACGCGGCCCGTCCTGTCGCCCGTCTAGGCCCCCATTCCCGTCGCCCGTCGCGGCGCCCTGGGGGGGCCGCGCGCGGCCCCCCTCCCCCGGGTCGCCTCGATAGGCGACGGGAGGGGCGACAGAAGGGGGCCGCGCGTCGGCCCCTCCCGTCTTCGTCGCGGCCCTGCTCGGCCCTACCCGGCCCTGCCGTCCTGCCCCGGCCCTGTCCTGGCCCTGCCCTGCCCGGCCCTGCCCTGTGTTAGGGTTTGGGGGTGGCGGGTGTGTGGCATCCCCTGCTCCTCCTCCTACTCCGTCTCCCACTGCTGCAGCTGCCGCTGGGGGGGGTGGGTGTGTGGGAGCCGACGAAGTGGTGCTAGGGGGTGGAGTGTGAGTGAACCTAGGGGTGCAGCAGGGGGTGTGTGAAAGGGGGGTGAGACAGTTAGAGGGAGGTTGGGCGGAGGCAGCTGTCGTGTCGCCAGCAGCGCCAGTAGTCCGGAGGCTACAATCTCCGGTAGCCCAGCGAGCCTGCTGCGCCAGTCGCCCGTGGGTCCGTTGCTCCTGCAGCTCAGAGTTAGTCGCGGAGCCAGTTACTCCAGTAGTCCGGAGGCTACAATCTCCGGTAGCCACAGTGCGCGCCGCTCCTGTTGCCCGTGTGTCTGCAGCTTCACCTGTCGTCTCCTATCTCTTCTCCTCTCACAGTCCCTCCTCCTCCTCACTTACCATCTGTGACTGCCTCTAGCTTTGCTTATATTTGTGAACTATAAACTGCTACTTCTTGTACTTGTGCTCAGACTGTGTGGTGACTTTGTGATCCACCCTGAGCTTGTTTTGCTTTGCTTACTTGTGCTGATTACACCCCACTTTGGCTATGGGGGTGTGTCAGAATGTTATATTTGTCTAGCCTGCAGTGGGGTACTCAATAGTAAGTACAGCCCAATTTAGGGTTTGCTATATGTACTCAACTGCTTGCTAGTCAAACCCCTCTTCCTCGTTTCTAACTTTCAACTGTATTTCAACAAGGTTAGAGTGTCGAGAGAGTTTAGTGTCGAGAGGAATTGAGCAAGGAGGATGTCGAGAGGAATGGGGGATTCACTAGCAAGAGTTGGGATACAAATACAAGACCCTAAATTGGGTCGTACTCACTACAGAGTTCCCCACTGCAGGCTAGACAGCAAATACATCCTGACACTCTGCCGATGTAGAGCCCTCCTCGACCGTTAAAAAGCTTGAACTCCTGTGTGGTACTGTCTGCTTCAAGATGGATCCCCTTAGCCATTAGTTGGCTGACGCTCAGTACCGTAATCGGACATACCACCCGCCGAAATTGTAGACCCCCCAGGTGGCTTGTGCGGGGTGGGTGTTATAGTTGACCCCGTTTGTACTATACCCCCCCTTTTGGGGTGATTTTTTATCACACCCCCTTTTTTACATAGAATGCCTTATTTTAGGTGTTAACGAGTATGTGCAATGACGGGGGGACATCGCGACGATCACTTTTTGCACGAAATTACATGGTAATTTCGAAAGTATCTGCTGGGGTCACCTCCGTCCCACTTTTTCACTGTTGCCACGCTGGTAGTTCTTTCGCTATCAAGTGGCCAAAGAGGTGCCACCTCGCAACTTCAAGGAGGAGTCAATGTTGTCGTCGAAACTGACAATCTCGCTTCCAACTGTGATGCTAAACCAACCTTGAAAACACCCAAGCTGCCTATTTATAGAAACCCTTACACTAAAAAAATGTCATATATATGCACCCGGGTGGTATGTAGCTTTTTCCTATAAGAAGCCCCCCCCCATTTTTTTGCTGTATTTAAAGTAAGACCCTAGGGTGTTATGTCCGGGTGATTACGGTAAGTTGTAGCCAAGTCCTTCTGCAATCAACACTTTATACATTTGCAAGATGACGTTAGTCTCTCGGGATTGAAGTTGTACTACGTCTTGTCGTCGTGTGTGCAGGTTCTGGTTGTTGGCCACAGTGATGACGACTTCGCGCTGAAGTTGATGCTCTTGCTGAACGAAACGGCTTGAGGAACACATGTGTTGTCCGCAGCAACTGTCCAAGAACCAAGTGTCTTGCCCGGACGGCTCGCTTTGGGCGATAGCTGCATATGTCGGATTGGGCTCCAGTGACTCGCAGCGGGGAGTTCGTTCATCGAGTTGGTCTTCTGGTGAGTAGTGGGGTGGTGATCTAGTGATGCAGGAGTCCGTCGTTCTTGCCATGCAACTGACGATGTTTCTTGTTCCTTGTGCAGATTGCGATGTTGAAGATATTGAAGTTTGCACTTGATTGGTGGGATGCGCTTCTGTAGAAGCTACTTGACTGCTTGACGGCCGAAGTTGACGTTGCGGTGTTGTCGATTGCTGCTGATTCGGGCAGTGTGTGCGCGGATGACCGGATTTCTTGCAAAGGTGACAAAACGGTGGGACGTACTGTTGTACTTGTCGATTGTTGTTGTTGTTGTAGTGTCGTTGAGTGTGGAAGGCAAACTCCGGTGCTAATGCTTTGTTCTTGTGTCGTTCTTCGTGCAGGTCCATGTCTTGCTGTTCAGCGTGAATTTCGGCGCAGAGTGCTGCTTCGGAGATTTTCCCGTGAGCTCGAAGAAGTGCTCGAGTGGAGCGCCAATGAGGACCAAGGCCGTCGATGATGACTGTTACGAATGCTTCTTCCGAAATTGATTCTCCGCATCGAAGGAGTCTGTCGCGCAGTCCGCGACATCGGCTAATATAAGCCATTCCCTTTTCGCCGGGTTTCATTTCTACTGTTGTCAACTGTGCCATGAGACGACTCTGGTTAACGCTGTCTGTTGCTTGATACAGGTTCTTTAGATGGTCGTATGCCAGCTCGGCGGAGTTGCCGTATCCTCGATAAGAACGAATGTTTTGTTGCTCGTTTGGCGTCAAGTTTCGAAGAATTATCGTATACGCCATCAGCGACTGATACGTATATTGTTGCTTGTCGTACTGTGTCCCATGTACTGGATATGGCAGGGACCCGTCGAAGAATCCGAGGATTTGCGCGCCTTCCATCATCAGCTCAAACTCGAAAGACCAGGTCTAAAAATCCTTCCCGTCGAAAAGCGTCGATGTTTGTAATTTGAGAACGTGTGCAAATTACGATTGCACCTGAAGTGCGTCCAGTGTCTTCTCTTGTCCATGTGAAGACTGCGGCTGCGGCGCGAAACTGACAGAGCCGCGTTGAGGCTCATACGGAGCAAAGGTAGGTTGTTGTTGATTTCCGCGCGCGTATGATGAACCATCAAGACTCTTTGGTGTTGCTCTGTTGTTGTTGTCGCTGTTGTTTGATTGCGCAGGAGCTGCTTGCTGGTGTTGCTCGTAGAAGGACATGAAGGAGAAAAATTTCTCCATCATACTTGGGTCGAAGCTTGTTGCTTGGTTTCCGGGAGTTTCCGTTGATTCCGCAGCTGGTCTTGTAGCTGTGCCTTCTTCTGTCTGCAGGCCAGAAGCTGGAGGTGGAGTAGGAGTAGTACCGAGTGATCCGTTGGAGGAGCTCCTCTCCTTTCGTGTAGCCATGACTTGTATTGTAAAAGGTTAAAAGGTGATCTTGTCCTGCCTTGCTCTCATACCATGTTGGGCTGAGAAAACCCCTTAGGAACTTTCAGGACTAAGATCAGGTGTTGACGTAGAGTTGTAACAGCGGAAGCGTTTAATAAAGAGTTGTCTTGAACCACCTTGTACTAGTGTGTGAGAACAAGATAAGTTAAATAATAGCAAAGAGATACTGTAATCACCCGGACATAACACCCTAGGGTCTTACTTTAAATACAGCAAAAAAATGGGGGGGGGCTTCTCATAGGAAAAAGCTACATACCACCCGGGTGCATATATATTTACCTTTTTTTAGTGTAAGGGTTTCTATAAATAGGCAGCTTGGGTGTTTTCAAGGTTGGTTTAGCATCACAGTTGGAAGCGAGATTGTCAGTTTCGACGACAACATTGACTCCTCCTTGAAGTTGCGAGGTGGCACCTCTTTGGCCACTTGATAGCGAAAGAACTACCAGCGTGGCAACAGTGAAAAAGTGGGACGGAGGTGACCCCAGCAGATACTTTCGAAATTACCATGTAATTTCGTGCAAAAAGTGATCGTCGCGATGTCCCCCCGTCATTGCACATACTCGTTAACACCTAAATAAGGCATTCTGTCAGGGCTGATTTTATCAGGGTAATTACCCTGATTTCAGGGTGATTTCAGGCTTTCCACTTCGTCGAGACTGAAATTTCAGAGTTATTGAATTTCTAGCCCTGATCCAATCAGAGTAATAGTTTAGCTATCCCTGATTTTGAGTACAGTGTAACAGACTAGGCTGTTAGTGGACCCTGACTTAACAGAGTATCGACTGTGTGGACCCTGACTTATCGAGAAGAAGTTTCTCGGAAGTTTCCTTCCGATGACCCCGCCTTGGATTGATCGCAGTGATCCCCCCACATGTGCGTAATCCCCCCCCTTCCCGCTTTATCGAGACGAAGTTTCTTCGAAACTTTGTTCTGGTCGAAACTTCGAGACTTTATGGAGAGTGGGGATATTTTCCCCGACTTATCGAAAAGAAGTTTCTCGGAAGTTTCCTTCCGATGACCCCGCCTTGGATTGATCGCAGTGATCCCCCGACATGTGCGTAATCCCCCCCCTTCCCGCTTTATCGAGACGAAGTTTCTTCGAAACTTCGTTCTGATCGAAACTTCGAGACTTTATGGAGAGGGGATATTTTCCCCGGTAACAAAGCGCGCGTTACTACTCTGATGTTCAGTTCTCGACCCTGAACAATCAGTGTTAACTACTTTACAACCCTGAGCAATCAGGGTACTGCTTTTCTGGAAAATGTGCACCCATAATAGAGGGGGAAAATTTTCCCCGGAATCAGGGAAGCTTAAAATGAAACGTCAGCCCTGCATTCTGTGTAAAAAAAGGGGGTGTTATAAAAAATCACCCCAAAAGGGGGGGTATAGTACAAACGGGGTCAACTATAACACCCACCCCGCACAAGCCACCCGGGGGGTCTACAATTTCGGCGGGTGGTATGTCCGGGTGATTACGGTACAAGCTTTTTATATGATTACAGAGGAATATGAAAGTTCTATTTTAACTGTTTTTGCTGTTGCGGTTCGATACAGTGCCGACTCGGGTAACTGCTCCATAACGAGTCAGTTATGTGTCCTTACTGTCGCACTGTACGTTTCGTCAGGTCAAAGGTCTCCGACCTTTGACCTTCGCGCAACCTCCGACGGTTGCCTTGGTTGACTCAAGTGTTTCTTCGCTGTAGTCAGTTCCGTTTTGTGTCGAAGCTTTGATACGACAGAAGCGTTATAAATCACTTGTTTCCAACACTTGCCATGCTTGTACATATTGTGAACACCAGCATTAATGTGTACTGATCTTTCTCACATGTCAACTGTTGCCACATGTGCTGTGGACCAAGAACACACATCTGTATGATGTGCTGTGCTGTTTCCATCACATCAAACCAACGTTTCTGCAACTAACCTACACTCTGCTGCTCCTGCACGCGAATTAGCATGTAAGCAGTTCCTCACATCACATGACTACAAAACCGAGACAAAAACGCGCTGCCGTGCACCACGCTACTCAGTGTGTGCCAGCAGCGACAGCACCTTGGCTGCATGAGCGTCTCTCGACCCAAACAGCGGCTGCATGTCAGCAGGCAACCACGCCTCATCCACCCTCCACGCCCCTGCCCCACTGCCTCCTCTTCCCCCCCTCCCTCCTCCCATCCCTCCACCCCCCTTCTCCACCATCTCCTCCCCAAACGTCTCTGCAATGCGGTACAGAGCGGTGCGCACCACATCTGCCATGGCCCATGCCTCGCCCCACACCGGCCCCACCACCCCCTCTCCGTACACCGCTCTCCCCCCCGCCCCACCCCCTGCTCCCACGCCTGGTACGGCCGAGCCACCTGCTTCAGCACCTCCATACCTAAGACCGAGGGTTGGTGTGCCAAACAATCCCCCACTTCCCGAAGCTAGAGCCGAAGTCTGGTGGAAGTGGGCAGGTTGAGAGGCACCCAGAGGAGTCGCTTGCGAGGAAGCTTCCCCGAAGCCAGAGAAGGTGGCGGGGGTGGCGGGGTGGCGGTGGGAAGGGGAGAGGAGGAGGTGATCGAGGGCGAGCAGCGCGGACAGCAGTGAGGAGAGCGCAGCAGCGTTGGCGCCCGCCATCTGCGCCACGCCCATGCGGTCCTCCCCCCGCGACGCTGCTGTCAGCGCTGCCAGCGCCCGCATGCTCATGGCGCACAGCTGGTGTGCGGGGGAGAGATGGAGGGGTGTGGAGGAAGTGGAATTAGGATTGAAGAGTTGCGGGTGGATGAAGGCATCGCATTTGGGTCACCACCCCACCTGCCACCACCCCACCTGCCACCACCCCACCTACCACCACCCCACCTGCCACCACCCCACCTGCCACCAGCCCACCTGCCACCACCCCACCTGCCACCAGCCCACCTGCCACCACCCCACCTGCCACCAGCCCACCTGCCCCACCTGCCGCCCTCTCACCTGCCGCCCTCCCACCTGCCGCCCTCCCACCTGCCGCCCTCCCACCTGCCGCCCTCCCACCTGCCGCCCTCCCACCTGCCGCCCTCCCACCTGCCGCCCTCCCACCTGCCGCCCTCTCACCTGCCGCCCTCCCACCTGCCGCCCTCTCACCTGCCGCCCTCCCACCTGCCGCCCTCTCACCTGCCGCCCTCTCACCTGCCGCCCTCTCACCTGCCGCCCTCTCACCTGCCGCCCTCTCACCTGCCGCCCTCTCACCTGCCGCCCTCTCACCTGCCGCCCTCTCACCTGCCGCCCTCTCACCTGCTGCCCTCTCACCTGCCAGTCGAAGAACACCTCAGCTGCGCTGGGCGCTCTCCTCCTCCCCTCAACCCCCCTCACGCCCATTCCACTCCCCCCTGCCCCCTCTGCCCCGCCACGATCTGAGCCCGCTCCTCCATTCCAGCCCTGACCCCCGAACCCCCCATATGCGCCGTTTCCCCCAACCCCTCCCGCTTGCAGCGCCTGCCCCTCCATCCCCTCCCCTCCGCTCTTCCCCTGCCGCCATCTCATCCCTTCAGCAGAGACAAACCCGGCTGCAGTGACTGCAGCCGTGGGTGACTGCAATGAGTACTGCTGCTGCTGCTGCTGCTGCTGCTGCTGCAGCACACCTGTAACGGTGGGGTAACCAGCGGCAGCAGCCACCCTGAGCGTCATGCCATCGACGGGGCGGATGCACGCCGCCACCACCGCGCTGTACGCCTCCTGCGACTCATACAGCGCCGCGCGGCGCCACGTGTCAGCCTCTGATTCGGCGAGCAGCGAGAGGTCGAGCAGCGCCCAGTGGAGCACGAGGCGGGGCAGGGCGGGGGGCGCGGGCAGTGCGAGGAGGGGCAGGGGGGATGGGGACGGAGGAGGGGCGGGGGCCGGGGAGGGGGAGAGGGCGAGGAGGAGGGGGGCGAGGGGAGAGGAGGGGGAGGAGGGCGGGGAGAGGAAGAGGTGGCGGTGGGTGAGGAAGATGTTCGTGGCGGCTGCAGCGGCCTCCCAGGCGAAGGCGAGGAACGCCACGGCGTGCAGGCGGGCGAGCAGAGAGAGCAGCAGCGCGCGGATGGACAGAGGCAGGGCGGTGAGGAAGGGGAGCGGGATGCCGGTGGCGGTGGTGGTGGCGGTGGCGAGGAGGGGCAGCAGCAGCGGGCGGAGCAGGAGGGAGTAGAGGAGGGCGGTGATGCACCCGAATGTGGCTGCTGATGTGGCGCAGCGCGGGAGGGTCGTCTTGAATCGGTAGAACGGGGCGCGCTGTAAGGGGTATGGGGGATGGCATAGAGAGGGCGGCAATAGGGTTGTGGGTTTAGAGAGGGATAGAGAGGTGAGTCATGGAGTGCAGCGCTGCCGCGCCAACTCCCAACTCTCAGCTTCCCTCGCCTTGCAGCCGTGCACCACGGCGGCAAGGGAATGAAGGCGCATTTGTGGAAGAGACCTACGCGTGGGCGGGGTGAAGCACAGCTGCGCGGCGCACCTGCAGCACGGGGAACGCGAGGAGGTAGTCGCGCCGCACCACGTGGTACGCCGCGAACAGCACCCCCACCGCGCCGCCGAATCCCGCCTCGCCCGCCACGGCCCAACCGTCTGGCCGCCACGCGCCGTTGGATTCGATCTCCACCGCGCCGCCCAGAAGCTGTGCGCGGAAGAGCGAGAGCGCGATCGCCCCTGCGGCGCCCGCCGCGGCGCAGAGTGAAGCGAACTTGGCGCGGCCCGCCAGCGTCGCCCTAGCCGCTTCCGCCTCCCATTGGCTGGCGGGCCCGCGAAACCCGCCGTGCACTGCGCGAATCTGTTGGTCTTGGTGCACGAACGGGCGTGGATCCGATGTGCCGGAAAATCCGGCGAGATTCGCGGCGGAAGCGAGGAGGGAGGCAGTGGAGGGGAGGGGAGGGGCATCTGCGACGACGATGGCGTGGCGAGCTAGAACGAAAAGAAGTTGCGAAAGATCGAAAATCGCGAAAGCGAGGTAGAGGCGCAGCGAGAAGAAGGAGAGGAACGTGGGGAGGAGGCCCGCGCGGAGGACGAGCGGCGCGGCCCAGAGGAAGAGGAAGGGGCCGATGGAGAGCAGGTGGAAGAGAAACGCGCGCGCCCAGCGGCGATGCACGACGTCGCGATACATCGCCTCGGGGGGCGTGCTGGCGACGGCGGGAATGTGCTCCATGACGAGATGCGATGCGATTACGACGAACAGAGGGATTACGCTGGACTGCCTTGGAACGGGAGGAGGGAAGCCATGGTTGAATGCAGGAATCGCTGGGCAGTCAGCCGCGACTGCTGCCTTGCCAGAGGTGCTTCATATGCAACGAGGGTGTGTCAGATCCGCTAAAAGCTGATTTCGCTGGTTTATAGTCTACCATATGGTCTAATACAGCTTTCGCGAAATCAGACTCCGTGGTCTATTTTGTAGTCGACCATCCTTTTGGCCGCGATACAAAATCTGACACATTTGGTGGCCGATTTGCAGGAAGCTGTATCGAATGTGTCAGTTTTGCAGGGCGTTTGGTGGCCGGATTGTGCGACGGAGTTGCACATCTCAACAATACAACATCAGTGACACTGAAAATATCTGGGTAAAATACCCTTTTTACCCTGATGGGCGGCCGCTTTTTCCCAATTACCCTTGCAAAAACAAGATATCAATTTTTTTACCATACAGTAGAAAGGCTGAGTTTTGGTTTACACTGCTACCGTCAGCCTCCGGATAGAAGCGCCCCAAGGAGTATAAAAAACACTGTTTTTTAGGGGGTGTGCTTATAATCGAGGAATTTTACAAGCAACGGCGTTTACAAAATGGCAAAAGGAATTTCTATCCGTTTTACACCAAACTGTTGATCTCGTTCTGCCGATTGTAATCGAGTCTAAAACATATAGGGTCACGAATCTGATTCTCGCGCAGCTTGGGAGGGAGTTATTCCCTGCCAACTCAAACTGACAGAATGACAGCACATGCTGACTAGACACGCAAAAAGTGAGATCAGAGTGTGGGAAATCGAATTTGTAGTTCGTTTTGTCAGAAGTAGTAGGAGTACGGCCTAGGCTTAGTAGCCTAGGCCACAGTAGGACTAGTAACGAGGAGCCAAGTACGAGCTAGGAATGTGTGTAGGAACAGAATTGAGAAGGAATGATTGAACTAGCAAGCAGCAAGATACAAATAGCAAACCCTAAGGGGCTGTACTCACTATTGAGTACCCCACTGGAGGCTACACAAACAACATATTCTGACACGTTTCCCTGATAATGTGAAATTTGTTTCTGTATTTCGTCAGGTTTTCAAATGAAAAACCAACATGCGCTTATAATGAGTCATCTTTTTTTATGGGGTGGGCTTATAATCGAGGACCGGATATAAGCGCCGTCATCCTTTTATAAGCGCCGGCGATTATCCGAGGCCTGCGCTTCTAACCGGGGGCTTACGGTAACGATTTTGGTTACACTGCCAGTATCAGAGTGCGTAGTACATGTCAAATTAACAAACAAGAATGAATGCATTGAACAGAAGTTGGGTACAAGTACTAACCCTAATTGGGTTGTACCCCTTATGGGCTACCCCACTATAGCCTACACAAATGTAAGCACTATAACATTCTGACACACCCCCATAGGCAGAGTGGGGGAGAATAAGAGGTCACAAGACCAGTCAAGAAAAGCAAAGCAAGCTCAGGGTGGATCACAAAGTCACCACACAGTCCGAGCACAAGCAAAGGGCCACAAGGCCAGTTCACATGCATAGTTATATAAAAGAGAACAAACAATACAGTGATCATACCCTAGCAAGTGTAAGCATGCAGGTATATATATAGATCACAGTACAAGCAAAGTCAAGCAGTGAGCAAGTGAGGCAAAGTAGGCACACGGCCTAACACAGTAGAGAAGCGCTGATGATAACCAGGCGGAAGTGCCTTGGTGAAAATATCAGCAGTGTTGGCCCTAGTGGCCATGTACGCAAGACAAAGCTGGCCACGCTGTTGCAACTCTCGAGCAAGGAAGTATCGCAAACCGATGTGCTTCGTTTGGTGCTCCAGTCTGTGCTCCCGACACAAGGCAATCATGGCCTTGTTGTCTACGTACAGAACTAGAGGCGAACGAGGCTGCTCTCCCAAGTCAGTCAACAGGTAGGTGAGCCAACGAAGCTCCTTTGCAGCCATGGCCCCTGCGTAGATCTCAGCCTCACAACTGGAGCTGAGAACCAAAGACGAGTGCGTAGACTGCCAGGAAACATAGCCGGAACCGAGGCTGAAGGTGTAACCCTGTGACGACCGCTGCGTAGCTGAGTCGTCAACCCAAGAAGCGTTTGCGTGACCAGTGAGGACAACTGGACCCCGTCCTCCAAGCACGAGCCCCATGCCTGACGTACTGCACAAGTAACGCAGTACCCTCTTCGCAGCATCCCAGTGCATCTTTCGGTGCCGACCGGGAGCCACGTAGCGAGCCAGAAGGCTGAGAGGGTGCGCAAGGTCAGGTCATGTGCACGTCATCAAGTACATGAGGCAACCCACAAGCTCTGGGTGCGGACCACTCGGCTCTACGGACTCGTCCGAAGGTGGAGCTGAGAGCGAGTGGCTGGTAGACAGAGGAGTGGGCTGTGGCGAGGAGAACTGGAAGCCGAAGCGCTAAAGGAACTGGTGCACCATATGTGACTGAGTCAGGGTAATGGTGCGCCGAGCTCTGTCCCGGGTGATCTGCAAGCCAAGATAGCTGCGCATTTCACCCAGGTCAGTGCAGGTGTGTCTCTTCTGCAGCTCGGACTTCACAAGGGTCAGTGCCTCAGTGTCAGCAATGGCAAAGACAAGGTCGTCGACGTACACTAGGACGTAGAACGGCGACAGTGAGGTGTCGGTGCATAGAAACAGCGACGGGTCTACTGTAGAAGGAGCAAACCCAAGAGCCGCAAGTGTAGTCCTGAGTGTGTCATGCCACTCGCGAGGCGCCTGGCGGAGACCGTAGACTGGCCGCCGGAGGCTTCACTGGGTATCTGCAGGAAACGACCCAGTGAAGCCAGGTGGGCGGCGCAGCCAGATCTCCTCGTGCAGGCTGCCCTGCAAGAAAGCTGTACTGAAGTCTAGAGAGTGCAACTCGTAGTCACGCTGAGCAGCGGCGTGCAGTAACACCCGAAGAGTGGTCATCTTTGGGGTGGGGGAGAAGGTCTGGAAGTAGTCAACCCCCTGTCGTTGACTGAAGCCTCGAGCAACGTAACGCGCCTTGAAGGCAGGCGGAGAACCCGGCGGCCGCTTCACCCTGAAAATCCACATGCCATCGACTATGTTCGCCCGAGACGGGGGAAATGCGTCGACGTAGGTGCCTGTGGACTTCCAGGATGCCATCTCGGCATCCATGGCTGCCTGCAACTAAGAGGAGTAAGGACCCGTAATCGCCTCTACAAATTAGCGCGGGGTCGAGATGTCTGGTGCATCCGGGTCTCCCTCAGGGGCAAGCAGCATGGAAGCGAAACGAGGTACAGCAGCCGCAAGACACTCAAAGTCCTCCTCCCTGTCCTCAACGGTGTCCGTGCCAAGAGCACACTCACCCCCGACAAACGGAGGACTGGCAAAATCAGACTCAGCAACAAGAGCAGTGGCGTAGTCTAGACGACAGGCAGCAGCTAAGTCAACCAGCTTAGCAACGAGGTGGGTGCCAGGGACATGAGGAGGACGCGAACGAGGAATGCGAGGAGCAGTGCGAACTGACGAGGCAGGACGAGACGCTGGCTCACGACGCTCTGTAAGACCGCCGGACTGCTCAGTGTAAGGAGAAGGAGCAGGCAGTGGGGAGGCTGGCTTTAACGGCGGCTGCGACTGGTCAGGCGGTGGACACAGTAGAGGAGTAAGGCTAGTAGAAGACGGGACACCAAGAACCTGCTGAAGGAGGGGAACGAAGTACGGTCGCGGCCGCACAATGCCTCCAGCACCTTTACCACCAGCACTTCCAGCTCCAGGGTCAACAGCTCCAGCTCCTCCAGCTCCATCGCCTCCCGCGCTAGTGCCTCCAGCTCTAGCTCCTCCAGCTCCAGCGCCACCAGCGCCAGTGCCTCCAGCTCCAGCTCCTCCAGCTCCCGCGCCTCCAGCTCCAGCTCCTATAGCTCCAGTGCCACCAGCCCCAGCAGCTCCAGGCCGCGTAAGGACTCCAGCTCCAGCGCACCCAGCACCACCAGTCCCAGCTGCTCCAGAACCCCTGGTACGAGCACCTCTAGGACCAGCAGCCGCACTTCCTCCGGTACCACCAGCTCCAACGTCTCCAGCGCCAGAGTCTCCAGCTCCGGTAGCTCCACTTCGAAGGCGGGTGCACTGAGCAAACCATTCGCGCAGCTGCTGCGGGGAGAGAGGCTCTGGCCGGGGAGACAGTCGTGGCGAAGCATCCGCAGGACCTCCAGTAGAAGCAGTGCCCCTCGGCTCAGCACCTCCAGGCTCAGCACCCTCAGACTCCGCACCTCCACGCTGCACACCCGCATGCTCAGCACCCCCAGACCCGGCACCCTCAGACGCAGCACCCCTAGGCTCCGCACCCCCCGATGCAGCACCCCCAGACGCAGCATCCCCAGACGCAGCACCCCCAGACGCATCACTTGGAGCAGCACCTGAGACGACAGCTACCTCAACAGGCGCAATACCAGGGAGAGGGTCTACCTGAGACACACCTGAGGGAGCAGGACCCTGGGGCGGGAGGGGGTCTACTGGAGGGGGACCGGGAGCAAGGAAGAGTGGCAGGGGCGGGGGAGGGGCAGAGCGGTAGGGGAAGAGACAGTAAAAGGGAACCGACTCGTCAAACGTGACGTCCTGAGAGGGGAAGACACGGCGCGAGGTGGGGTGGTAAAACTGCCAGCCAGGCGCGTTAGGGGAAAAGCCAAGGAAGACGCAAGGAATAGCGCGGGCGGAGAGCTTGTCCGCGGACGTATCGCGAAGAAAGGTACGAGAACCCCATGCCCGGAACACTGACGCATCGCCAACCTTCACCGTCCAACGCAGTGTAGGCGAGGTCTCCGGCAAGGAGACACGGGGCCAGAGGATGAGCTGATGCGTAGCGTACCGGACCGCAAACGGCCACAGAAAATGGGGAGCAGCCGCATGGATCATGGAGGTAAGAGCCACCTCCATGACGAGGCCAATGCGGCGCTCACCAATCCCATTTTGCTGAGGGGAGTTCGAAAGCATGAACGACTGGAGAATGCCCTCCCCACGACAAAAGTCCCGCAAGAAGTCAGAGGAGAACTCACCACCTCTGTCAGAGTGCAGACGCAGGACAGGAAGGTCCGTACGGAACCACTCACGGAGCTGGAGACGGACTGCACGGATCCAAGGGATCAAGTCATCAACGACCTGACCCTTGCTGCGCAAGGGGAAGACCGTGGTGTACCGCGTGTAGTCGTCAACAACCAGCAGAAAGTAGCGTTCGCGGCACTGTCCACTGACGCGGGCTGGGCCCCACACGTCCATGTGGAGAGTCTGCAGGGGAGCAGTCGTCGGGGGAAACGAGGAGGAGTGAGGAGCGGCGCACTGCCGCCCCTCGACGCAAGGACGGCAGGGCGGGGCAGGCGAGGGCAGGAGGGTGGGAGGGAAGGCAGAGACATGGGAAGACTAGAGACAAGGAGACGGGAGTGCATGCCAAGAAGGCGTGGCAGGGAGGGGTGACCCAGGCGGTGGTGCCAAAGAAGGGTCTGGTGCGACAGGAGGCGACACAAGCAAGGGGGTGCTACCTGACCTGACGCTGACACCTGGGCAGACACAGCTACCTGAGGAGGCTCGGTAGCCAGTGTGTACAGACTTGACCCTTGCCGACGAGTGAACGTGGCGAGGACGTCCTGTCCGTGTACACGTGCAGATCGATACACGCTGACCCCCAGGAGTGGTGGTAGTGACCATCGCGTCATGGAGGGCAGCGGTACTCACCAAGTTCGTAGAGAACGAGGGGAGGTGAAGGCCTGACAGTGAGCCGGACGGAACCGCCGGACACGGGAGCACAGTGGAGGAACGAGCGAGGACTGGGCCCCCGGAGGGGTCAACCAGCCTGACCGGTACAGGTGCAGAGAGAGGAGTGAGGGTGGTGCTGTCGCGAAAGAAACAGCGTGAGGCACCTGAGTCAAGTGTGAAGGTGTGCAAGGCCTTAGCAGACGCAGTACCAGGGAGAACAGACTCACTAGCACCTAGAGCAGCAGCCTCTATACGTGGGTCAGGCGGCACACAGAGGTAATAGTCACCCTCAGCACTAACAGACAAAGCATACATAGCAGCAAGGATAGCATCATAGTCTAGGTCAAAGATAGCAACACCAGACCCAAGCAGCTCTGCCCAGCGGGGGCGCTCGGCCTCGTCACCAAACTCAGCGCGCCAAGCGTCGTCGAGGCGGGAGAAGCAGCGGTGCTGAGTGTGAAACTTCCCGCATGTCTGACCAGCACGGTCGCCCGTGCGAATCACATACGGGCAGCTACCACTACCCCGAGACGCCCCACGCTGAGCAAACCACTCACGAAGCTGCTGGGGCGACGGGGTCTCGCTCCGACGCTGCTGCTGCTGTCTTTGGCCTCCTCCAGAACCTCCACGCTGAGCTTGAGTCCGATCGCCACCACTCCCACCGCTGCCACTACTGCCACTCCCACCGCTGCCTCCACCGCTGCCACCAAAGCCCCCACTCCCGCCACCACTCCCACCGCTGCCACCACCTCCACTGCCTCCACCACCTCCACTGCTGCCCCCACCACCACCCCCGCTGCCACAGCCACCACCCCTGCCACCCTTGCCTTTGCTGCTGCGGCGCTTCGCACTAGCAGAAGCAGCCCCGACGTCCTCAGCACCAGGGACGCTTGCAGCAGCAACAGAGGCGTAGGAGGGAGCAAGGGGGGAGGGGGAGCACCCCTCAAAGAAGGGCGTGCGCGGAGTGCCACGAGCAGCACCTACAGCGACTACACTAGTCTCAGCTGCAAGGAGGTGCTGCTCGAGAAGGTCAACAGTGAGGGCTGTGGGGTCAAGTGCGATAAAGTGGTCTCTGACAGAGCAAAGAGAGTCAGGGAGGCGGGTGACTATGAAAGAGTTGGGAACAAGTACTAACCTTAATTGGATTGTACCCCTTATGGGCTACCCCACTATAGCCTACACAAATGCAAACACTATAACATTCTGACAGTACATTACACTAACACCGAATCCTCGGTAACGAGGATTTTCCTTGCGAAGCCGCAAAACATTGCGACTGCCGCCGGGATTTGATTGAACCTGCAATCTTACAATGCATATGTCAGAATGTTATAGTGCTTACATTTGTGTACGCTATTGTGGGGTAGCCCATAAGGGGTACAACCCAATTAGGGTTAGTACTTGTACCCAACTTTTGTTCAATGCATTCATTCTTGTTCGTTAATTTGACATGGTTTCAGAGCAGGTCCTTCGTTAGGACCGTTTTTTTTTGGGCCCACCACAGCGCTGCCCTGCTAGCCGCCCTCTGCAGCCCTCGTGCTGCCCTTACTGCCCTGCGCGCCCCGTCGACCCTAGGCCCAGGCTCGCCCGTTGCTCCTACGCCCTGCGCGCCCGTCGACCCCTAGGCCCCGGTGCGACCTGTTGACCCCTAGGCCCCGGCCCCCCGTCGACACCTAGGCCAGGCCCGCCCGTCGACCCCTAGGCCCCAGCCCGCCCGTTGCCCCTAGGCCCTGTCGCGACCCGTCGACCCTAGGCCCCCGGGCCGCCCGTCGACCCCTCTGCCCGGCCCGCCCGTCGACCTCTAGGCCCCGGCCCCCCTGTCGACTCCTCCGCCTGGCGCGAACCGTCGACACCTAGGCCCCGGCCCCCACGTCGACCCCTACGCCCAGCCCGCCCGTCGACCCCTAGGTCCCGGCCCCCCGTCGACCCCTACGCCCGGCGCGCCCCGTCGACCCCTAGGCCCCGGCCCCCCGTTGACCCCTACGCCCGGCGCGACCCGTCGACCCCTAGGCCCCGGCCCCCACGTCGACCCCTACGCCCAACCCGCCCGTCCAACCCTAGGCCCTGGCCCCCCGTCGACCCCTACGCTCGGTGCGCCCCGTCGACCCCTAGGCCCCTGCCCCCCGTCGACCCCTACGCCCGACGCAACCCGTCGACCCCTAGGCCTCGGCACCCCGTCGACCCCTAGGCCCCGGCCCGCCCGTCGCCCCTACGCATGCCTGCCGCCCCTAGGCCTGCAGGCCGCCCCTAGGCTCGGCCCGCCCGTCGCCCCTAGGCCACAGCCCGACCACCGCCCCTACAGCCAGCGCGCCGTCCGCTTGCTGCCCGCCAGCAACTCTTGCAGCCCGTGCGCTGCCCCTCTTGCAGCCCGCGCTCCGCCTCTTGCAGCCCTTGCGCTGCCCCTTGCAGCCCCCGTGCCGCCTCTTGCAGCCTGCTAGCCGCCCCTTGCGACCTGCTCGCCGCCCCTTGCAGCCTGCGCACTGCTCTCTCGCAACCCGCTAGCTTCCCCTCTCCTCTGCTGCTATGGCATCTCTTCGCGTTCTCGCTTTCGATCATGAGGGCCGCCCTATCCAGTTTGACACGTGGCTCGACAACCTGCAGCTGTACCTACTGAGCGACTCTAGGGACAGTGTTTTGTTGTTTAACCACACGTCTGGCGCCGCTCCCGCCCCTCCCGCCATAGGTGACAGTGCGACTCGCTCAAAGTGGCTTACTCGCGACGCTGCTGCCCGCTTAGCCATTCGCAACCACCTGCCGTTAGCCAAATGCGCTCACTTCGGACAGCACAGGACAGCACACCCACTGTACAACGCCGTCGTCGCTCGCTACTCCTCGCCTGCCACTGCTTCTCTAGGCCGCCTTCTACTGCCCTACCTGTTCCCCGAGCTGTCCGCCTTTGCCACAGTAGAGGACCTGGTTTCCCACCTTCGCACTAGCGACACTCGCTACCGCGCTACCGCCCCAGCTGAGTTCATCACTCACTACTTTATAGTCACCCGCCTCCCTGACTCTCTTCGCTCTCTCAGGGACCACTTTCTCTCCCTCGACCCCACAGTCCTCACTATTGACCTACTCGAGCAGCACCTCCTTGCAGCTGAGACTAGTGTAGTCGCTGTAGGTGCTGCTCGTGGCACTCCCCGCACACCCTTTTTTGAGGGGTGCTCCCCCTCCCCCCTTGCCCCCTCCTACGCCTCTGCTGCTGCTGTCGATGTCCCTGGTGCTGAGGACGTCGGGGCTGCTTCTGCTAGTGCGAAGCGCCGCAGCAGCAAGGGCAAGGGTGGCAGGGGCGGTGGCTGTGGCAGCGGGGGTGGTGGTGGGGGCAGCAGTGGAGGTGGTGGAGGCAGTGGAGGTGGTGGCAGCGGTGGGAGTGGTGGCGGGAGTGGGGGCTTTGGTGGCAGCGGTGGAGGCAGCGGTGGGAGCGGCCGTAGTGGCAGCGGTGGGAGTGGGGTAGGACTGGAGCTCAGCGTGGAGGTTCTAGAGGAGGCTAGAGGCAGCAGTAGCAGCAGCTTCGAAGTGAGACTCCGTCGCCCCAGCAGCTTCGTGAGTGGTTGTCTCAGTGTGGGGCGCCTGGTGGTAGTGGTAGCTGCCCGTATGTCATTTGCACGGGTGACCGTGCTGGTCAAACATGCAGGAAGTCTCACACTGAGCACCGCTGCTTCTCCCACCTCGACGATGCTTGGCTCGCTGAGTTTGGTGACGAGATCGAGCGCCCCCGCTGGGCAGAGCTGCTTAGGTCTGGAGTTGCTATCTTTGACCTAGACTATGATGCTATCCTTTCTGCTATGTATGCTTGGTCTGTTATTGCTGGGGGTGACTGTTACTTGTGTGTGCCGCCTGACCCAGGTATAGAGGCTGCTGCTCTAGGTGCTATTGAGTCTTCTCTCCCTGGTACTGCGCCTGCTGAGGCCTTGCACACCTTCACGCTGGACTCAGGTTCCTCACGCTGTTTCTTTCGTGAGAGCACCACCCTCACTCCTCTCCCTGCACCTGTCCTAGTTAGACTGGCTGACCCCTCCGGGGGCCCAGTCGTTGCCCGTTCCTCCACTGTTCTCCCGTGTCCGGCGGTTCTGTGCGGCTCACTGTCAGGTCTTCACCTCCCCTCGTTCTCTACAAACTTGGTGAGTACAGACGCCCTCCCGGATTCGATGGTCACTACCACCACTCCTGGGGGTCAGCGTGTATCGATCTGCACGTGTACACGGACGGGTCGTCACCTGGCCACGTTCACTCGTCGGCCAGGGTCAAGTCTGTACACAATGGCTACCGAGCCTCCTCAGGTAGCTGCGTCTGCCCAGGTGTCAGCGTCAGGTCAGGTAGCACCCCCTTGCTCGTGTCGCCTCCTCTCGCACCAGACTCTCCTCTGGAACCACCGCCTGGGCCACCCCTCCCTGCCACGCCTTCGTGGCATGCACTCCCGTCTCCTTGTCTCTGGTCTTCCCAGGTCTCTGCCTCCCCTCCCGCCCTCGCCTGCCCCGCCCTGCCTTCCTTGCGTCGAGGGGCGGCAGCGTGCCGCTCCTCACTCCTCCTTGTTTCCCCCAGCGACTACTCCCCTGCAGACTCTCCACATGGACATGTGGGGCCCAGCTCGCGTCAGTGGACAGGGCCGCGAGCGCTACTTTCTGCTGGTTGTTGACGACTATACGCGTTACACGACGGTCTTCCCCTTGCGCAGCAAGGGTGAGGTTCCTGATGTCTTGATCCCTTGGATCCGCTCGATCCGTCTCTAGCTAGGCGAGCGGTTCGGCTAGGACCTTCCTGTCCTGCGTCTGCACTCTGACAGAGGTGGTGAGTTCTCCTCCGACCTCTTGCAGGAGTTTTGTCGTGGGGAGGGCATCCTCCAGTCGTTCACGCTTCCGGCCTCTCCGCAGCAGAATGGGATTGCTGAGCTTTGCATTGGCTTAGTCATGGAGGTCGCTCGTACCTCCATGATCCATGCGGCTGCCCCCCATTTTCTGTGGCCGTTTGCGGTCCGGTACGTTGCGCATCAGCTCAACCTCTGGCCCCGTGTCTCCTTGCCAGAGACCTCGCCTACACTGCGTTGGACGGGGAAGGTTGGCGATGTGTCGGTGTTCCGGGTTTGGGGCTCTCGTGCCTTTGTTCGCGATACGTCCGCGGACAAGCTCTCCGCCCGCGCTATTCCTTGCGTCTTCCTTGGCTTTCCCCCTGACGCGCCTGGCTGGCAGTTTTACCACCCCACCTTGCGCCGTGTCCTCCCCTCTTAGGACGTCACGTTTGACGAGTTGGTTCCCTTATACCGTCTCTTCCCCTACCGCTCTGCCCCTCCCCCGCCCCCGCCGCTCTTCCTTGCTCCCGGTTCCCCTCCAGTAGACCCCCTCCCGCCCCAGGGTCCTGCTCCCTCAGGTGTGTCTCAGGTAGACCCTCTCCCTGGTGCTGTGCATGTTGAGGTAGCTGGCGACTCAGGTGCTACTAGAGGTGCTGCGTCTGGGGGTGTGGGGCCTGGGGGTGCGGAGCCTGGGGGCGCTGAGTCTGAGGGTGCCGGGTCTGGGGGTGCTGAGCTTGGGGGTGCGGAGCCTGAGGGTGCTGAGCCTGCGGGTGTGGAGCCTGGGGGTGCTGAGCCTTAGGGTGTTGAGCCTGGGGGTGCTGAGTCTGAGGGTGCGGAGTTTGGGGGTGCTGAGCCTTGGGGTGCTGCTTCGTCTGGAAGTCCTGCTGGTGCTTCGCCGCGACTGTCTCCCCGGCCGGAGCTTCTCTCCCCGCAGCAGCTGCGTGAGTGGCTTGTTCGGCGCGCACGCCTTTGGAGTGGAGCTGCCGGAGCTGGAGACCCTGCCGCTGGAGCAACTGGAGCTGGAGGTGCTAGAGTTACTGCTGGAGCTGGTGGTACCGGAGGTGCTGCAGCTGCTGGTCCTGGAGGTGCTTGTACCAGGGGTACTGGAGCTGCCGGGACTGGTGGTGTTGGGGATGCTGGAGCTGGAGGAGCTGCAGCTGGAGACCCTGCGGAGCCTGGAGGCGCTTGAGCTGGACACACTGGCGCTGGTGGCGCTGGAGCTGGAGGAAGGTCAAGCTGGGGGTGCTGGAGCTGGAGGCACTGGCGCTGGTGGCGCTGGCGCTGGAGGAGCTGGAGCTGGGGGTGCTGTGTTTGGCGGTACTGGTGCTGGAGGCACTGAGCGGCCGCGACCGTACTTTGTTCCCCTACTTCAGCAGGTTCTTGGTCTCCCGTTTTCTGCTGGCCTTACTCCTCCCTTGCTGTGTCCACCGCCTGACCAGTCACAGCCGCCGTTACAGCCAGCCTCCCCACTTCCTGCTCTTTCTCCTTACACTGAGCTGACTGGAGGTCGTGCAGAGCGTCGTGAGCCTGAGTCTCGACCTGCCTCGCTTGTTCGCGCTGTTCGCATTGGTCGTAGGGTTCCTCGTCCGCGTCCTCCTCCTGTCCCCGGCACCCACGCTATGGCACTTCGTCCTTCCTTTGTTCCACTGCGCGTTCCTCTGCCGCCTCCTCATGAGTCCTCTCTTCCTGCCGTCCCTGACCCTGAGTCTGACCTTGCTCGTGCTGCCAGTCCCACTGTCTCTCGTCACCTTGCCACTGTTTTCACTGACCCTTCTTTGGAGTCCATTGCTGCGTCTGCCCTCATTGCTGAGCTAGTTGACTTTGCTGCTGCCTGTCGTCTAGACTACGCCACTGCTCTTGTTGCTGAGTTTGAGTCTGCCAGTCCTCCGTCTGTCGGGGGTGAGTGTGCTTTTGGCACGGACGTCCTTGAGGACAGGCAGGAGGAATTTGAGTGTCTTGCGGCTGCTGTACCTCGTTTCGTGTAGGCAGCAGCAGATTCAAAGAAAGGGCCAGTGACAGCAGTGGTTAGGAGACGAGAGACAATGGGTCTGGTAGCACGAGTGCGGTCAAACTCAGGGTCAGGGACCCCAGGAAGAGAGGACTCAGGAGGAGCAGGCAGAGGAACACGTAGTGGAACAGAGAAAGGACGAAGTGCCATAGCGTGTGTGCTGGGGACAGGAGGAGGACGCGAACGAGGAACGCGACGAGCAGCGCAAACAGGCGAGACTGGACGAGACGCAGACTCATGACGCTCTTTAAGACCGCCAGACTGCTCAGTGTAAGGAGAAGGAGCAGGCAGTGGAGAGGTCGGCTGTAACGGCAGCTGCGACTGGTCAGGCGGGGGACACAGGAGGGGAACCTGCTGAAAATGGGACACCAAGAACCTGCTGAAGCAGGGGAACGAAGTACGGTCACGGTCGCACAGTGCCGCCAGGGTCAGCAGCTCTAGCTCCTCCAGCTCCAGCGTCTCCCGCGCCAGTGCTTCCAACTCTAGCGCCTCCAGCGCCAATGCTTCCAACTCCAGCTCCTCCAGCTCCAGCGCCACCAGTGCCAGAGCCTCCAGCTCAAGCAGCTCCAGACTCCGTAGGGTCTCTAGCTCCAGCGCCCCCAACACCACCAGTCCCGGCAGCTCCAGTACCCCAACTACAAGCACCTCCAGGACCAGTAGCCGCAGTACCTCCAGTAACACCAGCTCCAGAAGTAACTCAAGCACCTCCAGCTCTAGCGGCTCCAGCACCTCCAGCTCCGGTAGCTCCACTCCGAAGGCGTGCGCGCCAAACAAGCCACTCACGCAGCTGCTGCGGAGACAGTCTCGGCGAAGCACCAGCAGAACCTCCAGACGAAGCAGCACCCTGAGGCCCATCACCCTGAGGCTCAGCACCCCCAGACTCCGCACCCTCTGACTCAGCACCCCCAGGCTCAACACCCTCAGGCTCAGCACCCCCAGGCTCAGCACCCCCAGTCTCAGCACCCCCAGGCTCAGCACCCCCAGTCTCAGCACCCCCAGACGCAGTACCTCTAGTAGCACCTTGAGTCTACAGCTACCTCACTTGGCACAGCACTAGGGGGTGGGTCAACCTGAGAGACACCTGAGGGAGCAGGACCCACAGGAGGGAGGGGGTCTACCGGAGGGGGACCTGGAGCAAGGAAGAGCGACGGGGGTGTTGTGTGATGCAATCATATGCATTCACGTCTGTCTGCCTCCCATCATATGTTCGTGCGTTGCATGCGTGGTGTGAGCGTATGCAAGAATTTGTGTTTTGTGCGGTTTGGTATTTTCTGAGTGTGTGTGAATGTTATTTGGCTTGAGCAGATATCTGAAGTGACTCCTCTGCTCAAGAGCTTTCCGACGAACCAAGTATCGCTTCAATCGGAGCACGAACAAGAAAGTTACGAACGTTGGAAGTTCGTATGCTTTTGATATTTGGTTGTGGTGACTATGGGAAGTAGTGGTGTTGACTCCATAAGGAGTATAGACTTTTGGGGGTTGGGAAATTCGTCAACATCACTGTAGATGCTGCCAAGTGGTTGGGAGGTGCCAAACCAGGTTGGCAAGTGTGGCCAAGTTGGGCAAGGTGGATGGCATGAGTTGGGAAAGTGACAAATGTCAAAGTTGGGGTGCCTATAGAGAGGGGAATTGTGTGGAATGGGGTTTCCTTGGTTGGGGATCCCTTGGGACCTTCCCTCTCGTCCTCCTCATCCCCTCCTACCTGGTTCCATTGCTACTCTAACTTTCTTGTGTGAACTTGTGAGATAATTGTGATTGAGTTACGTTTTCTATGGCAGCATACCCCCTAGTGCGCCGAAGTTCATAACTCGAGTTATACTTCATATTTTGATACTATTCAAATTGAGAAAGATAGCCACAGTCAAGGGCTACAACATACTCGAGTTTGAGAGAATTCTAACTGTTCGTTAATCGTTGACGACGTTTCTTGTGACGACGACTTTTCTGTCCAGAATTGTAGTTGACGATTTTGAGATATTTCAGCTCCTAATCTTCATAGACTCCGTCCTTAGTCTCTAACAAGTGGTATCAGAGCTGATTAAGGACTTTTTGGAGAGTCTACTGAAGTGTGAAGACCCTCCTAGACCCACCATGGCCTGTGGGCGTGCCTAAGTGGAGTTCTGGAGGTTGCATGTGACTTCCGCTAAGGGGAAACTCTGCCGAAATCTCGTTGGCGCCGACACTTGTGGAAATTGAGTGGGACTTCGGTGTGGACAGCAAAGGGGGAGCTGGAACCTGTGTTTGGGAGCAGAGGAAATGAGTCAAGGGAGTGGAGATGCAGCTGAGAAGAGAAATGAGCCGCCACCATCCAAGATCGAGGCATTGGATGGCTCAAACTATGAGGAATGGAGCGGGCGGATGCGGAGTGCATTCAAGCGCTACAAGCTGCTGAAACTTGCGATGGGTGAAGAGAAGATGCCGGATAAAGGAGATGCCCGCGATCGGTGGATTGAGAAGAGTGCGGTGCTGTACGACCTAATCCTCCAATCGGTCAACAACGATATGTTCCAACACATCAAGGATTTGGTGGGGTTGGATGATTCCGGACCAAAGGCGTGGAAGCTACTACGCGACGTGATTCAGCCCAACACGCTGCCGATGGCGATTGTGTTGGAGAAGGAGCTGGCTGCCCTCTCCATGCGACCCGGCGATGATGTGAAGCCGGTCCTTGACAAGATCAAGGATACCTATGCGAGGATGGCAGCGGCGGGCAGCAAGGTGTCGCAGATGCAGCAGTGCACCAAGATCATCTCGGTGCTCGACAACTCGTGGGACAACCTCATCCCCACCCTCAACACTCAGCAGGACCAGTGGACACCTGAGTGGCTACGGCAGCAGATTCTGCAGGAGGACTTCCGCAGGCGCCACACGGGTGGTGGTGCTGCCAACAAAACTGCTGAGGGGTATGGAGCTGCAGGAGGCAGCAGAGGAAGAGGGGGAGGGAGAGGCCGAGGCCGTGGGAGAGGCTTTGGCAGAGGGAGAGGCCGAGGTGACTACAACGAGGGGCATGGGAGCTCTGGTGGTAGGGGGAGCACTCGAATGGAGGGTGCTTGCTGGTACTGCAAGAAGGCTGGACACCCGTGGTTCAAGTGTTTCAGTCGGCCTGAGGGATGGGCGCCTCCAGGCATGAAGCCTCCAAGTGGTGAACGTGCACGAGGTGGCGCTGTGCAAGGTTCAGGTGCACAAGGTTCAGGTGCACAAGGTAAAGCCAACCCTGGGATGTTCCTCATGGTTGAGGATGTGAAAGGGAGTGAGGGTGATGTGGGCTCAGTTGGGAAGGTTGTGATGCACCCCCTCACTCACTGGGTGATAGATTCAGGTTGCACAAGTCACATGACCCCACGGGCAGATTTGCTTGACGAGGTAAAGTCCCCTGGGAAGATTAAGTTTGTGGCTGCCGCTTCAGGTGCTTTGCTCCCTGTGATTGGTGTTGGGAATGCCAAGGTAATGGGAGCCAATGGGGGCCTTGTGGGGCTGGGGAATGTACTGCTGGTTGAAGGTTTGTCCGCTAACCTCCTCTCTGTGCGCCGGCTGCAGAAAAGCAAGGCCAAAGTGACCTTCGGCCCAACCAGCTGCCGTGCAAAGCTTGGGAAGTTGCTGCTGTGGGATTTGGAGGAGAAGAGCAGCTGCATCAAGGACCTGTGGCAGCTGCCCATCATCCCTTGGAATGGGAAACCACCAGCAACGGCAGTGGCAGCGGCAACGGCTAAAGCAACGACGGGAGGAGAGGAGACTGCACCAACTGATGGGGCCCTGGATGCAGTCAAGAAGGTGCAGCAGTCACAGCAGCCACATGGTGAGGTGCTTGCTGGTGTGGATGCAACCGCTGCATGGGCAAAGGCTTCATCTGGGAATGGTGATGCCGATTGGGAGACGTGGCACGAGAGGTTGTGTCACATCAACATTCCTATGCTGCAGAAGTTAGTGAAGGATGGGAGCTTGAAGGGGTTGGAGGTGAAGGGGGTAGCAAAGGAGATTGGGAGCTGCCCTACATGCCTTGAGACCAAGTTCACAAAGTTTCCGTTCAGCAGCGGCACGGGACCAGCTAAGGCCCCGCTCGCACTTGTGCACATGGATGTGGTGGGCCCTACGAGGGCCCCTTCTCTCTCGGGCAGCCGCTACTTCTTAACCATTGTGGACGACCACACGCGTGCGGTGTGGGTGTACCCTCTCAAGACTAAGGGGGAAGTGGCAGCGGCTGTTCTCAAGGAGTGGATGCCGAGAGCTCAAAGGGAGAGCGGACACAAGGTGAAGGTGATCCGCACTGACAACGGGGGAGAATTCATTGGCGCTGATTTTGAGGCGGTGCTGAAGAAGAAGGGGATCCAGCATCAGCTCACGGTGCCCTACAACCCTCAGCAGAATGGCGTGGCTGAGCGCTTCAACCGGACCCTGCAGGAAGGTGCTCGCACTCTCCTTGGGCGTGCAGGGCTGCTGGATCCGTTTTGGGTGACTGCACTGCGGCAGGTCGCCCTTGTGAAGAACAGGGTGTTGGCGACTGACGGGGACAAGCAGTGGGTCCCCTACACCAAGTGGTATGGGAGTGCACCAGCAGTCAACATGCTGAGAGCCTACGGCTGCATGGTGGTGTTTCATGTGCCTAAGGAGAAGAGGGGAAAGTTGGAGGCTAGTGGGAAATGGGGAGTACACTTGGGGCTTGCTAAGGATCATAAGGGCTGGTTGATATGGGACTTGACCAGCCAGCAGCTGACTGTGTCAAGGGATGTGAAGTTCCTTGAGTCCTTGTACTACAAGGAGTGGAAGCAGCAGCAGCAGAAGCTTCCTACTACACCGCTGATCATTGAGGCCGATGAGGTGCAGCGGCCTTCGAGGCAAGTGCAGGTCACTGTCTCAGAGGAGGATATTTCTGGGGTGACTGAGGATGGGGGAGAACCTGAGGTGGAGGAGCAGTAGCAGCAGCAGCAGCAAGATGCTCCACAAGGTGCCGCACGTCCGGCTGACCGTCCTAGGAGGGATGTGCGCCCTCCTAACCGGCTGACCTATCCGAGCTTTGGCAAGCCAAAGGTGGTACGGGCTGGGAGTGTGGCTGAGCAGTGTGATGAGGAAGAGATAGCACACTGCTACTGGGCAGCCGTCCCTGAGCCCAAGACGCTAGCTGAGGCCTTGAGTGGGCCCGATGCTGAGAAGTGGAAGCAGAGTGTGAAGGAGGAGTATGACTCTCTGCTGGAGAATGAAACGTGGGAGCTGTGTGAGCTGCCTCCTGGGAAGAAGGCCATTTCTTCCAAGCTGATCTTCAGGCACAAGTACGGACCTGATGGGGAGCTGACCCGCTACAAGTCAAGGCTTGTGGCAAAGGGGTTTCAGCAGACAAAGGGGAAGGACTTTGATGAGATCTTTGCTCCTGTGGGGAAAGGGACTACACTAAAGGTGATGTTGGGAATGGCTGCAAACCGTGGATGGAGGATCAAGCAGATGGACATCACAACTGCTTTCCTCAATGGGATCATCCTAGAGGAGCTGTACATGCTGCAGCCTGAGGGGTTGGATGATGGGAGCGGCAGGGTGTGCAGGCTCAAGAAGGCCATCTATGGCCTTAAGCAGGCTCCTCGTGCATGGTACCACAAGTTGGAGGAGACACTGCTGGCTGGGGGTTTCAAGAAGAGTGAGTGTGATCACAGCTTGTTCCTGCTGCAAGAGAAGGAGCAGTTTCTCATGTTCCTGGTATATGTGGACGACATCCTGCTCTTCTCTGAGTCATCTGCAATGATTGAGCGTGTGGAGGAGATGCTGGAGATGCAGTTTAAGTGCTCCAAGATGGGAGATGTGAAGTACTATTTGGGCATGCATGTGGAGAGGGACCTTGACAAGGGAGTGTTGAGGTTGCACCAGAGAAAGTATTGTGAGGGGCTGGCTGAGAAGTATGGGCTGCAAGATGGAGGAAAACCAGCCACCCCACTGCCTTCGGGGTTCACTGTGGAGCCCTGTGCTGATGAGGAGGTGGTGGGTGAGAGTGACAGGAAGCTGTTTCATTCCATGGTGGGGGCACTAAACTATGCGGCTAACCACACGCGGCCTGACATTGCCTTTGCTACTTCCAGGCTTGCTAGTGTGGTCTCACGCCCCTGTCATGAGCAGCTAGAAGCGGCCAAGAGGTTGGTCCGCTATGTGAGTGCTACAGCATCTGTGGGTTTGGAGTACAGTGCTGTGCGACAGAGGCTGCAGAGGGGTGCAGCTGATTTGAGCAAGGGGGAGATGCTCTTGACTTGCTACACCGACGCTAGCTTCAACTCTGTAAAGGCGGATGGCACCAGCATTGGAGGCTATGTGTGCCTGTTTGGAGGTGGTGCAGTGAGCTGGCGCAGCAAGAAGCAGAACGAGGTGGGGCTGTCCTCGTGTGAGACAGAGTACATGGCCCTGCATCATGGGGCAAAGGAGGTGGTGTGGCTGAGGCGTTTGTTGGAGGAGATCGGAGTGTGCCAGAAGGAGCCAACAGTGATTTTCTGTGACAACGAGTCGGCTGTGAAGCTTGCTAAGAACGCTTGCCTTCATGGGCTGACGAAGCACATCAGGCCTAAGTGGCATTGGGTGAGGAGGCTCCTGGACAAGGAGGTGCGGCTGGAGATTGTGAAGACCCATCAGCAGGCGGCTGACATTCTCACCAAGCGCCTGGCTGAATCTGAGCATTGGAAGGGCATGAAGCTTGCTGGGATGAGTGTGCATTGAGGGTGCATGCTTGTGCTATGACATGTGGGATGATGGTTGGCAGCCAGAGGGGGAGTTTGTTGTGTGATGCAATCATATGCATTCACGTCTGTCTGCCTCCCATCATATGTTCGTGCGTTGCATGCGTGGTGTGAGCGTATGCAAGAATTTGTGTTTTGTGCGGTTTGGTATTTTCTGAGTGTGTGTGAATGTTATTTGGCTTGAGCAGATATCTGAAGTGACTCCTCTGCTCAAGAGCTTTCCGAAGAACCAAGTATCGCTTCAATCGGAGCACGAACAAGAAAGTTACGAACGTTGGAAGTTCGTATGCTTTTGATATTTGGTTGTGGTGACTATGGGAAGTAGTGGTGTTGACTCCATAAGGAGTATAGACTTTTGGGGGTTGGGAAATTCGTCAACATCACTGTAGATGCTGCCAAGTGGTTGGGAGGTGCCAAACCAGGTTGGCAAGTGTGGCCAAGTTGGGCAAGGTGGATGGCATGAGTTGGGAAAGTGACAAATGTCAAAGTTGGGGTGCCTATAGAGAGGGGAATTGTGTGGAATGGGGTTTCCTTGGTTGGGGATCCCTTGGGACCTTCCCTCTCGTCCTCCTCATCCCCTCCTACCTGGTTCCATTGCTACTCTAACTTTCTTGTGTGAACTTGTGAGATAATTGTGATTGAGTTACGTTTTCTATGGCAGCATACCCCCTAGTGCGCCGAAGTTCATAACTCGAGTTATACTTCATATTTTGATACTATTCAAATTGAGAAAGATAGCCACAGTCAAGGGCTACAACATACTCGAGTTTGAGAGAATTATAACCGTTTGTTAATCGTTGACGACGTTTCTTGTGACGACGACTTTTCTGTCCAGAATTGTAGTTGACGATTTTGAGATATTTCAGCTCCTAATCTTCATAGACTCCGTCCTTAGTCTCTAACAGGGGGAGGGAGAGGGGCAGAGCGGTAGGGGAAGAGATGGTAAAAGGGAACCGACTCGTCAAACGTGACGTCGTGAGAGGGGAGGACACGGCGCGAGGTAGGGTCGTAAAACTGTCAGCCAGGCGCGTTAGGGGGAAAGCCAAGGAAGACGCAGGGAATGGCACGGGCGGAGAGCTTGTCCGCGGACGTATCGTGGACAAAGGCACGAGAACCCCAGACCCTAAACACCGACGCATCGCCAACCTTCCCCGTCCAACGCTGTGCGGGCGAGGTCTCCGGCAAGGAGACACGGGGCCAGAGGTTGAGCTGATGCGCAGCGTACCGGACCGCAAATGGCCACAGGCCCCTCGGCCCCTCCTTTCATGGCCCCGCGGCCCGACGCCCCTAGACCCCCGGCCCCTCGGCCCCCCTTTGTACCTGGCCCTGCGGCCCGTTGCCCCTAGGCCCCAGGCCCCTCGGCCCCTTTGCTCCTGGCCTTGCGGCCCGACGTCCCTAGGCCCCCCGGCTTTCGCCCCCCCCCCCTCTTTGTACATGGCCCCACGGCGCGTCGCCCCTAGGCCCCCGGCCCCTCGGCCCCCTTTGTACCTGGCCCTGCGGCCCATCGCCACTAGGCCCCAAGCCCCTCGGCCCTTTGTTCCTGGCCCCGCGGCCCGACGCCCCTAGGCCCCCAGCCCCTCGGCCCCTGCTACTGCTGCTACTGCTACTGCTACTGCTGCTACTGCTGCTGTTGCTGCTGCTGCTACTGCTGCTCCTGCGTGCCGCGCCACTATGGCTTCGCTTCGAGTTCTCGCGTTCGATCATGAAGGCAGACCGATTCAGTTTGACACGTGGCTCGATGACCTGCAGCTGTACCTACTTAGCGATTCTAAGGACAGTGTTTCACTGGTTGACCTTGCGTCAGGCGCCGCTCCTGCCCCTCCCGCCACAGCTGACAGTGCAACTCGCTTACAGTGGCTTACTCGACACGCTGCTGCTCGCTTAGCCATTCGCAACCACCTGCCGTTAGCCGAATGCGCTCACTTCGGACAGCACAGGACGGCACAGACCGTGTATGATGCTGTAGTCTCTCGCTACTCCTCGCCTGCCACTGCTGCTCTAGGCCGGCTGCTACTGCCCTACCTGTTCCCCGAGCTGTCAGCCTTTGCCACAGTAGAGGACCTTGTGTCCCACCTGCGCACTAACGACGCTCGCTACCGCGCTACCATCCCTGCTGAGTTCCTTGAGAGAAACCAGCCCCCGATGTTCATCACCCTCTACTTCATAGTCACTCGCCTCCCTGACTCTCTTTGCTCTGTCAGGGACCACTTTCTCTCACTTGACCCCACCTCCTTCACTGTTGACCAACTCGAGCAGCACCTCCGTGCCAGCCCTTCTTCGAGGGGTGCTCCCCCTCCCCCCTTGTCCCCTCCTACGCCTCTGCTGCTGCTGCAGACGTCCCTGGTGCTGAGGAGATCGGAGTTGCTTCTGCTATTGCGAAGCGCCGCAGCGGCAAGGGCAAGGGTAGTAGGGGTGGTGGAGGGGGCAGCGGGAGTGGTGGTGGGGGCAGCAGTGGAGGTAGTGGAGGCAGAGGAGGTGGTGGCAACGGTGGGAGTGGTGGCGGGAGTGGGGGCGTTGGTGGCGGCGGTGGAGGCAGCGGTGGGAGTGGCGGTAGTGGCGGCGGTGGGACTGGTGGCGGTAGGACTGGCGCTTGGCGTGGAGGTTCTGGAGGTGGCCAGCGGCAGAACCAGTAGCGTCGGAGCGAGACCCAGTCGCCCTAACAGCTTCGTGAGTGGTTGTTTCAGCGTGGGACGTCTGGGGGTAGTGATATCTGCCCGTATGTCATTCGCACGGGTGACCGTGCTGGTCAGACATGTAGGAGGCTTCACACTCAGCACCGCTGCTTCTCCCGCCTCGACGACGCTTGGCGCGCTGAGTTTGGTGACGAGGTCGAGCGCCCTCGCTGGGCAGACCTGCTTCGGTCTGGAGTTGCTATCTTTGACCTAGACTTAGATGTTATTATTTCTGCTACGTATGCTTTGTCTGCTAGTGCTGAGGGTGACTGTTACCGGTGTGTGCCGCCTGACCCAGGTATAGCCGCTGCTGCTCTAGGTGCTAGTGAGTCTGTTCTCCCTGGTACTACGCCCGCTGAGGCCTTGCACACCTTCACGCTGGACTTAGGTGCCTCACGCTGTTTCTTACGTGACAGCACCACTCTCACTCCTCTCCCTGCACCTGTCCCGGTCGGACTGGCTGACCCCTCCGGGGGCCCGGTCGTTGCCCGTTCCTCCACTGTCCTCCCGTGTCCGGCGGTTCCGTCCGGCTCACTGTCGGGTCTTCACCTCCCCTCGTTCTCTACGAACTTGGTGAGTACCGCTGCCCTCCAGGATGCGATGGTCACTACCACCACTCCTGGGGGTCAGTGTGTGTCGATCTGCACGTGTACACGGACGGATCGTCACCTCGCCACGTTCACTCGTCAGCCAGGGTCGAGTCTATACACACTGGCTACCGAGCCTCCTCAGGTAGTTGCGTCTGCTCAGGTGCCCGCGTCAGGTCAGGTACCACCCCCTTGCTCGTGTCGCCTTCTGTCGCACCAGACTCTTCTGTGGCACCACCGCCTGGGTCACCCCTCCCTACCACGCCTTCGTGGCATGCACTCCTGTCTCCTTGTCTCTGGTCTTCCCAGGTCTCTGCCTCCCCTCCCGCCCTCGCCTGCCCTGCCCTGCCTTCCTTGCGTCGAGGGGCGGCAGTGCGCCGCTCCTCACCCCTCCTCGTTTCCCCCGACGACTGCTCCCCTGCAGACTCTCTGCCTTGACGTGTGGGGCCCAGCCCGCGTCAGTGGACAGGGCCGCGAGTGCTAATTTCTGCTGGTTGTTGACGACTACACGTGTTACACCATGGTCTTCCCCTTGCGCAGCAAGGGTGAGGTCCCTGATGTCTTGATCCCTTGGATCCTCGCAGTCTGTCTCCAGGTTCGCGAGCGGTTCCGCCAGGACCTTCCTGTCCTGCGTCTGCACTCTGACAGAGGTGGTGAGTTCTCCTCCGACCTCTTGTGAGACTTTTGTCATGGGGAGGGCATTCTCCAGTCGTTCATTCTTCCGGCCTCTCCTCGGTAAAATGGGATTGATGAGCGCCGCATTGGCTTAGTCATGGAGGTCGCTCGTACCTCCATGATCCATGCGGCTGCTCCCCATTTTCTGTGGTCGTTTGCGGTCCGGTATGCTGCGCATCAGCTCAACCTCTGGCCCCGTGTCTCCTTGCCAGAGACCTCGCCTACACTGTGTTGGACGAGGAAGGATGGCGATGTGTTGGTGTTCCGGGTCTGGGGTTCTCGTGCCTTTGTTTGCAATACGTCTGCGGACAAGCTCTCCGCCCACGCTATTCCCTGCATCTTCCTTGGCTTTGTCCCTGACGCGCCTGGCTGGCAGTTTTACCACCCCACCTCGCGCCGTATCTTCCCCTCTCAGGACGTCACGTTTGACGAGTCGGTTCCCTTTTACCGTCTCTTCCCCTACCGCTCTGCCCCTCCCCCACCCCCGCCGCTCTTTCTTGCTAAGGTCCCCCTCCGGTAGACCCCCTCCCCCCCTAGGGTCCTGCTCCCTCAGGTGTGTCTCAGGTAGACCCTCTCCCTGGTGCTGTGCCTGTTGAGGTAGCTGGCGACTCAGGTGCTACTAGAGGTGCTGCGTCTGGGGGTGCTGCGTGTGTGGGTACGGAGCCCGGGGGTGCGAAGCCTGGGGGTGCGGAGCCTGGGGGTGCTGAGTCTGAGGGTGCCGGGTCTGGGGGTGCTGAGCTTGAGGGTGCGGAGCCTAGGGGTGCTGAGCCTGCGGGTGTGGAGCCTGGGGGTGCTGTGCTTGAGGGTGTGGAGCCTGGGGGTGCTGAGTCTGAGGGTGCGGAGTCTGGGGGTGCTGAGCCTAGGGGTACTGCTTCTTTTAGAGGTCCTGCGGGTGCTTCACCACGACTGTCTCCCCGGCCGGAGCCTCTCTCCCCGCAGCAGCTGCGTGAGTGGTTTGCTCAGAGTACACGCCTTCGGAGTGGATCTGCCGGAGCTGAAGACTCTGCCGCTGGAGACACGGGAGCTGGAGGTGCTGGAGTTACTACTGGAGCTGGTGGTACCGGAGGTGCTGCAGCTGCTGGTCCTAGAGGTGCTCGTACCAGGGGTACTGGAGCTGCCGGGACTGGTAGTGTTGGAGGCGCTGGAGCTGGAGGAGCTGGAGCTAGAGACCCTGCGGAGCCTGGAGGTGCTGGAGCTGGGGGCACTGGCGCTGGTGGCGCTGGAGCTGGAGGAGCTGGAGTTGGCGACACTGGAGCTGTTGACGCTGGAGCTGGAGGCACTGGCGCTCGTGGCGCTGGAGCTAGAGGAGCTGGAGCTGGAGACACTGGAGCTGTTGACATTGGAGCTGGAGGTGCTGGAGCTGGGGGTGTTGTGTCTGGCGGTACTGGTGCTGGAGGCACTGTACGGCCGCGACCGCTTTTGGTTCCTCTGCTTTGCCAGGTTCTTAGTCTCTCGTCTTCTACTGGCCTTCCTCCTAGCTTACTAAGTCCACCGCCTCTCCAGTCGAAGCCACAGTTACAGCCAGGCTCCCCACTGCCTGCTCCCTCTCCTTATGTTGAGCAAACAGACTCTTTTACAGAGCGTCGTGAGCCTGAGTCTGGTCCTGCCTCGCCTGTTCGCGCTGTTCGCACTGGTCGTCGGGTTCCTTGTTCGCGTCCTCCTCCTATCCCTGGCACCCACGCTATGGCACTTCGTCCTTCCTCTATTCCACTACGTGCTCCTCTGCCTGCTCCTCCTGAGTCCTCTCTTCCTGCCGTCCCTGACCCTGAGTCTGACCGCGCTCGTGCTGCCAGTCCTACTGTCTCTCGTCTCCTCGCCACTGTTGTCACAGACCCTTCTTTAGAGTCCACTGCTGCGTCTGCCCTCGTTGGTGAGCTGGTTGACTTTGTTGCTGCCTGTCGTCTAGACGACGCCATTGCTCTTGTTGCTGAGTTTGAGTCCGTGTTGGTGCAACCCTACGGTTTGCATTCGGCTTGGTGTCCGTGTGCGTGCATGCCTGTGTGCATGGAATGGTATGAGGGCATGAAATAATATATGTTTTCATGCTTACAATAGTGTGAGAATGATGAGGCATGATTTTGAATGTGTGTGTCGAGTCAATAGCGAGTTGTCGCTAGTCGCGTGTCACGTCGTCGTTTGCGTGTCGTGTGCGGTTTTCAATTTTGTCTTGTGTGGAACGTTCGGTGTGTCGCAGGTGTGCGCAGCAGACTTCCAAGAACTCAAGGAAGAATTCATCTTGAAGAACCAGAGCCTTGGCTTCAAGATTCAAGTGATTTCAAAGCTCTCCAAAAAGGGAAACATTTTATTTAGTGAGAATAGTTGCATTACTTTGTGTAGTGTAACATTTCTCTTGGTGTAGGCCCTTGTGTTTTAGAAGAGATGGGATTCAGGACCAGCAGAGAAGATTGGAGGGACCAGCAAGCTCGGTGAACACGAGGAGAGAAGTGCAGCAGCTCAGAAGCAACACAAGGGTGAGGAGAACCCCAAGGCAGCAGCGGAGGAGGACTACGGAGACAGCATGTGGGGCACTATTGCGAGTGCGGCATTCTCCAATCCGACTTCGGCTACGGGGGAGTGTGATTGGTTGACCTTGGATCGGCGCATGGGGCATGTGGCCCTGCCCATCTTGCAGCAGCTAGTGAAGAATGAGATGGTTGCTGGCATACGTGTGAAGGGGGAGCCCGATGAGGTACTTGGCTGCCCCACGTGCATGCAAGCCAAGTTCACCCGTTACACGTTCTCTAGTTCGGAGGCAACGGCTAAGGCACCACTGGATGAGGTGGTGATGGACGTGGTGGGCCCCTTGAAGCTTGGAGCTGCTGGAGCAGAGTACTTCCTCACCATTGTGGACGTCTACACCCGCATGACCTGGGTGTACGTGCTGTCCAAGAAGAGCGACGTGGCTGAAACGGTGAAGACCGATTGGTTGCCGATGGTGTAGCGGCAACAAGACTGGCTAGTCAAGTCAATGTTAAGATAGTAGGCAGTATGAGAAGCCATGGCTAGGGTTTAGCTAGCCAGGCAAGAGAGAATAAGCAAAAGAAGAGGGTTGGACTAGCAAGCAGGTGGATACATATAGGAAACCCTAGATTGGGCTGTACTCACTATTGAGTACCCCACTGCAGGCTAGACAAATATAACATATTCTGACACACCCCCATAGCCAAAGTGGGGTGTAATCAGCACAAGAAGCAAAGCAAAGCAAGCTCAGGTTGGATCACAATGTCACCACACATTCTGAGCACAAGTACAAGAAACAACAGTTTAAAATTCACAAATGTAAGCAAAGCTAGAGGCTATCGCAGAGGGCAAGTGTGGAGGAGGAGGGAATATGAGAGGAGAGGAGGTAGTGGGCGGCAGCTGAAGCTGCTGGCACACGGCGCAACTGGAGCAACTGGCACACGGGCAACTGGAGCAACTGGCACACTGGCAACTGGAGCAACTGGCACACGAGCTACTGGAGTAACTGGCTCCGCGGCTAACTCTGAGCGGCAGGAGCAACGGACTCACGGGCGACTGGAGCAACGGGCTCACGGGCGACTGGCGCAACGGGCTCACGGGCTACTGGCGCAACGGTCTCACGGGCGACTGGAGCTGCGGGCTTCACGGCGGCCACCCCCCTTCAACCTCCCCAAACTATCCCACCCCCCTATGACACACCCCCTGCAGCACCTCTAGCACTGCTCACACACGCCTCCCCCTTAGTACCACTCCGACAGCTCCCACACACCCACACCCCTAGCACCACTCCGTCAGCTCCCACACACCCACCCCCCTCAGCGGCAGTTGCAGCAGTGGGAGATGGAGTAGGAGGAGGAGCAGGGGATGCCACACACCCGCCACCCCCGACTCGCCACCCCCAAACCCTAAGACAGGGCAGGGCGGGGTGGCGGGTAGGGAGGAGGGGGGGGGGGGGGGGGGGGGGGGGGGGGGGGGGGCAGGGCCGCGACGAAGAAAGGAGGGGCCGAGGCGCGGCCCCCCAGGGCGCCAGAGCAGGCGGCAGAAGGGGCGACGCGCGGCCCCCTCAGGTCGCCTCGACAGGCGACGGGAAAAGGGGCCGGGGCGGGGCCGCGACGGGGCCACGACGAGGCCGCGACAGGGGTCGGGGCAGGGCCGGGGCGGGGTCGCAACGGGGCCGTGACGGGGCCGCGACAGAGCCGCAGCGGGCGAAGGGGCAGGGCCGGGGCAGCACCGCGACAGGGCCGCGACAGGGCGGCGTCGTGGCGACGGGGCAGGGCCGCGACGAGGGGCCGCGACAGGAGCCGCGACGGGGGGCCGCGACGGGGGGCCGCGACGGGGGGCCGCGACGGGGGGCCGTGACGGGGGGCCGCGACGGGGGGCCGCGACGGGGGGCCGCGACGGGGGGCCGCGACGTGGGGCCTTGACGGGGCCGCGACAGGGGCGAGGCACCGCCGCGCGCCTCGGGGCGCGCGACGGTCAGAAAACCGCCGCGCGCCACGAGCGCACGGCGGGAAGAAAAAAGGGCCGCGCGCCATAGGCGCGCGGCAGGCAAAGTAGTAGCAGCGGAAGCAGGTGGGCCTACAGGCCAAGAGCGTAACTGCTCTGATACCATGTTAAGATAGTAGGCAGTATGAGAAGCCATGGCTAGGGTTTAGCTAGCCAGGCAAGAGAGAATAAGCAAAAGAAGAGGGTTGGACTAGCAAGCAGGTGGATACATATAGGAAACCCTAGATTGGGCTGTACTCACTATTGAGTACCCCACTGCAGGCTAGACAAATATAACATATTCTGACAGTCAATCCGCACTGATCGAGGGGGAGAGTTCTTGAGCAAGGAGTTTGGATTGTGGCTGAAGAAGAATGGCATAAGGCACTCCCTTATCATGCCATACTCCCCTTCAATGAATGGGATCGTCGAGCGAGCGAACCGCACAATCACGGAGATGGCACGCGGGTTGCTAATTGAAGCCGGGCTACCCGACTACTTCTGGCCTGATGCAGTGCGGAGTGCGTGTGTGGCCAAGAACAGAGCCTTGACTCATGTGAAAGCAGACAAATGGGTGCCCTATGTGGAGTGGATTGGAAGGAAGCCAAAGGTGGATATGCTTCGGGTGTTCGGGTGCATGCGCAAGGGGCTCGTGCCTAAGAATCTTCGGCACAACAAACTCGGTGCCAAGGCGATATGGGCTGTGCACTTGGGCATGGCTCAAAACAGCAAGGGGTGGCTTTTTTGGGACCCATTCACCAAGAAGTTCTTGGTGAGCAGAGACTGCAAGTACATGGAGAATCTGATGTACAAGGATTGGAAGGCGGAGAATGAGGCAAAGATAGGCGTGCGGTTTGGGGAGGTGAAGAGTTCCGGTTTGGAGCATGTGGAGCTGCCTTGGGAGCTGAGCAGTGGTAGCACCACCACAAGGCAATCTTCCCTTGTGAATGGGGGAGAGGAGGCCAAGGATGCAGAGGAAGAAGAGGAGGAGGTGCAGCAAGTGAGCGAGCGTGCACCGGCACTTCCTTCTCGCACTATGAGTGCTCCACGGATCCGAGTCACCCCGCAGCAACGCCAAGGCCTTCATGTCCCTGCAGCTGAGGAGGAAGGAAGGGGCAAAAGGAGAATTTAAGCCCCAAATAAGCTGACCTATGATGCACTGGGAAAGCCAGCCAAGTCAGCCTTGGCTGGAGCGGCAATGATGGTTGGAGATGACGAGGAGAGTGAGTACGCGGAGTGTGCCTTCGCGTTCTTCTTGTTGGGTGCAAATTCACATTGCACGACATCCTGCCATCTATTTGTACGAGTATGCGTGTGCGAATGCATTTGGGTGTGACAGGAATGTTCGTGTGTTTGTTTGCTTTCGCAATTTTCGCTTGATGCATTTGCAGGTACTCGCGCAATGTGCGCTTCGGCACAACATTGTACGCGCTATGAACAATGCAAGCAGAAAGGACGAGCTCGCAAAGGAACCCAAGATGGAAGCTTTGCAGTTCGGTTGAATTGATTGTGCAGATTCAGTTCTATCCAACTCGAAATTGAACTCTTTTGTTTGGTTGACTATAGTGTAGCAGGGCAGGCACTATAGGGGTACAATTTTGGTGAAGGTTGGATGTTGTTAGTCTGTATCTGCATGCTACAGGGCCAGGGGAAACCAGCGGAACCAGCATTTGGCTGGTTGGGCAAAGACAAAACATGTTCTGTTTTTAGGACCTGAACCTGGTTGTTGTTTTCCCAGGTTGGAAAAACAGAACCAGAGGTTGTTTACCAACCTACCACCTGTTGTTTTGTCCAGCCAGGTTGGTTCTGTTACTTGGAATTATTTGGGATCATCCCTGGTTGTTCCCAGGTTGATTCCCAAGGTCCTTGCTAGCTAGAACTAGAGATTCCTTCTCTGTTGATACCTGAATATATTCAAATTGATTCGAGCGAATTCCTTCCTTGCTGGAATTTCGTTTCTACGCGGTGCGACGGCGGAATGCTACCGAGTCAACGTAAGTACGCTAGCATCACGACGCTAGGCCAACGCTGTCCATTTCGTAACTCTACAATGGCAGAACTTTTCGCAAGGGAACTTGGCTCTTTTGAAAGCTCTTAGAGTGAGCTTCGATATAGCAAGTTCTCAGCTTAATCTGATCGACGGTCTGCACGGCACGCTGCGCGACGTTCAAGGTACTCTTGCTGTTTTGACTAAGTCCCTCTTGATCCCTCTACAAACTCGGACCCGAGGATAGGGGCTGGTCTTGTACCAAGCACCCAGGGACCCTTGGAGGTGACCCCGAGGAGAGGTTTTAAGTTGGATAACGTCTTAATAGCCTGAGTTATTAGGCCCTTACACCAACAAGCTGGTATCAGAGCTGCGTTATAGTGATCCTCGTTATAGGTAGCTATGGCGGGAAATACCTCGGCGAGAGCTGGTGAATCTTCAGCCCAAGATCGTAGCGGCAGCCAGGATTCTGGTGTTTCGGCGCCAAAGGGAGCGCGAACAAACCAGGGCTCGCTGATCAAGGAGGTGCTGGAAAACTTCACCGACGAGAGGTTCAATGGTGAGGGCTATGATGATTGGGCCTGGAAAATGCAACTTTACTTCCGTCAGATTGGTTTGCTGAAACTAATGATTGGGGAGGAGCCTAGACCGAGTGAGGAAGCCGAAGGGTGTCGTTATGAGGGGATCGAAGTAAGTTGGGGGCGAGTGCAATCTGGTGTGTGCATTTGGGGCTGGCTGCTGAGAGCAAGGGATGGCTGCTGTGGGAACCATCCAAGGGTGTGTTGTTTGACAGCAGGGATGTGAAGTTTGTTGAGGGCATGATGTATGGGGGATGGAAGAAACAGCCGGAGACCAAGGTATCCGAGCAGATGGAGCAGATCACAATGCAGCTGGACCTGACTCCTAGTGTGTGGGACGAGAGGGAGGAGGCAGCTGCAGAGGGTGGTGATGGAGAGAAGGTGCAGGAGGCACCTGGTGGTGGAGGAGATGATGTGGAGACTAGTGATAGCACCAAGGAAGCTGCTGGATCTGAGGGAGGAGAACAGCAGCTGGGAAAAGCTAAGGTTCCTGCGCTACCATCAAGGAGGAAGCCGAAGGGTGTCGTTATGAGGGGATGGGAGACACCCGTCTCCAGGCCAGGACGTACCCGTATGGCCACTATGAAGCTGACTGCAGGAGCTGATGTAGCAGAGCAGCAGCTTGGGAATGAGGAGGCATTGCTGATTCTACCGCATGGCTATGACCCGGATGAGGAGGATGAACCTGCCTACTGTTTTCTTGCCCCTGCACCAGAGGAACCAGCAAGCATAGAGGAGGCATGTATATATCAACGGCATTCCTCAATGGGATTTTAGAGGAGGATGTGTACATGACGCAGCCACCTGGGTATGAGGATGGTACGGGCAGGGTGTGCAAGCTAAAAAAGTCCATCTACGGCTTGAAGCAGGCGCCACGCTGCTGGTACCAGAAATTGGCAGCTGTTTTAGAGGAGATGGGATTCAGGACCAGCAGCTGTGATGAGAACCTCTTTTGTTGGTGTAAAGGGCCTAATAACTCAGGCTATTAAGACGTTATCCAACTTAAAACCTCTCCTCGGGGTCACCTCCAAGGGTCCCTGGGTGCTTGGTACAAGACCAGCCCCTATCCTCTGGTCTGAGTTTGTAGAGAGAGGGATCAAGCGGGACTTAGTCAAAACAGCAAGAATACCTTGAATGTCGCGCAGCGTGCCGTGCAGACCGTCGATCGGATTAAGCTGAGAACCCGCTATATCAAAGCTCACTCTAAGAGCTTTCAAAAGAGCCAAGTTGCCTCGCGAAAAATTCTGCCATTGCAGAGTTACGAATTGGACAGCGTTGGCCTAGCGTCGTAGTCCTAGCATACTAGTGTTGACTCGGTAGCATTCTGCCGTTGCACCGCATAGAAATGAAATTCCAGGAAGGAAGGAATTCGCTTGAATCAATTTGAATATATTCAGGTACCAACAGAGAAGGAATATATAGTTCTAGCTAGCAAGGACCTTGGGAATCAACCTGGGAACAACCAGGGATGATCCCAAATAATTCCAAGCAACAGAACCAACCTGGCTGGACAAAACAGCAGGTGGTAGGTTGGTAAACAACCTCTGGTTCTGTTTTTCCAACCTGGGAAAACAACAACCAGGTTCAGGTCCTAAAAACAGAACCTGTTTTGTCTTTGCCCAACCAGCCAAATGCTGGTTCCGCTGGTTTCCCCTGGCCCTGTAGCATGCAGATACAGACAAACAACATCCAACCTTCACCTAAATTGTACCCCTATAGTGCCTGCCCTGCTACACTATAGTCAACCAAACAAAACAGTACAAGTTCGAGTTGGATAGAACTGAATCTGCGCACTCAATTAAACCGAACTGCAAAGCTTCCATCTTGGGTTCCTTTGCGAGCTCGTCCTTTCTGCTTGCACTGTTCATAGCGCGTACAATGTTGTGCCGAAGCGCACATTGCGCGAGTACCTGCAAATGCATCAAGCGAAAATTGCGAAAACAAACAAACACACGAATATTCCATTCACACCCAAATGCATTCGCACACGCATACTCGTACAAACAGACGGCAGGATGTCGTGCAATGTGAATTTGCACCCAACACACTCCCCCTCAGCCTGTCGGCTGCATTCCACATCATTCCATGCTAGTTCATGCTCATTCCACTCATGCGCACACAACGCCAATGAGGCTCATCCACATGCCTCTTGGTGAGGAAGTCTGCTGGCTGCTGGTGAGTCTTGATATAGATTGGATTCACGGTCCCCCTCTTCACCTCCTTACGCAGCCAGTGCCACTTGATACGCATGTGCTTGTTCAACCCATGAAGCACTGCGTTCCTGGCCATCCCAAGAGCCCCCTTGCTATCACAAAACAGCGGCGTAGCAACCTTCTGCTCCTGGCCAATCTCCTCTAACAGCCTCCTCAGCCAAATCACCTCCTTCACCCCATGGAACATTGCCATGTACTCTGATTCAACAGAGGAGAGTGCCGTCTCCGTCTGCTTCTTGGACCTCCAACTAACAGGTCCTCCCCCAACTACGCAGATGTATCCTCCCACAGATGAGGAATCGTCCTTCTCAGAAGCCCACGTAGCATCGGTAAAGCAAGTGAGAAACAGCTTGCCTTCTCCAAGCCGCCCCCCCTTCTCTTTCAGCACCTCAACCCCTTTCTGCTTCACCTGTGCAGATGCGGAGTATTGAACTCCAATGCTTGGGTGAGAGTTCAGGTACTTCACCACACGCTCAGCTGCATCCACCTGCTCCTCTGATGGATTCTGCACCACCCTAGCCAGCTGCCCAACCGAGAAAGAGATGTCGGGCCTTGTATGAACCGCGGCATACAATAGGCTGCCCACCAAGGACTGAAATTGCTGCTGCTCCTTGGCTTGAACCCCTTCATCCTCTGCTGCCTTCACAAGCTTGAATTCTGCTGGCAGGGGAGTTGCAACCTTGCGCTCATTCTCAATCCCATACTTCTCCCCCAGCTCCTTGATGAACTTCTCCTGGTGCAGCTTCAACCATCTGTGATCCAGATCCCTCTCCACGTGCATCCCGAGGTAGTACTTTACCTCCCCAAGGGTCTTGCACTTGAAGTTCTTCATCAGCTGCTGCTGCACTTTCTGGATCTCCTTCATGCTGCTGCTGAAGAGAAGAATGTCGTCCTCGTAGACCAGAAACAGCAGCAGCTTCTCCCCCTCCCCCTTGAGAAAGAGGCTCTCATCACAGCTGCTGGTCCTGAATCCCATCTCCTCTAAAACAGCTGCCAACTTCTGGTACCAGCAGCGTGGCGCCTGCTTCAAGCCGTAGATGGACTTTTTCAGCTTGCACACCCTGCCCGTACCATCCTCATACCCAGGTGGCTGCGTCATGTACACATCCTCCTCTAAAATCCCATTGAGGAATGCCGTTGATATATCCATCTGAATGATGGATTTCCCACTAACGGCTGCATCTGCCAACAAGACACGGAGGGTAGGGGGTTTGGCAGTGGGAGCAAAGATCTAATTGAAGTCCTGCTTCTCCTTCTGCATAAACCCCTTAGCCACCAGCCTACTCTTGTAGATGGTGACCTGTCCCTTGTCATCGGTCTTGATCCTTAGCACCCACTTGCACTGTACGGCTTTCTTCCCCTCAGGCAGCACCACCAGATCCCATGTCCCATTCTCTAGCAAGCTTTGGTACTCAGCATCCCTAGAAACCAGCCACTTCTCCCTATCTGGTCCAGCTAATGCCTCCTCCATGCTTGCTGGTTCCTCTGGTGCAGGGGCAAGAAAACAGTAGGCAGGTTCATCCTCCTCATCAGGGTCATAGCCATGCGGTAGAATCAGCAATGCCTCCTCATTCCCAAGCTGCTGCTCTGCAACATCAGCTCCTGCAGTCAGCTTCATAGTGGCCATATGGGTACGTCCTGGCCTGGAGACGGGTGTCTCCCATCCCCTCATAACGACACCCTTCGGCTTTCTCCTTGATGGTAGCGCAGGAACCTTAGCTTTTCCCAGCTGCTGTTCTCCACCCTCAGATCCAGCAGCTTCCTTGGTGCTATCACTAGTCTCCACATCATCTCCTCCACCACCAGGTGCCTCCTGCATCTTCTCTCCATCGCCACCCTCTGCAGCTGCCTCCTCCCCCTCCTCCCACACACTAGGAGTCAGGTCCAGCTGCATGGTGATTTGCTCCATCTGCTCGGATACCTTGGTCTCCGGCTGTTTCTTCCATCCCCCATACATCATGCCCTCAACAAACTTCACATCCCTGCTGTCAAACAACACACCCTTGGATGGTTCCCACAGCAGCCATCCCTTGCTCTCAGCAGCCAGCCCCAAATGCACACACCAGATTGCACTCGCCCCCAACTTACTTCGATACTTCTTGGGGACGTGGGCGACTGCCATGCAACCGAACACCCTCAGCATGTCCACCGGCGGCTTCCTCTCAAGCCACCTCTCCAGCGGCACCCACGATTCATTACCAACCTTAGTGAGCACCCTGTTCCTAGCCACGGTAGCGTGCCGGACAGCATGGGGCCACATGGAATTGCCCACCCCTGATTCTATGAGCAGCGCCCTAGCTGTCTCCAGAATGGTCCGGTTCGCCCGTTCTGCTACACCGTTGGACTGCGGAGAGTAAGCCGTGGTCAGCTCCCTCTGAATGCCCTGCTTCTTGAGCCAGGCCGTCGTTTCAGCTCCAAGGAACTCACCACCCCGGTCTGTCCTAATCCGCTTCACTACAGACTCCGCTTGCTTCTCCACGAATGGCAGCCAATCTTCCTTTATCGTAGGGGCGGCGTGGTCCTTTTGCTTCAGCGGATACGCCCACATGAGTCTGCTCCAATCATCCACAATGGTTAGGAAATACCGCTCCCCCTTGTGCCCTTGCACCGGCAGCGGCCCCACCAAGTCCATGTGAACCAGCTCCAAAGGCTTCTTGCTCCTGCCAGTCACGCTATGAAAAGGGAAACGAGTGAATTTTGAGAGCAAACAGATTTCACAGTTGTCATCACAACTTCAAACCCTTGACGCCTCCATCTTTCTCTAGCTGCTTCAATAAGGGCATTGCCACATGCCCCAAGCGTCGGTGTGCCGTTGCCCAATCTGTCTCCCCAGATCTGGCCGACACTTTCACACCAACCCCTCCAACGGCGTTGCACTCCCCCTGGGATGCAGACCCCTCTCCAGCCTGCCCCCCACCGTGTCACGCCAACGCCGGCAGCTGCCACATGGATCTGTACACATCCTTGCTCTCGTGCAGATCCCAAAGCACCCGATTTCCCAGCTGCCCCTTGTACGTGCGTGCCCCTTCCGTGCTAGTGCTCACCCCAGCCTTGGCAAGCTTACGGAGGGAGATGAGGTTGGCCTTGAGATCAGGAACGAGGAGGACGTCGTGCAGCACCACCGGTTTGCCATCCGCTCCCTTGAATGCAGCTCGTCCCGCACCAGCCACCTTCAGCGCGTGTCCAGAGGCAGAGCACACCTCATTGATCGGTGCAGCTCGTACGTCATCAAGCAGCTCCTTGCGCGGCGTCATCGTCCAAGCAGCGCCCGTGTCCAACACCCAATAGTCCAGGGGATGCAGCTCTGCTCCAACCTTGGCAGAGGCGTCTCCTTGCTCCCCCTGCTCTCCAATATGGAAGAATTGGCATGCGGTGCGCTCCTTCTTCTTCTCTGCACCGCCGTTGCTCTTCGGGTTGTTGTCGGACGAATCGGCGACCATGTTCGCGCCGTTTTTCTGGTTCCTCCGCGCGCCGCCATCCTGGTGACGATTCTGGGGGGTCCATCCATCGGGTTTCTTATAGCACAAAAACCAGGGGTGCCCCTCCTTCTCACAATACCAGCAACTCCCTTTCATTTTGCCACCAGCACCCGACTTGCCCCCACGTCCAGATTTCCCAACCGGTACCTCCTTGTTGGTCGTTGGAGTCGTCGTCCTTCTTTGCACCGCGTCCAGCACCACCGAAGCCACGTCCTCTGCCACGTCGGCTCCCTTGCATCCCGTAGCCGCTGCTGCCGTCGTCTCCACCCCTCAGTTGGCGGCGACGGAAGTCCTCCTCCAGAATCTTCGTCCGCACCCACTCGACTGTCCACAAGCTCTGGTTCTGCGGCAGGCTCAATCCGCTCGTGAATTGAAGCCACGATTCCAGCAGCAGCGATAGCATCTTCAAGCACTTGGTCTGCTCCGGGTAGGTGATTCCCGCGGTCGCCAACTTCGCGTAGAGGTCGCGCATTTTGTCCAAAACAGGTTGCACCGGCTCTCCCTCGCTCAAGCGCAACGCGGACAGCTCCCTCTCCAGCATCAACGTTGCGACAACGGAGGTCGGGGCGTGTAGCTCCTTCAACACGGTCCACGCCTTCGGACCGCAATCAACCTCTGGCAGCAGGTGCATGACGTAGTGACGCTGGTTCAGCTCCAAACTCTGCGACATCAAGTAGTAGCCAGCCGAGGCGCGCTCGTCCCAATCTTCCTGCAGCGCGGGGTCACTCGGTCTAGGCTCCTCCCCAATCATTAGTTTCAACAAACCGATCTGACGGAAATAAAGTTGCATTTTCCAGGCCCAATCATCATAGCCCTCACCATTGAACTTCTCGACGGTGAAGTTCTTCAGCACCTCCTTGATCAGCGAGCCCTGGTTTGTTCGCGCTCCCCTTGGCGCCGAAACACCAGAATCCTGGCTGCCGCTACGATCTTGGGCTGAAGATTCACCAGCTCCCGCCGAGGTATTTCCCGCCATAGCTACCTATAACGAGGATCACTATAACGCAGCTCTGATACCAGCTTGTTGGTGTAAAGGGCCTAATAACTCAGGCTATTAAGACGTTATCCAACTTAAAACCTCTCCTCGGGGTCACCTCCAAGGGTCCCTGGGTGCTTGGTACAAGACCAGCCCCTATCCTCGGGTCCGAGTTTGTAGAGAGAGGGATCAAGAGGGACTTAGTCAAAACAGCAAGAGTACCTTGAACATTGCGCAGCGTGCCGTGCAGACCGTCGATCGGATTAAGCTGAGAAGTCGTTATATCGAAGCTCACTCTAAGAGCTTTCAAAAGAGCCAAGTTGCCTCGCGAAAAGTTCTGCCATTGCAGAATTACGGCTCGGACAGCGTTTGCCTAGCACTTCCGCTACGACAGGAAGCTACCATCCTAAGTATTACGATCCTATTCAATCATCTCAAATTCTAACATGGTATCAGAGCGTCTTAGGATACTACAAGCTTCCAACTACATACTCTGCAACTATGTGTGACGCTCCACGATCCAACAACGGCTCTTCTGTTACGAGTCCATCACGCCCAACAGCGTCTCCAGCTGCTGACAATTCTTATCTGCAGCAACAACATCAACAACAACAATATCAGCAACAACCGATGTACGCCATGCCACTGAGCAATCAACCCGTACACACAGCCGCAGCAGCGGCGTCATCGGCAGCAGCCGCAGCAACAGCGGCATCAGCAGCCACAACAGCTGCAGCTGCAGTCACTGGTTCTTCTAGTCAACCAGGACAACAGTCCAGTTTCGTACCTACTGGACCTTATCAATATTAAGGTGCTTGCCAGCCAACAAATCTTCAACAACGTGTCAATGCTGCCGTCTTGTCACTTAACCAAATGTTTCCAACTCCTATGAGCCTTGATGGCTCCAGTTATCAGCATGGACAGATGCCACAAGGAAGCGACGGGTCGAATAACTCATTATCTTTCGTTCCTGCTGGACAAGGACAACAAGCACCACAAGGGTCACAGATGCCATCACTGCCATCACTTTATCAGTTACAATCAGCTGACGGCACCGGAAACTATCTTCCCGCTTCTGCAAACCCAACAAAAATTAAAACGACAATGCCCTTTAACGGTCAAGACTTCTATACCTGGAGTTTTGAATTCGAGCTTCTTGTTCAGACCGCGGAATTCTGGCAGTTGTTCGACGGCACAGCACCCTTTCCATCACACGGGTCACCACTTCAACAGGCCACTTTTCGATCGGCGTCGCTGACTGCATACACAGTTCTCGTTCGTAATATGACACCGACTGAACAGCTTGGTATTCGTCCTTTTCGTACCAGTGCCTCTCCCGCTGAAGCAGCTTGGTTATACCTGCAAGGAATTTGTCAGAATATTATGCTCTAGCCTGTAGTGGGGTGCTCTATAGCGAGTACAACCCTTCTAGGGTTTGCTATTTGTATCCTCATTCTTGCTAGTGCAACTCCTCCTTCTTTGCCTAAACTGTTTCTTGCCTAGCTAGGGCTTTCCTAGCTATGGCGCCTTCTTCTACTGCTTATCTTCACATGGTATTAGAGCGATATGCTCCTGGCCTGTGGGCCCCACCTCACTGCTTCCGCTGCTACTGCTACTCCCTGTCCGCCGCGCGCCCCGTGGTGCGCGGCGTCGAAATTAGGGTTTTTCAGCCCGCCGTGCGCCCCGAGGCGCGCGGCGGTTTTCTGCCCGCCGTGCGCCCCGAGGCGCGCGGCGGTTTTCTGCCCGCCGTGCGCCCCGAGGCGCGCGACGGGTTTCTGCCCCGTCACTCGGGGCGTCGCCCCCAGGAGGCGCTACGACGGGCGACGGGGACCCGCGCGTCGCCCCCCGTCGCCCGTCGTGGCCTGCGCGCGGCCCGTACAGCCGGCGCGCGGCCCGTACGGGCTGCGCCAGGCCCGCGCGCGGCCCGTACGGGCTGCGCCAGGCCCGCGCGCGGCCCGTACGGACTGCGCCAGGCCCGCGCGCGGCTCGGGCCGCCTGCGCGCGGTTCGGGAGGCTGTGCCAGGCCCGTGGGCGGCCCGTTCTTCGCTGCCCCTGTCCTCCCCACTGTCCCCCGTGCTTCTGAAGGCGCCCCACCCCTCCTTCTGCCCGTTCTCCTGGATTAGGGTTTTGGGGTGGGGGTATGGGGGTGCAGCTTCTGTGTGCCGTTCCCTGCTCCTCCTCCTCCTCCTCCGTCTCCCTGTGCTGCAGCTGCCGCTGAAGGGGGGTGGACCTGTTGGAGCCGTCGGAGTGGTACTAAGGGGGGGTGAAGGGGGAGTGGAGCTAGGGGTGAAGCAGGGGGTGTGTGTCAGGGGGGGTGGTACTGTTTGGGGGAGGTTGAACGGAGGTTGCCGTCGTGTCGCCAGCAGCACCTGTAGTCCGGGGAGTTGCTCCGGTAGCCCAGTCGTAGCCACCTGTGCCAGTCGCCCGTGGGTCCGTTGCTCGTCTGCCGCTACTTTTAGCCGCGGGGCCAGTTACTCCAGTAGTCCGGAGCGCTGTTCCGGTAGCCGCTGTGCCAGTGTGCCTCCTGTTGCCCGTGTGTCTGCAGCTTCAGCCGTCGCCTCCTATCTCCTCTCCTCTCACTGTCCCTCCTCCTCCTCACTTGCCCGTTGTGACTACCACTAGCTTTGCTCATAATTGTGAACTTTAAACTATTGCTTCCTGAACTTGTGCTCAGAATGTGTGGTGACATTGTGATCCACCCTGAGCTTGTTCTGCTTTGCTTGCTCTGCTGATTACACCCCACTTTGGCTATGGGGGTGTGTCAGAATATTATGCTCTAGCCTGTAGTGGGGTGCTCTATAGCGAGTACAACCCTTCTAGGGTTTGCTATTTGTATCCTCATTCTTGCTAGTGCAACTCCTCCTTCTTTGCCTAAACTGTTTCTTGCCTAGCTAGGGCTTTCCTAGCTATGGCGCCTTCTTCTACATGGCAAAGGACACCGTCAACCAGAGTAAAATCTTAACGCAGCTGTCAAATATACAGATGATAAACGGCAAGAAGGTGACACAGTATATCAACCGCGCTCGAAATCTGCGCGACCAACTTCAAAAGTGTGGAGGATACTTCCCCGACGCTATGTTTCACACGGTGCTACTCGCGGGTCTTGGACCAGAATGGCGACAGTGTCGCTCTATTCTCCGGATGCAAGCATAGTTGTCCGAAGGGGCACTCTGTGCCGCTCTCATTGCCGAGCAGCAGGATATGGACCTGCACAATGCTCGAGGAGGGAAAAAGGTGGTAAACAACACAGTCAGTTTTTATTCTAATCCACGTCACAAGCCCGTTTGTTCCTTTTGTCGCAAAGCAGGACACACTATTGATACCTGCTGGTCGAAGGATAAACCATCTTGGAAGCGGTCTGCATCGAAACATACCAAAGATTCTTCAGGTGAAGCTGAGAAGCCGGAAGCTGAGAAGCCGGAAGTTGCGAAGCAGAATACTGCGAAGCCGAACTCTGCGAAGCCGCCTACTACACCTGCCAAGATACAAGCAAAAGAGGTTATTAATTGCATGACGTCAGTTTCTACCGTCTACGATCCTGACGCTGAAGAACGGATTCATAATAACTTCAATGATGAACTCAATACGCCCATACCACCCGAGGTCTACGCCAACCTTGCACATACCTTGGAAGGTCCCAACACTTGGTATCTCGACAGTTGTTGCGGCCAGCACATATGTTCATCAGAAAACCGCTTCGTCATCAATCAACGTCGTCTTCAGAATCCATGCGTTGTAACCGTCGCCACCAATCAACGTCTTACAGCACAATGGATGGGTAACATCATTCTTGATTCTGTTGAAGAAGACTTCAGTCTTCATCTTAACGATGTACTCCTCGTTCCTCGACTTGGCTTCAATCTGATGTCATCTGCACATCTCATGAGGAATGGAATTAATCTTCTTGGTGAACCGGGCAAGTTTACTTTAAAATATGGAGTCAAGAAACTCGGCACGGCAATCGAACAGAACGGTGTATTTGTTCTCAACTTCGTACCTGAACGCACCACTGCCGACTCCGAGAATATTCTCTCTCTTGGCCCATGGGAACATCGTGATGACATCGATTACACCGATGATACCGTTCCTCGTGAAGGAGTCGTACCCACGTCTTCAACCACGGCTGCCGCTGTCATGCTGACCTTCGACAATCAAGGCTTGAACGACGTCCAGAACTCCCGACGAATATGCCCACGGATGAAGGCACTTGGGGGGCACAGGAACCTGACGAGACCACTTGGGGAGAAACACCTGCTGATCGTGACCGACGTCTTCTCACCAAAGCAGAGCAATGTGTCGCTGACATGGAAGTCCTCGACTCCGGACGACTCATCGGCATTGAGCCTAAACCTGCAGCATCAGATCAAGAGAGAGGGGAGTTAGTTCTTTCACCTGGCGAATACATCGACGTTGAAATCAAAATTCCACCACCTAACCTTACCAGGTTCATCCCGCCTGTCACAGATCATGTTCATGCTGACGGTCATCGGCTGCTGTTATCTTTCTTTGCTAACGCCGATTATTATCTGCGCGCACAGGGACACAAAGCAACTGCAGACACATGGCATAAGCGTCTTGGTCATCCGTCGCAGTCTACGCTCAAAAACACAATCAAAGCAGCTGTTCTCGACAAGAATTCTCTTCTCTTACCTGGCGGCCTCGAAATGAAACCGGTCAATCGTCCGTCACCCTGCTTGATCTGCCCAGCAGCAAATCTACCACACGAACTGTACCCGACTCATTTTCCTGGCGCTGAGGATTATCGATTGATGAAAAAAGTTTACAGTGATATTCTAAACTTACCTGCGGAGGGTTTCAATGGCGAGAAATACGTCATTACGTTCACTGAAGCATCTACTCGATACGTCTGGACTGGTAACATGACTAACCGTTTTCTTGCCTTCACAGCGTTTCGAACATGGCTGCCTCTCGCAGAACGCGAGTCCGACACCAAACTCAAAACCTTTCAGTGTGACGGAGCTGGGGAATATCGCAGTCTCGAGTTTACAGCGTACCTGCAAGAAAGAGGCATACGGCGCCTGTTCTCACTTCCTCACGCTCACCAACAGAGCGGTGTAGCTGAACGCCTCAATCGTACTCTGCAAGAAAAGATGCGAGCACTACTCGCACAATCTCAACTCGGCCCACTCTACTGGCCCTTCGCAATGGACCACGCAACCCTGTTGCATATACCTCCTGTCTTCATCGGCTCTACCCAACAACGCATCACCTCACTTGTTGTGGACAGGAAAATTGGGCACTACGAAACTTCTTCGAGTTTTTGGGTGTATCGTGCAATATCGTCCTCCCACCGCTCCGCTCGGAAAGTTCGATCAACGCGCTAAGTGGGGTCTTCATCTCGGCCTTGAGAAACAGTTTTCTGCCTGGCGTATCCTGGATTATCGCAGTCGTCTTTTAATTCCTGCCCGCGACTGTATTTTCTACGAAAGTCTGACCCTTCCTGTCTTCGAACAGTATCTCGCCACGCAGCGTGACCCTGCTACACTTTTCCACGGTGTTCGTTCATTCGCCAGCGTTGACGCCGACCTCGCTGCCAGCGAAGAACCTGACCTTGACGGTGCACGTAAAGCTGCTCCTGATCCACCTATACCAACCACTTCTTCCGGATTTCCGGAATTCATTCCTCTCGTCGACGCTCATCCGGACGATGTTCGTGAAGTTCATCATACTTACCTAGTGGACGATCAACGACGTCCCATGCCAGCTGTAACTGACAGCAGCATCCACGTCGATCCTGACGAAATTGGGGGGGCAAGTGGTGAACAGAGTGAACCTGCCAATTTTGCAGGACGGACCGAAAACAGTCTTCATTATCAAATTGGGCTTCAGATACTGGGACTCGCAGCAGCAGTACAGCACAATTCTACAGAAGTCGCAGAACCGAAAACTGCCCGACAGGCCCTTTCAGGACCACATCGCGAAAAATGGCGTGAAGCCATGGATCGTGAACTGGCTGCCCTGGAAAACCGGGGGACTTGGGATCTCATACCCATCGAAAAAGCTGCAAATAAAAATATTCTTACCGGAAAATGGGTCTTCAGGGTGAAGACGAAAGCTGATGGCTCTTATGAAAAACATAAGGCAAGGTGGGTTGTGTCAGAATGTATTTGTTGTCTAGCCTGCAGTGGGGTACTCTGTAATGAGTACAACCCAATTTAGGGTGTTGTACTTGTATCCCAACTCTGGCTAGTGAAACCCCTCATTCTCCTTTCCAATTCTCTCGACACTCAATCCTCTCGACACTCACTAGCCATGGCTCCTAAGTCACGCTAGCATTCTAACAGGTTGTTCGCGGTTTTGACCAAACTCATGGGGTAGACTACACGCTAACCTTCGCCCCGGTCAGCCGACACACAAGTGTTCGTCTCGTCATCTGCGAAGCAGCTGCGAAGAATTTTCCGCTTCGACAAATTGACGTTTCCAATGCATTTCTATACGCTGACGTCGATGCTGAAATCTACGTCGAATATCCGCATACCTATCCGACAAATCCGCCAAGTGTCTGCAAGCTCAAGAAGTCACTGTACGGTATCAAACAAGCACCGCGACTGTGGCAGCAGCATTTGAACAGGAAACTTACAGAGGTTGGGTTCCGACAACTGCCGCATGATCCCAGGATGTATCGGCTAGACGACAAGGGGAGCTACGCGCTGCTTGTGGCATATGTGGATGACATTCTCTATGTCAGTTCTTCGGCTTCCTTGGGTGATCGCATCGAAGCAGATCTGAATAAATCCCTCGATTTAACCGTCTCCACCGAAGTGACTCAATTTCTTGGGTTAAACATTTTGCGAACCTCCTCCGCCATCCACCTCACAGCATCGAAATATGCTGAGTCACTCGCTAAGCGTTTCAAGACTTCTACAGATTACGTCTCTACACCGTATCGGTCTACACCCACCGGGCACATCCTAAACAACACCAAACTTTCGGCAGCTGGTCTACAACTGTACCAGCAGCAACTTGGGTGCCTTCTCTTCGCAGCAGTCACGTGTCGTCCCGACCTTGCGTATGTCGCAAGCTATCTCGCACAATTTTTACGCTGCCCAAAAGAAGAACACCATCTCGATCTTCAGCGCGCTCTACACTACTTTGTCGCAACACCAACAGTCGGGCTGTTTTTCAACACAGAAAAACCGACCGACAAAATGTACCTCAGCGAATATGTTGACGCAGACCACGCTGGTGACACGTCAGATCGTCGGTCACGAACAGCCTACATTTTTCGTCTCGAGCCAATTGGCCCGATCTCGTGGAACTCATCGAAACAAGAACTCGTGTCACTTTCTTCGGCCGAAGCAGAATTCATTGCTGCGTGTGCTGCAACTCGAGAAGGACTATACTTACAGGAACTGCTCGACGAAGCAAAGTTCGTCACGCCGAATCAGTTTACGTTGCAGTGCGACAACCACAGTGCGATTACCATCGCCAACAAACCCGGCTTCGTCAATCGCACGAAACACATTTCACTGCGTTACTTCTTCGTCAAAGATGCGATCGACAAGGGGAGGATGCGCCTTGTCTACTGTCCCACTGGTGACATGGCAGCTGACTCACTTACCAAGAAACTGACACGACAGAAGTTTCACCAGTGCAACCAGCTCAGCGGCATTTCTGAGACAACCGGGTAACTACACCGAACTCCTAGAAGTGAAGGGGAGTGTTGAGATAATATGAAGACTTAAGCACTTCAAGGATTCGTGTAGTACAGTGCGAGACTTCGCACGTAACAGTAAAGTACCGATAGGCTGACGTCAGCAAAGCGCTACGCGCCCTAGGATGACGTCAGCACGTAGCTATAGGCCTCGCGAAAAGTCACGTAACGTTTTAGAACAGGAATAGCACAGTACAGTAGGCGAACAGGTACTTTACTCTAGCTATATATTTTGTATGTTTGTCATTTTTAAATATATCTGATTTTAGAGACATTGATCTTGAAACATATCACTACATGGGCTTTTATTAGTCCAGACAAAGCCTCCTTAACTGGCTTTAATTCATACAAGACTTCCGCTACGACAGGAAGCTACCATCCTAAGTATTACGATCCTATTCAATCATCTCAAATTCTAACATGTACTATCAAGAATGAAAGTGCAAGTTTCACTAAGGTTGGTTGGGGTACATAAACCTACCCTAACAGCTACCCCACTACAGCCTAAATAGACCATAGCAGATATAAGTTTGACACACCCCCATAGGCAAAGTGGGGGAGAACAAGAGGTCACAAGACCAGTCAAGAAAAGCAAAGCAAGCTCAGGGTGGATCACAAAGTCACCACACAGTCTGAGCACAAGCAAAGGGCCATAAGGCCAGTTCACATGCAGAGTTATATAAAGGAAAGTAAACAGTACAATGAACACAACCTAGCAAGTGTAAGCATGCAGGTATAAGTTTATAGAGTACAGTACAAGCAGAGTCAAGAAGTCAACACGTGAGGCACAGTAGGTAGAAGGCCTAACATAGTACAGAAACGCTGATGATCACAAGGCTGAAGTGCCTTGGTGAAGACATCAGCAGTGTTGGCCTGAGAGGCCACGTAAGCAAGACGAAGCTGGCCACGCTGCTGCAACTCTCGAGCAAGGAAGTAGCGCAGAGCAATGTGCTTCGTTCTGTGCTCCAGTCTGTGCTCCTGACACAAGGCCAGCATGGCCTTGTTGTCGACGTACAGAACTGGAGGAGAACGAGGCGCCTCTCCCAAGTCGGTCAGCAGGTAGGTGAGCCAGCGAAGCTCCTGTGCAGCCATGGCCCCAGCGTAGATCTCAGCCTCACAACTGGAGCTGAGAACAGAAGAAGAGCGGGTAGACCGCCAGGAGACAGAACCGGAGCCAAGGCTGAAGGTGTAACCCTGTGACGACCGCTGCGTAGCCAAGTCGTCAACCCAGGAGGCGTCAGCGTGACCAGTGAGGACAACTCGAGCCCGTCCTCCAAGCACGAGCCCCATGCCCGATGTACTGCACAAGTATCGCAACACCCTCTTCGCAGCATCCCAGTGCACCTTTCGGTGCCTGCCGGGAGCCACGTAGCGAGCCAAAAGGCTGAGAGGGTATGCGAGGTCAGGTCGTGTGCAAGTCATCAGGTACATGAGGCAGCCCACAAGCTCTGGATACGGGCCACTCGGCTCTACGGACTCGTCCGAAGGTGGAGCTGAGAGCGAGTGACCGGTAGGCAGAGGAGTGGACTGTGGCGAGGAGTAGGTGAAGCCGAAGCGCTGAAGGACCTGCTGCACCATGTGTGACTGAGTCAAGGTAATGGTGCGCTGTGCTCTGTCCCGGGTGATCCGCAAGCCAAGATAGCTTGTGAGCTCACCCAGGTCTGTGCACGTGTGTCTCTTCTGCAGCTCGGACTTCACGTGGGCGAGTGCCTCCGTGTCAGCAGTAGTAAAGACAAGGTCGTCTACGTACACAAGAACGTAGAAGGGCGGCAGAGTAGCGTCAGTGCGTAGAAACAGAGAAGGGTCAGCAGTGGAAGGAGCAAAACCAAGAGCAGCAAGAGTCGTCCTGAGCGTGTCGTGCCACTCACGGGGCGCCTGGCGGAGACCGTAGACTGGCCGCCGGAGGCTCCACTGGGTACCAGGAGGAAACGACCCAGTGAAGCCAGGTGGGCGGCGCAGCCAGATCTCCTCGTGCAGGCTGCCCTGTAGGAAGGCTGTGCTGAAGTCAAGCGAGTGGAGCTCGTAGTCACGCTGAGCAGCAACGTGCAGCAGTACCCGAAGAGTGGTCATCTTCGGGGTAGGGGAGAAGGTCTGAAAGAAGTCAACTCCCTGTCGCTGACTGAAGCCACGTGCAACGTAACGCGCCTTGAAGGCAGGCGGAGAACCCGGCGGCCGCTTCACCCTGAAGATCCACATGCCACTGACGATGTTCGCCCCAGGTGGGGGAACCTCGTCTACGTAGGTGCCTGTGGACTTCCAGGAAGCCATCTCTGCGTCCATGGCTGCCTGCCACTGAGAGGAGTAGGGACCCTCTATCGCCTCTGCGTAAGAGCGCGGGGTCGGGATGTCTAGTGCATCCGGGTCTCCCTCAGGGGCAAGAAGCATGGACACGAGATGAGGTGAAGCAGCAGCAAAACACTCAAGGTCCTCCTGCCTGTCCTCAAGAGCGTCCGTGCCAAGAGCACACTCACCCCCGACGGACGGAGGACAGACAGACATAGACGCAGACTCAGCAACAAGACTAGCGGCGTAGTCGAGGCGACAGGCTGCAGCAAAGTCAACAAGCTCAGCAACAAGAGCAGACGCAGCAGAGAACTCAAACAGGGGGTCAGTGACAGCAGTGGCCAGAAAGCGCGTGACAGTAGGACTAGCAGCACGAAGGGAGTCAGACTCCGGGTCCGGACCGTCAGGAAGAGAGGACGCAGGAGGAGAGGGCAGAGGGACACGCTGTGGAGCAGTGGAAGGACGCAGAGTCATAGAGTGAGTGCCAGGGACAGGAGGAAGACGCGGACGCGAAACACGACCAGCGCGAACAGAACGGACAGGCGACGTAGAACGAGACGCAGGCGACACAGGACGCGACTCAGGCTCACGACGCTCCGTAAGACCTCTAGTCGGACCAGAGTAAGGAGAAGGACCAGGCAGCGGAGAGGCCGGCTGTAACTGCGACTGAGACGGGACAGGCGGTGGACTCAGGGAAGGAGGAGGAGGACCAGGAGAAGGCGGGGAGCCAAGAACCTGCTGAAGAAGCGGAACGTAGTACGGCCGCGGCCGCACAGCGCCTCCTGAAACAGCAGAGACAGAACCGGTACCCTCAGCCTCAGGGTCTCCAGTCCCAGCAGCACCTCCAGCAGCTCCAGCACCAGCAGCACCTCCTGCAGCTCCAGCACCAGCACCACCTCCAGCAGCGCCAGCACCTCCAGTAGCTCCAGTAGTACCTCCAGCACTAGCAGCACCTCCAGCAGCTCCAGCACAAGCACCACCTCCAGCAGCACCAGCACCTCCAGCAGCTCCAGCAGCTCCAGCACCAGCAGCACCTCCAGCAGCTCCAGCACCAGCACCACCTCCAGCAGCGCCAGCACCTCCAGTAGCTCCAGTAGCACCTCCAGCACCAGCAGCACCTCCAGCAGCTCCAGCACCAGCAGCACCTCCAGCAGCTCCAGCACCAGCACCACCTCCAGCAGCGCCAGCACCTCCAGCAGCTCCTGCACCAGCAGCACCTCCAGCAGCAACCTGACAGTGCCGAGAGTACCACTCACGAAGCCGCTGTGGAGAGAGGGGCTCCCGCCGCGACGGGACACCTAGAGCACCTCCAGATGCAGCACGCGCAAGCTCAGCACCTCCAGACACAGTACCCTCAGGCGCCACACCCCCAGGCTCAGCACGCCCAGTCTCAGCACCACCAGACTCAGCACCCCCAGTCTCAGCACCCCCAGACTCAGCACCCCCGGTCTCAGCACCCCTAGCAGCACCTGAGTCGACAACTACCTCGACCGGCTCGGCAGGGTCTACCTGGGACACACCTGAGGGGGCAAGACCCTGGGGGGGGAGGGGGTCTACCAGGGGAGGACCTGGGGCGAGGAAGAGCGGCGGGGGGGGGGGAGAGGCAGTGCGGTGGGGAAAGAGACGGTAGTACGACACCGACTCGTCGAACGTGACATCCTGAGAGGACAGAACACGACGCGAGGTGGGGTGGTAGAACTGCCACCCGGGTGCGTCAGGAGGGAAGCCAAGGAAGACACAGGGAACGGCACGGGAGGACAGCTTGTCCGCTGTAGTATCGCGGACAAAAGCTCGAGATCCCCAGACACGGAACGCGGACGCATCGCCAACCTTCCCCGTCCACCGCAGAGTAGGTGTGGTCTCCGGCAAGGAGACACGAGGCTGAAGGTTGATCTGATGCGCAGCGTACTGAACCGCGAACGGCCACAGAAAATGGGGAGCAGCCGCATGGATCATGGACATACGAGCGACGTCCACGACCATGCCAATGCAGCGCTCAGCAATCCCATTTTGCTGCGGGGAGGCCGGAAGCGTGAACGTCTGGCGGATGCCCTCCGAACGACAGAAGGCTCGCAGGAGGTCGGAGGAAAACTCCCCTCCTCTGTCCGAGTGCAGACGCAGAACAGGAAGGTCTGAGCCGAAACTCTCACTGAGCTGGCGACGAGCACCGCGGATCCAGTCGATCAACACCTCAGGAACCTCACCCTTGCTGCGCAAGGGGAAGACTGTGGTGTAACGCGAGTAGTCGTCAACGACCAGGAGGAAGTAGCGCTCGTGACTCTGTCCACGGACGCGGGCTGGGCCCCACACGTCCATGTGAAGAGTCTGCAGAGGAGCCTCTGTCGGAGGAAACGAGGAGGAGTGAGGGGCAGCGCACTGCCAGCCCTCGACACAAGGAACACAGGTGGGGGCAGGCCCCGGAGGAAATGGAGGGAGAGACCTGGGTAGACCCGAGACAAGGGCACGGGAGGCCATACCTCGAAGGCGAGGCAGGGAGGGGTGACCAAGGCGGTGGTGCCACAGGAGGGTCTCGTGTGCCAAAGGACGACACGAGCAGGGGGCAGGCGCAGGACTAGACCTGGACGTGGCAGCAAACACCTGACTGGACACGGCTACCGGACCAGACGCAGAGACTGGAGGAGGCGCAGTAGTCAGTGTGTACAGACTCGACCCTGGCCGACGGGTGAACGTGGCCAGGTGGCGGCCCGTCCGAGAGCAAGTGCAGTGGGTCACACGCTGACCTCCAGGGGTGAACTGGTCAACCCACGCGTCCTGGAGGTCAGCTCCACTCACCAGGTTCGTAGAGAACGAGGGGAGGTGGAGTCCCGACAGCAAGCCCGACGGGGCCGCAGGACACGGTAGGACAGTGGAGGAGTGTGCAAGTACTGGGCCCCCTGAGGGGTCAGCAAGGGAGACCGCAACAGGCCGACTGAGCGGCGTGAGCGTGGTGCTGTCTCTAAAGAAAGAGCGCGAAGCACCAGAGTCAAGTGTGAAAGTGTGAAAGGACTCAGTAGGTGCAGTACCAGAGGGAGGAGACGTACCAGCACCTGGAGCAGCAGACGCACTAGCACCTAGAGCAGCAGCCGCACTAGCACCTGGAGCAGCAGACACACTAGCACGTAGAGCAGCAGCCACAGTGCCCGGGTCGGGCGGGACACGCAGGTAACAGTCACCCTCAGTAATATCAGCAAGAGCATACATAGCAGCAAGGATAGCATCAAAGTCTAGATCAAAGATAGGCACATTCTGCAGAAGCAGATCATGCCAACGAGGAAGATCAACAGCGTCAGGAAAGTGGGTACGCCAAGCGTCAGTCAAGCGGCCAAAGCAGCGCTGCGTGGTCTGTGGGAGACCACACACCTCCCCACTACGAGTGCCGGTGCGAAGAACGTACGCGCAGGGACCTGCACCCCCAGACCTCCCACGCCCAGTGTACCACTCACGAAGCTGCTGAACAGACGGGGTCTCACGGGTGCGCAGCTGCTGCTGACGCTGGCTGCCACCAAGGCCTCCACGCTGCGTGGCCGCACCGCGACCAGCACCACCTCCTCCGCTACCTCCACCACCGCCGCCGCCGCCGCCACCTCCTCCACCACCGCCGCCACGGCCGCCACTGCCGCCACCGACGCCCCCACTCCCGGAACCACCCCCACCACCACCTCCACCTCCTCCACCTCCTCCACCGCTGCCTCCACCGCCCCCACCACCACCCCTGCTTCCCTTGCCCTTGCCAGTGCGGCGTCGCCCACTAGGGGCAGACGCAGCGCCGACCTCCTCAGTGCCAACGAGGTCGACAGCAGCAGCAGAGGCAACAGAGGGGAGAAGGGGGACAGGGGAACACCCCTCAAAGAAGGGGGTGCGACGGTCACCGCGAGAAGCACCAACAGCTAAGATACTCTTCTCAGCTGCAGCAAGGCGCTCCTCTAGCAAGTCAACAGTCAGCTCGGTAGGGCAAAGGGAGAGAAAGTGATCCCTGACTGAGGAGAGAGAGTCAGGGAGGCGGGTGACTAGGTAGTAAAGGGTGATGTACATGGGGGGGGAGTTCGTGGGAAGAAACTCAGTGGGAAGGGCAGCGCGGGTAGCGAGCGTCACTAGTGCGGAGGTGAGCAACTAGGTCAGCAACTGTGGAAAAGGCGGCAAGGTCAGGAAAAAGGTACGGCAGCATGAGGCGGCTGAGGGCAGCAGTGGTAGGGGAGGAGTAGCGTGCAACTACAGCGTCGTACAGAGCCCTAGCACTCTTGTACTGACTAAAGTGCGCGCGCTCAGTAGACGGCAGGTGGTTGCGCACAGCAAGACGAGCAGCAGCATCGCGCGTGAGCCACTGCGAGCGAACAGTACTGTCAGCATCAGCAGTAGGGGCAGTAGAGGCGCCAGAAGTGAGATCGAACAGTGAGAGACCATCCTTGCTATCGCACTGTAGGAAAAGCTGCAGATCATCTAGCCAGACCTCAAAGTCAACAGCTCGACCCTCAGCATCAAAGGTAAGAACATTGAGACTAGCCATGACAGGAGAAGCAGCAGGCTAGCAGTAGCAGCAGTGGAACTCGGCTAAGCAGGCTAGGTAGGGCGGCGCAGCTCGGCAGGGCGGTGTGGCTCGGCAGCGCGACGCTCTTACCAGGGGAGAGGCTGGGGCAGGGCCGGGGTAGGGCCGGGGCAGTTCAGGAGCAGGGCCGGGGCAGGGCCGGGGCAGTTCAGGAGCAGGGCCGGGGCAGTTCAGGAGCAGGGCCGGGGCAGGGCCGGGGCAGTTCAGGAGCAGGGCCGGGGCAGGGCCGGGGCAATTCAGGGGCAGGGCCGGGGCAGGGCCGGGGCAGAGCCGGGGCAGTTCAGGAGCAGGGCCGGGGCAGTGCAGAAGCAGGGCCGGGGCAGAGCCGGGGCAGGGCCGGGGCAGGGCCTTGGCAGAGCCGGGCCAGGGCCGGGGCAGTTCAGGGGCAGGTCAGGAGCAGGGCCGGGGCAGTGCAGAAGCAGGGCCGGGGCAGTTCAGGAGCAGGGCCGGGGCAGTGTCGGGGATGAGTTGCGACAGGGCCGCAGCAGGGCCGGCTGGGCCTGAAGGGGCCTCTAACGGGGCCTGACTGGGCCGAACGGGGCCTATAACGGGGCCTGACGGGGACTATAACGGGGCCGTACGGGGCCTATAACGGGGCCTATAACGGGGCCTGACGGGGCCTATAACGGGGCCGTACGGGGCCTATAACGGGGCCTATAACGGGGCCGTACGGGGCCTATAACGGGGCCGTGCGGGGCCTATAACGGGGCCTGACGGGGCCTATAACGGGGCCGTACGGGGCCTATAACGGGGCCTGACGGGCCTTACGGGGCCTGAAACGGGGCCAAATTGGGCCTGACGGGGCCTATAACGGGGCCGTACGGGGCCGATAATGGGGCCGTGCGGGGCCTATAACGGGGCCTGACGGGGCCTATAACGGGGCTTGACGGGCCTTACGGGGCCTCTAACGGGGCCTTACGGGGCCTCTAACTGGGCCTGAAGGAGCCTGACGGGGCCTCTAACGGGGCCTGACGGGCCTTACGGGGCCTTAAACGGGGCCAAATGGGGCCTGCCGGGGCCGTACGGGGCCTCTAACGGGGCCTGACGGGGCCGTACGGGGCCTCTAACGGGGCCTGTCGGGGCCTAACGGGGCCTTAAACGGGGCTGAACGGGGCCTGACGGGGCCTTACGGGGCCTTACGGGGCATAACGGGGCCTTACGGGGCCTTAAACCGCGCCCTAAACGGGGCCTAAAGGGGCCTTACGGGGCCTAACGAGGCCTTAAGGGGCCTTAGGGGCGGGCGCAGGCTCTAAGGGCGGGCGCAGGGGCCGTGACGGGCCTCGAAGGGAAGGCGCGAAGCGCGCGGCAAGTAGGCAGGGGAGAAATTTCAGTGGTGGGCCCTTTTTTAAAAAATCTCGAAACTAGCTCTATACCATGTGAGAATGATAGACGAAAGAATGAATGAACTAGAAATGAAATGGGTACATATAGGAAACACATAAGTGTTGTACCCACTAAGAGCTACCCCACTACAGCCTAAATAGACCATAGCAGATATAAGTTTGACAAGGCGCAGCAGCGGCAAGGGCAAGGGAGGCAAGGGTGGTGGGGGTGGCAGCAGTGGAGGCGGTGGTGGGGCGGTGGAGGCGGTGGAGGTGGCGGTGGTGGCGGTGGGAGTGGTGGTGGGAGTGGGGGCGTCGGTGGTGGCGGTGGTGGTAGCAGTGGGAGTGGTGGCGGCGGTGGTGGCGGCAGTGGGAGTGGTGGCGGTGGTAGTGGTGGCGGTAGGTGTGGAGCCGTTCAGAGGGGAGGTTCTGGCGGTGGCCAGAGGCAGCAGCAGTAGCGTTCGCGCGAGACCCCTATGCCCCAGCAGCCTCGTGAGTGGTTTGCTCAGCGTGGGGCGTCTGGGGGTAGTGTTCGCTGCCCGTACGTCATTCGCACAGGTGACCGCGCTGGTCAGACATGTGGGAATGTTGGTCACACAGTACCGCTGCTTCTCCCGTCTTGACGACGCCTGGCGCGCAGAGTTTGGCAGCAAGGCTGAGCTCACCCGCTGGCTAGAGCTGCTTAGGAACGATGTGGATATCTTTGCTCTTGACTATGGCGTTATTCTTTCTGGCATGTATGCTTTGACAGTTAGTGCTGAGGGTGACTGTTACCTGTGTGTGCCGCTCGACTTAGGTATAGAGGCTGCTGCTCTAGGTGCTAGTGCGTCTGCTCTCTCTGGTACTACGCCTGCTGAGGCCTTGCACACCTTCACTCTTGACTCAGGTGCTTCCCGCTGTTTCTTTCGCGACAGTAACACAGTCACACCACTCCCTGCACCGGTTGCAGTCTCTTTGGCTGGCCCCTAAGGGGGACCGGTTCTTGCACGTTCCTCCACAGCTCTCCCGTGTCAGGCGGTTCCGTTTGGCTCACTATCGGGTCTTCACCTCCCCTCGTTCTCTACAAACTTGGTAAGTACCGCTGCCCTCCAGGATGCGATGGTCACTACCACCACTTCTGGGGGTCAGCGTGTGTCGATCTACACATGTACACAAACGGGCCGTCACCTAGCCACGTTCACCCGTCGGCCTGGGTCGAGTCTGTACTCACTAACTACTGAGCCTCCTCAGGTAGCTGCGTCTACGTCCGTGTCAGGTCAGCTTGCAGCCCCCTGGTCGTGTCGCCTTCTATCGCACCAGACTCTCCTTTGGCACCACCGCCTTGGTCACCCCTCCCTGCCACGCCTCCATGGCATGCACTCTCGCCTCCTTGTCTCTGGTCTTCCCAGGTCTCTGCCTCCCCTCCCGCCCTCGCCTGCCCCGCCCTGCCTTCCTTGCGTCGAGGGGCGGCAGCGTGCCGCTCCTCACTCCTCCTCGTTTCCCAAGACGACTGCTCCCCTGCAGACTCTCCACATGGACGTGTGGGGCCCAGCCCACGTCAGTGGACAGGGCCGCGAGTGCTACTTTCTGCTGGTTGTTGACGACTACACGCGTTACACCACGATCTTCCCCTTCCGCAGCAAGGGGGAGGTCCCTGATGTCTTGATCCCTTGGATCCGTGCTGTCCGTCTCCAGCTCCGCGAGCAATTCCGCCAGGACCTCCCTGTCCTGCGTCTGCACTCTGATAGAGGTGGTGAGTCTTGCAGGAGTTTTGCGTGGGGAGGGCATCCTCTAGTCGTTCACGCTTCTGGCCTCCCCGCAACTGAATGGGATTGCTAATCACCGCATTGGCTTATTCATGGAGGTGGCTCGTACATCCATGATCCATGCGGCTGCTACCCATTTTATGTGGCCGTTGGCAGTCCGGTACGCTGCGCATCAGCTCAACCTCTAGCCCCGTGTCTCCTTGCTGAAGACCTCGCCTACACTGCGTTGGACGGGGAAGGTTGGCGATGCGTCGGTGTTCCAGTCTGGGGCTCTCGTGCCTTTGTCCGCGCTACTTCCACAGACAAGCTCTCCTCCCGCACCATTCCCTGCGTCTTCCTTGGCTTTCCCCCTGACGCACATGGCTGGCAGTTTTACCACCCCACCTCGCGCCGTGTCTTGCCCTCTCAGGACGTCACGTTTGACGAGTCGGTTCCCTTTTACCGTCTCTTCCCCTAACGCACTGCCCCTCTCCCCCCCCCGCCGCTCTTCCTGGGGGTATTGAGCTTGAGAGTGCGGAGCCTGGGGGTGCTGAGCCTGAGGGTGCGGAGCCTGGGGGTGCTGAGTCTGGAGGTGCTGAGCCTGGGGGTGCTGAGCCTGCGAGTGTGGATCCTAGGGGTGTTGAGCCTCAGTGTGCGGAGCCTGGGGGTGCTGAGCCAGAGGGTACTGAGTCCGGGGGTGCTGAGCCTAGGGGTACTGCGTCAGCCGGAGGTCCTACGGGTGCCTCGCCACGGCGGTCTCGCCGGCGGGAGCCTCTCTCACCACAGGAGCTGCGCGACTGGTTTGCTCGGCGCACCTGCCTTTTGGAGTGGCGCTGCTGGAGCTGGAGGCCCTACCGCTGGAGGCCTTGGAGCAGGAGGCGCTGGAGCTGCTAGTCCTGGAGGTGCTGGAGGTATTGCTAGTGCTGGAGGCGCTGGAGCTGGAGGGACCGGGTGTGCTAGAGCAGCTGGTCCGGGAGATGCTCGTACTGGAGGTACTGGAGCTGCCGGAGCTGGTGGTGCTACTGGTACTAGAGGTGCTGGAGGTGCGGGCGCTGCTGGTCCCGGAGGTGCTCGTCTAGGAGGTACTGGAGCTGCCGGAGCTGGTGGTGCTGCAGGAGCTGGAGCTGGAGGCACTGGAGCTGGAGACCCTAGAGCTGGAGGCACTGGAGCTGGAGGCACTGGAGCTGGAGACCCTAGAGCTGGAGGTGCTGGCGCTTGGGGTGCTGGAGCTGGAGGTACTGGTGCTGGAGGCACTCTGCAGCGGCGACCGTTTTTTGTTCCGCCGCTACCATCGGCTCTGCCACCACCTGGCTTGGTACTTCGCCAGGTTCTTAGTCTCCCGTCTTCTACTGACCTTACTCCTCCCTTACTGTGTCCACCGCCTGACCAGTCGCAGCCACAGTTACAGACAGACCCCCCACTGTTTGCTCCTTCTCCTTACACTGAGTAGACATACTCTCTTACAGAGCGTCGTGAGCCTGCGTCTCGTCCTGCCTTGCATTTTCGCGCTGTTTCACTGGTCGTCGTGTTCCTCGTCCGCGTCCTCCTCCTGTTCCCGGCACTCACGTTATGGCACTTCGTCCTTCCTCTGTTCCACAGCGTGTCCACCTGCCGTCTCCTCCTGCGTCCTCTCTTGCTGACAGACCGGACCCTGAGTCTGACTTACTTCGTGTTGCTATTCCTACTATCACACGTCTTCTAGCCACTGTTGTCACTGACCCTTCGTTTGAGTCCACTGTTGCTTCTGCCCTAGTTGCTGAGCTTGTTGACTTTGCTGTCGCCTGTCGTCTCGACTACGCCGCTAGTCTTGTTGCTGAGTCTGAGTCTGTCTGTCCTCCGTCCGTCGGGGGTGATTGTGCTCTTGGCACGGACGTCCTTGAGGACAGGCAGGAGGACTTTGAGTGTCTTGCTGCTGCTGTACCTCATCTCGTGGCCATGCTGGTTGCACCTGAGGGAGACCCGGATGCACCAGACATCCCGACCCCGTGCTCTTACGCAGAGGCGATTACAGGTCCCTACTCCTCTCAGTGGCAGGCAGCCATGGACGCAGAGATGGCATCCTGGAAGTCCCTAGGCACCTACGTCGACGCAGTTCCCCCTCCTGGGGCGAACATAGTCGACGGCATGTGGATTTTCAGGGTGAAACGGCCGCCGGTGTGAGGACCTGGTTCAGGAAAGATAAATCTATTGAATGAATCACCTAGGTACAAGGCGATGCTATATATAGGCTCGACACAAAGGCAGTAACCCGGGTGTTACTAGAAGGTTCCGCGGGTCGCGAAGCGTCCCGAACGGGTCCTTCCCAAATTCGGTAGAAGGCAATTCGGTGGCAACCGAAAAGCCTAGAATTCGGTTCACTCAACCTAGTTCGGTGCCTACAATATAATAACTATAGTAAAGGCAACGAACCTAGGAAGTCAAGCAAAAGCATGCAAGATAAAATAAAGCTAAGCTAGTAATAACATAATAAAGTCCAGGCAAGCTAGCAATGCCAACATAAGCCGTCGTACTCTCACACGTCCCCCCCTCAAAGCTGGGTGGCGTGAGAAACACCCTGATTGACAAGATAGTCATTGAGAGCACGGCGTGCGTCGCCCATATCAGCTTCTGCAACCCAACTGTCCTCCGATTGGTCATATCCCTTCCAGCGTAGCAAGTAACTCGAGCGTGTTGCCAAGTCTGCGTCGATGAGCGAGCACTCGTTTTACCTCGTACTCTGGTTTGTCTTGTACGAGAACAGGTGGTGGTGGCGGTAGCTGGCGTTCCTGGAACTGTTGGTTGGGGTCCTTGTAGGGCTTCAGTAGCTAAACATGGAAAGCGTTGTGAAGCTTCCACGTAGTAGGTAAGCGCAAGCGGAATGTTACTGGTGTCACCTGTGCGTTAATGCGAAAGGGGCCACAAAAGCGAGGCCGGAGCTTGGATGGCAGATAAGATAAGTCCAAGTTGCGTGTGTCGAGAACCACATGATCTCCGACTGCTACTGAGTGATCTCGTCGCTGTCGATCGGCAGACTGCTTCTGGGAGTTCTGCATCGTGGTGAGACGTCGCTGAGTCTTCTCCCATAGCTGCTGCATGGTGGTGATGAAGTCGTGTGCGGCTTGGACGTGTGCCGGTGTGGTTGGCTGCTGTGGTGTAAGTGGTTCCTGGTTCCCGTCCGTAACACAGGAAGAAAGGAGATTTCCCTGTGGCCGCATGCTAAGCATTGTTGTAAGCGAACTCAAGCGTCGGTAACTGTGAATCCCAGTGGCTGATGTCGTTTTTGCAAGCGGTACGCAGTAACTGTTCAACCACCTGATTGAGTCGCTCTATCTGTCCGTCAATCTGGGGGTGGTATGCTGAAGACATCGCAAGCTTCGTCCCCAACAATCCCATGAGTTCCCTCCAGAACTTACTAGTGAACTTAGGGTCTCTGTCTGAGATGAGCGTAGCGGGGATGCCGTGGATGGTGATGATGCGGTCGAAGAAGAGGCGGGCAGTTGCTTCACCACCACGTAGTCTCTATCTGGATCCGGTAGGATGAGTACTGGCGCTGTAGTCAGTGCTGTCTGTAGCTGCTCCATGGCTTGCTGTTGAGGAGTATCCCATTTATAGGGCGTATCCTTATTTAGTACGTTGGTCAGTGGCACTGCTATCTTAGCATATTGCGGCATGAACCTGTTGTAGTAGTTGGCGAAGCCTAGGAACTGCTGCAACTCCTTCACGTTCTCCGGAACTTTCCACTTCTTGACGGCTTCGATCTTCCGCGGGTCCACGTGTACGCCCTCGGCACTCACCATGTGCCTGAGAAACTGCACCTTCTTCAGGGCGAAGTCGCTCTTCGACAGCTTCACGTAGAACTTGTTTTTCCGCAGGATCTCGAACACCTTCCACAGATGCTCTACGTGCTCCTTCATGTTCTTGGAGTAGATGAGAATGTTGTCCAGGTACACCACCACGCATTCGTCCAACAGGGGCCATAAGATGTGATTCATCTCCGCCTGGAACATTGCTGGTGCGTTGCAGAGTCCGAACGACATCACCAAGTATTCGTAGGAGCCGTATCTGGTACGGAACGCCGTCTTGTGGACCGAGTTGTCTGCCATCTTGATCTGCCAGTAACCCGACCGTAGGTCCAGCTTCAAAAAGAATGTTGCACTACGCAGTTGGTCCAGAAGATCGTCTATGCGCGGTATGGGGTATTTGTTTTCTAGTGTCTGTTTGTTCAGTGCACAGTAGTCGATGCACATCCGTAAACTGCCGTCTGATTTTGGAGTGAAGAGAACTGGTGCACCGTAGGGAGAGGTGGATGGGCGGATCAGTTGTCTGTCCAGTAGATATTCAATCTGTTTCTTCATGTCTGTCAGTTCTGTCAGACTTAGTCGGTATGGTGCACGTGAGACGGGTTTCGCACCTGGTTCCTCCACGATCTCGTGCTCGTGGGTGCGTGCTAGAGGTATGCCTGCGGGTAGGTCGTCGGGCATTATATCCTTGTACTGCTCCAAGACCTCCTTAACTGCTGCAGGTAGCTCTGTGTTCGGCTTCTCCTCCTCTGCTGCTGCCATAACCAATGCTAAGCAACCTGTGTTACTCTCGTTCACCGTCCGTTCGAACCGTGCCAGTGTTGTTTCAGGAACATCCCCTGTGTCCGTCCAACTTCTCAGCTCCACACGTTTCCCGTTATTGTAGATGCACGCCTTCTTGTTGACCCAACCGATCTCGGGGTTGAACCGCTTCAGAAAGTCACGCCCCAAGATGAAATCCAATCCTTTGATGTTCGTGATTGGCTTCCACCTCAACGCTCCAATCTGCAGCTGCAGTGTTGACTCGCCGTGGATGGGAAGCTTCGTACCGTCCACCATCGTTGCTGTAAATTGGGTCTCCTCCGATGACTCTCCAATTTTCTCCAACGTCTTGTCGGGGTGTACGGCTGGAGTTTCTCGTTCGGTGCAGGGTCTTGTTTCGCGGATCCTCCTTTAGTCTCGGCGATTTCCCCTGGTGCCGGCTGGTCGTGACGTTTTAAATTTGTGCCACCATATTCTCCTTTTTTCGCCCTCTCCGAAGTTGCCACGTTGTCCGTTTTCTGCTTTGGGGGTGCCGCACTGTTCTTGTCCCTTAGCTCCGCACGCCTTCTCTTCATTTTCCAACACGCCAAGATACGATGTCCTGTAGCGCCGCAAAATTCGCACGACTCATTTTTTGCTAGCCGCTGCTCCACATCGCCCTTGTCATTCTCCATCGGGTCGGCAGTCGTGGGTGGTGCCAATCGCCCCATGCCACTATTTGGCTTGTTGCGTCGTGTTCCGTAGTAGCTACTGTTCAACGCGTCGAACTGTTCGATCAGTGCTGCACGAAACTGCGCCCACGTCCCTTCGCCTTGGACTATACTGTTGTTGATCCACTTTAGAGCTGGGCCTCGTAACAGTGTTGCTGCGAGCCGTATGCGCATTGCGTCTTTTGTCGGGGTCGTGCATCCAACGGCTTCGAAGTAAATTTCGAGTTCAGCTACAAATCGACGAACGTCGTTCCCTTGAACTATAGGATCGAACGCCTCCGTTAGCCTCAGCTCCACTGCTTCGAGAATAACTGTAGCTGCTGCCCTTGTCGCAGATAAATTTGTCGGTGTCTTCGCCGTCGCTGCTACTGCTGCTACGGCTACCGATCGGTTCGCAAGGAGTTTTTCGAGTCGTGGGAGCGTGCGAGTCGAGTTGACTGTAAAATCGACGAGCGCGAATTCTGTAGGTCACGTAAATCTCCCTTAGTTGAAATTCACGTTCGATCTCGGCCGTTGAGAAGAAACTCGATCCGACGCTCCAAATTCCAACGTTTTTTGGCGAAATTCTCTGGGCCGTTGAGATGAAACTCGATCGAACGGTCGAAACTCCAACCTTTTCACCAGTAAATCTGAAGGGTGTTCGAAAACCGAATCGAGAGGGACTTAGAAAAATTGCGCGGAACTGGTTTTACATACCCGTATCGGCGCTTTTGTTCTCGCCCCCGCGGTTTTTAAAGGCCGGAACTTAGCGGTTGAAGACCTCGCGTGTAAACCCGCTCTGATTACCAAGTGTGAGGATCTAGTTCAGGAAAGATAAATCTATCGAATGAATCATCTAGGTACAAGGCGAGGCTATGTAGGCTCGACACAAAGGCAGTAACCTGGGTGTTACTAGAAGGTTCCGCGGGTCGCGAAGCGCCCCGAACGGGTCCTTCCCGAATTTGGTAAAGGGCAATTCGGTGGCAACCGAAAAGCCTAGAATTCGGTGCACTCAACCAAGCTCGGTGCCTACAACTATAATAACTATAGTAAAGGCAACGAACCTAGGAAATCAAGCAAAAGCATGCAAGAAAAATTATAGCTAAGCTAGTAATAACATAAAAAAGTCAAGGCAAGCTAGCAATGCTAGCATAAGCCGTCATAATCTCACAGCCGGGTTCTCCGCCTGTCTTCAAGGCTCATTACGTTGCAGGAATCTTCAGTCAGCGACAGGGAGTTGACTTCTTCCAGACCTTCTCCCCTACCCCAAAGATGACCACTCTTCGGGTGCTGTTGTACGTCGCCGACCAGCGTAACTACTTGCTTCACTCTCTTGACTTCAGCATAGCTTTCTTACAGGGCAGCCTGCACGAGGAGATCTGGCTGCGCCGCCCACCTGGCTTCACTGGGTCGTTTCATGCAGGTACCCACTGGAGCCTTCGGTGGCCAGTCTACGGTCTCCACCAGGCGCCTCGCGAGTGGCACGACACACTGAGGACGACGCTTGCGGCTCTTGAGTTTGCTCCTTTGACTGCGGACCTGTCGCTGTTTCTGCGCATCGACACTTCGCGAACGCCGTTCTACATCCCCGTGTACGTTGACGACTTGGTTTTTGCCACTGCTGACACTGAGAATTCTTGGACTTCTCCACAGCGTTTCTTCAGGGGAGCCTACACGAGCAGATCTGGCTGCGTTGCCCGCCTGGCTTCGCTGGCTCTTTCCCCTCCTGGGCCCCAGTGGCAGCTGCGTCGACCGGTCTACGGCCTGCGCTAGGCTCCTCGTAAGTGGCACGACACACTTCGCACGACTCTTGTAGCGCTTGACTCCTTTCCGTTGTTTGCTGACCCGTCGCTGTTCGTCCTCCGTAGCTCGACCCCGTCTTTTGTTCTGGTTTATGTTGACGACTTGATCTTTGCCACTCCTGAAAAACGCGCACTGGCCTCCGTGAAGGAGGAACTGCAGAGGAGACACACTTGCACTGACCTTGGTGAGATGCAGCGCTACCTGGGCCTGCAGATCACCAGGGACAGGGCAGTCGCATATTGTCGAGCAGATCCTCACGCGGTTCCGCTTCCCGTTCTCCAAGGTACAGCGTGTGAGAATGGTCGCATATGGGCGAAGTATTTGGCGAGTACATCAGGCATGTGATTTGTCCTTGGAGGGAAGCAGCCAGTTACACTTACAGGATATTCGGACTCATCGTGGGCTGATGATGCAGAGTTGTTGCGTTCTACATAGGGTTACTGCTTCAATATTGGGACCAGAGCTGTTTCGTGGAGGTCGACTCGGGCGTCATCTGTCTCCAGTTCCAAGCTGTGAGGTAGAGGTGTACGCTGCGGCCATGGCCGCCCAGGAGCTTCGCTGGCTGTCTTTCCTCCTCACCGACCTTGGCGAGCGGCCTCGCTCTCCCCCAGTCTTGTTCGCCAACAACAGGTCTGCTACCCTGTTGTGCGAGGAGCCCCGACTGATTGGGAAGGCGAAGCACATCCAGCTTCGTTACTTCCTTCTGCGTGAGTTGCAGCAGCGTGGCCAGGCCCGCGAGGTACGTGTGGTCTCTAAGGCAAATACTGCAGATATTTTCACCAAAGCGTTGCCGCCTTGTGGCCACCAGCGTTTCTGCACTCAGCTGGGGCTTGTGTCTACATGCCCTCACATACTTGCATAGAGATGCTTTGCATTGTACTCTTCCTCGCTCCAGGTACCCCTCCGGTAGACCCCCTCCCCCCTCAGGGTCCTGCTCCCTCAGGTGTGTCTCAGGTAGACCCACCCCTTGGCTGAGCCTGTCGAGGTCACTGTAGACTCTGGTGCTGCTGGGGGTGGTGGTGCTAGGGGTGCTGCATCTGGGGGTGCTGAGTTTGAGGGTGCGGAGCCTGGGGGTATTGAGCCTGAGAGTGCGGAGCCTGGGGGTGCTGAGCCTGAGGGTGCGGAGCCTGGGGGTGCTGAGTCTGGAGGTGCTGAGCCTGGGGGTGCTGAGCCTGCAAGTGTGGAGCCTAGGGGTGTTGATCCTCAGTGTGCGGAGCCTGGGGGTGCTGAACCAGAGGGTACTGAGTCCGGGGGTGCTGAGCCTAGGGGTACTGCGTATGCCGGAGGTCCTACGCGTGCCTCGCCACGGCGGTCTCGCCGGCGGAAGCCTCTCTCACCATAGGAGCTGCGCGTCTGGTTTGCTCGGCGCACCCGCCTTCGGAGTGGCGCTGCTGGAGCTGGAGGCCCTACCGCTCGAGGCCCTGGAGCAAGAGGCGCTGGAGCTGCTAGTCCTGGAGGTGCTGGAGGTACTGCTGGTGCTGGAGGCAATGGAGCTGGAGGGACCGGGTGTGCTGGAGCAGCTGGTCCTGGAGGTGCTCGTACTGGAGGTACTGGAGCTGCCGGAGCTGGTGGTGCTGCTGGTACTAGAGGTGCTGGAGGTGCGGGCGCTTCTAGTCCCGGAGGTGCTCGTCCAGGAGGTACTGGAGATGCCAGAGCTGGTGGTGCTGCAGGAGCTGGAGCTGGAGGCACTGGAGCTGGAGACCCTAGAGCTGGAGGCACTGGTGTGAGAAGGATTTGACGAAAGAATGAATGAATTAGGAAATGAGAAGGGTACAAGTAGGAAACACATAAGTTTTGTACCCTCTAAGGACTACCCCACTACAGCCTAAACAGACTATAGTAAATATATGTTTGACACACCCCCATAGGCAAAGTGGGGGAGAACAAGGGGTCACAAGACCAGTCAAAAAAGACAAAGCAAACTCAGGGTGGATCACAAAGTCACCACACAGTCTGAGCACAAGCAAAGGGCCAGAAGGCCAGTTCACATGCAGAGTTTTATAAAGGAAAGCAAACAATACAGTGAACACAACCTAGCAAGTGTAAGCATGCAGGTATAAGTATATAGAGTACAGTACAAGCAAAGTCAAGAAGTCAACAAGTGAGGCACAGTAGGTACAAGGCCTAACACAGTACAGAAACGCTGATGATCACAAGGCTGAAGTGCCTTGGTGAAAACATCAGCAGTGTTGGCCGGAGAGGCCACGTAAGCAAGACGAAGCTGGCCACGCTGCTGCAACTCTCCAGCAAGGAAGTAGCGCAGAGCAATGTGCTTCGTTCTGTGTTCCAGTCTGTGCTCCTAACACAAGGCCAGCATGGCCTTGTTGTCGACGTACTGAACTGGAGGAGAACGAGGCGCCTCTCCCAAGTCGGTCAGCAGGTAGGTGAGCCAGCGAAGCTCCTGTGCAGCCATGGCCCCAGCGTAGATCTCAGCCTCGCAACTGGAGCTGAGAACAGAAGAAGAGCGGGTAGACCGCCAGGAGACAGAACCGGAGCCAAGGCTGAAGGTGTAACCCTGTGACGACCGCTGCGTAGCCAAGTCGTCAACCCAGGAGGCGTCAGCGTGACCAGTGAGGACAACTCGAGCCCGTCCTCCAAGCACGAGCCCCATGCCCGATGTACTGCACAAGTATCGCAACACCCTCTTCGCAGCATCCCAGTGCACCTTTCGGTGCCTGCCGGGAGCCACGTAGCGAGCCAGAAGGCTGAGAGGGTATGCGAGGTCAGGTCGTGTGCAAGTCATCAGGTACATGAGGCAGCTCACAAGCTCTGGATACGGGCCACTCGGCTCTACGGACTCGTCCGAAGGTGGAGCTGAGAGCGAGTGACCGGTAGGCAGAGGAGTGGACTGTGGCGAGGAGTAGGTGAAGCCGAAGCGCTGAAGGACCTGCTGCACCATGTGTGACTGAGTCAAGGTAATGGTGCGCTGTGCTCTGTCCCGAGTGATCCGCAAGCCAAGATAGCTTGTGAGCTCACCCAGGTCTGTGCACGTGTGTCTCTTCTGCAGCTCGGACTTCACGTGGGCGAGTGCCTCCGTGTCAGCAGTAGCAAAGACAAGGTCGTCCACGTACACAAGAACGTAGAACGGCGGCAGAGTAGCGTTAGTGCGTAGAAACAGAGAAGGGTCAGCAGTGGAAGGAGCAAAACCAAGAGCAGCAAGAGTCGTCCTGAGCGTGTCGTGCCACTCACGGGGCGCCTGGCGGAGACCGTAGACTGGCCGTCGGAGGCTCCACTGGGTACCAGCAGGAAACGACCCAGTGAAGCCAGGTGGGCGGCGCAGCCAGATCTCCTCGTGCAGGCTGCCCTGTAGGAAGGCTGTGCTGAAGTCAAGCGAGTGGAGCTCGTAGTCACGCTGAGCAGCAACGTGCAGCAGTACCCGAAGAGTGGTCATCTTCGGGGTAGGGGAGAAGGTCTGAAAGAAGTCAACTCCCTGTCGCTGACTGAAGCCACGTGCAACGTAACGCGCCTTGAAGGCAGGCGGAGAACCCGGCGGCCGCTTCACCCTGAAGATCCACATGCCACTGACGATGTTCGCCCCAGGTGGGGGAACCTCGTCGACGTAGGTGCCTGTGGACTTCCAGGAAGCCATCTCTGCGTCCATGGCTGCCTGCCACTGGGAGGAGTAGGGACCCTCTATCGCCTCTGCGTTAGAGCGCGGGGTCGGGATGTCTAGTGCATCCGGGTCTCCCTCAGGGGCAAGCAGCATGGACACGAGATGAGGTGAAGCAGCTGCAAAACACTCAAGGTCCTCCTGCCTGTCCTCAAGGACGTCCGTGCCAAGAGCACACTCACCCCCGACGGACGGAGGACAGAGAGACACAGACGCAGACTCAGCAACAAGACTAGCGGCGTAGTCTAGGCGACAGGCTGCAGCAAAGTCAACAAGCTCAGCAACAAGAGCAGATGCAGCAGAGAACTCAAACAGGGGGTCAGTGATAGCAGTGGCCAGAAAGCGCGTGAGTAGGACTAGCAGCACGAAGGGAGTCAGACTCCGGGTCCGGACCGTCAGGAAGAGAGGACGCAGGAGGAGAGGGCAGAGGGACACGCTGTGGAGCAGTGGAAGAACGCAGAGTCATAGAGTGAGTGCCAGGGACAGGAGGAAGACGCGGACGCGAAACACGACCAGCGCGAACAGAACGGACAGGCGACGTAGAACGAGACGCAGGCGACACAGGACGCGACTCAGGCTCACGACGCTCCGTAAGACCTCTAGTCGGACCAGAGTAAGGAGAAGGACCAGGCAGCGGAGAGGCCGGCTGTAACTGCGACTGAGACGGGACCGGCGGTGGACTCAGGGAAGGAGGAGGAGGACCAGGAGAAGGTGGGGAGCCAAGAACCTGCTGAAGAAGCGGAACGTAGTACGGCCGCGGCCGCGCAGCGCCTCGAGAAACAGCAGAGACAGAACCGGTACCCTTAGCCTCAGGGTCTCCAGTCCTAGCAGCACCTCCACCAGCTCCAGCACCAGCAGCACCTCCAGGAGCTCCAGCACCAGCACCACCTCCAGCAGCACCAGCACCTCCAGGAGCTCCAGCACCAGCAGCACCTACAGTAGCTCCAGCACCTCCAGCAGCACCCGCACCAGCAGCACCTCCAGCAGCAACCCGACAGCGCCGAGAGTACCACTCACGAAGCCGCTGTGGAGAGAGGGGCTCCCGCCGCGATGGGACACCCAGAGCACCTCCAGACTCAACATGCGCAGGCTCAGCACCTCCAGACACAGTACCCTCAGGCGCCACACCCCCAGGCTCAGCACGCCCAGTCTCAGCACCCCCAGACTCAGCACCCGCAGGGTCAGCACCCCTAGCAGCACCTGAGTCGACAGCTACCTCGACCGGCTCGGCAGGGTCTACCTGGGACACACCTGAGGGGGCAGGACCCTGGGGGGGAAGGGGGACTACCGGAGGAGTACCTGGGGCAAGGAAGAGCGGCGGGGGAGGGGGAGAGGCAGTGCGGTAGGGAAAGAGACGGTAGTACGACATCGACTCGTCAAAAGTGACGTCCTGCGAGGACAGAACACGACGCGAGCTGGGGTGGTAGAACTGCCACCCGAGTGCGTCAGGAGGGAAGCCAAGGAAGACACAGGGAACGGCACGGGAGGACAGCTTGTCCGCTGTAGTATCGCGGACAAAAGCTCGAGATCCCCAGACACGGAACGCGGACGCATCGCCAACCTTCCCCGTCCACCGCAGAGTAGGTGTGGTCTCCGGCAAGGAGACACGAGGCTGAAGGTTGATCTGATGCGCAGCGTACTGAACCGCGAACGGCCACAGAAAGTGGGGAGCAGCCGCATGGATCATGGACGTACGAGCGACATCCATGACCATGCCAATGCGGCGCTCAGCAATCCCATTTTGCTGCGGGGAGGCCGGAAGCGTGAACGTCTGGCGGATGCCCTCCAAACGACAGAAGGCTCTCAGAAGGTCGGAGGAAAACTCCCCACCTGTGTCTGAGTGCAGACGCAAAACAGGAAGGTCGGAGCCGAAACTCTCACTAAGCTGGCGACGAGCACCGCGGATCGAGTCGATCAACACCTCAGTGACCTCACCCTTGCTGCGCAAGGGGAAGAATGTTATGTAACGCGAGTAGTCGTCAACGACCAGCAGGAAGTAACGCTCGTGACCCTGTCCACGAACGCGGGCTGGGCCCTACACGTCCACGTGAAGAGTCTGCAGAGGGGCCTCAGTCGGAGGAAACGAGGAGGAGTGAGGAGCGGCGCGCTGCCGGCCCTTGACACAAGGAATACAGGTGGGGGCAGGCCCCGGAGGAAGGGGAGGGAGGGACCTGGGGAGTCCAGAGACAAGAGCACGGGAGGCCATACCTCGAAGACGAGGCAGGGAGGGGTGACCAAGGCAGTGGTGCCAGAGGAGAGTCTCGTGCGCCAGAGGATGACACGAGCAGGGGGCAGACGCAGGACTAGACCTGGACGCAGCAGCAAACACCTGACTGGACGCAGCTACCTGACCAGACTCAGGAACCGGAGGAGGCGCAGTAGTCAGTGCGTACAGACTCGACCCTGGCCGATGGGTGAAAGTGGCCAGGTGGCGGCCCGTCCGAGAGCAAGTGCAGTGGGTCACACGCTGACCTCCAGGGGTGAACTGGTCAACCCATGCGTCCTGGAGGTCAGCTCCACTCACCAAGTTCGTAGAGAACGAGGGGAGGTGGAGTCCCGACAGCAAGCCCGACGGGGCCGCAGGACACGGTAGAACCGTGGAGGAGTGTGCAAGGTATGGTCCCCCGGAGGGGTCAGCAAGGGAGACCGCAACAGGCCGACGGAGCGGCGTGAGCGTGGTGCTGTCTCTAAAGAAAGAGCGCGAAGCACCAGAGTCAAGTGTGAAGGTGTGAAAGGACTCAGTAGGTGCAGTACCAGAGGGAGGAGACGTACCAGCACCTGGAGCAGCAGACGCACTAGCACCTAGAGCAGCGGCCGCACTAGCACCTAGAGCAGCAGCGACAGTGCCCGGGTCGGGCGGGACACGCAGGTAACAGTCACCCTCAGTAATATCAGCAAGAGCATACATGGCAGCAAGGATAGCATCAAAATCTAGATCAAAGATAGGCACATTCTGCAGAAGCAGATCATGCCAACGAGGAAGATCAACAGCGTCAGGAAACTGGGTACGCCAAGCGTGAGTCAAGCGGCCAAAGCAGCGCTGCGTGGTGTGTGGGAGACCACACACCTCCCCACTACGAGTGCCTGTGCGAAGAACGTACGCGCAGGGACCTGCACCCCCAGACCTCCCACGGCCAGTGTACCACTCACGAAGCTGCTGAACAGACGGGGTCTCACGGGTGCGCAGCTGCTGCGGACGCTGGCTGCCACCAAGGCCTCCACGCTGCGTGGCCGCACCGCGACCAGCACCACCTCCTCCGCTACCTCCACCACCGCCGCCGCCGCCGCCACCTCCTCCACCACCGCCGCCACGGCCGCCACTGCCGCCACCTACGCCCCCACTCCCGGAAACACCCCCACCACCACCTCCACCTCCTCCACCTCCTCCACCGCTGCCTCCACCGCCCCCTCCACCACCCCTGCTGCCCTTGCCCTTGCCAGTGCGGCGTCGCCCACTAGGGGCAGACGCAGCGCCGACCTCCTCAGTGCCAACGAGGTCGACAGCAGCAGCAGAGGCAACAGAGGGGAGAAGGGGGACAGGGGAACACCCCTCAAAGAAGGGGGTGCGACGGTCGCCGCGAGAAGCACCAACAGCTAAGATACTCTTCTCAGCTGCAGCAAGGCGCTCCTCTAGCAAGTCGACAGTCAGCTCGGTGGGGCGAAGGGAGAGAAAGTGATCCCTGACTGAAGAAAGAGAGTCAGGGAGGCGGGTGACTAGGTAGTAAAGGGTGATGTACATGGGGGGGGGGTTCTTGGCACAGAACTCAGTGGGAAGGGCAGCGCGGTAGCGGGCGTCACTAGTGCGAAGGTGAGCAACTAGGTCAGCGACAGTGGCAAAGGCAGCAAGGTCAGGGAAAAGGTACGGTAGCATGAGGTGGCTGAGGGCAGCAGGGGCAGGGGAGGAGTAGCGTGCAACTACAGCGTCGTACAGAGCCCTAGCACTCTTGTACTGACTAAAGTGCGCGCGCTCAGTAGACGGCAGGTGGTTGCGCACAGCAAGACGAGCAGCAGCATCGCGCGTGAGCCACTGCGAGCGAACAGTACTGTCAGCATCAGCAGTAGGGGCAGGAGAGGCGCCAGAAGTGAGATCGAACAGGGAGAGACCATCCTTGCTATCGCACTGTAGGAAAAGCTGCAGATCATCTAGCCAGACCTCAAAGTCAACAGCCCGACCCTCAGCATCAAAGGTAAGAACATTGAGACTAGCCATGACAGGAGAAGCAGCAGGCTAGCAGTAGCAGCAGTGGAACTCGGCTAAGCAGGCTAGGTAGGGCGGCGCAGCTCGGCAGGGCGGTGTGGCTTGGCAGCGCGGCGCTCTTACCAGGGGAGAGGCTGGGGCAGGGCCGGGGTAGGGCCGGGGCAGAGCCGGGGCAGTTCAGGAGCAGGGCCGGGGCAGTGCAGAAGCAGGGCCGGGGCAGGGCCGGGGCAGTTCAGGGGCAGGGCCGGGGCATAGCCGGGGCAGTTCAGGAGCAGGGCAGGGGCAGTGCAGAAGCAGGGCCGGGGCAGGGCCGGGGCAGTTCAGGGGCAGGGCCGGGGCAGGTCGGGGCAGGGCCGGGGCAGGTCGGGGCAGGGCCGGGGCAGAGCCGGGGCACTTCAGGAGCAGGGCCGGGGCAGTGCAGAAGCAGGGCCGGGGCAGGGCCGTGGCAGTTCAGGAGCAGGGCCGGGGCAGGGCCAGGGCAGTTCAGGAGCAGGGCCGGGGCAGGTCAGGAGCAGGGCCGGAGTAGGGCCAGGGCAGAGCCGGGCCCGAGCCGGGGCAGTTCAGGGGCAGGTCAGGAGCAGGGGCGGGGCAGTGCAGATGCAGGGCCGGGGCAGTTCAGGAGCAGGGCCGGGGCAGGGCTAGGGCCGAACTAGGCCTATAACGGGGCCTGACGAGGCCTATAACGGGGCCGGACGGGGCCTATAACGGGGCCTGACGGGGCCTAAAACGGGGCCGTGCGGGGCCGATAACGGGGCCTGACGGGGCCTATAACGGGGTCGTATGGGGCCGTACGAGGCCTATAACGGGGCCTATAACGGGGCCGTACGGGGCCGAGAACGGGGCCTTGCGGGGCCTATAACGGGGCCTGACGGGCCTTACGGGGCCTGAAACGGGGCCAAATGGGGCCTGACGTGGCCGTACTGGGCCTCTAATGGGGCCTGACGGGGCCGTACGGGGCCTCTAACGGGGCCTGTCGGGGCCTAACGGGGCCTTAAACGGGGCCGAACGGGGCCTGACGGGGCCTTACGGGGCCTTACGGGGCATAACGGGGCCTTACGGGGCCGTAATCCGCGCCCTAAACGGGGCCAAATGGGGCCTGACGGGGCCGTACGGGGCCTCTAACGGGGCCTGTCGGGGCCTAACGGGGCCTTAAACGGGGCCGAACGGGGCCTGACGGGGCCTTACGGGGCCTTACGGGGCATAATGAGGCCTTACGGGGCCTTAATCCGCGCCCTAAACGGGGCCGAAAGGGGCCTTACGGGGCCTAACGAGGCCTTAAGGGGCCTTACGGGGCGGGCGCAGGCTCGAAGGACGGGCGCAGGGGCCGTGACGGGCCTCGAAGGGGAAGGTGCGAAGCGCGCGTCGAGTAGGCAGTGACGAATTTCAGTGGTGGGCCCTTTTAAAAAATTCTCGAAACTAGCTCTATACCATGTGAGAAGGATTTGACAAAAGAATGAATGAATTAGGAAATGAGAAGGGTACAAGTAGGAAACACATAAGTGTTGTACCCTCTAAGGACTACCCCACTACAGCCTAAACAGACTATAGTAAATATATGTTAGACAACTGGAGCTGGAGGCGCTGGAGCTGGAGACCCTGGAGCTGGAGGTGCTGGCGCTTGAGATGCTGGAGCTGGAGGTACTGGTGCTGGAGGCACTCTGTAGCGGCGACCGTTTTTTGTTCCGCCGCCGCCATCGGCTCTGCCGCCAACGGCTCTGCCGCCACCTGGCTTGCTACTTCGCCAGGTTCTTAGTCTCCCGTCTTCTACTGACCTTACTCCTCTCTTACTGTGTCCACCGCCTGACCAGTCACAGCCACAGTTACAGAGAGACTCCCCACAATTTGCTCCTTCTCCTTACACTGAGCAGCCAGGCTCTCTTACAGAGCGTCGTAAGCCTGCGTCTCGTCCTGCCTCGCATTTTCGCGCTGTTTCCACTGGTCGTCGTATTCCTCGTCCGCGTCCTCCTCCTGTCCCCGGCACTCACGTTATGGCACTTCGTCCTTCCTCTATTCCACAGCGTGTCCACCTGCCGTCTCCTCCTGCGTCCTCTCTTGCTGACGGACCGGACCCTGAGTCTGAATTACTTTGTGCTGCTAGTCCTACTGTCACACGTCTTCTAGCCACTGTTGTCACTGGCCCTTCGTTTGAGTCCACTGTTGCTTCTGCCCTAGTTGCTGAGCTTGTTGACTTTGCTGCCGCCTGTCATCTCGACTACGCCGCTAGTCTTGTTGCTGAGTCTGAGTCTGTCTGTCCTTCGTCCGTCGGGGGTGATTGTGCTCTTGGCACGGACGTCCTTGAGGACAGGCAGGAGGACTTTGAGTGTCTTGCAGCTGCTGTACCTCATCTCGTGGCCATGCTGGTTGCACCTGAGGGAGACCCAGATGCACCAGACATCCCGACCCCGCGCTCTTACGCAGAGGCGATTACAGGTCCCTACTCCTCTCAGTGGCAGGCAGCCATGGACGCAGAGATGGCATCATGGAAGTCCCTAGGCACTTACGTCGACGCAGTTCCCCCTCTTGGGGCGAACATAGTCGATGGCATGTGGATTTTCAGGGTGAAACGGCCGCCGGTGTGAGGATCTAGTTCAGGAAAGATAAATATATTGAATGAATCACCTAGGTACAAGGCGAGGCTATATATAGGCTCGACAGAAAGGCAGTAACCCGGGTGTTACTAGAAGGTTCCACGGGTTACGAAGCGTCCCGAACGGGTCCTTTCGGAATTCGGTAGAAGGCGATTCGGTGGCAACCGAAAAGCCTAGAATTCGGTTCACTCAACCTAGTTCGGTGCCTACAACTATAATAACTATAGCAAAGGCAACGAACCTAGGAAGTCAAGCAAAAGCATGCAAGATAAAATAAATCTAAGCTAGTAATAACATAGAAAAGTCCAGGCAAGCTAGCAATGAAGGAGTGAGGAGGGGAAAGAGTGGGGGAGACGAAGTGAGGGTTTACGGGAAATGGTTGCTTGGTTTCACGTGAGTGAGGTTTTGGGATGCTGTGTTCATGCGTGCTCCAGCCCACTGCAGGGAGGACACCACCATGGACTGACAAAGGGAGACATAGAGACCCAGAGACGGACATAGACTGGCACAGGGACAGACGACTTGCCACACAAACGTACGTACTGGCACAGTGCCTGTGGACTTCCAGGATGCCATCTCGGCATCCATGGCTTCCTTCCACAGAGAGGAGTAAGGACCTGTAATCGCCTCTGCGTAAGAGCGCGGGGTCGAGATGTCTGGTGCATCCGGGTCTCCCTCAGGGGCAAGCAGCATGGAAGCGAAACGAGGTACAGCAGCTGCAAGACACTCAAAGTCCTCCTGCCTGTCCTCAAGGACGTCCAGGCCAAAAGCAAACTCACCCCCAACGGACGGAGGATTGGCAGACGCAGACTCAGCAACTAGAGCAATAGCTTAGTCTAGACGGCAGGCAGCAGCAAAGTCAAGCAGCTCACCAACGAGAGCAGACGCAGCAGCAGACTCGAACGATGGGTCTGTGACAGTGGGACTGGTAGCACGAGCGCGGTCAGACTCAGGGTCAGGGGCCTTAGGAAGAGAGGACTCAGGAGGAGCAAGCAGAGGAACACACTGTGGAATACTGGAAGGACGGAGTGCCATAGCGTGCGTGCCAGGGACAGGAGGAGGACGCGAACGAGGAACGCGATGAGCAGTGCAAACAGGCAAGACAGGAAAAGACGCAGGCTCATGACGCTCTGTCAGACCCCCGGTCTGCTCAATGTAAGGAGAAGGAGCAGGCATTGGGGAGTCTGGCTGTAACGGCGGCTGCGAGTGGTCAGGTGGTGGACACAGGAGGGGAGGTGTAAGGCCAGTAGAAGACAGGGTACCAAGAACCTGCTGAAGCAGGGGAACGAAGTACGATCACGGCCGCACAGCGCCACCAGGGGCAACAGCTCCAGCTCCTCCACCTCCAGTGTCTCCAACTCCAGCGCCTTCTGCGCCAGTGCCTCCAACTCCAGCTCCTCCAGCTCCAGCGCCACCAGCGCCAGAGCCGTCAGCACCAGTAGCTCCAGACTCCGTAGGGTCTCCAGCTCCAGCACCCTCAACACCACCAGCCCCGGCAGCTCCAGTACCCAGCGTACGAGCACCTCCAGGACCAGTGGTCGCAGTACCTCCAGTAACACCAGCTCTAGCAGCAACTCCAGCACCTCCAGCTCCAACAGCTCCAGCACCTCCAGCTCTGGTAGCTCCACTCCGAAGGCGTGCGCGCCGAACAATCCACTCACGCACCTGCTGCGAAGTCAATCTCGGCGAAGCACCAGCAGAACCTCCAGACGAAGCAGCACCCTGAGGCTCAGCACCTCCACACTCTGCACCCTCCGACGCAGCACCCCTAGGCTCAGCACCCTCAGGCTAGACACCCTCGGGCTCAACACCCTCACGCTCAACACCTCCAGGCTCAGCACCCCCAAACGCAACACCCCCAGGCTCAACACCCCCAGTCTCAACACCCTCAGACTCCGCACCCCCAGGCTCCGCACCCCCAGACGCAGCACCCCCAGACGCAACACCTCGAGCAGCACCTGAGTCGACAGCTACCTGAACAGGCACAGGACCAGGGAGAGGGTCTAACAGAGACACACCTGAGGGAGCAGGACCTTGGGGCAGGAGGGGGTCTACCAGAGGGGGACCGGGAGAAAGGAAGAGCGGCGGGGGCGGGGGAGGGGCAGAGCGGTAGGGGAAGAGACAGTAAAAGGGAACCGACTCATCAAACGTGAAGTCCTGAGAAGGGAAGACACGGCGCGAGGTGGGGTGGTAAAACTGCCAGCCAGGCGTGTCGGGGACAAAGCCAAGGAAGACGCAGGGGATAGCACGGGGGGAGAGCTTGTCCGCGGTCGTATCGCGAACAAAGGCACGAGATTCCTAGACCTGGAACACCGACGCATCGCCAACCTCCCCCGTCCAACACAGTGTGGGTGAGGTCTCCGGCAAGGAGACACGGGGCCAGAGGTTGAGCTGGTGCGCAGCGTACTAGACCGCAAACGACCACAGAAAATGGGGAGCAGCCGCATGGATCATGGAGGTACGAGCGACCTCCATGACTAAGCCAATGCGGCGCTCAGCAATCCCATTTTTCTGAGGGGAGTCCGAAAGCGTGAACGACTGGAGAATGCCCTCCCCACGACAAAAGTCCCGCAAGAGGTTGGAGGTGAACTCACCACCTCTTTCAGAGTGCAGATGCAGGACAGGAAGGTCCTGGCCGAAACACTCACGGAGATGGAGACGGACTGTGCGGATCCAAGGGATCAAGACATCAATGACCTGACCCTTGCTGCGCAAGGGGAAGACCGTTGTGTACCACGTGTAGTCGTCAACCACCAGCAAAAAGTAGCGCTCGCGGCTCTGTCCACTGACGCGGGCTAGGCCCCACTCGTCCATGTGGAGAGTCTGCAAGGGAGCAGTCGTCGGGGGAAAAGGGGAGGAGTGAGGAGCGGCGCGTTGCCGCCCCTCGACGCAAGGAAGGCAGGGCGGGGCAGGCGAGGGCGGCAGGGGAGGCAGGGACCTGGGAAGACCAGAGACAAGAAGACAAGAGTGCATGCCACGAAGGCGTGGCAGGGAGGGGTGACCCAGGCGGTGGTGCCACAGAAGAGTCTGGTGCGACAGGAGGCAACACGAGCAAGGGGGTGCTACATGACCTGGCGCGGGCACCTGAGCAGACGCAGCTACCTGAGGAGGCTCGGTAGCCAGTGTGTACAGACTCGATCTTGGCCGACGAGTGAACGTGGCCAGGTGACGCCCTGTCCGTGTGCACGTGCAGATCAACACACGCCGAACCCCAGGAGTGGTGGTAGTGACCATCGCATCCTGGAGGGCAGCGGTACTCACCAAGTTCGCAGAGAACGAGGGGAGGTGAAAACCTGACAGTGAGCCGGACGGAACCGCTTGACACGGGAGGACAGTGGAGGAACGGGCCACGACCGGGCCCCCAGAGGAGTCAGCCAGTCGGACCGGGACAGGTGTAGAGAGAGGAGTGAGAGTGGTGCTGTCATTAAAGAAACAAGCAGAGGCGCCCGAGTCCAGCGTGAAGGTGTGCAAGGCCTGAGCAGGCGCTGTACCAGGGAGAGTACCAGACTCACTAGCACCTAGAGCAGCAGCAGCTATACCTGAGTCAGGCCGCAAACACCGGTAATAGTCACCCTCAGCACTAACAGACAAAGCATACATAGCAGAAAGAATAGCATCAAAGTCTAGGTCAAAGATAGCAGTCCTAGACCTAAGCAGATCTGCCCAGCGAGGGAGCTCAACGTCGTCACCAAACTCAGCACGCCAAGCATCGTCAAGGCGGGAGAAGCAGCGGTGCTGAGTGTTAAGCCGCCCGCAAGTCTGACCAGCACGGTCACCCGTGCGAATGACATACGGGCAACTACCCCCAGACGCCCCACGCAAAAACCACTCACGAAGCTGCTGGGGCGACTGGGTCTCGCTCCGACGATACTGCTGCTAACGCTGGCCACCTCCAGAACCAACACGCCGAGCTCCAGTCCCACTGCCACCAGTCGCACTGCCGCCACTGCCGCCACTCCCACCGCTGCCTCCACCGCTGCTACCAAAGCCCCCACTCCCTCCACCAGTCCCACCGCTGCCACCACCTCCACTGCTGCCCCCACCACTACTCCCGCTGCCACCTCCACCACCGCCGCTGCCACCTCCACCACCCTTGCCACCCTTGCCCTTACCGCTGCGGCGCTTCGCACTAGCAGAATCAGCCCCGACGTCCTCAGCAACAGAGACGTCTGCAGTAGCAGCAGAGGCGTAGGAGGGGGCAAGGGGGGAGGGGGAGCACCCCTCAAAGAAGGGCGGGCGCGGAGTGCCACGAGCAGCACCTACAGCAATTGCACTTGTCTCAGCTGCGAGGAGATGCTGCTCGAGGAGGTCAACAGTGAGGGAGGTGGGGTCAAGAGAGAGGAAGTGGTCCCTGACAGAGCAAAGAGAGTCAGGGAGGCAAGTGACTATGAAGTAGAGGGTGATGAACATCGGGGGCTGGTTCTTGTCAAGGAACTCAGCAGGGACGGCAGCGGGGTAGCGAGCGTCGCTAGCGCGAAGGTGGGAAAATAGGTCCTCGACTTTGGCAAAGGCAGAAGCAGGCGGCCTAGAGCAACAGTGGCAGGGGAGGAGTAGCGAGCGACTACAGTGTCGTACAGTGCCTGTGCGGTCCTGTGCTGTCCGAAGTGAGCGCATTCGGCTAACGGCAGGTGGTTGCGAATGGCTAAGCGGGCAGCAGCGTCGCGAGAAAGCCACTGTGAGCGGGTCGCACTGTCAGCTGTGGTGGGAGGGGCACTAGCGGCACCGGACACGTGGTCAAACAGGGAAACACCGTCCTTAATATCGTTCAGTAGGTACAGCAGCAGGTCGTCGAGCCACGTGTCAAACTGAACCGGTCTACCCTCATGATCGAATGCGAGAACTCGAAGCGAGGCCATAGTGGCACAGTATGCAGGAGCAGCAGTAGTAGCAGTAGTAGTGGCCGCAGTAGCAGCAGGAGCAGTATCACTAGTAGCAGAAGGGGCCGAGGGGCCTAGGGGCCGAGGGGCCAAACACGAAGAGTGGGGGCCGAGGGGCCGGGGCTAGGGGCCGAGGGGCCGAGGCTAGGGGCCGAGGGGCCTGGGGGCCGAGGTGCCTAGGGGCTGAGGGGCCTGGGTCGCAGGTCACGGGGCGCGGGTCGAGGGGCCTGGGGGCGTGACTGGCCGGAACCGGGGCCTCGGGACGTGACGGGTCTAGGGGCGCGACGGGCAGGAACCGGGGCCTAAGGGGGGGGGGGGGGGGGGGCGCCACGGGCCTAGAAGCGCGAAGGACTGGGACTGAGGCCTAGGGGCGCGACGGGCAAGGAACGGGGCTCTGGGGCGCAACGGGCTTAGGGGCGCGACGGGCAGGAACGGGGCCGTGGGGCGCGACTGGCCTAGGGGCGCGACGGGCCTAGGGGCGCGACGGGCCTAGTGGCGCGACTGGCCTAGGGGTGAAGGGGCCGAGGGGCGCCACAGTCCTAGGAAACGGGGCCGTGGGGGGGGCGACGCGCTAAGGGGCGCGACGGGCTTAGGGGCGCGACGCGCTAAGGGGCCGGGGCCGTGGGGGCGCGACGGGCCAAGGGGGCCGAGGTATCTAGGGGCGCGACGGGCCTAAGGGGCGCGACGGGCCTAAGGGGCGCAACGGGCCAAGGGGCCGGGGCCTAAGGGGCGCGACGGGCCTAAGGGGCGCGACGGGCCTAGGGGCGCGACGGGCCAAGGGGGCGGGGCCGTGGGGCCGCGACGGGCCTAAGGGGCGCGACGGGCCTTGGGAGCCGAGGTATCTAGGGGCGCGACGGGCCTAAGGGGCGCGAAGGGCCAAGGGACCGAGGCCTAAGGGGCGCGACGGGCCAACGGGCCAGGGCCAAGGGGCTACTCGCAGAGCAGCAGGTGGTGGGCCCAAGGAACGAAAGGCGGTCCTAGCGAGGGACCTGCTTTGAAACCATGTTGAAAGTAATGAACGAGAATGAATGCATTGAGCAGAAGTTGGGTACAAGTACTAACCCTAATTGGGCTGTACCCCTTATGGGCTACCCCACTACAGCCTACACAAATGTAAAAGCTATAATGTTCTGACACCCTGCACACCTTGCGACAAGGCTAAAACAGGTGGAAAATCAACACAAATTTATTTCTGATTATAATAAGCTCTACCCCTCATGCGACAACTAATTAGTCGTGCAAAAATAGCATGGTCTAATTAAACAAGTAGAGGAAAAGAAAATCCCTCTGAAAATAAGCCCTAAACACCTTGTCCCAAGGTGTTAAAGGCTGATGCGTTTAGTTTTGCATGCCATTTAAAAAAAGGTTTTTATTTTGTTCCCAGGTTTGAAAGTTGTTCTCTCATTAATCCTGGAACTGTTTTCCGTAAAAAAAAAAACAATTGCATACTTTGGTAGTTGAAATTGTGTGAACTTGGCTTGTGTTATAAATACAAAGAGCAAGATGTATTTAGAGCTTTGCAATATTGGTTCAAACAAACAACTCTTATTCAACATATATCAATGCGCGTTAATTAACCGAGTCGAAACGAACAAGCATGACATGGAGCGTCAAGATCCCTCGAACATGTTTGGCGTGAGCGGGAAAAACAAGAAAACATGTCCGTTCCGGTCAGCGATTTCTTGTAGTTAATATTCGCGGGAACATTTCCAGTCTTGAAGTTGCCAAATGCGTAAAACAAGTTATTAAACTAGTGAAGCAATTTACCAAATGCGCGAAAACTACAATATAAGTTATCGTACACGTTACTGAGCCTCATCCGTGTTCCTATTCGCATATTCTTCTTTACTCTAAATACCAACCATATGGGTAAGTTACGCACTTACACTTAGTACCAACCACATGGGTAAGTAACGCACTTACTATCCGTACCAACCATAAAGGTTAGTAACACTCTTACTCTTAGTACTGACAAAAAGGGTAAGTTTCGCACTTACTCTTAATACCAACCATATGGGTATTACTCTTATTACCAACCATATAGGTAAGTAACCCACTTACTCTTAGTACTAACCATACGGATAAGTTTCGCACATACTATTAGTACCAACCGTACTGGGTAAGTAACATACTCACTCATAGTACCAACCATACTCTTAATACCAGCCATATGGGTTAGTTACGCACTTACACTTAGTACCGACAATATTGGTAAGCAACGCACATACTGGTAAGCCGGGCTACCCGACTACTTCTGGCCTGATGCGGTGCAGAGTTCGTGTGTGGCCAAGAACAGAGCTTTGACTCATGTGGGAGCAGAAAAATTGGTGCCCTATGTGGAGTGGATTGGAAGGAAGCCAAAGGTGGATATGCTTCGGGTGTTCGGGTGCATGTGCATGGCGCTCGTGCCTAAGCATCTTCGGCACAACAAGCTCGGTGCTAAGGCGATATGGGCTGTGCATTTGTGCATGGCTCAAAACAGTAAGGGGTGGCTTCGTTGGGACCCATTCACCAAGAAACTCTTGGTGAGCAGGGACTGCAAATTCATGGAGAACCTGATGTATAAGGATTGGAAGGCGGAGAATGAGGCGAAGATAGGCATGCGGTTTGGGGAGGTGAAGAGTTCCGGTTTGGAGCATGTGGAGCTGCCCTTGGAGATGAGCAGCTGCAGCACCAGCACAAGGCAATCTTCCCTTGTGAATGGGGGAGAGGAGGCCAAGGATGCAGAGGAAGAAGAGGATGAGGTGCAGCAAGTGAGCGAGCGTGCACCGACACTTCCTTCTCGCACTACGAGTGCTCCACGGATCCGAGTCACCCCGCAGCAACGCCAAGGCCTTCATGTCCCTGCAGCTGAGGAGGAAGGAAGGGGCAAGAGGAGAATCCAAGCCCCGAATAGGCTGACCTATGATGCATTGGGAAAGCCAGCCAAGTCAGCTCTGGCCGGAGCGGCACTTATGGTTGGAGATGATGAGGAGAGTGACTACGAGGAGTGTGCCTTCGCGTTCTTCTCTCCGGTGGAGATGCCGGGGGAACCAGCAACTCTCAAGGAGGCCTTGGAGAGTAGTGATGTTGAGGAGTGGAAGAAGGCAATGGAGAGTGAATTGAAGAGCAGTGAGGAGAACGGCAAGTGGGAATTGGTGGAGCTACCGGAAGGGCGTAAGGCGATTACGTCCAAGTGGCTCTTCAAGATCAAGTCTGACGCGGACGGCAAAGTCGAGCGCTACAAGTCTAGGCTTGTGGCAAAGGGGTACCAGCAGAAGGAGAAGGTGGACTATAAGGAGTAGTTTGCTCCTGTGGTGAAGCCGACGACGCTGAGAACCCTACTCGCGGGTGCTGCCATCAAAGGATGGGTGGTGAAACAAATGGACGTGACAACTGTGTTCCTTGACGGCATTCTCGAAGAAGAGATTTTCATGGCGCAGCCAGAGGGGTTTGATGTTGGTAGTGGCAGAGTGTGGAAGCTGAAGACGGCGCTCTATGGGCTCAAGCAAGCCCCTAGGTAGTGGTACTTGAAGCTGCGTGAAGTCTTGGAGGAGATCGGGTTCACTCCCTCATCCGCCGATCATTCCTTGTTCATGGTGGTTTATGTGGATGACATCCTCATTTTCTCACCCCCCTCTGACCTTGTGAAGGAGGTGATGCTGAAGCTTCAATACAAGTTCAAGTGCAAGGCCCTTGGTGACGTGAGCTTCTACCTCGGGCTTCACATTGAACGTGATGTGGAGAAGCGGTGCATGTGGGTGCATCAACGAAACTACCTGGAGGCATTGGCTGCCAACTTTGGGCAGAGTGAAGGCCATGTGGCTACACCCTTTCCCTCTGGGTTCAAGTGTGTGAAGGGAACATAGGAGGAGAGCGTTGGTGAAGAGGAGGGGCGCCGTTTTCACTCGTTGGTGGGCAGCCTCATGTACGCGGCGGTAAACACACGACCGGACGTCGCGTTTGCTACCGGACAGTTAACTAGGGTTGTTCAATGCCCTAATGAGGAGCAGGTAGCAGCTGGAATGAGGGTGGCCAAGTATCTTGGTCAAACACCGACCGTTGGGCTGCAATACTCGGCGGCGGCGCAAAGGCGCCAAAAGTGCGCGGACGGTGTTGAACCCGGGCGTTTGTTCCTCACCGCATTCTCGGATGCTTCTTATGCATTGGAACCAGAGGACATGACAAGTGTTGGAGGGTTCATTTGCTGTGTTGGTGGAGGCCCAACTGCTTGGGAGAGCAAGAAGCAGGTGGATCAAGCATTGAGCTAGGTGGAGTCCAAGTATATGGCACTCTTCCGTGCTGTACGGTAGATTGTGTGGCAGCGGCGTTTGTTGGCTGAATTGGGGGAGGAGCAGCAAGGACCTACCCCACTCTACTGTGACAGCCAAGGTGCCATTGCTCTTGCTAAGAACCCTGTATTGCATGGCCTCACGAAGCACATGAGGGTGAAATGGCATTGGACAAGGAGCATGGTGGCCGCGGGTGAAGTTGTGTTGCACTACGTGAAGACGACGGGGCAGCCAGCTGACATGATGACCAAGAGGCTGGTGGAGCAGCAGCATTGGAAGTGTTGCAAGCTGGCTGGGATGGCTCTGAACTGAGAGAGCAAGACCCTAAGGCCAACAATCCGATGGGGAGTTTGTTGGTGCAACCCTACGGTTTGCATTCGGTTTGTTGTCCGTACGCGTGCATGCGTGTGTGCATGGAATGGTATGAGGGCATGAGATAATATATATTTCATGCTTATAATAGTGTGTGAATGATGAGACATGGTTTTGAATGTGTGTGTCGAGTCAATAGCGAGTTATCGCTAGTCGCGTGTCACGTCGTTGTTTGCGTGTCGTGTGCGGTTTTCTATTTTGTCGTGTGTGGAACGTTCGGCGTGTCGCAGGTGTGCGCAGAAGAATTCCAAGAACTCAACGAAGAATTTATCTTGAATAACCAGAGCCTTGGTTTCAAGATTCAAGTGATTTCGAAGCTCTCCAAAAGGGTAAACTTCAAGATAGTTAGAATAGTTGCATTAATTTGCGTAGTGTAACATTTCTCTTGGTGTAGGCCCTTGTGGAGGGTAGTTTCGGGACCCTTCGTGGTTGGAGACAGTGTGGCACTGTTCCACATCACTGTAACTCGGCTCTTGGGGTTTGTAGGAACTGGGAGTCATTCCCAACTCGTAACTCTTCCTAATTTGTGTTGTGTCTGTAGTGGCTGCCATAGTGCCGTTCGTTCAAACCGACGTTGCGTCGTCAATTCTTAATGAAATCATGCAATATAAATTGCCAAGTGTAGGCGACGTCAAGACGCTCCAGATCGAATTTGAATCAAGTCATTTGCATCTGTGAACAGAACGCTATCAACGTTTGAAGCCGCTGTGCAGAAATCCGACGGTGCACTCTAACTTTCGTTTTAGGCACATTCAAGCCTATTGTGACTTTAATAGACATGACCTCCTCACCTGGAGGGAGGCCATCGAGCCCCAGCTGGAGATGGCCGGCCTGATGTGCTTCGCCGACGGCAGCGTGGAGACACCGCCGTAGTCCAATGTCGAGCTGCGCGCCGAGTTTCGCGCCGTGCACCTTCTGACCTTCATGGTCATCTCGCAGTGCTTCTCGCAAGTGGTGCAGATTGCCCTGAAGTCGAGCCGGAGCTGCTTGGACGCTGGCCACCAGGCATGGCAGTTCATCACATCGACGTACCAGGTCACCAACGACTTGTACATCAGCCAGCTGGAGGAGCAAATGTTGCATATGCGGATGGGCGAGTAGGAGACGACAACCGACTAATGCAACCGGGCTCGGCGTCTGCTTGCCAATATGAGGATGGCCGGCGTCTCCTACTCAATGGCTTCGTACATCACGCACGTCGTCAAGGGGCTTCCGAGCGGCTACAACCTCATGCGCAGACTGCTGGTAGTGCTGGGCACGCGGGAGTTGATCAACGAGGACACCTTGACCACGTACATCTTTAGGGACGAGGCGATGCAAGAGGTCGAGAAGTCCACGTAGCTCCTTTCAATGGGAGTTGTGTGTTGTCCCCATCCTTGGTTGGGCGGAGCAGACTTCGTTGTCAGGTGTGCAGGGAGCGCAGCCGACTTGCTGATGTGGGCGACGCCGTCCAGGGCACCTAAACGCCGACCTGGGCGTCTGGACTGCGTCCTGCGCGCCCAGGACGCCGACCTGGTTGCCCAGTCAACACAATCACCCAGGCGACGGGCGCTGCGGGGTGCGTGAGAGTCGCCGAGGAGGATATTGCAAAGCCGGCCTCGGTGTGGTATCCCGAGGTTGACGTGGAGGATAAGGTGCATTCGTGGGCACATGGTCAGCTTGGGGTCTGCTCTGTGAATGTGACGAGGCACAGCACGCCAACCAACTGCGGGCACCTGTGAAGCAAGTGCGCTGCTGTTGTGCAGGTGCAACGCTGTGCAGCCGCCTTGTAGCAGCGTTGTCATGCCTTCGACTTGTAGCGTTGGCAGACCGCGACTGTGCACCGCTAGAATGCGGTCGACCGTGCTGCGCTGGCAGTCGACCTGCATGCTTGCAGGCATCAGATGTAGTCAATTGTTGCTTTGCATTGTGTACTATTGTTGTCAATCTTTGCTAGTGAAACTCTTGCCAAATTTCCCCGTGAATGCGCTAGTGTGAACACGAGCAAATAATGAAGGAACGCAGAGATCATCCCTTACACCCCGTGCCTTTCCCCGTAGTCTAGCTCCCGTTGTGTTAGTTATCTCCGCATGGTGCGGTGAGCATGGACGGCACCGCAACTTACCTTCAGTCTAGCCGACTTAGTTTCACATTACCTATCGTGTTTGTAGGCCAGCAGCTGTCTTAGTCACCATGGTTGGCGCCGTAGGTGACGCAGGCGTAGTGGATACCTTGGAGACATGGCTAGCTGATGCGAGGAGACGCCACGAGGATGGTGACTACGGGCAGACCCTCCCCTTGGAGGTCGTCGAGCTGGGCATCCGCGCAAAGTGGGCGACGGAGCACCCTTCTCGACCTGCTTCTCCTCGACCGGTGAAGAACGAAGGTGGCGTCAACGTGGGCGTCAACTGTTAAATTGAGAATAAATAGTAACGTGAGAATAAATTGACTAAGGAAAGTGAGAAACAAGCAAGATATAGCAAGCGTAACCCTAACCCTAGGAAAACGTAAAGTACACCTAGACTAACACAAATGAGCTATAACAAATCTAGCTTGACACACCCCCATAGTCTAGGTGACAGTAGTCCTGTGGAAAGCAATACATAGCAAGGGTCACATGACCAGTTCACAAAAAACACAACAAAACTTGGGGTGGATCTCAAGATCACTACACAGTCCAAGAACAAGCAAGGGGCCACAAGGCCAGTCCACATGCAAGTATATAGCAGATATAGAAGATGCAAGAGTACAAGAGAAAGCATCTCTACAGAAGCAAGTGGCCACAAGGCCAGTCCATAAGCAGATATACATAGCAAATATAAAGAGATGCAAGAGTACAAGACAAAGCATCTCTACGCAAGCAAGTGAGGGCCTGTTGACACAAGGCCAAGTTGGGTGCAGAAACAATGGTGGTCACAAGGCGGCAACGCCTTGGTGAAGATATCTGCAGTGTTGGCCTCAAAGACCACACGTTGCACGAGTGCCTGGCCACGCTGTAGAAACTCTCAAAGAAGGAAGTAACGAAGCTGGATGTGCTTCACCTTCCCAACCAGTCAGGGCTCCTCGTACAGCAGAACAGCCGACCTATTGTCGGTGAACAAGACTGGGGGAGAGCGAGGCCGCTCACCAAGTTCGGTGAGGAGGAAAGACAGCCAGCAAAGCTCCTGGGCAGCCATGGCCACAGCGTACACCTCTTCCTCATAGTTGGAACTAGAGACGGACGACGCCCGAGTCGACCTCCACGAAACACTTCCGGTCCCAAGGTTGAAGCAGTAACCCTGTGTAGACCGCAGCGACTCTGCGTCGTCGGCCCACGAAGGGGCCGAGTAACCTGTAAGTGTAACTGGCTGCTTCCCTCCAAGGACAAGTCCCATGCCTGATGTACTCGCCACATACTTTGCCACCCTCTTAGCAGCGTACCAGTGGGACGGTCTGTGTCTCCCAGGCGCAACAAAGCGCGCAAGGACGCTAAGAGGGTAAGCTAGGTCTGGGCGAGTATAAGTCATCAGGTACATGAGACAACCCACCAGCTCAAGATATGGACCACTGGACTCAAATGGCTCATCCGAAGGTGGAGCCGTGAGACCATGGTCCACACCAAGAGGAGTGGGCTGTACCTTGGAGAACGGGAAGCGGAACCGCGTGAGGATCTGCTCAACCATATGCGAGTGCGTCAGCGTAATGGTGCGAGCTGCCCTATCCCTAGAGATATGCAGACTAAGGTAGCGCTGCAGCTGACCAAGGTCAGTGCAAGTGTGTCTCCTCTGCAGTTCCTCCTTCACGGAGGCCAGTGCGCGTCGGTCGGGAGTGGCGAAGATGTCAAACATATGTGTTTATGTGTTTACAGTTATCTAGGCTATAGTGGGTTTAGCCTTAGGGGGTACACAATCTCTCTCGACATTGTACTTGTACCCTTCCTTGCTTCCTAGTAAACCATTCTCTCGCCATTCTCGCTACTATCTAACATGGTATCAGAGAAGGTTACTATTGGGCCCACCACCTGCTACTTTGTTCCTAGCCCCGCGCCCCGCCCGTACCGCGCCCGCGATAGGCCCGTACCTAGCCCGCGTCCGCGCTCGGCCCTTTCTCACGCCCGTGCCCGGCCCGTACCTAGCCCGCGATCGCCCCGTCGACACCCGTCCCTAGCCCGCGATCGCCCCGTCCCTAGCCCGCGCCTTGTCGACGCCCGCGACCGGCCCGTACCTAGCCCACGACCTGACCCCGTACCTAGCTCGCGATCGCCCCGTCGACACCCGCGCCCGGCCCCGTACCTAGCCCGCGCCCCGTCGACGCCCGCGACCAGCACGTACCTAGCTAGCACCCTGTCAACGCCCGCGACCGGCCCGTCCCTATGCCCGCGCCCTGTCGACACCCGTGCCCGGCCCCGTTCCTAGCCAGCACCCCGTCGACACCTGCGCCCGGCCCCGTATCTAGCCCGCGCTAGGCCCCGTTCCTAGCCCAACGCCCGGCCCCATACCTAACGCCCGCGCCCGGCCCAGTCTCTCGGCTCACATTCAGGCCCAGCGCCCGGCCCCGTACCGGCCCAGCGCCTGGCCCCGTTCCTAACCCGCGCCCGGCCCCGTACCTAGCCCTGCGCCCGGCCCCTTTTTTGGCCCCTCGGCCCCTAGGCCCCCCGGCCCCTTGTTTGGCCCCTCGGCCCCTCGGCCCCCCGGCCCCTTGTTTGTCCCCTCGGCCCCAATACAGAGCCCAGCGCCCGGCCCTGTACCTGCCCAGCGCCCGGCCCCGTACCTAGCCCTGCGCCCGGCCCCGTGTTTTGCCCCTCCGCCCCGCCCCTCGGCCCCGTGTGTTTGGCCCCTCGGCCCCCTAGGCCCCCCAGCCCCTTGTTTGGCCCCTCGGCCCCTAGGCCCCTCGGCCCCAACTCAGAGCCCTGCGCCCAGCCCCTTGTCTGGCCCCTTGGCCCCGCCCCTCGGCCCCGTGTGTTTGGCCCCTCGCCCCCCCCCCTAGGCCCCCCGGCCCGTTGTTTGGCCCCTCGGCCCCTAGGCCCCCCAGCCCCTTGTTTGGCCCCTCGGCCCCTCGGCCCCGCCCCTCGGCCCCGTGTGTTTTGGCCCCTCGGCCCCCTAGGCCCCCCGGCCCCTTTTTTGGCCCCTCGACCCCTAGGCTCCCCCTCCTCGGCCCCCTAGGCTCCTCTGCCCCTAGGCCCTCGTGTTTGGCCCCTCGGCCCCTCGGCCCCTCGGCTCCCCCCCCCCTCGCTACTGCTACTGCTGCCACTATGGCGTCGCTTAGGGTTCTCCCGTTCGACTCGGAGGGCAGACCTTTAGCATTTGACACGTGGCACGCCGATCTGCAACTGTACCTACTGAGCGATAGTAAGGACAGTGTCTCACTGTTTGACCACGTGTCCGGTGCCGCTCCAGCCCCCCCCCGCCACAGCTGACGTTTCGACTCGTTCCCAGTGGCTGTCTCGTGGCGCTACTGCCTGCTTGGCCATTCGCAACCACCTGCCCGCGACCGAATGTGCTCACTTTGGCAAGCACAGGACAGCACAGGCCTTGTACGACGCTGTAGTTGCTCGCTACTCCTCCCCTGCCACTGCTGCTATTCGCAGGCTGCTACTGCCCTACCTGTTCCTAGAGCTGTCGGCTTTTGCCACAGTAGCGGACCTGGTTACCTCTAGCGACGCTCACTACCGAGCTGCCCTCCCAGCCGAGTTCCTTGCAGGGAACCCGCCCCCGATGTACATCACTCTCTACTTCGTAGTCACTCGCCTCCCTGACTCCCTTCCCTCTGTCAGGGACCACTTCCTCACCCTCGACCCCACCTCCCTCACTGTTGCCCTCCTCGAGCAGCATCTCCTCGCAGATGAGACTAGTGCAGCTGCTGTAGGTGCTGCTCGTGGCACTCCGCGCTCAACCTTCTTTGAGGGGTGCCCCCCCTCCCCCCTTTCCTCCTCCTTCGCCTCTGCTGCTGCTGCAGACGTCTCTGTTCCAGAGGACGTTAGTGCTGCTTCGACTAGTGTGAAGCGCCGCAACAGCAAGGGCAAGGGTGGACGGGGTAGTGGAGGAGGCAGCGGTGGTGGTGGAGGTGGCAGTGGGAGCGGTAGTGGGGGCATCGGTAGAGGAGGTAGAGGCGGTGGAGGTGGTGGCGGCGGTGGGACCGGTGGCGGCGGTGGAGGCTCTGATGGCGGCGGTGGAGGCAACGGAGGGAGTGACGGCAGTGGAGGCGGTGGGACCAGTGGTGGTCGGTCTGGACCTCAGCGTGGAGGCCCTGGTGGTGGTCGGGGCCGGCAGCAGCAGCGTCTGAACGAGACCCAGACGCCCCAGCAGCTCCGTGAGTGGTTGGTTCAGCGTGGGGCGGGTGAGGGTAGTGAGACCTGCCCGTATGTCATTCGCACGGGTGCCCGTGCGGGCCGGACATGCGGGAGGTTTCACACTGAGCGCCGCTGCTTTGCCCGCCTTGACGACGCCTGGCGTGCTGAGTTTGGTGATGACGTCGAGCGCCCTCGCTGGGCGCAGTTGCTTCAGTCAAGAGTTGCTATTTTGGACCTAGAATTTTGATGTTATTATCTCTGCCATGTATGCTTTGTCTTTTAGTGCTGAGGGTGACTGTTACCAGTGTGTGCCGCCTGACCCAGGTATAGCCGCCGGTGCTCTAGGTGCTAGTGCGTCTTGTACTCCCCCTGGTACTGCGCCTGCTGAGGCCTTGCACAGTTTCACATTAGACTCCGGCGCCTCGCGTTGTTTCTTTCGTGACAGCACCACTCTCACCCCTCTTCCTGCACCTGTTCCAGTCAGACTGGCTGACCCCTCTGGGGGCCCGGTCGTGGCCAGTTCCTCCACTGTCCTCCCGTGTCCAGCGGTTCCGTCCGGCTCACTGTCAGGTCTTCACCTCCCCTCGTTCTCTACAAACTTGGTGAGTACCGCTGCCCTTCAGGATGCGCTGGTCACTACCACCACTCCTGGGGGTCAGCGTGTGTCGATCTGCACGTGCACACGGACGGGGTGTCACCTGGCTACGTTCACTCGTCGGCCAGGGTCGAGTCTGTACACACTGGCTACTGAGCCTCCTCAGGTTGCGTCTGCACAGGTGTCCGCGTCAGGTCAGGTAGCCGCCTCTTGCTCGTGTCGCCTTCTGTCGCACCAGACTCTTCTTTGGCACCACCGCCTGGGTCAACCCTCCCTGCCACGCCTTCGTGGCATGCACTCCCGTCTCCTTGTCTCTGGTCTCCCCAGGTCTCTGTCTCCCTTACCGCCCTCGCCTGCCCCGCCCTGTCTTCCTTGCGTCGAGGGGCGGCAGCGCGCCGCTCCTCACTCCTCCTCGTTTCCCCCGACGACTGCTCCCCTGCAGACCCTCCACATGGACGTGTGGGGCCAGGCCCGCGTCAGTGGACAGGGCCGCGAGCGCTACTTTCTGCTGGTAGTTGACGACTACACGCGGTACACCACAGTCTTCCCCTTGCGTAGCAAGGATGAGGTCTCTGCTGTCTTGATCCCCTGGATCCGCACAGTCCGTCTCCAGCTCTGCGAGCGCTTCGGCCAGGACCTTCCTGTCCTGCGTCTGCACTCTGACAGAGGTGGTGAGTTCTCCTCCGACCTCTTGCGGGACTTTTGTCGTGGGGAGGGCATCACCCAGTCGTTCACGCTTCCGGACTCCCCTCAGCAAAATGGGATTGCTGAGCGCCGCATTGGCTTAGTCATGGAGGTCGCTCGTACCTCCATGATCCATGCGGCCGCTCCCCATTTTCTGTGGCCGTTTGCGGTCCGGTACGCTGCGCATCAGCTCAACCTTTGGCCCCGTGTCTCCTTGTCGGAGACCTCGCCCACACTGCGTTGGACGGGGACGGTTGGCGATGCGTCGGTGTTCCGGGTCTGGGGTTCTCGTGCCTTTGTTCGTGATACGTCCGCGGACAAGCTCTCCGCCCGCGCCATTCCCTGCGTCTTCCTTGGCTTTGTCCCTGACGCGCCTGGCTGGCAGTTTTACCACCCCACCTCGCGCCGTGTCCTCCCTTCCCAGGACGTCACGTTCGACGAGTCGGTTCCCTTCTACCGTCTCTTCCCCCACCACTCTGCCCCTCCTTGCTCCCGGTCCACCTTCGGTAGACCCCCTCCAGCCCCAGGGTCCTGCTCCCTCGGGAGTGTCTCAGATCGACCCTCTCCTTGATCCTGCGCCTGTTCAGGTAGCTGTCGGCTCAGGTGCTGCTTCAGATACTGCGTCTGGGGGTGCTGCGTCTGGGGGTGATGCGTCTGGGGGTGTGGAGCCGGGGGGTGCGGGGTCTGAGGGTGCTGGGTCTGGGGGTGCTGAGCCTGAGGGTGTTGAGCCTAGGGGTGCTGAGTCAAAGGGTGCAGAGCCTGGGGGTGCTGAGTCGGAGGGTGCGGAGTCTGGGGGTGCTGAGCCTCGGGGTGCTGCTTCGTATGGAGGTCCTGCTGGTGCTTCACCGCGAGTGTCCTTGCAGAAGCTGAGTGGCTTGTTCAGCGCGCACACAGTCGGAGTGGAGCTTCCGAAGCTGGCGAGCCTGGAGACGCTGGAGCTGGAGGTGCTGCTGTTACTACTGGAGCTCGAGACCCTACGGAGCCTGGAGCAGCTGGCGCCAGAGGCGCTAGAGCTGGTGTCGCTGGAGTTGGAGGCCCTGGTTCAGGAGGCGCTGGAGCTGCAGGAGCTGGAGCTGTTGACCCTAGAGCTGGAGGTGCTGGAGGCACTGTACGGCCGCGCCCGTACTTCGTTCCCTTGCTTCAGCAGGTTCTTGGTGTCCCGTCTTCTACTAGTTTTCCACCTCCCTTCCTGTGTCCACCGCGTGACCAGTCACAGCCGCCGTTACAGCCAGCCTCACCACTGCCTGTTCCCTCTCCTTAGACTGAGCAGTCTGGAGGTCTTACAGAGCGTTGTGAGCGAGCGTCTCATCCTGTCTCGCCTGTTCGCACTGCTCGTCGCGCTCCTCGTTCGCGTCCTCCTCCTGTCCCAGGCACGCACACTATGGCACTCCGTCCTTCCTCTGTTCCACTGCGTGCTCCTCTGCCTGCTCCTCCTGAGTCCTCTCTTCCTGAGGTCCCTGACCCTGAGTCTAACCGCGCCCGTGCTGCCAGTCCCACTGTCGCTCGTCTCCTTGCCGATGCTGTCACCGACTCGTCTTTTGAGTCTACTGCTGCTTCTATTCTCGTTGCTGAGCTGCTTGACTTTGCTTCTGCCTGCCGCCTTGACTACCCCTCTGCTCTAGTTGCTGAGTCAGTCCCTGCCAGTCCTCCGTCCGTCGGAGGTGAGTGTGCTCTTGGCACGGACGTCCTTGAGGACAGGCAGGAGGACTTTGAGTGTCTTGCAGCTGCTGTACCTCGTTTCGCTTCCATGCTGCTTGCCCCTGAGGGAGACCCGGATGCACCAGACATCCCGACCCCGCGCTCTTACGCAGAGGCAATTTCGGGTCCTTACTCCTCTCAGTGGCAGGCAGCCATGGATGCCGAGATGGCATCCTGGAAGTCCACAGGCACTTACGTCGACGAGGTTCCCCCACCTGGGGTGAACATAGTCGATGGCATGTGGATCTTCAGGGTGAAGCGGCCGCCAGGTTCTCCGCCTGCCTTCAAGGCGCGTTACGTTGCTCGAGGTTTCAGCCAGCGACAGGGAGTTGACTACTTCCAGACCTTCTCCCCCACCCCAAAGATGACTACTCTTTGGCAGTTGCTGCATGTAGCTGCTCAGCGTGACTACGAGTTACACTCCCTGGACTTCAGTGTAGCCTTCTTGCAGGGCAGCCTGCACGAGGAGATCTGGCTGCGCCGACCACCTGGCTTCACTGGGTCTACGGTCAGTGAAGCCTCCGCCGGCCAGTCTACGGTCTCCGCCAGGCGCCTCGCGAGTGGCACGACACACTCAGGACTACACTTGCGGCTCTTGAGTTTGCTCCTTCTACAGCAGACCCGTCGCTGTTTCTACGCACCGACACCTCCCTGCCGCCGTTCTACGTCCTAGTGTACGTCGACGACCTCGTCTTTGCCACGGCTGACACTGAGGCACTGATTCTTGTGAAGTCCGAGCTGCAGAAGAGACATACCTGCACTGACCTGGGTGAACTGCGCAGCTATCTTGGCCTGCAGATCACCCAGGACAAAGCACGGCGCACCATCTCACTGACTCAGTCGCACATGGTGCACCATGTCCTTCAGCGCTTCGGCTTCAAGTACTCCTCGCCATTGCTCACTCCTCTGTCTACCAGCAACTAGCTCTCAGCTCCACCTTTGGACGAGTCCGCACAGCCGAGTGGTCCGTACCCAGAGCTTGTGGGTTGCCTCATGTACCTGATGACTTGCACACGACCTGACCTCGCGTACCCTCTCAGCCTTTTGGCTCACTACGTGGCTCTCGGTAGGCACCAAAAGGTGCACTGGGATGCTGCGAAGAGGGTACTGCGTTACTTGTGTAGTACGTCGGGCATGGGGCTTGTGCTTGGAGGACGGGGTCCAGTTGTCCTCACTGGTCACGCAGACGCCTCCTGGGTTGACGACTCAGCTACGCAGCGGTCGTCACAGGGTTACACCTTCAGCCTCAGTTTCTTGGCGGTCTACCCGCTCGTCTTCAGTTCTCAACTCCAGTTGTGAGGCTGAGATCTACGCCGGAGCCATGGCTGCTCAGGAGCTACGCCGGCTCACCTACTTGCTGACCGACTTGGGAGAGCAGCCTCGTTTGCCTCCAGTCCTGTACGTAGACAACAAGGCCATGATAGCCTTGTGTCAGGAGCACAGACTCGAGCACAGAACGAAGCACATCGCTCTGCGATACTTCCTTGCTCGAGAGTTGCAGCAGCGTGGTCAGCTTCGCCTTGCGTACGTGGCCACTCGGGCCAACTTTGCTGATGTCTTCACCAAGGCACTTCCGCCTGGTGATCATCAGCGCTTTGTTACTGTGTTAGGCCTTGTGCCTACTTTGCCTCACTTACTTACTGCCTGACTCTGCCTGTACTGTGATCTATATATATACCTGCATGCTTGCACTTGCTAGGGTATGATCACTGTATTGTTTGTTCTCTTTATATAACTCTGCATGTGAACTGGCCTTGTGGCCCTTTGCTTGTGCTCGGACTGTGTGGTGACTTTGTGATCCACCCTGAGCTTACTTTGCTTTGCTTCTTCTCTTGACCGGTCTTGTGACCATTGCTTGCTCTTGCTATCCCCCACTTTGCCTATGGGGGTGTGTCAAACATATGTGTTTATGTGTTTTCAGTTATCTAGGCTATAGTGGGTTTAGCCTTAGGGGGTACACAATCTCTCTCGACATTGTACTTGTACCCTTCCTTGCTTCCTAGTGAACCATTCTCTCGTCATTCTCGCTACTATCTAACAGAAGACAGGTCAGCAGATGACGGAAAGAAGTCAAGCGCGGCAAGTATCATGCGAAGTGTGTCATGCCACTCACGGGGAGCCTGGCGCAGACCGTAGACCGGTCGACGCAGCTGCCACTGGGTTCCAGGAGAGAACGAGCCAGTGAAGCCAGGCGGACGACACAGCTAGAACTGCTCGTGATGGCTCCTCTGAAGGAATGCTGTGGAGAATTCCAAGGAGTGTAACTCGTAGTCATGCTCAGCTGCAATGTTCAGCAACACCCAAAGATTGGTCATCTTTGGGGTGGGAGCGAAGGTTTGGAAGAAGTCTACCCCCTCGCCCTGACTGAAGCCTCTCGCCACATAGCGCGCCTTGAACACTGGTGGTGATCCAGGCGGTCACTTCACCTTGTAGAGCCACATGCCACTAACGACGTTCATCCCAGGTGGTGGGACGATGTCAACGTAGGTGCGTGTGGACCTATAAGATGCCATCTCTGCCTCCTCAACTGCTATCCAGTATGAGGCCCAAGGTCCCGAGACCGCCTCAATGTGATTGCGAGGGATCGGGATGTCAAAAGTGTCTAGATCTCTTTCAGGGGCAAGCAGCATGGCGCAGAGATGAGGGACAGCAGCCGCAAGGAAACCAAGCTTGAACTGCTTGTCATCGAGGACCTTCAGGGGAAAGACAGGAGCACCTCCACAGGACAGAGAACAAGCAGGGCCACTCACAAGGTGAGTGGCGTAATCAAGGCGGTGGGAAGAGACAAAGCCAGCGACAGTGGTAACAAGAGCCGAGACAGACAACGGAAGGCAGTCGGGTGAGTGACCAACGTGGACAAAACAAGGGAGACGACAGGATGGGAGGCACAGAGGTAGTCGAAAAATGGGTCGTGAAACACAGTGAGGGACGACTCAGGAGGCTGTGGAAGGATAGGAGGAGGTGGAACACGAGAGCAGAGAACAAGGTGAAACGGCCCATCCGCACGCTAAAGGGACAGACGAAGCTATGGAGACACAGCATGACTGAGGGGAGAACGACGAGTCCTCGAGGACGAGGAAAGGGATCCAACAAGGGGAAGAGGAGGGGACGGTAGAGGACCACGAACCAAGCGTGCAGGTGCAGGGTCAGGCAAGTCGCGCAATCGCTGCTGCTCCGCCACCCCTAGCGTCCGCTGCAACGGCACCTGCCCCTGCTGCTGCTCCTGTGGCTCCTCCTCTGCCCTCACCTGTTGTGGCTGCAGCTGCACCTCCGGCTACGGCCGTGACTCCTCCTCGACTCTCTCCTGCTGTGTTTGCAACAGCACCTACTGCTACGGGCAGGGCTCCTGCTCTACTCTCTCCTGCTGCGAGTGCATCTGCACCTGCTGCTGCACTCATGACTCCTCCTCTACTCTCTCCTACTTCAGCTGCATCTGCACCTGCTGCTGTAGTCGTGACCCCTCCTCTGCTCTCTCCTGCCGCGGCTATGACTCCTCCTCTACTCCCTCCTGCTATGGCTGTGGCTCCTCCTCTACCCTCTCCTGACGCTACGACTGAGACTGCTCCTACTGCTGCTGCTACTGCCGTGCCCTCTCAAACCGCTCACGCTCCTCCCTCTCCAACCGGAGGAGACGCTGCTCACGGGTCAGGAAACGTACAGTGCGCGGTGTAGGCGCCACAGTGCTAGTGCTTCCATCTCCAGCACCCCTAGAACCAGCACCTCAACCACCGACACCCCTGGTGCCTCCAGTACATCCCACAAGAACACCCCCAGGCTCTGCCGAAACCGGCAGCAGAGAGGAACGAGGAGGGAACTGCGGGACGGACGGGAAGCCAGGGGGTTATGCGGGGCGAAGCCGCCGACTCGAGGCTGCCGTGTCCTCCACGGGAGTGACCTCCACGCCCACACCCCCTGCACCCCTAGAGCCGACACCACCAGCTCCAGTAGCCCCAGTACCCTCACCCTCCGCAGCTGCACCTCCCGCACCCCCAGACACAACAGGGACTGGATGCTGCAGGGGGGACGACTGCGGAGTGACGTGCGACACACCTGACGGAGTAGGACACGAAAGGGGGGGGGGGGGGGTACCTGTGCGACTAGGGGGGGCTCAAGGGTGAGGAACAGCGGGGGGAAAAAGACCTCTGTACCTCGGTGGGGCCGACTCCTGTAGTAACAGACAGACTCGTTGAACGTGACGTCCTGGGATATGAAGAACTCGTAGGTGAGTGGGTCGTAGAACACCCAGCCAGAGGCGTCTAAAGGGGAGCCAAGAAAGACGCATGCACGAGTGCGCGGAGACCACTTGTTTGCGCCAGGGGCGCGAACGTGAGCCAGAGAACCCCAGACGTGGAAGTCAGCTGCTACGCCCGGAGAACCTGTCGAAAGGGAGACCGGCGTCACCCGTGGCCGTACGTCACTAGGCCATAGATTCAGCTGGTGTGCGGCGTAGCGGACTACCTGAGGCCACAGGAACTGGGGGGCACCGGCATGGCACATGGAGGTCCGGGAAACCTCCATGACCAGGCCGATTCGTCGCTTGGCTACCCCGTTCTGCTGCGGCGAGGCTGGTAGCGTGTAAAACTGGACGATCCCCCGACCCCAACAGAACGTCTCCAGGCGAGTGGAAGAAAACTCATTACCACGGTCCGAGTGCAGGCAGAGCCCACACGGGCCCTGGGTGGCTCCCCTCACTAGTAGCCACGACTCGAGGACGGTAGGCACGTCGGCCTTCCTTCGCAAGGGGAAAACATTGGTGTAGGGAGAGTAGTCGTCCACCACAATCAGAAAGTAGCGTTCCTGACGTGGGCCAAGGACCGAGGAGGGGCCCCAGACGTCCAAGTACAGGGTCTGGAGGGGAGCCGTGGTAGCAGGGAACGAGGATGAGTGAGGGGCAGCGCGCTGCCGACCCTCGACGCAAGGAGTGCACGGCGACGCAGGCGAGCGAGGAAGCGGGGCAAGCAACTCTTGAAAACCTGAGACCAGACGGTGACGTACCATCCTACAGAGACATGGGAACGACGGGTGACCTAAACGGTGGTGCCAGAGGACCGACGGGTAGGTAAGGGACCAACAGTCGCACAACACAGCAGCTACCTGTCCTGAACTGACCTGACCTGACCCTATGTGGTGAGACCCAGTGTATAGTGAGTACAGACCAAAGCCCGGCTCCTTGTGGAAAGTGGCCAGAAGTGCCCCATTGGCACCGACTGTGCAGGAGGCAACAGGCTCGTCCAGTGGGAAAGTAGTGACTGCACCTAGGTCGTGGAGGTGACTGACACCCACCAGGTTCCTTGTGAACGAAGGGGTGTAGTAACATGTGAGGAACCCAGAAGGAGCCGCTGGACACGGGAGAGTGGTGGTGCTGTGGGAAACTACAGGTCCCACTGTGGGGTCAGCCAAGGCGACAGTGACTGGAGTGCACAGTGGTGTGAGTCAGTACATTCGCGAAGGAAACAGTTGGATGCTCCAGAATCTAGGGTGAAGGAAAGTTGTGCAGGCTGTGAGGTCGCATCCGAGCCAGCAACAAAGGCTGGTGCTAGACTAGTGGTAGCTGCAGCTCCTACACAATGACCCTCAGAGGTGCTTGGACTGGAAACTATACACGCACCAAGACTGGAAACACTGGTCACTACCCGTGTAGCCGGAAAAGGTCCTAGACCAGGTAGGTGAGACTCAACTGGTGAAGCAGTACGTTGGCGAAGACGCGAGGGCCAGTGCAGTGTAATAGCGTGAGGACCAAAACGCTCACAGTGGAGGTCATCGAGGCAAGGGTAGCAGCAGGACGCAGAGTGGTCAGGACTCCAGCAGTTGGTGCCAGCACCCGGGCCAGTCAGGATCCGGTACCCGTAGGGACCGACAGCGCGCCCACTACTGGTCGGATCGCTGCTGCGGCCGGTACTCCTAGGACCCTCAGGTCCCCACTGTCGGGAGTGCTGTAGCTACTATCGCTGCGGCTGATCCTGCTGCTGCTGCAGAACTCTAGCACATGCCACGGTAGGCACTAGAGACAGCCGAGCGCGGTGGGAGCGGCTAGGAGCGGTTGCTAGCTACATCCTATGCTGCTGCTGGTTCTGCTGGGGGCAGCCTATGCTGCTGCTGGTGCTGCTGGGGGCAGCGAATGATGCTGCTGGTTCTGCTAGGGGCAGCCTATGCTGCTGCTGGTTCTGCTAGGGGGCAGCCTATGCTGCTGCTGGTTCTGCTGGGGGCAGCCTATGCTGCAGCTGGTTCTGGCGGCAGCCCAAATTGCTGCTGGTTCTGGTGGCAGCCTATGTTGCTGCTGGTTCTGGCGGCTGCCTAAGCTGCTGCTGGTTCTGGCAGGTCTAGAGCGGGTTATGGGTGGTTCAAGGCGATTCAAGGCGGTTCTGGGCGGTTTTGGACGGTTCTGGCCGGTTCAGGGGGGGGACCTGGGCGGTCATGGGCGGTTCTGGGCGGTTCTAGGTGGTTCTGGGCGGTTTTGGGCGGTTCTGGATGGTTCTGGCCGGTTCGGGGGGGGGGGGGGGTCTTGGGCGGTTCTGGGCGGGTCTGGGCGGTTCGGGGCGGTTCTGGGAAATTCTGGGCAGTGGATGCAGGGTGAGGACGGCGGTTACAGGGCGGGGATGCAGCAGGAAAACGGTGGAAAGGGAAGGGGGAGGCGACGGGATGAGGACGTGGAGGGGACATGGAGGGGACGGGCTGGTGACGGGGAGGTGACGGGAAAGGGGATGGGAGGTGACGGGAAAGGGGACGGGAGGCGATGGGGAGGCGTCAGGAAGGGGGCAGGAGGTGACGGGAGGCGACGAGAAAGGGGACGGGAGGCGACGGGAAAGGGGATAGGAGGCGACGGGGAGGCGACGTGAAAGGGGACTGGAGGCGACGGGAAAGGGGATGGGAGGCGACGGGATAAGGGGGGGACGGGGAGGCGACAAGAAAAGGGGGGGGACGGGGAGGCGACGGGAAATGTGACCGGGAGGCGACGTGGTGGGCCGCGGAGGGGGGGGGGGGGCTTTCTAGCGCGTGCGCATGCAGCCTTAGCCTGCGTGCGCATGTGCGCGCCTAGGTCGCGGCGACAGCAGTGTGGGAGGCACGTTGAGGCAGAGAGGGGTGCTCTGGATGGCCAACGGAGAAGTCGGCGGCATTCATGTATGAGGGCTGCAGTCCTCGGCAGCTGCGGGCTCTTCGCAAGGCGACATCGGTGGACGCCGTGTGACGCCGTCGTCGGCGGCTCACATGACAGCAAGAGGGATCGCACTGACCTATGGGTACTTCAATTTCATGCTGGACAAGGTCTCTGTCACGGCGCCGCTGGTCTCTCGGCATGACCATCTCACGTAAAAGGAATCCATCGAGCTGATGTGCTTCGCCGACGACACCGTGGAGACGCCGACTGTGAGCAACGCCAAGCTGCGTGCGGAGTTCCGCGCCATGCAGCTGCTGTCCTTCACGGTCATCTTGCGATGCTGCTCACCGGTGGTGCAGATTGCCTTGAAATCATGCCGGAATCACCTGGACGCCAGCCACCAGGCGTGGCGTACCAAGTCACCGACGACCTGTACATTGGCCAGCTGGAAGAGCACATGACGCACCTGCGCATGGGCGAGGAGGATGTCATAATAATGAACGAATGAACTAGCTAAGAGTTGGGTACAAGTACGAACCCTAACTGGGTTGTACCCCTTATGGGCTACCCCACTAAAGCCTACACAATATAAGCTATATAACATTTTGACACACCCCCATAGGCAAAGTGGGGGAGAACAAGTGGTCACAAGACCACTCAAGCAAAGCAAAGGAAGCTCAGGGTGGATCACAAAGTCACCACATAGTCCGAGCACAAGCAAAGGGCCATAAGGCCAGTTCAAATGCAGAGTTATATAAAAGAGAACAAACAGGACTATGATCATACCCTAGCAAGTGGAAACATGCAGGTATAAATAAAGATCACAGTACAAGCAAAGTCAAGCAGTGAGCAAGTGAGGCAAAGTAAGCACAAGGCCTAACACAGTAGAGAAACGCTGATGATCACCAGGCGGAAGTGCCTTGGTGAATACATCAGCAGTGTTGGCCCGAGTGGCCACGTACGCAAGACGAAGCTGGCCACGCTGCTGCAACTCTCGAGCAAGGAAGTATCGCAGAGCGATGTGCTTCGTTCTGTGCTCCAGTCTGTGCTCCTGACACAAGGCAATCATGGCCTTGTTGTCTACGTGCAGAACTGGAGGCGAACGAGGCTGCTCTACCAAGTCAATCAGCAGGTAGGTGAGCCAGCGTAGCTCCTGTGCAGCCATGGCCCTTGTGTAGATCTCAGCCTCACAACTGGAGCTGAGAACCAAAGATGAGCGGGTAGACCGCCAGGATACAGAGAGGTAAGCGAGGTTGAAGGTGTAACCCTGTGATGATCGCTGCGTAGCTGAGTCGTCAACCCACGAAGCGTCTGCGTGACCGGTGAGGACAACTGGACCCCGTCCTCCAAGCACAAGCCCCATGCCCGACGTACTGCGCAAGTAACGAAGTACCCTCTTTTGCAGCATCCCAGTGTACCTTTCGGTGCCGACCGGGAGCCACGTAGCGAGCCAGAAGGCTGAGAGGGTACGCGAGGTCAGGTCATGTGCACGTCATCAGGTACATGAGGCAACCCACAAGCTCTGGGTACGGACCACTCGGCTCTACGGACTCGTCCGAAGGTGGAGTTGAGAGCGAGTGGCTGGTAGACAGAGGAGTGGGCTATGGCAAGGAGAACTGGAAGCCGAAGCGCTGAAGGACCTGGTGCACCATGTCTGACTGAGTCAGGGTGGTGGTGCGCCGTGCTCTGTCCCGGGTGATCTGCAAGCCAAGATAGCTGCGCAGTTCACCCAGGTCAGTGCAGGTGTGTCTCTTCTGCAGCTCCGACTTCACAAGGGTCAGTGCCTCTGTGTCAGCAGTGGCAAAGACAAGGTCGTCAACGTACACCAGGACGTAGAACGGCGGCAGCGAAGCGTCGGTGCGTAGAAACAGCGACGGGTCAGCAGTAGAAGGAGCAAACCCAAGAGCCGCAAGTGTAGTCCTCAGTGTGTCGTGCCACTCGCGAGGCGCCTGGCGGAGACCGTAGACTGGCCGCCGGAGGCTCCACTGGGTACCTGCAGGAAACGACCCAATGAAGCTAGGTGGGCGGCGCAGCCAGATCTCCTTGTGTAGGCTGCCCTGCAAGAAAGTTGTGTTGAAGTCCATAGAGTGCAACTCGTAATCACGCTGAGTAGCAACGTGCAGCAACACCCGAAGAGTGGTAATCTTCAGTGTCGGGGAGAAGGTCTGGAAGTAGTCAACCCCTTGACTGAAGCCTCGAGTAACGTAACGCGCCTTGAAGGCAGGCGGAGAACCCGGCTGCCGCTTCACCCTGAAAATCCACATGCCATTGACTATGTTTGCCCAGAGACGGGGGAACTGCGTTGTCGTAGGTGCCTGTGGAATTCTAGGATGCCATCTCGGCATCCATGGCTGCCTGCCAATGAGAGGAGTAGGGACCCTCTATCGCCTCTGCGTAAGAGCGCGGGGTCGGGATGTCTGGTGCATCCGGGTCTCCCTCAGGGGCAAGCAGCATGGAAGCGAAACGAGGTACAGCAGCTGTAAGACATTCAAACTCCTCCTGCCTGTCCTCAAGGACGTCCGTACCAAGAGCACACACACCCCCGAGGGACAGAGGACTGGCAGACGCAGACTCAGCAACAAGAGCTGTGGCGTAGTCTTGGCGATAGGCAGCAGCAAAGTCAACTAGCTCAGGAACGAGGGCAGACGCAGCAGCAGACTCAAAAGAAGGGTCAGTGACAACAGTGGCGAGGAGACGAGAGACAGTGGGGCTGGCAGCACGCCCAAGGCCAGACTCAAGGTTAGGGACAGCAGGAAGAGAGGACTTAGGAGGAGGCAGCAGAGGAACACGAAGTGGAACAAAGGAAGGACGAAGTGCCATAGCGTGGGTGCCGCGGACAGGAGGAGGACGAGGACGAGAAGCGTGTTGATCAGGGCGAACAGGCGAGGAAGGACGAGACGCAGTCTCACGACGCTCTGCAAGACCTCCGGCCTGCTCAGTGTAGGGAGAAGGGACAGGCAGTGGGGAGGCTGGCTGTAACGGCGGCTATGACTGGTCAGACGGTGGACACCGTAAGGGAGGAGTATGGCAAGAACGAAGCACCGTCGCGGCTGGTGAGTGCCTCCATCACCAATACCACCAGAAACAGCACCTCCAGCTCCAGGGTCTCCAGCTCGAGCGCCAGCACCACCAGCGCCAGTGCCTCCACCTCTAGCTCCAGGGCCAATAGCTCCAGCTCCAGCGCCACCAACACCACCAGTCCCGACAGCTACAGCACCCCTGGTACGAGCACCTCCAGGACCAGCCGCCGCAGTACCTCCAGTACCACCAGCTCCAGCAGTAACTCTAGTACCTCCAGCTCTAGGGTCTCCAGCTCCAGCAGCCCCACTCCGAAGTCGTGCGCGCTGAACAAGCCACTCACACAGCTGCTGCGGAGAGAGAGGCTCTGGCAAAGAAATAGCAGGACCCCCAGACAAAGCAGCACCGCAAGGCTCAGCACCCCCAGACTCCGCACCCTCACACTCAGCACCCCTAGGCTCAACACCCGCAGGCTCAGCACCCCCAGACTCCGCACCCTCACACTCAGCACCCCCAGGCTCAACACCCGCAGGCTCAGCACCCCCAGACTCCGCACCCTCAGACTCAGCACCCCCATGCTCAACACCCTCAGGCTCAGCACCCCCAGGCTCCGCACCCCCAGGCTCAGCACCCCCAGACGCAACACCTTGAGCAGCACCTGAGTCACCAGCTACCTTGACAGGCACAGTACCGGAGAGAAGGTCTACCTGAGACACACTTGAAGGAGCAGGACCCTAGGGCAGAAGGGGGTCTACTGGAGGAGGACGGGGAGCAAGGAAGAGCGGTGGGGGCGGGGGAGGGGCAGAGCGGTAGGGGAAGAGACGATAAAAGGGAACCGACTCGTCAAACGTGACGTCCTGAGAGGGGAGGACACGGCGCGAGGTGGGGTGGTAAAACTGCCAGCCAGGCGCGTCAGGGGGAAAGCCAAGGAAGACGCAGGGAATAGCACGGGCGGAGAGCTTGTCCGCGGACGTATCGCAAACAAAGGCACAAGAGCCCCAGACCCAGAACACTGACGCATTGCCAACCTCACCCGTCCAAGGTAGTGTGGGCGAGGTCTCCGGGAAGGAGACACGGTGCCAGAGGTTGAGCTGATGCGCAGCGTACTGGACCACAAACGGCCACAGAAAATGGGGAGCAGCCGCATGGATCATGGAGGTACGAGCGACCTCCGTGACTAAGCCAATGCGACGCTCAGCAATCCCATTCTGCTGCGGAGAGGTCAGAAGCGTGAACGACTGGGTGATGCCCTCCCCACGACAAAATTTATGTAAGAGGTCGGAGGAAAACTCACCACCTCTGTCAGAGTGCAGACGCAGGATAGAAAGGTCCTGGCCGAACCTCTCGCGAAGCTTGAGATGGACCGCGCAGATCCAAGGGATCAAAACAACAGGGACCTCACCCTTGCTACGCAAGGGGAAGACCGTGGTGTAACGCGTGTAGTCATCAACAACCAGCAGAAAGTAGCGCTCTCGGCCCTGTCCACTGACGCAGGCTGGGCCCCACACGTCCATGTGGAGGGTCTGCAGGAGAGCAGTCGTCGAAGGAAATGAGGAGGAGTGAGGAACGGCGCGCTGCTGTCCCTCGACACAAGGAAGGCAGGGCGGGGCAAGCGAGAGCGGGAGGGGAGGCAGAGACCTGGGAAGACCAGAGACAAGGAGGCGGGAGTGCATGCCACGAAGGCATGGAAGGGAGGGGTGACCCAGGCGGTGGTGCCAGAGAAGATTCTGGTGTGACAAGAGGCAACACAAACAAGGGGGTGCTACCTGACCTGACGCGGGCACCTGGGAAGACGCAGCTACCTGAGGAGGCTCAGTAGCGAGTGTGTACAGACTCGACCCTGGCCGACGAGTGAACGTGGCCAGGTGAAGACCCATCCGTGTACACGTGCAGATTGACATATGCTGCTTCCCAGGAGTGGTGGTAGTGACCATCGCATCCTGGAGGGCAGCTGTACTCACCAAGTTTGTAGAAAAAGAGGGGAGGTGAAGACCTGAAAGAGAGCCGGACGGAACCGCCGGACACAGGAGGACAGTGGAGGAATGGGCAACGACTAGGCCCCCGGAGGGGTCAGCTGGTCTGATCGCGACAGGAGCAGAGAGAGGAGTGAGGGTGGTCCTGTCACAAAAGAAACAGTGCGAGGCACCGGAGTCCAGCGTGAAAATGTGCAAGGCCCCAGCAAGCGCAGTACCAGGGAGAGTACCAGACTCACTAGCACCTAGAGCAGCAGCGGCTATACCTGGGTCAGGCGGCACACACCGGTAACAGTCACCCTCAGCACTAGCAGACAAAGCATACATAACAGAAAGAATAACATCAAAGTCTAGGTCAAAGATAGCAACTCCAGACCTAAGGTGATCTGCCCAGCGGGGGCGCTCAACCTCATCACCAAACTCAGCACGCCAAGCGTCGTCGAGGCGGGAGAAGTAGCGGTGCTGAGTGTGAAACCTCCCGCATGTCTGACCAGCACGGTCACCCGTGCTAATGACATACGGGCAGCTATCACTACCCCCAGACATCCCACGCTGAAACAACCACTCACGAAGCTGCTAGGGAGACTGGGTCTCACTCCGACGCTCTTGCTTCTGCCGCTGGCCACCTCCAGAACCTCCACGCCGAGCTCCAGTCCTACCGCCACCAATCCCACCGCCGCCAATGCCGCCACTCCCACCGCTACCTCCACCGCCGCCACTAGAGCCCCCACTCCCGCCACCAGTCCCACCGCTGCCACAACCTCCACTGCCTCCACCACCTCCACTGCTGCCCCCACCACCACTCCCGCTGCCACCTCTACCACCCCCGCTGCCACCTCCACCACCCCTGCCACCCCTACCCTTGCTGCTGCGGCGCTTCGCGCTAGCAGAAGCAGCCCCGACGTCCTCAGCAACAGGGACGTCTGCAGCACCAGCAGAGGCGTAGGAGGGGGCAAGGGGGGAGGGGGAGCACCCTTCAAAGAAGGGCGGGCGCGGAGTGCCACGAGCAGCACCTACAGCAACTGCACAGGTCTCAGCTGCGAGGAGGTGCTGCTCGAGTAGGTCAACAATGAGGGAGGTGGGGTCAAGTGAGAGAAAGTGGTCACTGACAGAGCGAAGAGAGTCAGGGAGGCGAATGACTATGAAGTAGAGGGTGATGAACATCGGGGGCTGGTTCCTCTCAAGGAACTCAGCAGAGACGGTAGCGCGGTAGCGAGCTTCGCTAGTGCGTAGGTGGGAAACAAGGTCCTCTATTGTGGCAAAGGCTGACAGCTCGGTGAACAGGTAGGGCAGTAGTAGTCGGCCTAGAGCAGCAGTGGCAGGCGAGGAGTAGCGAGCGACTACAGCGTCGTACAGGGCCTGTGCTGTCCGAAGTGAGCGCATTCGGCTAACGGCAGGTGGTTGCGAATGGCTAAGCGGGCAGCAGCGTCGCGAGTAAGCCACTGTGAGCGAGTCGCACTGTCAGCTGTGGCGGGAGGGGCGGTAGCGGCGCCTGACGCGAGGTCAAACAGTGAAACACTGTCCTTAGAATCGCTCAGTAGGTACAGCTGCAGGTCGTCGAGCCACGTGTCAAACTGAATCGGTCTTCCCTCATGATCGAACGCAAGAACTCGAAGCGAGGCCATCGCGGGGCAGCACGCAGGAGCAGCTGAGAGGGGCGGCAGTAGTAGCAGCATTAGCAGCAGTAGCAGTAGCAGCAGTAGCAGTAGCAGCAGTAGCAGCAACAGCAGTAGTAGTAGCTGCAGTAGCACGCAAGAAGCGGCGTGCGGGGCCTGGGGTCGACGGGCCGGGCCTAGGGGCGACGGGTTGGGGGCCTAGCGGCGACAGGCCGAGGGGCCAGGAGTGACGCGCCGCGGGGCCGAGAGCGACGTGCCGGAGCCTAGAGGGGGGGTCGAGCCAAAGGGCCTAGGGGCAACTGGCCACGGGGCCTAGGGGCGACGGGCCACGGGGCCTAGGTTAGGGGTGACGGGCCGCGACGGGCGACGGGCCTCGGGGCCGGGGCCTAGGTTAGGGGCGACAGGCCGCAGGGCCAAGGGCGACGGGCTACGGCCGGGCCTAGGGGGGTCGACGGGTGACGGGCCTCGGGGCTGGGGCCTAGGCTAAGGGCGACGGGCGAGGGTCAGGCCTAGGGGGGGTCGACGGGCGAGAGGCGTCAGGGCCGGGGCCTAGGTTAGGGTCGACGGGCCGCGGAGCCGCGGGGGGGTCGACGGGCGACGGGCCGAGGGGCCGGGGCCTAGGTTAGGGTCGACGGGCGAAGAGCCGCGGGGCCGAGGCCTAGGCTAGGGGCGACGGGCCGCGGGGCAAGGGGAGACAGGCGACGGTCGGGCCTAGGGGGGGTCGACGGGCGACGGGCCGGGGGGCCGAGGCCTAGGCTAGGGGCGACGGGCCGCGGTACCAGGGGCGACGGGTGACGGTCGGGCCTAGGGGGGTCGATGGGCGACGAGGCTCGGGGCCGGGGCCTAGGCAAGGGGCGACGGGCCGCGGGGCAAGGGGCGACGGGCGACGGCCGGGCCTAGGGGGGGTCGACGGGCGACAGGCCGCGGGGCCGGGGCCTAGGCTAGGGGCGACGGACCGCGGGGCCATGGGTGACGGGCGACGGGCCGCGGGGCCGGGGCCTAGGCTAGGGGCTGTCAAACATATATACTTAGTTATATCTAGGCTTAGTTCATGTGTTTACATTTGTCTAGGCTATAGTGGGTTTAGCCTTTGGGGGTACAGAATTCTCTCGACATTCTACTTGTACCCTTGTTTCCTAGTCGACCATTCTCACCTAAGGAATCTAACATGGTATTAAGAGCAACTAAGTCTTAGGACCTAGTCTCAATGGGCCCACCACCTACTGCACTACCCGTACCTAGCCCGTCGACTTTGTCGCCCGCGCCCGGCCCGTACCTAGCCCATCGCCCGGCCCGTACCTAGCTAGTCGCCTCGGCCCCGCTGGCCCCGTCGACTTTGTCGCCCGTGCCCGGCCCGTACGTAGCCCGTCGCCTCGGCCCCGCTGGCCCCGCCGTCTTCGTCGCCCGCGCCCGGCCCGTACCTAGCTTGTCGCCAGGCCCGTACGTAGCCCGTCGCCTCGGCCCCGCTGGCCCCGCCGTCTTCGTCGCCCGCGCCCGGCCCGTAACTAGCTCGTCGCCAGGCCCGTACGTAGCCCGTCGCCACGGCCCCGCTGGCCCCGCCGTCTTCGTCGCCCGCGCCCGGCCCGTACCTAGCTTGTTGCCCGGCTCGTACCTAGCCAGTTGCCCGGCCCGTACGTAGCCCATCACCTCGGCCCTCACTGGCCCCGTCAACTTCGTCGCTTGCGCCAGGCCCGCACCTAGCCTGTCGCCCGGCCAGTACCTAGCCCGTCGCCTCGGCCCAGCTGGCCCCGCCAACTTCGACGCCCGCGCCCGGCATGTACCTAGCCCGTCGCCCGGCCCGTACCTAGCCCGCGCCCGGCCTCGTCTCCTGCCTGCGCCCGGCCCGTACCTAGCCCGTCGCCCGGCCTATACCTAGCCCGTCGCCCGGCCCGTACCTAGCCTCGTGCCCGGCCCTGTACCTGCCCAGCGCCCGGCCCTATACCTGTTTGGCCCCTCGGCCCCCTTGGCCCCTCGGCCCTCTAGGCCCCTTGTTTGGCCCCTCGGCCCCCTAGGCCCCTCGGCCCCCCTAAGGCCCCCCCGGCCACGTGTTTGGCCCCGCGGCCCCTAGGCCCCTCGGCCCCACATCAGAGCCTGACGCCCGGCCCCCCCGGCCCCTACTTTGGCCCCTCGGCCCCCTAGGCCCCCCCGGCCCCTACTTTGGCCCCTCGGCCCCCAAGGCCCCTTGTTTGGCCCCTCGGCCCCCTAGGCCCCTCGGCCCCCCTAAGGCCCCCCAGGCCCCTTGTTTGGCCCCGCGGCCCCTACTTTGGCCCCTCGGTCCTCTAGGCCCCTTGTTTGGCCCCTCGGCCCCCTAGGCCCCTCGGCCCCCCTAAGGCCCCCCAGGCCCCTTGTTTGGCCCCGCGGCCCCTAGGCCCCTCGGCCCCACCTCAGAGCCTGGCGCCCGGCCCCCCGGCCCCTACTTTGGCCCCTCGGCCCCCTAGGCCCCTTGTTTGGCCCCTCGGCCCCCTAGGCCCCTCGGCCCCCCCTAAGGCCCCCCCGGCCACGTGTTTGGCCCCGCGGCCCCTAGGCCCCTCGGCCCCACCTCAGAGCCTGGCGCCCTGCCCCCCCGGCCCCTACTTTGGCCCCTCGGCCCCCCTAGGCCCCCCGGCCCCTACTTTGGCCCCTCGGCCCCCAACGCCCCTTGTTTGGCCCCTCGGCCCCCTAGGCCCCTCGGCCCCCCCCCTAAGGCCCCCCAGGCCCCTTGTTTGGCCCCGCGGCCCCTAGGCCCCTCGGCCCCTCCTCAGAGACCGGCACCCGGCCCCCCCCCGGCCCCTTGTTTGGCCCCTCGGCCCCCCTAGGTCCCTCGGCCCCCTGTTTGGCCCTGCGGCCCCCCAGGCTCCTCTGCCCCTATGGCGTTGCTTCGGGTTCTCCCGTTCGACCCGGAGGGCAGACCTGTAGCATTTGACACGTGGCACGACGATCTGCAACTGTACCTACTGAGCGACAGTCGGGACAGTGTCTCGCTGTTTGACCTCGTGTCCGGTGCCGCTCCAGCCCCTCCCGCCACAGCTGACGTTTCGACTCGTTCCCAGTGGCTCTCTCGTGATGCTACTGCCCGCTTGGCCATTCGCAACCACCTGCCCGCAACAGAATGTGCTCACTTTGGCGAGCACAGGACAGCACAGGCCCTGTACGACGCTGTCGTTGCTCGCTACTCCTCCCCTGCCACTGCTGCTCTTGGCAGACTGCTACTGCCCTACCTGTTCCCTGAGCTGTCGGCATTTGCCACAGTAGCGGACCTGGTTACCCACCTGCACACTAGCGACGCCCGTTACCGCGCTGCCGTTCCTGCTGAGTTCCTTCCCACAAACCAGCCCCCCATGTTCATCACCCTCTACTTCATAGTCACTCGCCTCCTTGACTCCCTTCGCTCTGTCAGGGACCACTTCCTCACCCTCGACCCCACTTCCCTCACTGTTGACCTCCTCGAGCAGCATCTCCTCGCAGCTGAGACTAGTGCAGTTGCTGTGGGTGCTGCTCGTGGCACCCCGCGCTCACCCTTCTTTGAGGGGTGCTCCTCCTCCCCCTTTTCCTCCTCCTTCGCCTCTGCTGCTGCTGCAGACGTCTCTGTTCCTGAGGACGTCGGTGCTGCTTCGACTAGTACGAAGCGCCGCAACAGCAAGGGCAAGGGTGGCCGGGGTAGTGGAGGAGGCAGCGGTGGTGGTGGAGGTGGCAGTGGGCGTGGCAGTGGGGGCAGCGGTAGAGGAGGCGGAGGCGGTGGAGGTGGTGGCGGCGGTGGAGGCAGCGGAGGGGGTGGCGGCAGTGGAGGCGGTGGGACCAGTGGTAGTCGGTCTGGACCTCAGCGTGGAGGCCCTGGTGGCGGTCGGGGCCAGCAGCAGCAGCGTCGGAGCGAGACTCAGACGCCTCAGCAGCTCCGTGAGTGGTTGGTTCAGCGTGGGGCGGGAGAGGGCAGTGAGACCTGCCCGTATGTCATTCGCACGGGTCCCCGTGCGGGCAAGACATGCGGGCGGTTTCACACTGAGCGCCGCTGCTTTTCCCGCCTTGACGACGCCTGGCGCACTGAGTTTGGTGATGACGTCGAGCGCCCTCGCTGGGCGGAGTTGTTTAGGTCGGGAGTTGCCATCTTTGACCTAGACTTTGATGTTATTATCTCTGCCATGGTTCTTGGTGTCCCGTCTTCTCCTGGTCTTCCTCCTCCCTTCCTGTGTCCACCGCCTGACCAGTCGCAGCCGCCGTTACAGCCAGCCTCCCGACTGCCTGTTCCCTCTCCTTACGCTGAGCAGTCCGGAGGTCTTACAGAGCGTCGTGAGCCTGCGTCTCGTCCTGTCTCCCCTGTTCGCACTGCTCGTCGCGCTCCTCGTTCGCGTCCTCCCCCTGTCCCAGGCACGCACACCATGGCACTCCGTCCTTCCTCTGTTCCACTGCGTGTTCCACTGCCTGCTCCTCCTGAGTCCTCTCTTCCTGAGGTCCCTGACCCTGAGTCTGACCGAGCGCGTGCTGCCAGTCCTACTGTCGCTCGTCTCCTTGCCACTGCTGTCACTGACCCGTCCTTTGAGTCTGCTGCTGCTTCTGCTCTCGTTGCTGAGCTACTTGACTTTGCTGCTGCCTGCCGTCTCGACTACGCCTCTGCTCTAGTTGCTGAGTCTGTGCCTGCCAGCCCTCCGTCCGTCGGGGGTGAGTGTGCTCTTGGCACGGACGTCCTTGAGGACAGGCAGGAGGACTTTGAGTGTCTTGCAGCTGCTGTACCTCGTTTCGCCTCCTTGCTGCTTGCCCCTGAGGGGGACCCGGATGCTCCTGACATCCCGACCCCGCGCTCTTACGCAGAGGCGATTATGTTAAGAATAGCAGTTGAAAGTTAGAAATGAGAAAGAGGGGTTTTCACTAGCAAGCAGTTGAGTACATATAGCAAACCCTAAATTGGGCTGTACTCACTATTGAGTACCCCACTGCAGGCTAGACAAACATAACATTCTGACACACCCCCATAGCCAAAGTGTGGTGTAATCAGCACAACAAGCAAGTAAAACACAAGCTCAGGGTGGATCACAATGTCACCACACAATCTGAGCACAAGTACAAGAAGCAGCAGTTTATAGTTCACAAATGTAAGCAAAGCTAGAGGATATCGCAGAGGGCAAGTGTGGAGGAGGAGGGACTATGAGAGGAGAGGAGGTAGTGGGCGGCAGCTGAAGCTGCTGGCACACGGCGCAACTGGAGCAACTGGCACACGGGCAACTGGAGCAAATGGCACACTGGCAACTGGAGCAACTGGCACACGGGCTACTGGAGTAACTGGCTCCGCGGCTAACTCTGAGCGGCAGGAGCAACGGACTCACGGGCGACTGGAGCAACGGGCTCACGGGCGACTGGCGCAACGGGCTCACGGGCGACTGGCGCAACGGTCTCACGGGCGACTGGAGCTGCGGGCTTCACGGCGGCCACCCCCCTTCAACCTCCCCAAACTATCCCACCCCCCTTCCACACACCCCCTGCTGCACCCCTAGGTTCACTCACACTCCACCCCCTAGCACCACTCCGTCGACTCCCACACATCCACCCCCCTCAGCGGCAGCTGCAGCAGTGGGAGACAGAGGAGGAGGAGGAGGAGCAGGGGAGACGACACACCCGCCACCCCCTACTCGCCACCCCCAAACCCTAACACAGGGCAGGGCGGGATGGCGGGTAGGGAGGTTACGGGGGGGGGGGGTGACGGGGGCCGACGCGCGGCCTCCCTGGGCGCCAGAAGAGGCGGCAGAAGGGGCGACGCACGGGCCCCCCCCAGGTCGCCTCGACAGGCGACGGGAAAAGGGTCGGGGCGGGGCCGCGACAGGGCCGCGACGAGGCCGCGACAGGCGTCGGGGCAGGGCCGGGGCAGGGCCCCGACGGGGCCGCGACGGGGCCGCGACAGAGCCGCGGCGGGCGAAGGGGCAGGGCCGGGGCAGCACCGCGGCAGGGCCGCGACGGGGCGGCGTCGGGCGACGGGGCATGGCCGCGACGGGGGGCCGCGACGGTCGGCCGCGACGGGGGGCCGCGACGGGGGGGCCGCGACGGGGGGCCGCGACGGGGGGTCGCGAAGGGGGGCCGCGACGGGAGGCCGCGACGGGGGGCCGCGACGGGGGGCCGCGACGTGGGGCCGCGACGGGGCCGCGACAGGGGCGGCGTCGGGCGACGGGGCAGAGCCGGGGCGAGGCACCGCCGCGCGCCACGGGGCGCGCGACGGTCAGAAAACCGCCGCGCGCCACGAGCGCGCGGCGGGAAGAAAAAAAGACCGCGCGCCATGGGCGCGCGGCAGGCAGGCGCGCGCTCGAGGCGCGCGACAGGCAGAGTAGTAGCAGCGGAAGTTGATGGTGGGCCCATGCACAGGATCGACCCGTGAGGGTCGACCTGCTCTGAAACCATGTTAAGAATAGCAGTTGAAAGTTAGAAATGAGAAAGAGGGGTTTTCACTAGCAAGCAGTTGAGTACATATAGCAAACCCTAAATTGGGCTGTACTCATTATTGAGTACCCCACTGCAGGCTAGACAAACATAACATTCTGACAGATTACGGGTCCTTACTCCTCTCAGTGGCAGGCAGCTATGGATGCCGAGATGGCATCCTGGAAGTCCACAGGCACTTACGTCGACGAGCTTCCCCCACCTGGGGTGAACATAGTCGATGGCATGTGGATCTTCAGGGTGAAGCGGCCGCCGGGTTCTCCGCCTGCCTTCAAGGCGCGTTACGTTGCTCGAGGTTTCAGTCAGCGACAGGGAGTTGACTACTTCCAGACATTCTCCCCCACCCCGAAGATGACTACTCTTCGGGTGTTGCTGCACGTAGCTGCTCAGCGTGACTACGAGTTACACTCCCTGGACTTCAGTACTGCCTTCCTGCAGGGCAGCCTGCACGAGGAGATCTGGCTGCGCCGACCACCTGGTTTCACTGGGTCGTTTCCTACAGGTACCCAGTGGAGCCTCCGCCGGCCAGTCTACGGTCTCCGCCAGGCGCCTCGCGAGTGGCACGACACACTCAGGACTACACTTGCGGCTCTTGGGTTTGTTCCTTCTACAGCAGACCCGTCGCTGTTTCTACGCACCGACACCTCGCTACCGCCCTTCTACGTCCTAGTGTACGTCGACGACCTTGTCTTTGCCACGGCTGACACTGAGGCACTGACCCTAGTGAAGTCCGAGCTGCAGAAGAGACATACCTGCTCTGACCTGGGTGAACTGCGCAGCTATCTTGGCCTGCAGATCACCCGGGACAGAGCACGGCGCACCATCACACTGACTGAGTCACACATGGTGCACCAGGTCCTTCAGCGCTTCGGCTTCCAGTACTCCTCGCCACAGCTCACTCCTCTGTCTACCAGCCACTCGCTCTCAGCTCCACTTTTTGATGAGTCCGTAGAGCCGAGTGGTCCGTACCCAGAGCTTGTGGGTTGCCTCATGTACCTGATGACTTGCACACGACCTGACCTCGCGTACCCTCTCAGCCTTCTGGCTCGCTACGTGGCTCCCGGTAGGCACCGAAAGGTGCACTGGGATGCTGCGAAGAGGGTACTGCGTTACCTGTGCAGTACGTCGGGCATGGGGCTTGTGCTTGGAGGAAGGGGTCCAGTTGTCCTCACTGGTCACGCAGACGCCTCCTGGGTTGACGACTCAGCTACGCAGCGGTCGTCACAGGGTTACACCTTCAGCCTCTGGTCCGGCTCGGTTTCTTGGCGGTCTACCCGCTCGTCTTCAGTTTTCAGCTCCAGCTGTGAGGCTGAGATCTACGCCGGAGCCATGGCTGCACAGGAGCTACGCTGGCTCACCTACTTGCTAACCGACTTGGGAGAGCAGCCTCGTTCGCCTCCAGTCCTGTACGTAGACAACAAGGCAATGATAGCCTTGTGTCAGGAGCACAGACTGGAGCACAGAACGAAGCACATCGCTCTGCGATACTTCCTTGCTCGAGAATTATAGCAGCGTGGTCAGCTTCGTCTAGCGTACGTGGCCACTCGGGCCAACACTGCTGATGTCTTCACCAAGGCACTTCCGCCTGGTGACCATCAGCGCTTTGTTACTGTGTTAGGCCTTGTGCCTACTTTGCCTCACTTACTTACTGCCTGACTCTGCCTGTACTGTGATCTATCTATATACCTGCATGCTTGCACTTGTTAGGGTATGATCACTGTATTGTTTGTTCTCTGTATATAACTCTGCATGTGAACTGGCCTTGTGGCCCTTTGCTTGTGCTCGGACTGTGTGGTGACTTTGTGATCCACCCTGAGCTTGCTTTGCTTTGCTTCTTCTCTTGACTGGTCTTGTGACCATTGCTTGTTCTGGCTATCCCCCACTTCGCCTATGGGGGTGTGTCAAACATATATACTTAGTTATATCTAGGCTTAGTTCATGTGTTTACATTTGTCTAGGCTATAGTGGGTTTAGCCTTAGGGGGTACAGAATTCTCTCGACATTCTACTTGTACCCTTCCTTGTTTCCTAGTCGACCATTCTCACCTAAGGAATCTAACAGGGGCGACATGCCGCGACGGACGACGGGGGTCGGAGCCTAGGGGGGGGTCGACGGGCCGGGGCAACGGGCCGGGGCGACGGACCTAGGGCGACGGGCCTAGGGTCGACTGGTCGCGACGCGCAGCAGGGGCAGCACGAGGGCTGAAGAGGGCGGCTAGCGGGGTAGCGCTGTGGTGGGCCCCATGAGAAAAACCGGTCCTAGCGGAGGACCTGCTCTGAAACCATGTCAGAATAATGAACGAGAGTGAATGAATTAGCAAAGAGTTGGGTACAAGTACTAACCCTAACTGGGTTGTACCCCTTATGGGCTACCCCACTATAGCCTACACAATATAAGCTATATAACATTTTGACAGAGGAGACGGCGACCGACTACAGCAACCGAGCTCGGCGTCTCCTTGACTGCATGCGGATGGCCGGTGTCGAGTACTCAATAGGTGAAGAATTGACTAAGGAAAGTGGCTACTGTCGAGTGGCTACTGCCGAGAGTTGAACGGGTGAAGAATTGACTAAGGAAAGAGAAGTTTCAACAAGATATAGCAAACCCTAACAAATAGGAAATGTTACACCTAGACTAACATAAACTAAACATATATATTATATGTTGACACACCCCCATAGTCTAGGTGACGGTACTCCTGTGGAAAGCAACACAAATCTCAGGGTGGGTCTCAAGGACACAGATAGTCTAAGAGCAAGCAAGGGTCACATGACCAGTCAGCAAGAACAAGCAAGGGTCACAAGACGAGTCCACAAGAACAAGACAATTTCAGGGTGGAGCTCAAAGTCACCACACACTTCGAGAGCAAACAAGAGGCCACAAGGCCAGTCCACATGCAGATATATAGCAAATATAAGGAGATGCAAGAGTACAAGACAAGCAGGACAAAGCATCTCTACGTAAGCAAGTGAGGACGGGTAGTCACAAGGCCAAGCTTGGTGTAGAGATGCGGGTGGTCACAAGGCGGCAACGCCTTGGTGAAGTTATATGCCATGTTGGCCTCAGAGACCACACGTCGAATGAGTGTCTGGCCACGCTGCTGCAACTCACGCAGAAGGAAGTAACGAAGCTGGATGTGCTTCGCCTTCCCAGCCAGTCGGGGCTCTTCACACAACAGGATAGCTGGACTATTGTCGGCGAACAAGACTGGGGGGGAGCGAGGCCGCTCACCAAGGTCGGTGAGAAGGAAAGACAGCCAGCGAAGCTCCTGAGCGGCATGGCCGCAGCGTACACCTCTGCCTCACGGTTGGAACCGGTGACGGACGACGCCCGAGTCGACCGCCACGAAACAGCACCTGTCCCGAGGCTAAAGGAGTACCCCTGTGTAGACCGACGCGTCTCCACATCGTCGGCCCACGACGAATCCGGGTAACCTGAGTGTAACTGGCTGATTCCCTCCAAGGACAAGTCCCTTGCCTGATGTACTCGCCACATACTTCGCCACCCTCTTAGCAGCGTACCAGTGGGACGGTCTGTGTCTCCGAGGCGCAACAAAGCGCGCAAGGACGCTAAGAGGGTAAGCTAGGTCTGGGCGAGTATAAGTCATCAGGTACATGAGACAACCCACCAGCTCAAGATATGGACCACTGGACTCAAATGATTCGTCCGAAGGTGGAGCCGTGAGCCCATGATCCACAGCAAGAGGGGTGAGCTGTACCTTGGAGAACGGGAAGCGAAACCGCGTGAGGATCTGCTCGACCATATGCGACTGAGTCAGCGTAATGGTGCGAGCTGCCCTGTCTCTGGTGATCTGCAGGCTAAGGTAGTTTTGCAGCTCAGTAAGGTCAGTGCAAGTGTGTCTCCTCTGCAGTTCCTCCTTCACAGAGGCCAGCGCGCGTCGGTCGGGGGTGACAAAGACCAGGTCGTCAACGTAAACCAGAACAAAGAACGGGGTCGAGCTATGACGAACGAAGAGCGACAGCTCAGCAGACAACGGAAAGAAGTCAAGCACTGCAAGGGTCGAGCGAAGTGTGTCTTGCCACTCACGTGGAGCCTGGCGCAGGCCGTAGACAGGTCAATGTAGCTGCCACTAGGTTCTAGGTGGGAAAGAGCCGGTGAAGCCAGTCGGGCGACGCAGCCAGATCTGCTCATGCAAGCTCCCCTGAAGGAACGCGGTGGAAAAGTTCAAGGAGTGCAACTCGTAGTCATGCTGGGCTGCAATATGCAGCAACACCCAAAGAGTACTCATCTTCGGGGTGGGAGCGAAGGTCTGGAAGAAGTCTACCCCCTCTCGCTGACTGAAGCCTCTCGCCACATAGCGCGCCTTGAACACTGGTGGTGATCCAGGCGGCCGCTTCACCTTGTAAAACCACATTCCACTAACAACGTTCATCCGAGGTGGTGGGACTGCGTCGAAGTAAGTGTCTGTGGACCTATAAGATGTCATCTCTGCCTCCTCAGCTGCTATCCAGTACGAGGCCCAAGGTCCCGAGACCGCCTTAGCATGATTGCAAGGGATCGGGATGTCAAGAGCATCTGGATCCCCCTCAGGGGCAAGGAAACCAAGCTCGAACTGCTTGTCCTCTAGGACCTCCTGGGGAAAGACAAGAGCACCCCCAGAGGACAGAGTACGAGCAGGGCCACTCACCAAGTGAGCGGCATAGTCAAGGCGGTGGGAAGAGGCAAAGCCAGCGATAGTGGTAACGGGTGCTGAGACAGACAACAGGGGTACAGTCGGGTGAGTGACCAACGCGGACAAAACACAAGAGACGACAGGGCGGGACGCACGGAGGTAGTCGGACAACGGGTCGTGAAGCACAGTGAGGGACGACTCAGGAGGCTGTGGAAGGACCGAAGGAGGTGGAACACGAGAGCGGAGAACAAGTTGAAACGGGGCGTCTGCACGATAACAAGACCGAGGGGGCTCTGGAGACACAGCACGTCTGAGGGGAGAACGACGAGTCCACTGGGACGAGGAAAAGGACTGGACGGGGGGAACAGGAGGAGACGGTAGGGGACCACGAACTAAGCATGCAGGTGCTGGGTTGGGCAGGTCATGCAATCGCAGTCGCTACTGCTCCGCCTCCTCTGGCGTCTGCTGCGACAGCACCTGCCCTTGCTGCAGCTCTTGTGGCTCCTCCTCTGCCCTCTCCTGCTGCGGCTGTAGCTGCACCCGCTGCTGCGACCGGGAATCTTGCGCTACTCTCTCCTGCTGCGGTCGTGACTCCTCCTCTACTCTCTCCTGCTATTTCTGTAACTGCACCTGCTGCTGCGGGTAGGACTACCGCTCTACCCTCTCCTGGTGTGGCTGTGACTCCTCTACTCTCTCCTCCTGCGGCTGCAACTGCACCTGCTGCTGCAGTCGGGACCCCTCCTCTGCTCTCTCGTGCTCCTGCTGTGGCTCCTCCTCTACTCTCTCCTACCACTGCGACTGATTTTGCTCCTGCTCCTGCTCCTCCTGCTGCTGCTGTCAAATGATAGTAGGCAAAGTTTAGGTTAAGGGCCTAGGCTTAGAAGCCTAGGCCATGGGAGTCGAGGTGGTTTATGCCAAGTCGAGAGAGTCGAGAGAGGAGAATGAATAACTTCACTATAGGTTTGCAAGAACATATAGCAAATGAACAAAGAAGGTGCACCACCTAACAAAGTTTTTAATAACTACACTAACTACAGCTACAGGCAGTTACAGATATATTCTAACACTCCCCCATAACTGCCAGAAGCAGGAGTCTGTGCAGCGACACAACCTGGATGGGTACACCACGAACTGAGAAAACAGCAACAGCAGGCAACAGTCAAGGTTACAAAGCAGGTACAGCAGTAAAAGGGGGGCAGGCACTCCTGCCACCCCTTTACTCTCCTCCCCCCCCCCCCCCCACCTCAGAGGGACGGGGGCTGGATGTCTCACACCCGCCACCCTAATGCCACTCCCCTGGCTCCCCCACACCCTCACACCCTCCCCCCAGCGGCAGCTGCAGCAGTGGGAACGAAAGGAGGAGGAGGGGAAGGGACCATACCACCCATCACCCCCATACCCGCCACCTCCATTCCCTCCCCCCCACGGCTGCACGTGCAGCAGGAAGAAGAAGGAGGAGGGGGGGGGGGGGGGGGGGGGGGGGGGGGGGTGGCGGGGAAGAAGCCGCCCCACGTCCACAGAGGGGTGGCGCACAGGGAAGGGCAGGGGCGGCTGCACCGAGTGCAGGCGCATGTGACGCAGAGGCGGCTGCTCCGAGGGCAGGCGCGGGTGAGGCAGTGGCGGCTGCTCCGAGGGCAGGCGCGGGTGAGGCAGGGGCGGCTGCTTGAAGGCAGGCGCGAGGTGAAGCAGAGGCGCCGTCGCGGGCGCCAGGGGCGGATCCGCAGCGGCCCAGGGCACCGTTGCGGGCGCCAGGGGCGGGTCCGCGGCGGCTCAGGCCACCGTCACGGGCGCCAGGGGCGGGTCCGCGGCGGCGCAAGGCACCGTCGCGGGCGCCAGGGGCGGGTCCGCGGCGGCTCAGGGCACCGTCGCGGGCGCCAGAGGCGGGTCCGCGACGGCTCAAGGCACCGTCGCGGGCGCCAGGGGCGGGTCCGCGGCGGCTCAGGGCACCGTCGCGCGCGGGGCGCACGACGGGCAGGCAGGCAGGCAGGCAGACGCCGTGCGCCCGGGGCGCACGGCGGGCAGAAAACTGCCGTGCGCCCCGAGCACACGGCGGGCAGAAAATCGCCGCGCGCCCTAGGCGCGCGGCAGGACGACATTTAGCGGAAGCAAAATGGTGGGCCCGTTAAGGAAGGCAGCAGGAAGGTTCCTGCTCTGAATACCATGTCAAATGATAGTAGGCAAAGTTTAGGTTAAGGGCCTAGGCTTAGAAGCCTAGGCCATGGGAGTCGAGGTGGTTTGTGCCAAGTCGAGAGAGTCGAGAGAGGAGAATGAATAACTTCACTATAGGTTTGCAAGAACATATAGCAAATGAACAAAGAAGGTGCACCACCTAACAAAGTTTTTAATAACTACACTAACTACAGCTACAGGCAGTTACAGATATATTCTAACAGCTGCTGCTGCTCCTGCTGCTGCTGCTGTCGTGCCCTCTCAAACCGCTCCCACTCCTCCCTCTCCAACCGAAGGAGACGCTGCTCACGGGTCAGGAAACGTACAGTGCGCGGTGTAGGTGCCACAGTGCCAGTGCCTCCAGCTCCAGCACCCCCAAAACCAGCACCTCCACCACCGACACCCCCGGGGCCTCCAGTACCTCCCACAGGAACACCCCCAGGCTCTGCAGCAACTGGCCGCAGAGAAGAACGAGTAGGGAACTGCGGGACGGACGGGAAGCAAAGGGGTGACGCGGGGCGAGGCCGCCGAGTCGAGGCTGCCGTGTCCTCCACGGGAGTGACCTCCACGCCCACACCCCCTGCACCCCCAGAACCAACACCACCAGCTCCAGCAGCCCCAGCACCCTCACCCTCCGCAACTGCACCTCCCGCACCCCCAGACTCGACAGGGACTAGACGCTGCAGGGGGGACTGTCGTGATATATTATATATATCTATCGATAAGTGCCTATAGCTGTAGCTGTAGTTTGTTATACATTCTGTTGATGGTGCACCCTTGCTATTTTGCTATTTGTACCTTGTATGCTATAGTGAACAACACACATTCTCGATTCTCTCTTGCACAGTTTCCTCGACACCCGCTTGGCCTAGGCTCCTAAGCATAGGCCCTAGCTAAACCTGGTTCCTAAGTTAAGTTAGTCTCGTAACATGGTATTGAGCTAGGTCGTTCCCGACCTAATTTACTAAGGGCCCACCGTTAGCTTTCGCGATGGCGCGTCCCGTCAAGCAGCAAATCGCGGCTCCGTCCGTCCTTCCCCGTCGCTCGCCCATAGCAAAATCCGTCACGGTAGTCGTGACAGACGCAACTGACGCGATGGGAGTGACGGCGCTCGTCGACCCGCTGTTTCGCGCCGCCGCTCTCCCCCTTCGTCGGCCCCTCAACCCGCCACTGCGTTCCCCGTCGCCCTTCCCCGTCACGCTGCCTCGTCGCGGCTCCCCGGCGTGGAAACATCGACGGTCGCAGTGGGGGGGGGGGGGGGGGGGAGGAGAAGGGGAAAGGGGTGGCGGCCGTCACTTGAGCATCAGCGCCAGCCCGCGTTACGTCCAGTCCCGTTCCGTCCCCGCCCGCCCTCCTGTCGACTTCGCAGCTGCTGTGAAGGGAGTGGCGGGAATGGCGGGCGTGGCGGGAATGGCGGGAGAAGCTACTGCTCCGCCACTGCATGCTCCACATCGTACGTGACCCACAAGCCCGCCAGCAAGCGAACACACGGAACCGCCAGCAGCGACCCCGCCAGCAGCGCCACCGCCAGCAGAGACCCCGCCAGCAGCGACCCCGCCAGCAGAGACCCCGCTAACAGAGACCTCGCCAGCAGCGACACCGCCAGCAGAGACCCCGCCAGCAGAGACCCCACCAGCAGAGACCCCGCCAGCAGAGACCCCGCCAGCAGCGACACCGCCAGCAGAGACCCCACCAGCAGCTACACCGCTAGCAGAGACCCTGCCAGCGCCGTCACGCCAGCACCAGGCACCAGCACCAGCGCCAGCCGCCAGCACCAAGCACCAGCTCCAGCGCCGTCATGCCAGCACCAGGCACTAGCACCAGCACCAGCACCAGCCGCCAGCACCAAGCACCAGCGCCAGCGCCAGCCGCCAGCACCAGGCACAAGTACCAGCGCCAGCCGCCAGCACCAGCACCAGCTCCAGCGCCGTCACGCAAGCACCAGGCACCAGCACAGGCCGCCAGCACCAAGCACCAGCACCAGCGCCAGCACCAGGCACCAACACCAGCGCCAGCCGCCAGCACCAGGCACCAGCACCAGCGCCAGCCGCCAGCACCAGCACCAGCTCTAGCGCCGTCACGCCAGCACCAGGCATCAGCACCAGCGCCACCCGCCAGCCCCAGGCACCAGCACCAGCGCCAGCCGCCAGCACCATCACCAGCTCCAGCACCGGCACCAGCGCCGTCACGCCAGCACCAGGCACCAGCACCAGCGCCAGCCGCCAGCACCAGGCACCAGTACCAGCGCCAGCCACCATCACCAGCACAAGCACCATCTCCAAGCCGTCCCGCCAGCACCAGGCACCCGCACCAGCGCCAGCCGCCAGCAACCGGCACCAGCACCAGCGCTAGCCGCCAGCACCAGAGAGGTTGAGTGGGCGGGTAAGGGGGTGCAGAAGCAAGTTGGGCATTTGCAGCCGTTGCCTGTAGCAGGCACGCCCCCGGAGGTGGTGAGCGGTGCTGTCCTGCTGTCCGTTGCAGCCACAGCTCCTACTCTCACGCCCACCTTCCGGGTCCTGCACCTGTCGCTGCTGCATCTGCCGTGGCTGAGGTCACTGTGGCTCTATCTTCCATCACTGCAACTGCTGCCTGTAGCACGCACGCCCCCGGAGGTGGTGAGCGGTGCTGTCCTGCTGCTCGTTGCAGCCACGGCACCTGCTCTCACGCCCACCTCTCGGGTCCTGCACCTGCCGTCGTTGCATTTATCATGGCTGATATGTGATGTTGTTTCCCATGCTTTTTCCACCCCTCAGTGACTTGCTATTGCTATGCGCTGCAGGCACTTAGGGGGTGTGTCGTGATATATTTTATATATCTATCTATAAGTGTCTGTAGCTGTAGCTGTAGTTTGTTATAGATTCTGTTGGTGGTGCACCCTTGCTAGTTTGCTATATGTACCTTGTGTGCTATAGTGAACAACACACATTCTCGATTCTCTCTTGAACAAACTCCTCGACACCCGCTTGGCCTAGGCTCCTAAGCCTAGGCCCTAGCTAAACCCGGTTCCTAAGTTAAGTTAGTCTCGTAACAGGGACGATTACTAAGTGGCGTGCGACACACCTGACGGGGCAGGACGCGAAGGAGGGGGGGCTACCGGGGCGACTGGGGGGGGCTCAAGGGTGACGAACAGCGGGGGGGGAAAGACCTGAGTACCTCAGTGGGGGCGACTCCTGTAGTATCAGACAGACTCGACGAACGTGACGTCCTGGGAAATGAAGAACTCATAGGTGAGTGGGTCGTAGAACACCCAGCAGGCAGTGTCCAAAGGGAAGCCAAGAAAGACGCAGGCACGAGTGCGCGGAGACAACATGTTTGTGCCAGGGGCGCGAACGTGAGCCAGGGAGCCCGAGACGCGGAAATCAGCTGCTACGCCCGGAGAACCTGTCCAAAGGGAGTCCGGCGTCACCCGTGGCCGTGCATCACTGGGCCACAGGTTTAGCTGGTGCGCGGCGTAGTGGACTGCCTGAGGCCACAGGAACTGGGGGGCACCGGCATGGCACATGGAGGTCCGGGTAACCTCCATGACCAGGCCGATGCGTTGAGTGGCTACCCCATTCTACTGTGGCGAGGCTGGTAGCGTGTATGACTGGATGATCCCCCGACCTTGACAGAACGTCTCCAGGCGAGTGGAAGAAAACTCACCACCACGGTCCGAGTGCAGGCAGAGCCCACAAAGGACCTGGGCGCCACCCCTCGCTAGTAGCCACGGCTCGAGGACGGTAAGCACGTCGGCCTTCCGTCGCAGGGGGAAAACCATGGTGTAGCGGGAGTAGTCGTCCACCATAATCAGGAAGTAGCACTCCTGACGTGGGCCAAGGACTAGGGAGGGGCCCCAGACGTCCAAGTGCATGGTCTGGAAGGGAGCCGTGTGGTGGGGGGGAACGAGGAGGAGTGAGGGGCAGCGTGCTGCCGACCCTCGACGCAAGGAGTGCACGGCGGCGCTAGCGAGCGGGGAAGCGGGGCAAGTGACTCTGGGAGACCTGAGACCAGACAGTGACGTACCATCCTACTGAGATGTGGGAACGACGGGTGACCTAGACGGTGGTGCTAGAGGACCAACGGGTGGGTGAGTGACCGACGGTCGCACGACACAGCAGCTACCTGACCTGACTTGACCCAGTGTGGCAGGACCCAGTGTGTAGTGAGTACAGACCAGAGCCCGGCTCTTTGTGGAAAGTGGCCAGAGGCACCCCAGTTGAAAGTAGTGACTACGCCTAGGTCGTGGAGGTGACTGACACCAACCAGTTTTCTGGAGAACCTGAGGGTGTAGTAACCTGTTAGAAACCCAGAGGGAGCTGCCGGACACGGGAGAGTGGTGGTGATGTGGGCAACTACAGGTCCCACGGAAGGGTCAGCCAAGGCGACAGTGATTGGAGTGCGCAGTGGTGTGAGGTCAGTACAGTCGCGAAAGAAGCAGCTGGAAGCTCCAGAGTCTAGGGTGAAGGAAAGCCGTGCAGTCTGTGAGGTCGCACCCGAGGTAACGACGAAGGCTGGTGCTAGACTAGTGGTAGCTGCAGCTCCTACACAAAGACGCTCAAAGGCGGCTGGGCTGGAGACAACACACGCACCAAGACTGGAAACACAGGTCTCTACTCGTGCAGCCGAGAAAGGTCCTAGACCAGGTAGGTGGGACTCAACCGGTGCAGTTGTGCACCGAAGAAGACATGAGGGCCAGTGTGGTGTAATAGCATGAGGACCAAAACGCTCACGGTGGAGGTCGTCGAGGCGACGGTAGCAGCGGGACACAGAGTGGTCAGGACTCCAGCAGGTAGTGCCAGCACCAGGGCCTCTCAGGGCCCGGTACCCGCAGGGGCTGACGTCTCGCCCACTACTTGCTGAGCCACTGCTGGGGGCTCCTCACTTTGGACCCACAGGTCCCCACTGCCGGGAGTGCTGCTGCTGGCCCTGCTGCTGTACAACCCTAGTACACGCCATGTGAAGAGCTAGAAAGGGGGGGGTTCTTATAGGTGGGCCTAAGCTACTGCTGTTGCCGCTGGCGGCAGTCTAAGCTGCTGCTGGTTTTGCTTGGGGGGGCAGCCTAAGCCGCTACTGATTTTGCTGGTGGCAGCATAAGCTGCTGGTGGTTTTACTGGGGGTAGACTAAGCTGTTATTGGTTCTGCTGGTAGCAGCCTAAGCTGCTGCTGGTTCTGCTGGTGGCAGCCTATGCTGCTGCTGGGTTTACAGGGGGCAGCCTAAGCTGCTCCTTGTTCTGCTGGTGACAGCCTATGCTGCTGCTGGGTTTACTGGGGGCAGCCTAAGCTGCAACTGCTACTGCTGGTGGCACCCTAAGCTGCTGCTGGTTCTGCTGGTGGCGGTCTAAGCTGCTGGTGGTTTAACTGGAGGCAGCCTAAGCTGCTACAAGTTCTTTTTTGTGCGGTCCGTACGATTCTGCGCGGTTCAGTGTGGTTCTGCGCGGTTCAATGCGGTTCTGTGCAATTTTGCGCGCTGCTATCAGTTCTGCGCGGTTCTGTATGGTTATGTGCGGTTTTGCGTGGTCAGTGTGGTTCTGCGCGGTTCTGTGTGGTTCTGTGCGTGGAGAGTACTGGGTGGGGCGGCTGATTCCGGGTGAGGTGACTGGAACGGGTGGGGCAGCAGGTACGGTTCTGTGCGGTTTTGTCCGTTTCCGTGCAGTTCTGCGCGTTGGAGAGTACCGGGTGGGGCGCCTGATTCCGGGTGGGGCTACACGGTCGACGTGGGGCAGTGCGCGGGCTGCACGAGCTGCCGCACGTGCGTTCGAGTGTGCAGATGCACGTGCTGCTATGCAGGCCGTCGCGCGCGGTTGCTCGTGTGTCTGCGTGCAGCTGCGCGTGCGGTTGCGCGAGTGGCCGTGCGTGCGACTACGGCTGCGCGCGGCTACGGTGGGGCTGCAAGGACAGGTGGGGTGGCGGTTCAGTGTGGGAAAACGGGTGACGGGTGGGGCGCGGGGCAATTAACGGGCGACGGGTGGGGCAGCGGGCGCAGCTAACGGACTGCGCGTGCGTGCGGCTAATGCTGCGCATGTGCGCGGTCGCACGTGCGGCTACGACTGCGTGTGCGCATGCGTCTGCTGCGCGCTAGCGGGCTGGTGAGCTACGCACGGGGCAGAAAACGGGTGAGGCGCAGGTGAAAAAACGGTGACGCGCGGGGATAAACGGGTGACGTGTGCGGGGCTAAACAGATGACGCGCTCCGGGCAATACGGGTGACGCGCGAGCTAGGGGGGGGTGGCAGGGCGCTTTGGTTATTAAGAGGCTACGTTCTAGGTGGGCCCATAGAGTCCACTAGCTCTATACCATGTCGAGATTTGAGCGGGTGAAGAATTGACCAAGGAAAGAGAAGTTTGAATAAGATATAGCAAACCCTAACAAACAGGAAATGTTACACCTAGACTAACATAAACTAAACATATAAATTATATGTTGACATCTACAACCTGATGAAACGACTGATGGTGGTGCCGGGCACGCGGGAGTTGCTCAACGAGGACTCGTTGACCTCGTACGTCCTAAAGGACGAGGCGATGCAGGAGGCCGACAGTTGCACGGAGCTCCTGTCGCAGGCAAGCTACGTTGCCCCGACGAAGCAAGGAAGTCGGACGGGGCAACGCGGCAAGCCTGGCGCCGGTGGAAGGCCGGCCAAGGACGCCGAAAAGGCAAATTCAGCTAAGAATGGTGGTCGTGGAGGCGGAAGTCGGTGTCGGGAGTGTTGGCTGTGCGACGATCCCGACCATCTCTCCTTCGAATGCCCCGACCACACCGACTCTGACGACGATAACGCCAAGGGAGGCCGAGGGAGGTCGGCCGGCCGTTGCTCATGTCGGGAGAACAAGTCACTCAAGGAGAAGCAGTCGACCAAGTCGACGACGTCGGCGAAGGACGCCGACCTCTCCTCGGGCGGCAAGGGGCGAGGCGACGGGGAGGCGTCGTGCTCGCTGGTCGGCGTCGTGGAGCCGGCTGTCTCGTGTCAGAAACTAGACGAGGGAATGATTGCATTGAGAAGAAAGTTGGTACAAGTACTAACCCTAATTGGGTTATACCCCTTATGGGCTACCCCACAATAGCCTACACAATATAAACATTATAACTGTTTGACACACCCCCATAGGCAAAGTGGGGGAGAACAGGAGGTCACAAGACCAGTCAAGATAAAAAGCAAAGCAACCTCAGGGTGGATCACAAAGTCACCACACACTCTGAGCATAAGCAAATGGCCACAAGGCCAGCTCACATGCAGAATTATATAAACGAGAACAAACAGTACAGTGATCATAACCTAGCAGTGTCAAACATTATATGTCTAACATGGTATCACGAGCCTAGGTTGCTACCTAGGACTGCTTTCTACTATGGGCCCACTATTCCGCTAGAAGCGCCCTCGTGCGCCCTACCTTACGTGCGCCCTCGTGCGCCTTTCTCTGCTAGTGCGCCTTCGTGCGCCCTCGTGCGCCCTCGTGCGCCTTCGTGCGCCCTCGTGCGCCCTCGTGCGCCCTCGAGCCGCCCCTGCAGGTCCGTCAGGCCCCCGAGCCGCCTCTGCAGACCCGTCAGGCCCCCGAGCCGCCTCTGCAGGCCCGTCAGGCCCGAGAGCCGCCCCTGCAGACTCGTCAGGCCCGCGCGCAGCCTCTGCCCGACCGCGCGCCGCCCCTGCAGGCTCTCGCCGCCCGCCGCGTCGCCCTGCCCGCGGCGTCGCCGCCTGCCCGCGGCGTCGTCACCTGCCCGCGACGTAGCCCCTGCCCGCGGCGTCGTCGCCTGCCCGCGGCGTCGTCGCCTGCCTGCGGCGTCGTCGCCTGCCCGCGACGTAGCCCCTGCCCGCGACGTCGTCGCCTGCCCGCGGCGTCGTCGCCTGCCCGCGGCGTCGTCACCTGCTCGCCGCGTCGCCCTGCCCGCGGCGTCGCCACCTGCTCGCGGCGTCGCCCTGCTCGCGGCGTCGTCACCTGCTCGCCGCGTCGCCCTGCCCGCCGCGTCGCCCTGCTCGCGGCGTCGTCACCTGCTCGCCGCGTCGCCCTGCCCGCGGCGTCGTCACCTTCCCGCCACGTCGTCCTGCCCGCGGCGTCGCCACCTGCCCGCCGCGTCGCCCTGCTCGCCGCGTCGCCCTGACCTAATCCGCGCCTGGCCTCTGGAGCAGCCACCCCTGCAGCAGCCGTCCCTGGCCACTGGAGCAGCCGCCACTGCAGGAGCCGCCCCTCGCCCCTGGAGCAGCCGCCCCTGGCCCCTGGAGCAACCACCGCTGCAGCGGCCGCCCCTGGCCCCTGGAGCAGCCGCCACTGCAGCAGCCGCCCCTGGCACCTGGAGCAGCTGCCGTCGCGGCCCGGCCTCGCCGTGCAGCAGCTGCCGCGGAGCTCCCTGCTGCGGCCCGGCCCCGCCCTGCAGTTGTAGTGGCCCCGCTGTCGCCACCGTCTTGCGCCTGCCGCGCCGACCACTGGTGAGCATTGCCCTGCCAGCACTGCTACCGCTGCTACTGCTGCTACTGCCTTTTCTACTCCCACTGCTACTGCTCCTGCTGTTACTGCTGTTACTCCCGCTACTGCTACTATTGCTGCTTCTGGCGTGGCCAGATGCAGCTCCAGGGCCGTGCGCGTGAGTCCCTCACGCCCCAGCAGCTTCGTGAGTGGTACGCTAGTTGGGGCTGTCGGGGTGGCCGTAGTGGTAGTCGCTCTGGAGTGGGTCGGTCGGGAGCTTCTGGTAGTGGACAGGTGCAGCTGCCGTGTCCTCTTTCGCCCCAGCAGCTTCGTGCGTGGTACGCTAGTTGGGGCTGTCGAGGTGGCCGTAGTGGTAGTCACTCTGGAGTGGGTCGGTCGGGAGCTTCTGGTAGTGGACAGGTGCAGCTGCCGTGTCCTCTTTCGCCCCAGCAGCTTCGTGAGTGGTACGCCAGTTGGGGCTGTCGGGGTGGCCGTAGTGGTAGTCGCTCTGGAGTGCGTCGTTCGGGAGCTTCTGGTAGTGGACAGGTGCAGCTGCCGTGTCCTGTGAGTGAGGCTGCCGCTCTAGGTGCTAGTGCGTCTGTTGCCCTAGGTGCTGGTGAGGCTACCACTCCCGGTACTCGCGTGTCTGCTACCCCAGGTGCTGGTGAGGCTGCTGCTCTAGGTGCTAGTGAGTCTGCGCCCCCTGGTACTGAGTCGACTGAGGCACTGCACACCTTCACTCTGGACTCAGGTGCTTCTCGCTGTTTCTTTCGTGACCGCACTGCCCTTGAGCCGCTTGCTCGGCCAGTTGCTGTCTCCCTCGCTGACCCCTCTGGGGGTCCGGTCATTGCGACCTCCTCCACTGTCCTTCCTTGTCCTGCGGTCCCGTCGGGCACACTGTCAGGTCTCCACCTCCCCTCGTTCTCTACGAACTTGGTGGCGGGTTGTGCGCTCCAGGACGGGGGTGTTCACCAGTTCACCCCTGCATACGAGCGCGTGACACACTGCACGTGTGCTCGGACGGGCCGTCACCTGGCTACCTTCACTCGGCAGCCGGGGTCGGACCTGTACACACTGACCACTGAGTCCCCTCAGGTAGCTGCGTCTGCGTCTGCGTCAGGTCAGCTGTCGGCCCCCTGCTCGTGTCGCTCTCTGGCGCACGAGACCGTCCTCTGGCACCACCGACTTGGTCACCCGTCCGTGCAGCGCCTTCGTGCCATGCACAAACGGTACCTTGTCTCTGGTCTTCCCAGGGTTCTCCCTCCCCTCCCACCCTCGCCTGCTCCTCCTTGTCTTCCCTGTGTCGAGGGGCGGCAGCGCGCCGCTTCTCACTCCTCCTCGTTTCCCCCGACGACTGCTCCCTTGCAGACGCTCCACATGGACGTGTGGGGCCCAGCCCGCGTCCGTGGTCAGGGCCAGGAGAGGTACTTCCTGATAGTTGTTGACGACTATTCGCGCTACACCACGGTCTTCCCCTTGCGCACCAAGGGTGAGGTCCCTGATGTTTTGATCCCTTGGATCAGCGCTTCTCGTCTCCAGCTCAGCGAGCGTTTCAACTCGGACTTTCCTGTCCTGCGCTTGCACTCTGACAGAGGTGGTGAGTTCTCCTCCGACCTCTTGGCAGCCTACTGTGCGGAGCACGGCATCCGCCAGTCGTTCACGCTTCCGGCCTCTCCACAGCAGAATGGGGTTGCTGAGCGCCGCATTGGCTTGGTCATGGAGGTCGCTCGTACCTCCTTGATCCATGCGGCTGCCCCCCACTTTCTGTGGCCGTTTGCAGTCCGATACGCTGCGCATCAGCTCAACCTCTGGCCCCGTGTCTCCGTTCCAGAGACTTCGCCGACACTGCGTTGGACAGGAGAGGTTGGCGATGCGTCACGCTTTCGGGTCTGGGGATCTCGAGCCTTTGTTCGCGATACGTCCGCGGACAAGCTCTCCTCCCGCGCTGTTCCTTGTGTCTTCCTTCGCTTTGTCCCGGACGCGTCTGGTTGGCAGTTTTACCACCCCACCTCGCGCCGTGTCCTGCCTTCTCAGGACGTCACTTTCGACGAGTCCGTCCCCTACTACCGCCTCTTCCCCTACCGCACTGCCCCGCTTCCCCCCCCGCCTCTCTTCCTCGCGCCAGGTGCTGCTGTGGTAGACCCCCTCCCCCCTCAGGGTGCCGCTCCCTCAGGTGTGTCCCAGGTAGACCCGGTTGAGCCTGTCGAGGTAGCTGTCGACTCTCGTCCTGCTAGGGGTGCTGAGCCTGAGGGTGCTGAGCCTGAGCGTGCGGAGCCTGGGGGTGCGGAGCCTGGGGGTGCGGAGCCTGGGGTTGCGGAGTCTGGGGGTGCGGAGCCTGGGGTTGCGGAGTCTGGGGGTGCTGAGCCTGGGGGTGCGGAGCCTGCGGGTGCTGAGTCTGGGGGTGCTGAGTCTGGAGGTACTGAGCCTGGGAGTGCTACACCTGGAGGAGCTCTCTCCTCACAGCAGCTGCGTGAGTGGTACTTACAGTACTGCAGCCTCAGGAGAGGTGCTTTTGGAGCCAGGAGTACTGCTGGAGCTGGTGCTAGTGCTTCCCCTCCTAGGCGGGAGCTGCCCTCTCCCCAGCGACTCCGAGAGTGGTACGCACGGCGCTGCAGTCTTCAAAGTGGCGCTCCTAGTGTCGCGGACCCAGCTGCTGGAGGTTCTGCTGCTGGCGGTGCTTCTGGCGCTGCTGGAGGTGCTGCTGGTGCTGGAGCTGCTGGTGCTGCTGATGCTGCTGGAGGTGCTGCTGGTGCTGGTGGTACTGCTGGTGCTGCTGGAGCTGCTGGAGGTGCTGCTGGTGCTGGGGCTGCTGGAGCTGCTGGAGGTGCTGCTTCTTCTGGAGGTGCTGCTGGTGCTGCGGACTCTGGAGTTGGAGCTGCTGCTGGTACTGAGGACCCGGGCGTTGGAGCTGCTGCTGGTGCTGCGGACCCGGGCGTTGGAGTTGCTGCTGGTGCTGCGGACCCTGGAGTCGGAGCTGCTGCTGGTGCTGAGGACCCTGGAGGTGGAGCTGCTGCTGGTGCTGAGGACCCTGGCGCTGGTGTCTCTACTGGTTCTGGAGACGCTGCGCGGCCGCGGCCGTACTTCGTTCCGCTCCTTCAGCAGGTTCTTGGTCAGCCTCCTCCTCCTTGTCCTCCTCCCTCCTTAGAGTGTCCTCCGTCTGTCCAGTCGCAGTCACAGTTACCGTCTGCCTCCCCTCTCCCTGGTCCTTCTCCTTACACTGGTCCGACTGGAGGTCTTACGGAGCGTCGTGAGCCTGAGTCTCGTCCTGTGTCGCCTGAGTCTCGTCGAGCGTCGCCTGTTCGTGCTGCTCACACTGGTCGTCGCGTCCCGCGTCAGCGTCCTCCTGCTGTCCCAGGCACTCACCAGATGGCGCTTCGTCCTTCCACTGCTCCCCAGCGTGTCCCTCTCCCGGCTCCTCCTGCGTCCTCTCTTCCTGCTCTTGCTGACCCTGAGTCTGACTCTCTTCGTGCTGCCAGTCCTACTGTCACGCGTCTCCTGGCTACTGTTGTCACTGACCCTTCCTTTGAGTCCACTGCTGCGTCTGCCTTAGTTGCCGAGCTTGTCGACTTTGCTGCCACTTGTCGTCTAGACTACGCCGCTAGCCTAGTTGCTGAGTCTGAGTCTGTCTGTCCTCCGTCCGTCGGGGGTGAGTGTGCTCTTGGCACGGACGTCCTTGAGGACAGGCAGGAGGAGTTTGAGTGCTTTGCCGCTGCTTTACCTCATCTCGTGTCCATGCTAGTTGCCCCTGAGGGAGACCCGGATGCACCAGACATCCCGACTCCGCGCTCTTACGCAGAGGCGATAGAGGGTCCCTACTCCTCTCAGTGGCAGACAGCCATGGACGCAGAGATGGCTTCCTGGAAGTCCACAGGCACCTACGTCGACGAGGTTCCCCCACCTGGGGCGAACATCGTCAGTGGCATGTGGATTTTCAGGGTGAAGCGGCCGCCGGGTTCTCCGCCTGTCTTCAAGGCGCGTTACGTTGCACGAGGCTTCAGTCAGCGAGAGGGAGTTGACTTCTTCCAGACCTTCTCCCCGACCCCGAAGATGACCACTCTTCGGGTTCTGCTGCACGTCGCCGCTCAGCGTGACTACGAGCTCCGCTCTCTTGACTTCAGCACTGCTTTCCTACAGGGCAGCCTGCACGAGGAGAACTGGCTGCACCGCCCACCTGGCTTCACTGGGTCGTTCCCTCCTGGTACCCAGTGGAGCCTCCGGCGGCCTGTCTACGGTCTCCGACAGGCGCCACGTGAGTGGCACGACACACTGAGGACTACACTTGCGGCTCTTGGGTTCGCTCCTTCTACTGCTGACCCGTCGCTGTTTCTACGCACCGACACCTCGCTGCCGCCGTTCTACATCCTCGTATACGTCGACGACTTGGTCTTTGCCACTGCAGACACTGCGGCACTCGCCCACGTGAAGTCGGAGCTGCAGAAGAGACACACGTGCACAGACCTGGGTGAACTGACAAGCTATCTTGGCTTGCGGATCACCCGGGACAGAGCACGGCGCACCATCACCTTGACTCAGTCACACATGGTGCAGCAGGTCCTTCAGCGCTTCCGCTTCACGTACTCCTCGCCTCAGCCCACTCCTCTGCCTACCGGTCACTCGCTCTCAGCTCTGCCTTCGGATGAGTCCGTAGAGCCGAGTGGCCCGTATCCAGAGCTTGTGGGCTGCCTCATGTACCTGATGACCTGCACTCGACCTGACCTTGCATACCCTCTTAGCATCCTTGCACGCTATGTCGCTCCTGGCCGTCACCGGAAGGAGCACATGGATGCCGCTAAGAGGGTGTTGCGCTACTTGTGCAGTACGTCGGGCATGGGGCTAGTGCTTGGAGGACGAGACCGAGTTGTACTCACTGGGCACTCAGACGCGTCTTGGGCTGACGACCAGGCTACTCAGCGGTCGTCTCAGGGTTACACCTTCAGCCTTGGCTCTGGTTCAGTTTCTTGGCGTTCTACACGCTCGTCTTCTGTTCTCAGCTCCAGTTGTGAGGCTGAGATCTACGCCACAGCCATGGCTGCACAGGAGTTATGCTGGCTCACCTACCTGCTGACCGACTTGGGAGAGCGGCCTCGTTCTCCTCCAGTGCTGTACGTCGACAACAAGGCTGCCATTGCCTTGTGTGAGGAGCACAGACTGGAGCACAGACTGTATCGCTCTGCGCTACTTCCTTGCTCGAGAGCTGCAGCAGCGCGGTCAGCTTCGTCTGCGTTACGTGGCCACTCGGGCCAACACTGCTGATGTGTTCACCAAGGCGCTTCAGCCTTGTGACTATCAGCGCTTCTGTACTGTTCCAGGCCTCGTGCCTACTGGGCCTCACTTGCTTACTTCTTGACTCTGCTTGTACTGTGATCTCTATATATATACCTGCTTGTTTACTCTTGCTAGGTTGTGATCACTGTATCTCTTGTTATACTATCAACCTGCATGTGAACTGGTCTTGTGACCACTTGCTTGTGCTCAGAATTTGTGTGGTTTCCTTGAGATCCACCCTGAGCTTGCTTTGCTTTGCTTTGACTGGTCTTCTGACCATCTGGTTGTCTCTCACTTAGCCTATGGGGGTGTGTCAAACATTATATGTTCATATTGTGTAGGCTATAGTGGGTTTAGCCTTAGGGTTTCCTAAGGTTTCCTACTTGTATCCCCCTCCTACCTAGTTTCATTCATTCTCGTTCTATTCTGGATTCTAACAAGCAGGGGTAAGCATGCAAGTATATGTACATAGAGTTTAGGGTTTAGGGGTTTAGGGTTTCGGGTTTAGGGTTTAGGTGTTAGAGACTAAGGACGGAGTCTATGAAGATTAGGGGCTGAAATATCTCAAAATCGTCAACTACAATTCTGGACAGAAAAGTCGTCGTCACAAGAAACGTTGTCGACGAAACGTCCACTGTTAGAATTCTTTCAAACTCGAGTATGTTGTAGCCCTTGACCGTGGCTATCTTTACCAATTTGAATAGTATCAAAATATGGAGTATCCCTCGCGTTATGAACTTCGGCGCACTAGGGGGTATGCTGCCATAGAAAACGTAACTCAATCACAATTATCTCACAAGTTCACACAGGAAAGTTAGAGTAGCAATAGAACCAGGTAGAAGGGGATGAGGAGGACGAGAGGGAAGGTCCCAAGGGAGTCTCCAACCAAGGACACCCCATACCACACAATTCCCCTCTCTATAGGCACCCCAACTTTGACATTTGTCACTTTCCCAACTCATGCCATCCACCTCACCCAACTTGGCCACACTTGCCAACCTGGTTTGGCACCTCCCAACCACTTGGCAGCATCTACAGTGATGTTGACGAATTTCCCAACCCCCAAGAGTCTGTACTCCTTATGGAGTCAACACCACAACTTCCCATAGTCACCACAACCAAATATCAAAAGCATACGAACTTCCAACGTTCGTAACTTTCTTGTTCGTGCTCCGATTGAAGCGATACTTGGTTCGTCGGAAAGCTCTTGAGCAGAGGAGTCACTTCAGATATCTGCTCAAGCCAAATAACATTCACACACACTCAGAAAAACCAAACCGCATAAAACACAAATTCTTGCATACGCTCACACCACGCATGCAACGCACGAACACATGATGGGAGGCAGACAGACGTGAATGCATATGATTGCATCACACAACATTAGGGTTGACATCACAATCAACCACAACGTCACGTAGTTTCTGGGACTGAACATCACTTACGCGACAGAAGCAATTCACCTGTCGGCCTCCAAGTACGCAGAGCAGCTGGGAGAACGCTTCAGAATTGCCCCTGCACCACTCTCAACTCCTTACCGCAACCCCAGCGCCAACTACAAACCGGACAACAAACCCCTGTCACCCGCAGGACTCCATCTGTACCAGCAGCAATTGAGGTGCCTGCTATTCGCCTCTATCACCTGCCGACCCGACCTTTCGTACATCGCAAGCCAACAGGCACAATACTCCCGCAAGCCAGTAGCTGAGAACCAGCTGGAACTAGAGCGCGCCCTGCAGTACTTCATTTCCACACCTGACATCGGGCTCTCTTACTCCACGCTGACGACAACCTCCTTCAACCTCAACGGCTACATGGACGCAGATCATGCTGCTGATCTTGCAAATCGACGGTCACGGACCGGCTTCGTCTTCCGCCTGGAGCCAAAAGGACCAATCTCCTGGATCTCACAGAAGTAGGAGTTGGTTGCCCTGTCATCGGCCGAAGCAGCGTACATCACCGCGAGAGCAGCAGTTCGCGAAGGGTTGTACCTGCAAGAACTGTTACAGGAAGCAAAATTTCCAACTTCGCCCACCTTTCACCTCCACTCCGACAACCAGAGCGCCATCAAGATCGCGAACAAGCCAGGGTTCGTGAACCGCACGAAGCACATCGCGCTTCGATATTTTTTCGTCAAGGACGAAATTGACCAAGGCAAGGTTGACCTCGCGTAATGCCCCACCACTAAGATGGTAGCTGGCTTCCTCACCAAGTGACTGCCACGTCAGCAATACAAGCACAACTACGACCTCACGGGATTAGTCAAGAGAATCAGCCCTCTGCGTGACCAGGAATGAAGGGGATGTCAGAAACTAGACGAGGGAACGATTGTATTGAGAAGAAAGTTGGTACAAGTACTAACCCTAATTGGGTTTTACCCCTTATGGGCTACCCACTACAGCCTACACAATATAAACATTATATATGTAATTCTGGGGTAAGCATGCAGATATATGTAGATAGATCACAATACAAGCAAAGTCACGCAGTGAGCAAGTGAGGCAAAGTAGGCACAAGGCCTAAAACAGTACAGAAACGCTGATGATCACCAGGCTGAAGTGCCTTGGTGAATATATCAGAAGTGTTGGCCCGAGTGGCCACGTAAGCAAGACGAAGCTGACCACGCTGCTGCAACTCTCGAGCAAGGAAGTAACGCAGAGCGATGTGCTTTGTCCAGTGCTGCAGTCATCTCCTAACACAAGGCAATCATGGCCTTGTTGTCTACGTACAGAACTGGATGAGAACGAGCCACTCTCTGAAGTCGGTCAGTAGGTAGGTGAGCCACCGTAAATCCTGTGCAGCCATGGCCCCTGCGTAGATCTTAGCCTCACAACTGGAACTGAGAACAGAAGACGAGCGGGTAGACCGCCAAGAAACAGAGCCGGAGCCAAGGCTGAAAGTGTAACCCTGTGACGACTGCTGCGTAGCCAAAAGGTCAACCCAAGACGCATCTGCGTGTCCAGTAAAGACAACTAGACCCTGTCCTCCAAGCACGAGCCCCATGCCCAATGTACTGCACAAGTAATGAAACACCCTCTTAGCGGCCTCCCAGTGCTCTGGCCGGTGTCTCCCGGGCGCAACGTAGCGTGCCATGATGCTAAGAGGGTAGGCAAGTTCAGGTTGAGTGCAGGTCATCAGGTACATGAGGCAGCCCATAAGCTCTGGATACGATGGGCCACTCGGCTCTACGGACTCGTCCGAAGGTGGAGCTGAGAGCGAGTGACCAGTGGCAGAGGAGTGGGCTGTGGCGAGGAGTACCGGAAGCCGAGGTGCTGAAGGACCTGGTGCACCATGTGTGACTGAGTCAAGGTGATGGTGCGCCGTGCTCTGTGCCGGGTGATCTGCAAGCCAAGATAGCTGCGCAGCTCTGTTAGTATAGTAGCTTGACCTAGGAACCATGGCTAGGAAGGATGTCGAGAGAATTTTGGGTGAGGAAAAGTCGAGAAGGAGAATGAGGGATTTCACTATAGAAAGTTGGAATACAAATAGCAAACCCTAAATTGGGTTGTACTCACTACAGAGTACCACATTGCAGGCTAAACAGCAAATACATTCTGACACACCCCCATAGTCAAAGTGGGGTATAATCAGCAGAGCAAGCAGTCATAGAGCAGGTTCACAAGTACAAGCAAACCTAGAGGCATTCACAGAGGGCAAGTGAGGAGGAGGCTGGACTGTGAGAGGAGAGTAGATAGGAGGCGACGGCTGATGCTGCAGACACACGGGCAATAGGAGCGGCGCATACGGTGGCTACCGGAGCAAGAGCCACGGACTACAGGAGTAACTGGCTCTGCGGCTAACTCTGAGCGGCAGGAGCAACAGACCCACGGGCGACAGGTGCAGCAGGCTCTCTGAGCTACCAAAAGCAGAGCCCCGGACTACAGGTGCTGCGGACGAAAGAAGCCACCCCTTGCTGTTTTGAGCCATGCCCAAATGTACGGCCCATATCGCCTTGGCACAGAGCTTGTTGTGCCGAAGATGCTTAGGCACGAGCACCATGCACGTGCACCCGAACACCCGAAGCATATCCACCTTTGGCTTCCTTCCAATCCACTCCACATAGGGCACCCATTTGTCTGCTCCCACATGAGTCAAAGCTCTGTTCTTGGCCACACATGCACTCTGCACCGCATCAGGCCAGAAGTAGTTGGGTAGCCCGGCTTCAATGAGCAACCCGCGTGCCGTCTCCGTGATTGTGCGGTTCGCTCGCTCGGCGATGCCGTTCATTGCAGGGGAGTATGGCATGGTAAGGGAGTGCCTTATGCCATTCTTCTTCAGCCACAATCGAACTCCTTGCTCAGGAACTCTCCCCCTCGATCGGTGCGGATTGACTTGACTAGCCGGTCTTGTTGCCGCTCCACCATCGGCAACCAATCGGTCTTCACTGTTTCAGCCACGTCGCTCTTCTTGGAGAGCACATACACCCAGGTCATGCGGGTGTAGACGTCCACAATGGTGAGGAAGTACTCTGCTCTAGCAGCTCCAAGCTTCAGGGGGCCCACCATGTCCATCACCACCTCATCAAGTGGTGCCTTAACCGTTGCCTCCGAACTAGAGAACGGGTAACGGGTGAACTTGGCTTGCATGCATGTCGTGCAGCCAAGTACCTCATCGGGCTCCCCCTTCACGCGCATGCCAACAACCATCTCATTCTTCACTAGCTGCTGCAAGATGGGCAGGGCCACATGCCCCATTCGCCGATGCAAGGTGAGCCGATCACACTCCCCCGTAGCCGAAGTCGGATTGGAGAATGCCGCACTTGCAATAGTGCCCCACATGCTCGCTCCGTACTCCTCCTCCGCTGCTGCCTTGGGGTTTTCCTCACCCTTGTGCTGCTCCTTGGCTTCTGCACCACTCTCCTCAAGCTCACACTGCTTGCTGGTCCCTCCAAGATTGCACTTCTTGGACACAATCTCCTTAGCGCGACCGTTCGCGCCATCGTCGCTACCAACCGTTTCACCCTTGGTGCTGATGCTTGCTTCCACTTGCCTCTCCTTAGGCATGGGGACCACAGGGCTCTGCCACATCTCGTTGTAGACATCCCTATCCTCGTGAAGGTCCCAAAGACTCCGCTCGCCAATCCTCGCGGTATAGGTCTCGCCTCCCGTCCCCCCCCTCTGAGTCGTGCCCCCGTCGGCCCCCGTCCCCTCCCCATCGCGTCCCCCGTCGCCCTCCGCGTCGCGCCCCCGTCACCCCCCTCCCCGACGCCTCCCGTCCCCTTCCCGTCGCATTCCCGTCACCTCCTGTCCCGTCCCCGTCGCGTCCCCGTCATCTCCCGTCCCCCTCCGAGTCGCGCCTCCGTTGTCCCCACTCCCCTCCCCGTCGCGTCTCTGTCGCCCTCCACGTTGCACCCCCGTCACCTCCCATCCCCTCCCCGTCGTGTCCCCGTCGCTCTCCGCGTCGCGTCCCCGTCGCCCTTGGGTTCGCGTCCCCGTCTCCTCCCATCCCCATCCCATCGCCTCCCCGCATTCTGTGCCCGCCGCCCCACCTGAAACCAGCGCTAGAAACACCCCAGCAGCGCCAGTAGCCGCTAGAACCGTGCTAGAAATGCGCCAGCAGCCCCACCTGTCCCGTCCCACCCTAGCCCCGCCGCCCTAACCTACGCCCAGAACTGAGCAGAACCGCCCATAACTGTCCAAAACCGCCCATAACCGCCCAGAACCACTCCCCACCGCTTTAGACCTGCAAGAACCAGCAGTAGCTTAGGCTGCCACCAGAACCAGCAGCAGCTTGGACTGCCGCCAGAACCAGCAGCAGCATAGCCTGCCCCCAGCAAAACCAGCAGGAGCATTGGCTGCCCCCAGCAGCACCAGCAGCAGCATAGGCTGCCCCCAGCAGAACCAGCAACAGCATAGGCTATAGCCAGCAACCGCTCCTAGCTGCTCCCCACCGCGCTCGGCCGTCTCTAATGCCTACCATGGAGTGTGCAAGAGTTCTGCAGCAGCAGCAGGGTGAGCCATAGCAACAGCAACTACAGCACTCCCGGTAGTGGGGACCTGAGGGTCCTAGGAGTACCGGCCGCAGCACCGGCTCAGCCAGTAGTGGGCGCGACGTCGTATCAGAATCCCAGCCACTAACCACTGGGATAAAAGGGCTTATTTATGTAGCGTGTGAGTGCACCCAACCCCCCAGATCGACGTGCATGTAACCCTTCCCTAGGATCAACCGGGGATCTCTAGTGGACCTCTGACACCCCCCCGCACTGAGATGCTCAAGGTGCACACTGAGACCGCTCTTATATCGTGTTAGAATCTCAACCACTAGACCATTGGGATAAAAGGGCTTGTTTGTGTAGCGGGTGAGTGCGCCCATAACCCCCCAGGCCAACGTGCCTGTAACCCTTCCCTATGATCAATCGGGAGTGGACCTCTGATGATATATACATATATATATGAGAATGAATGACTAGCAAATGAACAAACAAGCAAGATATAGGTCAGCCCTAACCCTAAACCTAGGACAAAAGTAATACACCTAGACTATAACAATACAAACTATATAATTATATTTTGACACACCCCCATAGTCTAGGTGACGGTAGTCCTGTGGAAAACAGCACATATCTCAGGGTGGTGAGAAGATTTGAACAAGAATGAATGAACTATGAAATGAAGTGAGTACAAATATGAAACCCTAATTGGTTGTACCCCCTATGGGATACCCCACTATAGCCTACACAACAACATAAGCTATAATGTTCTGACACACCCCCATAGGCAAAGTGGGGGAGAACAAGGGGTCACAAGACCAGTCAAGCAAAGTAAAGCAAAGCAAGCTCAGGGTGGATCACAAAGTCACCACACAGTCCGAGCACAGGGTCAAGGCCACACGGCCAGTTCACATGCAAGAGTACACACATATATATAAAGCTAGACAAGCAAGAGCAGGTATATATATATGTGAGAGTACAGGCAAGGTCAAGAGGAGAGCAAGTGAGGCAAGACGGGCACAAGACCCAGCTGAGTGCAGAAGTGCTGATGATCACAAGGTGGAAGTGCCTTGGTGAAGACATCAGCAGTGTTGGCCTCAGAGGCCACGTACGCAAGCCGCAACTGACCACGTTGCTGTAGCTCACGAGCAAGGAAGTAGCGGAGAGCAATGTGCTTTGTTCTGTGCTCCAGTCGCTGCTCTCGACACAAGGCCAGCATGGCCTTGTTGTCTACGTACAGGACTGGAGGAGAACGAGGCGGCTCTCCAAGGTCGGTCAGCAGGTAGGTGAGCCAGCGAAGCTCCTGTGCAGCCATGGCCCCGGCGTAGATCTCAGCCTCACAACTCGAGCCAAGAACAGAAGACGAGCGAGTAGCCCGCCACGAAACAGAGCCGGAACCAAGGCTGAAGGTGTAACCCTGTGACGACCGCTGCGTAGCCTGGTCGTCAGCCCAAGAAGCGTCCGCGTGCCCAGTGAGGACCACTGGACTCCGCCCTCCAAGCACTAGCCCCATGCCCGACGTACTGCACAAGTAGCGCAACACCCTCTTCGCTGCAGCCATGTGCTCTGGTCTGTGTCTCCCAGGAGCAACATAGCGTGCCAGAATGCTAAGAGGGTATGCAAGGTCAGGTCGTGTGCAGGTCATCAGGTACATGAGGCAGCCAACAAGCTCTGGGTACGGGCCACTCGACTCTACGGACTCATCCGAAGGCAGAGCTGAGAGCGAGTGGCGAGTAGACAGAGGAGTGGCCTGAGGCGAGGAGTACGTGAAGCCGAAGCGCTGAAGGACCTGCTGCACCATGTGTGACTGAGTCAGGGTAATGGTGCGGCGTGCTCTGTCCCGGGTGATCTGCAAGCCAAGGTAGCTGCGCAGTTCACCTAGGTCTGTGCACGTGTGTCTCTTCTGCAGCTCGGACTTCACGTAGGCGAGTCCAGCAGTGTCAGCTGTGGCAAAGACCAAGTCGTCGACGTACATGAGGATGTAGAACGGCGGCAGAGAGGTGTCGGTGCGTAGAAACAGCGACGGGTCGGCAGTAGAAGGAGCAAACCCAAGAGCCGCAAGTGTAGTCCTCAGTGTGTCGTGCCACTCACGTGGCGCCTGGCGGAGACCGTAGACTGGACGCCGGAGACTCCACTGGGTACCAGAAGGGAAAGACCCAGTGAAGCCAGGTGGGCGACGCAGCCAGATCTCCTCGTGCAGGCTGCCCTGCAAGAAAGCTGTGCTGAAGTCAAGAGAGTGCAGCTCGTAGTCACGGTGAGCAGCAACGTGCAGCAGTACCCGAAGAGTGGTCATCTTCGGGGTGGGGGAGAAGGTCTGAAAGTAGTCAACTCCCTGCCGCTGACTGAAGCCACGAGCCACGTAACGCGCCTTGAAGACAGGCGGAGAACCCGGCGGCCGCTTCACCCTGAAGATCCACATGCCACTGACGATGTTCGCCCCAGGAGGGGGGACAGCGTCAACGTAGGTGCCTGTGGACTTCCAGGAAGCCATCTCTGCATCCATAGCTGCCTGCCACTGAGAGGAGTAGGGACCCTCTATCGCCTCCGCGTAAGAGCGCGGAGTCGGGATGTCAAGTGCATCCGGGTCTCCCTCAGGGGTAAGCAGTACGGACACGAGATGAGGTGAGGCAGCTGCCAGACACTGGAACTCCTCCTGCCTGTCCTCAAGGACGTCCGTGCCAAGGGCACACTCACCCCCGACGGACGGAGGACAGACAGACTCAGACTCAGCGACAAGACTAGCAGCGTAGTCTAAGCGACAGCGAGCAGCAAAGTCGACGAGCTCAGTAACTAGAGCAGACGCAGCAGTAGACTCGAAAGAAGGGTCAGTGACAACAGTAGCAAGGAGACGCGTGACAGTAGGACTGGCAGCACGAAGAGAGTCCGACTCCGGGTCGGCAAGAGCAGGAAGAGAGGACTCAGGAGGAGAAGGCAAAGGGGCACGCAGAGGAGCAGTGGACGGACGCAGAGACATCCGGTGCGTGCCAGGGACAGGAGGAGGACGCTGACGCGAACCGCGACCACTAGTGCGAGCAGCACGGACAGGCGACGTAGGGCGAGACGCAGGCTCACGACGCTCAGCCAGACCTCCAGTAGGACCAGTGTAGGGAGAAGGAGCAGGCAAAGGGGAGGTAGGCTGCAACTGTAGCTGGGACGAGACAGGCTGTGGACACTCTAAGGGAGGAGGAGGACCAGTAGAAGGTGGAAGACCAAGAACCTGCTGCAGGAGTGGCACGAAGTACGGTCGAGGCCGCGCGGCGACGCTAGAAGCAGCAGGGACAGCACCAGAACCCTCAGCAGGAGCACCCGCTCCAGCAGCACCACCAGTAGCTCCAGAACCTCCAGCAGCACCAGGAGCACCCCCAGTGGGACTGCCAGCGGTAGTCTCAGCGCCAGCACCCTCAGCAGCACCAGCTCCAGTGCACCCAGGACGAGCACCTCTGGGACCCGCGACCGCAGCACCCTCAGCAGTCGAAGGACCTCCAGCACCAGCAGCACGCCTCCAGCGCAGGGCAAACCACTCACGCAGCTCCTGTGGAGAAAGTGGCTCCCGGCGAGACGAAGCACTCGGAGAACCTCCAGGCGGAGCACCTCCAGGCTCAGCACCCCCAGGCGTAGCACCCCTAGGCTCAGCACCCCCAGACGTAGCACCCCTAGGCTCAGCACCCCCAGGCTCAGCACCCCTAGGCTCAGCACCCCCAGGCTCAGCACCCCCAGGCTCAGCACCCCTAGGCTCAGCACCCCCAGGCTCAGCACCCCTAGGCTCAGCACCCCCAGACGTAGCACCCCCAGGCCCAGCACCCCTAGGCTCCGCACCCCCAGGTACAGCACCCCCAGCCTCAGCACCCTCAGCAGCACCAGAGTCACCAGTGACCTCGACAGGCTCGACTGCGTCTACCTGGGACACACCTGAAGGGGCAGGACCCTGAGGGGGGAGGGGGTCTACCTGGGGGGGACCTGGTACCAGGAAGAGTGGGGGTGGGGGGAGGGACGGAGTGCGGTAGGGGAAGAGGCGGTAGTAGGGGACCGACTCGTCAAACGTGACGTCCTGGGAGGACAGAACACGGCGAGAGGTGGGGTGGTAAAACTGCCACCCAGGCGCGTCAGGGGGGAACCCCAGGAAGACGCAAGGAGCAGCACGAGGGGATAGTTTGTCCGCAGACAGGTCGCGGACAAACGCCCGAGATCCCCAGACCCGGAACGCCGACGCATCGCCAACCTTCCCCGTCCACAGCAAGGCTGGGGAGGTCTCCGGCCTGGAGACCCTGGGGTGGAGGTTGATCTGATGCGCCGCGTACCTCACCGCAAACGGCCACAGAAAATGGGGGGCAGCCGCATGCATCATAGACGTACGAGCGACGTCCATGACCATGCCAATGCGGCGCTCAGCAATCCCATTTTGCTGCGGTGAGTCCGGAAGCGTGAAGGTCTGACGGATGCCCCGTGCACGACAGTAGGCACGCAGAAGGCCAGAGGAGAACTCTCCGCCTCTGTCCGAGTGCAGACGCAGAACAGGAAAGTCTGAGCCGAAGCTCTGCCTGAGCTGGAGACGAGCTGCGCGGATCCAGTCGATCAGCACCTCAGTGACATCACCCTTGCTGCGCAAGGGGAAGACTGTGGTGTAACGCGAGTAGTCGTCAACAACGAGCAGGAAGTAGCGCTCGTGACCCTGTCCACGGACGCGGGCTGGGCCCCACACGTCCATGTGAAGTGTCTGCAACGGGGCCTCTGTCGGAGGAAACTGGGAGGAGTGAGGGGCAGCACGCAGGCGCCCCTCGACACAGGGGACACAGGCAGGGCCAGGGCCCTGAGGAAGGGGAGGGAGGGACCGGGGGAGACCGGACACAAGAAGACGGGAGGCCATACCTCTGAGCCGAAGCAGAGAGGGGTGGCCAAGGCGGTGGTGCCAGAGGAGAGTCTCGTGAGACAGGAGACGACACGAACAGGGGGCAGACTCAGGACCAGACCTGGACGCCGCAGCAAACACCTGACCCGACGTAACTACCCTACCAGACTCAGCAACTGGAGGAGACGCAGTGGTCAGAGTGTACAGGCTCGACCCCGGCTGACGGGTGAACGTAGCCAGGTGTCGGCCTGTGCCAGCCTCTGTACAGTGGGTCACTCTCTGACGTGCAGGAGTGAACTGGTGGACCCCCGCATCCTGTAGGTCAGCACCACTCACCAGGTTCGTAGAGAACGAGGGGAGGTAGAGACCAGACAGGGTGCCAGAGGGAGCCGCCGGACACGGGAGGACTGTGGAGAAGCGAGACAGGACAGGACCCCCAGAGGGGTCAGCCAGAGACACTGCAACCGGTCGACTCAGTGGTGTGAGTGTGGTGCGGTCCCGAAAGAAGGAGCGAGACGCCCCAGAGTCAAGGGTGAAGGTGAGGGAGGCCGAAGCCGACGCAGTACCTGAGAGCGCAGACTCACCAGTACCTGAGGACGCAGACACACGAGCACCTAGAGCAGCAGCGTCGCAAGCACCTATGGCAGCAGCCTCACCAGGACCTAGAGCAGCAGTCTCAATGCCCGGATCGGGCGGGAAACACCGGTAACAGTCACCCTCATCACTAATAGACACAGCATACATGGCAGAGAGAATAGCATCAAAGTCAAGATCATAGATGGCAACACCCGCCCTAGACAGCTCGCCCCAGCGAGGGATCTCGGAGGCCTCCGGGAACTGGTGACGCCACGCGTCCGTCAGGCGGCCAAAGCAGCGCTGGGTGGGGTGGGCACCCCCACACTGCTCACCCGCACGGTCGCCAGTGCGCAAAACGTAGGAGCACGGACCAAAACCCCCACCCCGCTGACGCGCAGTGTACCACTCACGAAGCTGCTGAGGGGACAGGGTGTCACGACCACGCTGCTGCTGCTGGCGCGAGCCACCACCGGAGCCACTCCTCTGCGAAGACCCGCGACCAGCACCACCGCCACCCCCGCCGCCTCCGACGCCTCCGCCGCCTCCGCTACTGCCGCCGCCTCCGCCTCCGCCGCCGCCTCCACCTCCGCCACCTCCGCCACCTCCGCTCCCACCGCCACCGCCGCCGCCACCTCCACCTCCACTGCCGCCACCGACCCCTCCACCCCCACCTCCACTCCCACCGCCACCCCCACTCCCCCAACTGCCGCCACCTCCACCTCCACCGCCCCCGCTCGCTCCTCCAGCGCCCTTGCCCCCCTTGCCCTTGCCAGAGCGGCGTCTCCCGCTATGGGCAGACGCCGCACCGACCGACTCAAGAACAAGGAGGTCGGCCGCAGCAGCAGAGGCAACAGAGGGCAGAAGGGGGGAGGGGGAACACCCCTCAAAGATGGGGGTGCGCGGGTCACCACGAGAGGCCCCTACAGCGACGATGCTCTTCTCGGCCGCTAGGAGGGACTTCTCGAGGAGGTCAACAGTGAGAGTGGTGGGACAGACAGAGAGAAAGTGGTCCCTGACTACGCGAAGGGAGTCAGGAAGGCGAGTGACTATGTAGTAAAGAGTGATGTACATGGGGGGGGGGTTCCTGGCGCAGAAGTCAGGAGGGAGTGCAGCGTGGTAGCGAGTGTCACTAGTGCGGAGGTGAGTAATGAGGTCAGTGACTGTGGGAAAGGCAGTAAGATCAGGAAAGAGGTACGGTAGCATGAGACGGCTCAGTGCAGCAGTGGCAGGGGAGGAGTAGCGCGCAACTACAGCGTCGTACAAGGTCTGAGCACTCTTGTACTGACTAAAGTGCGCACGCTCGGAGGTAGGGAGGTGGCGACGCACAGCAAGACGTGCAGCAGCGTCGCGCGTGGCCCACTGGGAGCGAACAGTGGCGTCAGCATCAGCAGCAGGGGCAGTGGAGGTGCCAGAGGTGAGGTCAAAGAGAGAGAGGCCGTCTGCCCTATCGCACTGTAAGAACAGCTGCAGGTCATCTACCCAGACCTCAAAGTCAATGGCCCTACCCTCAGCGTCAAAGGCGAGAACACTAGGGGTAGCCATGACCCTAGACGACTAGCAGCGCAAACAGTGGGGTGAGGACAGTGCAGTGAAAAGGCGCTGTGCTCACCAGACTGGGCAGGTCGGGCGGCCCTGAAGGAGGGCGGCGCGGCGGCTCGGCGGCTCAGCTGCTGGGCGGCCCGGCGGCTCGGCGGCTCAGCTGCTGGGCGGCTCGGCTGCTGGGCGGCTCAGCTGCTGGGCGGCGCGGCCGCTGGGCGGCTCGGCTGCTGGGCGGCTCGGCTGCTCGGCGGCTCGGCGGCTCGGCTGCTGGGCGGCTCGGCTGCTGGGCGGCTCGGCGGCTCGGCTGCTGGGCGGCTCGGCTGTGCTGCTGCAGGGCACGGGGCCGCAGGTAAGGGCGGCGGGGCCGCTGGTAAGGGCGGCGTGGCCGCGGGTAGGGTGGCGGGGCCGCAGATAGGGTGGCGGGGCCGTAGCAGAGGGCGGCGGGGCCGCAGGTAAGGTGGCGGGGCCGCAAGATGGGGCGGCGGGGCCGCGCGATGGGGCGGCGGGGCCGCGCGATGGGGCGGCGGGGCCGCGATGGGGCGGCGGGGCCGCTAGGTAGGGCGGCGGGGCCGCGCAATGGGGCGGCGAGGCCGCGAGGTAGGGCGGCGGGGCCGCTAGGTAGGGCGGCGGAGCCGCTAGGAGAGAGGCGGCGGGGCCGCGAAGACGGGCGGCGGGGCCGCGGAGACGGGTGGCGGGGCCGCAGTGCAGGGCCGCTAGGGCGGCTCGACGAAGTGAGGGCCCGAAGCGCGACTCGGGCTGAGCGCGCTTCGGGCAGGAAAAAAAAAATCGATGTGGTGGGCCCTAAGCACAGTTCCCAAGGGGGAACCTGCTCGATACCATGAGAAGATTTGAACAAGAATGAATGAACTATGAAATGAAGTGAGTACAAATATGAAACCCTAATTGGTTGTACCCCCTATGGGATACCCCACTATAGCCTACACAACAACATAAGCTATAATGTTCTGACAGGTGGATCACGAAATCACCACACAGTCTCAGAGCAAGGGTCACATGACCAGTCAACAAGAACAAGCTACGGTCACAAGACTAGTCTGCAACAACAAGAATCAATCAAGGGATGCAAATCAAGGTGGATCCCAATGTCACCACACAGTCTGAGGGCAAACAAGGAGCCACAAGGCCAATCCACATACATCGATATAGATATATAGGAAGAACTGCAAGAGTACAAGACAGAGCATCTCTACGCAAGCAAGTGAGGGCCTGTAAACACAAGGCCTAGCTGGGTGCAGAAACGCTGGTGGGCACAAGGCAGCAACGCCTTGGTGAAGATATCTGCAGTGTTGGCCTCAGAGACCACACGTACCATGCGAGCCTGGCCACGCTGCTGAAACTCGCGCAGAAGGAATTAACGAAGCTGGATGTGCTTCGCCTTCCCAACCAGACGGGGCTCCTCCCACAACAAGACAGCCGACCTGTTGTCGGCGAACAAGACTAGGGGAGAGCGAGGCCGCTCACCAAGTTCGGTGAGGAGGAAAGACAGCCAGCGAAGCTCATGGGCGGCCATGGCCGCAGTGTACACCTCTACCTCACAGCTGGAACTGGAGACTGACGACGCCCGAGTCGACCTCCATGAAACAGCTCCGGTCCCAGGACTGAAGCAGTAACCCTGTGTAGACCGCAGCGACTCTTCGTCGTCGGCCCACGACGAGTCCGATTAACCTGTAAGTGTAACTGGCTGCTTCCCTCCAAGGACAAGTCCCATGCCTGATGTACTCGCCACATACTTCGCCACCCTCTTAGCCGCGTACCACTGGGACGGTTGGTGTCTCCCAGGTGCAACAAAGTGTGCAAGCACGCTAAGCGGGTAAGCTGGGTCTGGGCGAGTACAGGTCATAAGGTACATGAGACAACCCACCAGCTCAGGATATGGATCACTGGACTCAAATGGCTCATCCGAAGGTGGAGCTGTGAGCCCATGGTCCACACCAAGAGGAGTGGGTTGTACCTTGAAGAACGGGAAGCGGAACCGCGTGAGGATCTGCTCAACCAGCTTAATGGTGTGAGCTGCCCTGTCCGTAGTGATCTGCAGGCCAAGGTAGTGATGCAGCTCACCAAGGTCAGTGCAAGTGTGTCTCCTCTGCAGTTCCTCCTTCACGGAGGCCAGCGCGCGTTGGTCCGGAGTGGCGAAGACGGGTCAGCAGACGACGGAAAGAAGTCAAGCGCGGCAAGTGTCATGCGAAGTGTGTCATGCCACTCACGGGGAGCCTGGCGCAGGCCGTAGACCGGTCGACGCAGCTCCCACTGGGTCCAGGAGGGAAGGAGCCAGTAAAGCTAGCTGGACAACGCAGCTAGATCTGCTCATGCTGGCTCCTCTGAAGGAACGCTGTGGAGAATTCCAAGGAGTGTAACTTGTAGTCGCGCTGAGTTGCAATGTGCAGCAACACCCGAAGATTGGTCATCTTTGGGGTGGGAGCGAAGGTCTGGAAGAAGTCTACCCCCTCGCCCTGACTGAAGCCTCTCGCCACATAGCGCGCCTTGTACACCAGTGGTGATCCAGGCGGTCGCTTCACCTTGTAGAGCCACATGCAACTAATGACGTTCATCCCAGATGGTGGGACAGCATCAACGTAGGTGCCTGTGGACCTATAAGATGCCATCTCTTCCTCCTCAGCTGCTATCTAGTACGAGGCCCAAGGTCCCGAGACCGCCTCGACGTGATTGCGAGGGAATCGGGGTGTCAAAAGCGTCTAGATCCCCTTCAAGGGCAAGCAGCATGGCGCAGAGATGAGGAACAGCGGCCGCAAGGAAACCAAGCTCGAATTGCCTGTCTTCCAGGTCCTCCTTGTACACCTCTAGCGAAACATGAGCATAGCAAATAAAGCACTCTGCCCCATGCATCTCCATGGTCCTCCATACATAATCTCCGTGTTATCTTCCTCATCTTTTCCCCCCTTTCTCCCTCTGACATCATCAATCCTCTTGTCCACTCCACTGCCACCACCATCAGAATGCTTCCTATCCATTGTTTTCGTGGTCACTTGCTGCACTTTTCCGTGTTTCTAGTTTCCTCGCATCTTGTTTGTATAGTAGCATGACTGAGAATGGGTGGTGAAGGGAGGGGGAAGGGCTTAGGGAGAGGTCAAAAGGGGGAAGGGCGGTGTCATGTTAGGGGGAAAGGAGGTGCTATGAGAGGGAAAGGGTGGGGGGGTCATAGGAGGAAGGGAGATGAGGGGAGGGGGGCAGGAGGTGATGTCATAAGGGGGACGTTAGGTGCGATGAGACGCGGTAAGGAGGGGCTGACAGAGGGGGAAGGGAGGCGGGAAGGGAGGTGTTGGCAGGGGGGAAGGCAAGGATGTGAGAGGGGGAAGAGTGGTGCTTAGGGAGGGGGAATGGAGGTAAGGTCAGAGATTGTGAAGGGAAGGTGCGATGAGGGGGGTTGAAGTGAGGTTAGAGGCAGAAGATAGGTATAGTCAGAGGGGGGTTTTGGGATGGTGATTAGGTACATCTAAAGGCGGTGACTTGTGTCGCGAGAGATGGCACAACCTAACACTCATGTCATTTCATTGTGCCTCTGCAACCCGTCAACATCCCAGCGGGCCATACACGACAACGCCATTCCGGTTGTGGACTCTCGTCTAACAAAATTTGCGCAGGGAATCGTAATGGCACCAAGGTGAGTGGTCTGGGTTGTGTGAGGCTACGTGTAGCACAATAACCAAGTAGTAGCATATGAAATTGACATGTGGTCGTAATGGCAGGCGATCCAAGAACAAGGGGGAGACCTTGTAAGAGCAGCTTCAAAACATTATGGGGGGTGTTAAGCAAAGGCCAGTGGGGCTAGGGAAACACACTGTTCCAGTGGCCATGGAAGAAGTCCACCCCCTCGCCCTGACTAAAGCCGCTCGCCACATAGCGCGCCTTGAACACCAGTGGTGATCCAGGCGGCCGCTTCACCTTGTAGAGCCACATGCCACTAACGACGTTCATCCGAGGAGGTGGGACGGCGTCAACGTAGATGCCTGTGGACCTATAAGATGCCATCTCTGCCTCCTCAGCTGCTATCCAGTACGAGGCCCAAGGTCCCGAGACCGCCTCAGCATGATTGCGAGGGATCGGGATGTCAAAAGCGTCTAGATCCCCTTCAGGGGCAAGCAGCATGGCACAGAGATGAGGAACAGCGGCCGCAAGGAAACCAAGCTCAAACTGCCTGTCCTCCAGGACCTCCAGGGGAACCCCAGAGGACGGAGAGCACCCACAAAGGACCATGTACGGTATACTTCAAACAAGCCCTGCATATACGGACCCATTCAGGGGTTGACTGGTCCCGCAGGCTTAACACTGAAGGAGAGCACCTGCCGCACAAAGGAGAAAGGGAGAGAGGGGGGAAAGTGGGCAGGTGCAGGTAAAAAGCAACACCATATGTGGCCTAAGTGATAAGGATCATGTCGTCACGTATGTACCTACCCATCTAGAGCATCACTCTATTGTAACACATCCAACCCAATGTACCCTGGATCAGGGGTTGACTAGTACTGGAAACTTTGTAGAGGAGGGATGAACAAGTTATAAAAGATTAGGGCTCGAAGTTTACAAAGTGCAGGGGTCAGGGACGGATGAAACATGCACATCAAAAACAGGAGCTGAGAGAAAGGGGGGAGGGGTTGCAGGAATGCTTTTACGTCTTTCCCTCATGCCAGCACCTCCTTTCCCCTCTCACAGCACCTCTTTTCCCCATCTCATGGCACCTCCCTTCACTCTTCCTAAGCACGTGTCTCCTTGCCATCCTCATCTCCCTTCCCTATTCCTAAGGACCATCGTACCCCTCTGACCTAAACTGCGTTCCCCCTCCCAAAACACCTCACTCCCCCCTCTGACCTCACTTCCCTTCCCCCGCCATTAGCACACATCCTCCTCCTATCACATCAGCTCTTTCCCCTCTGCCAGCACCTCCCTTCTTGCCTCCCTTCCCCCACCGACACCGGCTATTTCCTCACGGCCAGCACCTCCCTTCCCCCTCTGACCTTACCTCCCTCCCCCTCTCTCAGCACCTCCCTTCCCCCTCTCGCAGCACCTCCCCCCCTACCCCCTCTCTGACCTTACCTCCTTTTCCCCTCCCTAAGCACCTCTCTTCCCCCCTCTCACATCGTTGCCTTCCCCCTTGCCAGCACCTCCCTTCCTGCCTCCCTTCCCCCACCGACACCGCCTATTTCCTCACAGCCAGCACCTCCTTTCCCCCTCTCACAGCAACTCCCTTCCCCCTTTCACAGCACCTCCCTTCCCCCTCTCGCAGCACCTCCCTCGCCCCTCTGACCTTACCTCCCTTTCCCCTCCTTAAGCACCTCTCTTCCCCTCTCTCACATCGTTGCCTTCCCCCCTGCCAGCACCTCCGTTCCTGCCTCCCTTCCCCCACCGACACCGCCTATTTCCTCACAACCAGCACCTCCTTTCCCCCTCTCAGAGCAACTCCCTTCCCCCTCTCACAGCACCTCCCTTCCCCCTCTCGCGGCACCTCCCTTCAAACCCTCACAGCACCTCCCTTCCCCCTCTCGCAGCACATCCCTTCAAACCCTCACAGCACGTCCCTTCCCACCTTGACCTCACACGCCCTTCCCCATCTGCCTGACATTAGCTCCCCCGCTCTACTGTCATAACCTTCCGTTCCCCTCAATCGCCCACCACACTCCACCATTTGACTTCACCTCCCTTTCCTTTCCGCTATCCCCTCCCCTCCACTCTGCCTCGAAACTTCGTACAACTTTGCCTCTCATTGCATAACCTCATATTCCGGAGCGCATTGTTGACTTCTACACGTCGAGTACAGTTATTCCGGCAAGCTATTGGGCCGCTCGGTACAAGCAGAGCGGATTTGCGTAAACCTTAGCCAATTTCGCTCAAATGTCCGTAAGAGGCTGAGTTCCTAAACCTCCCTTTCCTATGGCGTCAATAATGTGGCCCGCTTTTCTACACATCATATACATCCTGCTCTTGATCCCACCTTTTTTACCAGTAAGCAATTTATTATTCAACCGATGTGCATTTCGTACGTGTTAAAGCTGGGCCGCTCGTTCAATTTTTGCCTAACAAGACCCACGAAATCGCCGCGGTGGCAGCACAACCCATCGACCCTCACCTAATAGTGGCAGCAAGGAATGGTGCTATCAAATGGGCGACGTATGAGGATTGGGACGATTGGCCCTCCGTTCTCTCTTGCCTCTCAAGTGATCGGGAATTGGGATTGCGGATCAGTATGGAGACGAAGTCGTTGGAATACGTCACCTCCTAAACAGAGACGGTTGAGAGTAGCTCGGTGCGTTAGGGCTGATTGCAAGGAGATGTCATTTCGGGGCTAGCGGTGAACTAGGAAGGCTGATTGTCGCATAAAACACTTGAAAAGACGCCGCCTAGTTGAGTTTTGTGGAAGTAATGAGTTGTGTATCTCAAATTTCTTGCAGGTTAGTGTAAAACGCTTGGACTGCACGAGGGAGTGTTCGGCGATGCCAATGTGGTCGCACGTTGATTTTTGCACCTGTGATTTCATCATGCATGTGTGTTTCACAACCTGGCTGGTCGTATCCAAACCCTGGATCAGAGCACGTTGTTTGATGTGTACATTTGGTTTGCAGGGGCTACCCACTCCTAACCAACCTTCCCAACCCTAACCCTTGCTTTGGGCTGTTTGAGCCGGATTTAACCGGATTTCCAACCGTTTAACTCTTGGTTGGCAATTACCGGATTTCCAACCGTTTAACTCTTGGTTGGCTCACAAAAAATATGAGACGTGAGCTTTAAGCAGGAGTTGGGGTTTTTGGGGCATGTCATCACACGCGACGGCATCAGAATTGACCCGGAGCAAATCAAGACCATCCAGGAGTGGAAGGCCCCGACTAATGTCACCGAACTTCAGAGTTTTCTGGGGTTTGTGAGTTATGTCCGGCGGTTTATCCCGAATATGGCAGGGATAACCGGCCCGTTGACCGACGTACTGCACAAGGACATGAATTTTGTGTGGGGGGAGGAAGCTAATGCGACTGTTCAGGAGCTGAAGCAATTGCTAGTGTCCCCTCCAGTCCTTCACATCGCTGACCCATCCCGACCGTTCGAAGTCATCACCGACTCTTCATATTTCGCCATCGGCGCAGTGATGCTCCAAGATTTCGGCAATGGCTTACAACAGATCGCCAACGAGTCACGCAAACTGCAAGCAGCTGAGCGCAACTACCCAATTCACGACAAGGAGATGCTTGCCATCATTCACGCGTTTAAACTGTGGCGCTGTTACCTAACAGGTGCCGACATCACTATCCGAATAGACCACAAATCGCTACAGTATCTCCGCGCGCAACCCAACCTCAACCCGTGACAAATCTGGCGGCTCGACTACATGGAGTCGCATTTTCATTACCGCATCACCTACAAAAAGGGCGCGAATAACATCGCCGACGCCTTGACCCGCCCGACAGTACAATTCATTGCAGTTCTCATCCCATTCGAACCTGGTAATTTCAGGGCTATTCACCCACGGCTACAAGACGGACACGTTCTTCACGACACGCAATCACATGCAGGTGACGACGCAGAAAGGGGATTATTACCTAAAAGCCGGAACCGACCGAGTTTGGGTACCCGCTTATCGCCTCCTCCGAGATTTGCTTATCCAGAAGGTCCATGATTCGAACCTCTCCGGACATTTCGGAGTCCACAAGATGCAGAAAATTCTGCACCGTCAGTATTATTGGCCTGATGCTAACTCTGACGTGCAGCGTTATGGGTCTTCATGCAGAGTGTGCCAAGCAATGAAATCAACATGTCAGCGACCGGATGGAATGTTGCAGCCCCTCGAGCCACCCGAGCGACTGTGGCAACAGGTGACAATGGATTTTATCACGGCGCTGCCAGCTGGCGCATCCGGCAACGATGCAGTGTTCGTCGTCGTCGATCGCCTCACGAAAATGGCGCACCTCGCACCCTGTCGTAAAACCATCACAGCCGAAGAGAGTGCGCGTCTGTTCATCTCAACCGTTGTTCGACTTCACGGAATCTCGTCGGCGATCGTCAGCAATCGCGACCCGAAATTCACGTCGAGGTTTTGGAAGGAATCCTAGGTCGCATTACGGCACACGACTACAGTTTTCGTCGGCCTACCACCCGCAAACCGACGGACCAATCAAACGATGTAGCCGCTCATCCGCACGAACTGCCCTGACCCTGCTCGATGGGAAATATCACTCCCGATGCTGGAATTTGCGTACAACAACGCCTTGTCCAGCAGGACCAACCATTCCCCGTTTCTCTTGAATAACGGGATGGATCCCATGGTACCCACAGGGACAATACCCGAGAACCCGGTACCACGTTCCCAACACTTTGTGATGGAACTCCAGGCGGCCAACGAGAAAGAAGTCGAAACCATTTGCAAGGCAAATGCAACCGCCCGAAAATATTCCGATCTGCTGCGACAGGAAATCACCATGGTTGCGGGGCAACTAGTCCTACTCGACACAAAAAATATTCGACTGCCCATCTCGCCGAAACTACGCCCGCGATATTGCGGACCTTTCAACATTCTGAAGATGATTACCCCAGTCACGGCAAAACTCCTGCTGCCCGACGATTTGCGTGTGCACGATGCCTTCTGTTGGGCTGAGAAAAAACCCTTAGGATCGTTTTGAAGACCCAAGTCTCAGAGTAGTGATGTATCAGCGGAAGCGTAATAGTGAACTAATTGAACCACCTTGCACTGGTATGTGAGAACAAGATAAGTTAATAATAGCAAAGAGATACAAAGCTTTTGTATGATTACAAAGGAATGTGAAAGATTTCACTAACTGTACCTGCTGTTGCGGTTCGATACAGCGACGACTCGGATAACTGCTCAATAGTGAGTCAGTTATGTGTCCTTGCTATCGCGCTGCTTTTCGACGAGTCAAGGTCGCTGACCTTTGAACTTCACTCAACCTCTTCTTGTTGTCTTTCTGTCAACCGCTTTGGTTGACTCGCTGTTGCTTCGCTTCAGTTCGCTTCGCTTTTGTTGTAGTGCTCGACACATTAGAAGAGCGAACTATATGTTTCCAACACTCCTCTTCGCTTCTGGAGTTTCGTTGCCTTCGTTGCTGATGACGTGGCTTTCTCCAGTCAGCAGCATGCAGTACTTGAACTTCTGCTTTCCGGGTTTCTTGGTCAAGTAATCCACTGCCATCTCGGACGTGGTGCAGTAGGATAGCTTGATTCTCCCTTTCTCGATCTCGTCCTTCACAAAGAAATAGCGCAGGGCAATGTGCTTCGTTCGGTTCGCGAACCCGCTCTTGTTCGTGTCAGAATGTTATAGTGCTTATATTTGTGCAGGCTATAGTGGGGTAGCCCATAAGGGGTACAACCCAATTAGGGTTAGTACTTGTACCCAACTGTTCCATAGTTCATTCATTCTCGTTCGTTACTTCAACATGGTTTCAGAGCAGGTCCCTTCTAGGACCGTTTTTTGGGTCCACCACCTGCTGCCCTACTAGCCACCCTCGCGACCCTTATGTCAGATTTATATGACATAGCTACTGTAGGCTAGAGTGGGGTACAGTTTTCTAGGGTTTGCTTCTTGTACCCAACTTTCACTTAGTCATTCTCATTCCTGTTTTTCTTAATTCACATGGTATAGAGCGGGTTCCTACATGGGACCGTTCCTTCCTAAGGGCCCACCATAAGAATTTTTTTTTTAGCTGCCCGCGCACATTGCGCCCTGCCCTAAATTTTTTTTTTAGCGGCCCCTACGCTGCCTCTACGCGGCCCCTACGCTGCCTCTACGCGGCCCCTACGCTGCCTCTACGCGGCCCCTACGCCGCCTCCCACGCGCCCCCTATGCGGCCCCTGGCGGCGCCCTGACGAGGCCCCTGCCGGCGCCCTATCGCGGCCCCTGACGCGCCCCCTGGTGGCGCCCTGACGCGGCCCCTGGCGGCGCCTGACGCGGCCCTGACGCGGCCTGACGCGGCCCCTGGCGGCGCCCTGACGCAGCCCCTGCCGCGGCCCTGACGCGGCCCTGCCGCGGCCCCTGACGCGGCCCTGACGCGGCCTGCCGCGGCCCCTGCCGCGGCCCTGAAGCGGCCCCTGACGCGGCCCCTGCCACGGCCCTGAAGCGGCCCCTGACGCGGCCCTGAAGCGGCTCTGCCGCGGCCCTGACGCGGCCCTGACGCGGCCCCTGACGCGGCCCCTGCCGCGGCCCCTTACGCGGCCCTGACGCGGTCCTGCCGCGGCCCCTGGCGGCGCCCTGACGCGGCCCCTGACGCGGCGCCCTGACGCGGCCCTGCCGCGGCCCCTGACACGGCCCCTGCCGCGGCCCCTGACGCGGCCCCTGACGCGGCCCCTGTCGCGGCCCCTGACGCGGCCCCGCCACCTACCTTTCTGGCCCCGCCGCCTCCTCTCAGCGGCCCCGCCGCCTCCTCTCAGCGGCCCCGCCGCCTCCTCCCAGCGGCCCCGGACGCCGCCCTCTCAGCGGCCCCGCCGAGCCGCCCAGCAGCCTAGCCGCCCAGCAGCTGAGCCACCGAGCCGCCCAGCAGCCGAGCCGCCGAGCCGCCCAGCAGCCGAGCCGCCCAGCAGCAGAGCCGCCGAGCCGCCCAGCAGCCGAGTCGCTGAGCCGCCCAGCAGCCGAGCCGCCGAGCCGCCCAGCAGCCGAGCCGCCCAGCAGCCGAGTCGCCGAGCCGCCCTGCAGCCGAGCCGCCCGAGCCGCCCTGTCCGGTAAGAGCAGCGCCTCTCTCACAGCACTGCCCTCACCCCACTGTTTGCGCTGCTAGTCTACTACTGTCATGGCTACCCCTAGTGTCCTCGCTTTTGACGCTGAGGGTCGGGCCATTGACTTTGACGTCTGGATAGATGACCTGCAGCTTTTCTTACAGTGCGATAGGGCAGACGGCCTCTCCCTCTTTGACCTCACTTCTGGTGCCTCTCCTGCTCCCGCCACTGATGCTGACGCAACTGTTCGCTCCCAGTGGGCCACGCGCGATGCTGCTGCACGTCTTGCTGTGCGTCGCCACCTGCCTACCTCTGAGCGTGCGCACTTTAGCCAGTACAAGAGTGCTCAGACCTTGTACGACGCTGTAGTTGCACGCTACTCCTCCCCTGCCACTGCTGCACTGAGCCGCCTCATGCTACCGTACCTCTTCCCTGACCTTGCTGCCTTTCCCACAGTCGCTGACCTCATCACGCACCTCCGCACTAGTGACACTCGCTACCGCGCTGCGCTTCCTGCTGAGTTCTGCGCCAAGAACCCCCCCCCCATGTACATCACCCTCTACTACATCGTCACCCGTCTCCCTGACTCCCTTCGCGTAGTCAGGGACCACTTCCTCTCGGTTTGTCCCACCACTCTCACCGTTGACCTCCTCGAGAAGGCCCTCCTAGCAGCAGAAAAGAGCATAGTCGCTGTAGGAGCCTCTCGTGGTGACCCTCGCACCCCCATCTTTGAGGGGTGTTCCCCCTCCCCTCTTTTGCCCTCTGTTGCCTCTGCTGCTGCGGCCGACCTCGCTGGTTTGGAGTCGGTTGGGGCAGCGTCTACCCCTAGCGGGAGACGCCGCCCTGGCAGGGGCAAGGGGGGCAGGGGCGCTGGAGGAGCTAGCGGGGGCGGTGGAGGCGGCGGTGGAGGTGGTGGAGGAGGTGGTGGTGGCGGTGGGAGTGGTGGCGGGGGTGGAGGTGTAGGTGGCGGCAGTGGAGGCGCAGGAGGCAGCGGCGGTGGCGGAGGGAGCGGAGGTGGCGGCGGTGGAGGAGGAGGCGGCGGAGGAGGTGGAGCTGGTCGGGGTGGCGCTGCGCAGAGGGTCAGCTCCGGTGGTGGTCAGCGCCAGCAGCAGCAGCAGCAGCAGCAGCAGCAGCAGCGCACTCGTGACGTCCCCTCCCCTCAGCAGCTCCGTGAGTGGTACACTGCACGCCAGAGGGGTGGGGGTGCTGGTCCGTGCACCTACGTCCTGCGCACCGGCGACCGCGCGGGTGAGCAGTGCGGGGGTGCGCACTCCACCCAGCGCTGCTTTGGCCGCCTCACGGACGCTTGGCGTCACCAGTTCCCTGAGGCCACTGAGATCCCCCGCTGGGGTGAGCTGTCTAGGGCGGGTGTAGCTGTCTTTGACCTTGACTTTGATGCTATTCTTGCTGCCGTGTATACTGTGACTATTAGTGATGAGGGTGACTGTTACCGGTGTTTTCCGCCCGACCCGGGCATTGAGACTGCTGCTCTAGGTACTGGTGAGGCTGCTGCTCTAGGTGCTAGCGAGGCTGCTGCTCTAGGTGCGTCTACTCCCTCAGGTGCTGGTGAGTCTGCTCTCTCAGGTTCTGCGTCGGCTTCGGCCTCCCACACTTGACTCGGGGGCTTCTCGCTCCTTCTTTCGAGACCGCACCACACTCACGCCGCTTGGCCGGCCAGTTGCGGTCTCCCTGGCAGACCCCTCTGGGGGTCCTGTCCTTGCTCACTTCTCCACTGTCCTCCCGTGTCCGGCGGCCCCCTCTGGCACCCTGTCTGGTCTCTACCTCCCCTCGTTCTCTACGAACTTGGTGAGTGGTGCTGACCTACAGGATGCGGGGGTTCACCAGTTCACTCCTGCGAGTCAGCGGGTGACCCACTGCACGGACGCTCGGACAGGCCGCCACCTGGCCACGTTTACACGTCGGCCAGGGTCGAGCCTGTACACACTGACCACTGCGTCTCCTCCAGTCCCTGCGTCTGGTCAGGTAGCTGCGTCGGGTCAGGTGTTTGCTGCAGCGTCCAGGTCTGGTCCTGAGTCTGCCCCCTGCTCGTGTCGCCTCCTGTCTCACGAGACTCTCCTCTGGCACCACCGCCTTGGCCACCCCTCCCTGCTTCGTCTCCGGAGCATGGCCTCCCGTGTCCTTGTCTCTGGTCTTCCCCGGTCCCTCCCTCCCCTTCCTCCGGGGCCAGGCCCTACCTGCGTCCCCTGTGTCGAGGGACGGCAGCGGGCTACCCCTCACTCCTCCCAGTTTCCTCCGACAGAGGCCCCGCTGCAGACGCTTCACATGGACGTGTGGGGCCCGGCCCGCGTCCGTGGACAGGGTCACGAGCGCTACTTCCTGCTGGTGGTTGACGACTACTCGCGTTACACCACAGTCTTCCCCTTGCGCAGCAAGGGTGATGTCACTGAGGTGTTGATCGACTGGATCCGCGCAGCTCGTCTCCAGCTCAGGCGGAGCTTTGGCTCGGACTTTCCTGTTCTGCGTCTGCACTCTGACAGAGGCGGAGAGTTCTCCTCTGGCCTTCTGCGAGCCTACTGTCGTGCACGAGGCATCCGCCAGACCTTCACGCTTCCGGACTCTCCACAGCAAAATGGGATTGCTGAGCGCCGCATTGGCATGGTCATGGACGTCGCCCGTACGTCCATGATGCATGCAGCTGCCCCCCATTTTCTGTGGCCGTTTGCGGTTCGGTACGCGGCGCATCAGATCAACCTTCAGCCCAGGGTCTCCATGCCGGAGACCTCCCCAGCTTTGCTGTGGACGGGGAAGGTTGGCGATGCGTCTGCGTTCCGTGTCTGGGGATCTCGGGCGTTTGTCCGTGACTTGTCTGCGGACAAGCTGTCCCCTCGTGCTGCTCCTTGCGTCTTCCTGGGTTTCCCCCCTGACGCCCCAGGGTGGCAGTTCTACCACCCCACCTCTCGCCGTGTTCTGTCCTCCCAGGACGTCACGTTCGACGAGTCGGTCCCCTACTACCGCCTCTTCCCCTACCGCACTCCGTCCCTCCCCCCGCCACCGCTCTTCCTTGTACCAGGTCCCCCCCCGGTAGACCCCCTCCCCCCTCAGGGTCCTGCCCCTTCAGGTGTGTCCCAGGTAGACGCTGTTGAGCCTGTCGAGGTCGCTGGTGACTCTGGTGCTGCTGAGGGTGCTGAGCCTGGGGGTGCTGACTCTAGGGGTGCTGAGCGTGTGGGTGCTACGCCTGGGGGTGCTGAGCCTGGGGGTGCTGAGCCTAGGGGTGCTGAGTCTGGGGGTACTACGACTGGGGGTGCTGAGCCTGGGGGTACTACGCCTGGAGGTGCTGAGCCTGGGGGTGCTGCGTCTGGGGGTGCTGAGCCTGGGGGTACTACGCCTGGAGGTGCTGAGCCTGGGGGTGCTACGCCTGGTGGTGCTGTGCCTGGCGGTTCACCGGGTGCTCCCTCTCGCCGAGAGCCACTCTCTCCCCAGGAGCTGCGTGAGTGGTTTGCCCGGCGCTGGAGGCGAGCTGCTGGAGCTGCTGGAGCTGGAGGTGCTGCGGGTACTGGAGGTTCTGTTGCTTCTGAGGGAGCTGGTGCCACGGGTCCCGGAGGTGCTCGTACTGGGAGTTCTGGAGCTGCTGGACCTGCGGGTACTTCTGGAGCTGGAGTTGCTGCGGGTGTTGGCGCGGAGGCTACTGCTGTCGGTCCTGGAGGCAGTCCTGCTGGGGGTACTACTGGTGCTGCTGGGGGTTCTGGAGCTAGAGCTGCTACTGGTGCTGGTGCTGCCCCTGCGGGTGCTGGTGCTGTCCCTCCTGTGTCTGGAGTCGCCGCGCGGCCTCGGCCGTACTTCGTTCCGCTCCTTCAGCAGGTTCTTGGTCTCCCGCCTTCTACTGGTCCTCCTCCTCCCTTAGAGTGTCCATAGCCTGTCCCGTCGCAGTTACAGTTACAGCCGGCCTCCCCACTGCCTGCTCCGTCTCCCTACACTGGTCCTACTGGAGGTCTTGCTGAGCGTCGTGAGCCTGCGTCTCGCCCTGCGTCGCCTGTCCGTGCTGCTCGCACTAGTGGTCGCGGTTCGCGTCAGCGTCCTCCTCCTGTCCCTGGCACGCACCGGGTGTCTCTGCGTCCGTCCACTGCTCCTCTGCGTGCCCCTTTGCCTTCTCCTCCTGAGTCTTCTCTTCCTACTCTTGCCGACAAGGAGTCGGACTCTCTTCGCGCTGCCAGTCCTACTGTCACGCGTCTCCTTGCTACGGTTGTCACTGACCCTTCCTTTGAGTCCACTGCTGCGTCTGCTCTAGTTGCTGAGCTCGTCGACTTTGCTGCTCGCTGTCGCCTAGACTACGTCGCCAGTCTTGTTGCTGAGTCTGAGTCTGTCTGTCCTCCGTCCGTCGGGGGTGAGTGTGCCCTTGGCACGGACGTCCTTGAGGACAGGCAGGAGGAGTTCCAGTGCTTGGCCGCTGCTTCACCTCATCTCGTGTCCGTACTGCTTACCCCTGAGGGAGACCCGGATGCACTTGACATCCCGACTCCGCGCTCTTACGCGGAGGCGATAGAGGGTCCCTACTCCTCTCGGTGGCAGGCAGCTATGGACGCAGAGATGGCTTCCTGGAAGTCCACAGGCACCTACGTTGACGCTGTTCCCCCTCCTGGGGCGAACATCGTCAGTGGCATGTGGATTTTCAGGGTGAAGCGACCGCCGGGTTCTCCGCCTGTCTTCAAGGCGCGTTACGTGGCTCGTGGCTTCAGTCAGCGGCAGGGAGTTGACTACTTTCAGACCTTCTCTCCCACCCCGAAGATGACCACTCTTCGGGTACTGCTGCACGTAGCTACTCACCGTGACTACGAGCTACACTCTCTTGACTTCAGCACTGCTTTCTTGCAGGGCAGCCTGCACGAGGAGATCTGGCTGCGTCGCCCACCTGGCTTCACTGGGTCTTTTCCTCCTGGCACCCAGTGGAGCCTACGGCGGCCAGTCTACGGTCTCCGCCAGGCACCGCGTGAGTGGCACGACACACTGAGGACTACACTTGCGGCTCTTGGGTTTGCTCCCTCTACTGCCGACCCGTCGCTGTTTCTGCGCACCGACACTTCTTTGCCACCGTTCTACATCCTCGTGTACGTCGACGACTTGGTCTTTGCCACAGCTGACACTGCTGGACTAGCCCACGTGAAGTCCGAGCTGCAGAAGAGACACACGTGCACTGACCTGGGTGAACTGCGCAGCTACCTTGGCTTGCAGATCACTCGGGACAGAGCACGCCGCACCATTACCCTGACTCAGTCACACATGGTGCAGCAGGTCCTTCAGCGCTTCGGCTTCACGTACTCCTCGCCTCAGGCCACTCCTCTGCCTACTCGCCACTCGCTCTCAGCTCTGCCTTCGGATGAGTCCGTAGAGTCGAGTGGCCCGTACCCAGAGCTTGTTGGCTGCCTCATGTACCTGATGACCTGCACACGACCTGACCTTGCATACCCTCTTAGCATTCTTGCACGCTATGTTGCTCCTGGGAGACACAGACCGGAGCACATGGCTGCAGCGAAGAGGGTGTTGCGCTACTTGTGCAGTACGTCGGGCATGGGGCTTGTGCTTGGAGGGCAGAGTCCAGTGGTCCTTACTGGGCACGCAGACGCTTCTTGGGCTGACGACCAGGCTACGCAGCGGTCGTCACAGGGTTACACCTTCAGCCTTGGTTCCGGCTCTGTTTCGTGGCGGGCTACTCGCTCGTCTTCTGTTCTCGGCTCCAGTTGTGAGGCTGAGATCTACGCAGGAGCCATGGCTGCACAGGAGCTTCGCTGGCTCACCTACCTGCTGACTGACCTCGGAGAGTTGCCTCGTTCTCCTCCAGTGCTGTACGTAGACAACAAGGCCATGCTGGCCTTGTGTCGGGAGCAGCGACTGGAGCACAGAACGAAGCACATTGCTCTCCGCTACTTTCTTGCTCGTGAGCTGCAGCAGCGTGGTCAGCTGCGTCTTGCGTACGTGGCCTCTGAGGCCAACACTGCTGATATCTTCACCAAGGCACTTGCGCCTTGTGACCATCAGCGCTTCTGTACTCAGCTGGGCCTTGTGCCTACCTTGCCTCACTTGCTCACCTCTTGACCTTGCTTGTACTGTTACATATATATATACCTGCTCTTGTTTGTCTAGCCTTTTTTTATATATATGTGTACTCGTGCTTGTGAACTGGCCTTGTGGCCTTGAACTTGTGCTCGGAATGTGTGGTGACTTTGTGATCCACCCTGAGCTTGTTTTTTGCTTTGCTTTGCTTGACTGGTCTTGTGACCCCTTGTTCTCCCCCACTTTGCCTATGGGGGTGTGTCAGATTTATATGACATAGCTACTGTAGGCTAGAGTGGGGTAGCACATATGGGGTACAGTTTTCGAGGGTTTGCTTCTTGTACCCAACTTTCACTTAGTCATTCTCATTCCTGTTTTTCTTAATTCACACCTTAGGCCCCCTAGGCCCCGACCCGTCGCCTCTAGCCCGGCCCCTTGGCCCCGTCGCCTCTAGCCACGGCCCCTTCGCCCCGTCGCCCCTAGCCGCGGCCCCTTGGCCCCGTCGCCTCTAGCCACGGCCCCTTGGCCCCGTCGCCCCTTGCCGCGGCCCCTTGGCCCCGTCGCCCCTAGCCGCGGCCCCTTGGCCCCGTCGCCCCTAGCTGCGGCCCCTTGGCCCCGTCGCCCCGTCGCCCTAGCCACGGCCTCTAGCGACCCGTCGCCCCTAGCCGCGACTCCTAGCAACGGCCCCTTGGCCCCGTCGCCCCAACCCTCGGCCCCTTGGCCCCGTCGCCCCTAAACGCGGCCCCTTGGCCCCGTCGCCCCTAGCTGCGGCCCCCTCGCGACCCGTTGCCTCGTCGCCCCTAGCCGCGGGCCCGTCGCCCCGTCGCCCCTAGCCGCGGCCCCGTCGCCCCGTCGCCCTAGCCTCGGCCCCTAGCGACCCGCGACCCATCGCCCCTAGCCGCGGCCCCGTCGCGCCGTCGCCCTACCCTCAACCCCTAGCGACCCGCGACCCGTCGCCCCGTCCCCCCCCCCCCCCCCCCCCCCCCCCCCCCCCCGCCTCGGCCCTTCGCGACCCGTCGCCCCGTCGCCCTAGCCTCGGCCCCTAGCGACCCATCACCCCCCCCCCCCACCCCCCCTCGACCTCGGCCCCTTGGCCCCTCGGCCCCTAGGCCCCACGCCCCTCGGCCCCTCGGCCCCCCCCCCCTTTGTGTTTGGCCCCTCGGCCCCTAGGCCCCAGGCTCCTCAGCCCCTTGGCCCCTCGGCCCCTTGCCCCCCCCCCCCCCCCCTCGTGTTTGTCCCCTCGGCCCCTAGGCCCCTCGGCCCCGCCCCTCGGCCCCTCAGCCCCTAGGTCCCACGCCCCTAGGCCCCTTGGCCCCTCGGCCCCTAGCCCCCCCCCCCCCTTCGTGTTTGGCCCCTCGGCTCCTAGGCCCCTCGGCCCCGCCCCTCGGCCCCGCCCCTCGGCCCCTCGAACCCTAGGCCCCAGGCCCCTCGGCCCCTTGGCCTCTCTGTCCCTGCTGCTGCTGCTGCTGCTACTGCTACTGCTACTGCTGCTACTGCTGCTACTGCTGCTGCTACTGCTGCTACTGCTGCTCCTGCGTGCTGCAAAGCTATGGCTTCGCTTAGGGTTCTCGCGTTCGATCATGAGGGCAGACCGGTTCAGTTTGACACGTGGCTCGACGACCTGCAGCTATACCTACTGAGCGATTCTAAGGACAGTGTTTCGCTGTTTGACCTTGCATCAGGCGCCGCTCCTGCCCCTCCCGCCACAGCTGACAAAGCGACTCGCTCACAGTGGCTTACTCGCGACGCTGCTGCCCGCTTGGCCATTCGCAACCACCTGCCGTTAACCAAATGTGCCCACTTTGGACAGCACAGGATAGCACAGGCACTGTACGACGCTATCGTCGCTCGCTACTCCTCGCCTGCCACTGCTGCTCTAGGCCGCCTGCTTCTGCCCTACCTGTTCCCCGAGCTGTCAGCCTTTACCACGGTAGAGGAACTTTTTTCCCACCTGCGCACTAATAACGCTCGCTACCGCGCTACCGTCCCTGCTGAGTTCCTTGACAGGAACCAGCCCCCGATGTTCATCACCCTCTACTTCAGAGTCACTCGCCTCCCTGACTCTCTTCGCTCTGTCAGGGACCACTTTCACTCACTTGACACCACCTCCCTCACTGTTGACCTACTTACCTCCCTCACTGTTGACCTACTCGAGCAGCACCTCCTCGCAGCTGAGACTAGTGCAGTTTCTGTAGGTGCTTCTCGCGGCACTCCGCGCCCGCCCTTCTTTGAGGGGTGCTCCCCCTCCCCCCTTGCCCCCTCTTACGCCTCTGCCGCTGCTGCTGACGTCCCTGGTGCTGAGGATGTCGGAGCTGCTTCTGCTAGTGCGAAGCGCCGCAGCGGCAAGGGCAAGGGTAGCAAGGGTGGTGGAGGGGCAGAGGGAGTGGTGGTGGGGGCAGCAGTGGTGGTGGTGGAGGCAGTGGAGGTGGTGGCGGGGGTGGGGATGTTGGTGGCGGCGGTGGAGGCAGCAGTGGGAGTGGCGGCGGTGGGACTGGTGGCGGTGGGACTGGCGCTCGGCGTGGAGGTTTTGGAGGTGGCCAGCGTCAGCAGCAGCAGCGTCGGAGCGAGACCCAGTCGCCCCAGCAGCTTCGTGAGTGGTTTTTGCAGCGTGGGGCGACTGGGGGTGGTGGCTGCTGCCCGTATGTCATTCACACGGGTGACCGTGCTGGTCAGACATGCGGGAAGTTTCACACTGAGCACTACTGCTTCTCCCACCTCGACGACGCTTGGCGTGCTGATTTTGGTGACGACGTCGAGCTCCCTCGCTGGGCTGATCTCCTTAGGTCTAGGATTGCTATCTTTGACCTGCTATGTATGATTTGTCTGTTAGTGCTGAGGGTGACTGTTACCAGTGTGTGTCGCCTGACCCAGGTATAGCAGCTGCTGCTCTAGGTGCTAGTGAGTCTGGTACTCTCCCTGGTACTGCGCCTGCTCAGGCCTTGCACACCTTGCACACCTCGCGCTGTTTCTTTCGTGACACCACCACTCTCACTCCTCTCCCTGTACCTGTCCATGTCAGACTGGCTGACCCCTAAGGGGGCCTGGTCCTTGCCCGTTCCTCCACTGTCCTCCCGTGTCTGGCGGTTCTGTCCGGCTCACTGTCAGGTCTTCACCTCCCCTCGTTCTCTACGAACTTGGTGAGTACCGCTGCCCTCCAGGATGCGATGGTCACTACCACCACTCCTGGGGGTCAGCGTGTGTTGATCTGCACGTGCACGTGGACGGGGCGTCACCTGGCCACGTTCACTCGTTGGCCAGGGTCGAGTCTGTACACACTCGCTACCGAGCCTCCTCAGGTAGCTGCGTCTGCTCAGGTGTCCGCGTCAGGTCAGGTAGCCGCCTCTTGCTCGTGTCGCCTCCTGTCGCACCAGACTCTTCTGTGACACCACCGCCTTGGTCACCCCTCCCTGCCACGCCTTCGTGGCATGCACTCTCGTCTTCTTGTCTCTGGTCTTCCCAGGTCCCTGCCTCCCCTTCCGCCCTCGCCTGCCCCGCCCTGCCTTCCTTGCGTCGAGGGGCGGCAGCGTGTCGCTCCTCACTCCTCCTCGTTTCCCTTGACGACTGCTTCCCTGCAGACTCTCCACATGGACGTGTGGGGCCCAGCCCGCGTTAGTGGACAGAGCCGCGAGCGCTACTTTCTGCTGGTCGTTGACGACTACAGGCGGTACACCACGGACTTCCCCTTGCGCAGCAAGGGTCAGGTCGTTGATGTCTTGATCCCTTGGATCCGCACGGTCGGTCTCCAGCTCCGCGAGCGGTTCGGCCAGGACTTTCCGGTCCTGCGTCTGCACTCTGACAGAGGTGGTGAGTTCTCCTCCAACCTCTTGAGGGACTTTTGTCGTGGGGAGGGCATCCTCCAGTCGTTCACGCTTCCGGCCTCTCCTCAGGAAAATGGGATTGCTGAGCGCCGCATTGGCTTAGTCATGGAGGTCGCTCGTACCTCCATGATCCATGCGGCTGCTCCCCATTTTCTATGGCCGTTTGCGGTCCTGTACGCTGCGCATCAGCTCAACCTCTGGCCCCGTGTCTCCTTGCCGGAGACCTCGCCCACACTGCGTTGGACGGGGAAGGTTGGCGATGCGTCAGTGTTCCGGGTCTGGGGTTCTTGTGCCTTTGTCCCCGATCCGTCCGCGCACAAGCTCTCCGCCTGCGCCATTCCCTGCGTCTTCCTTGGCTTTGTCCCTGACGCGCCTGGCTGGCATTTTTACCACCCTACCTTGCGACGTGTCCTCCCCTCTCAAGACGTCACGTTTGATGAGTCGGTTTCTTTTTACCGTCTCTTCATCTACCGCTCTGCCACTCTCCCTCCCCCGCTGCTCTTCCTTGCTCCAGGTCCCCCTCCGGTAGACCCCCTCCCTCCTCAGGGTCTTGCTCCCTCAGGTGTCTCTCTGGTAGACCCACCCCCTGGTGCTGTGCCTGGTGAGGTAGCTGTGGACTGAGGTGCTGCTAGAGGTACTGTGTCTGGGGGTGCTGAGCTTGGGGGTGCTGGGCCTGGGGGTGCTGAGCCTGGGGGTGCTGAGACTGGGGGTGCTGAGCCTTGGGGTGTTGAGACTGGGGGTGCTGAGCCTGGGGGTGCTGAGCCTGAGGGTGTTGAGCCTGGGGGTGCTGCATCGGAGGGTGCGGAGTCTGGAGGTGCTGAGCCTCAGGGTGCTGCTTCGTCTGGAGGTTCTGCTGGTGCTTCGCCAAGACTGTCTCCGCAGCAGCTGCATGAGTGGTTTGTTCGGCGCGCACGTCTTTGGAGTGGAGCTACCGGAGCTGGAGGTGCTGGAGCTGGAGGTGCTGGCGTTGCTGCTGGAGCTGGTGTTACGGGAGGTACTGCGGCTACTGGTCCTGGAGGTGCTCGTACCCGGGGTACTGTAGCTGCCGGGACTAGTGGTGTTGGGGGTGCTGGAGCTGGAGACCCTACAGAGTCTGGAGCTACTAGTGGTTGCGGCTTTGGCGCTGGTGGCACTGGAGCTGGAGGAGCTGGAGTTGGAGGCACTCGCGCAGGTGGCGCTGGAGTTGGAGGCACTGGCGCGGGAGGTGCTGGTGGTGGAGGAGCTGGAGCTGTTGACCCTGGTGGCGCGGTGCGGCCGCGACCGTCCTTCGTTCCCCTGCTTCAGCAGGTTCTTGGTACCCCGTCTTCTACTGGCCTTACTCCTCCCCTCCTGTGTCCACTGCCTGACCAGTCACAGCCGCCGTTACAGCCGGCCTCTCCACTGCCTGCTCCTTCTCCTTACACTGAGCAGTCCGGCTGTCTTAGAGAGTGTCGTGAGCCTGCGTCTTGTTCTGTCTCGCTCGTTCGCACTACTCGTCGCGTTCCTCGTTCGCGTCCTCCTCCTGTCCCCAGCACGCACGCTATGACACTTCGTCCTTCCTCTGTTCCTCTACGTGTTCCTCTGCCGCCTCCTCCTGAGTCCTCTCTTCCTGAGGTCCCTGACCCTGAGTGAGACCGCGCTCGTGCTGCTAGTCCCTCTGTCTCTCGTCTCCTTGCCACTGCTGTCAGTGACCCTTCTTTTGAGTCTGCTGTTGCGTCTGCTCTCGTTGCTGAGCTGCTTGAATTTGCTGCTGCCTGCCATCTAGACTACGCCTCTGCTCTTGTTGCTGAATCTGCGTCTGCCAGGCACCTACGTCGACGCAGTTCCCCCGTCTCGGGCGAGCATAGTCGATGGGATGTGGATTTTGAGGGTGAAGCAGCCGCCAGGCTCTCCGCTTGCCTTCAAGGCGCGTTACGTTGCTCGAGGCTTCAGTCAGCGACAGGGGGTTGACTACTTCCAGACCTTTTCCCCCACCCCGAAGATGACTACTCTTCAGGTGTTGTTGCATGTCGCTGCTCAGCGTGACTACGAGTTGCACTCTCTGGACTTCAGCACAGCTTTCTTGCAGGGCAGCCTACACGAGGATATCTGGCTGCGCCGCCCACCTGGCTTCACTGAGTTGTTTCCTGCAGGTACCCAGTGGAGCCTCCGTCGGCCAGTCTACGGTCTCCGCCAGGCGCCTCGCAAGTGGCACGACACACTAAGGACTACACTTGCGGCTCTTGGGTTTGCTCCTTCTACTACTGACCCATCGCTGTTTCTCCGCACTGACACCTCGCTGCCGCCGTTCTACGTCCTCGTGTACATAGACGACCTCGTCTTTGCCACTGCTGACACAGAGGCACTGACCCTTGTGAAGTCGGAGCTGCAGAAGAGACACACCTGCACTGACCTCGGTGAACTGCGTAGCTATCTTGGCTTGCAGATCACCCGGGACAGCGCACGGCACACCATCACCTTGACTCAGTCACACATGGTGCACCAGGTCCTTCAGCGCTTCGGCTTCTAGTTCTCCTCGCCACAGCCCACTCCTCTGTCTACCGGCCACTCGCTCTCAGCTCCACCTTCGGACGAGTCCGTAGAGCCGAGTGGTCCGTACCCAGAGCTTCTAGGTTGCCTCATGTACCTGATGACGTGCACATGACCTGACCTCGCGTACCCTCTCAGCCTTCTGGCTCGCTCTGTGGCTCCCGGTAGGCACCGAAAGGTGCACTGGGATGCTGCGAAGAGGGTACTGCGCTACTTGTGCAGTACGTCAGGCATGGGGCTCGTGCTTGGAGGACGGGGTCCAGTTGTCCTCACCGGTCACGCAGATGCTTCCTGGGTTGACGACTCAGCTACGCAGCGGTCGTCACAGGGTTACACCTTCAGCCTCGCTTCCGGCTCTGTTTCCTGGCGGTCTACCTGCTCGTCTTCAGTTCTCAGCTCCAGTTGTGAGGCTGAGATCTACGCAGGAGCCATGGCTGCACAGGAGCTACGCTGGCTCACCTACCTGCTGACTGACTTGGAAGAGCAGCCTCGTTCGCCTCCAGTTCTGTACGTAGACAACAAGGCCATGATTGCCTTGTGTCAGGAGCACAGACTGGAGCACAGAACGAAGCACATCGCTCTGCGCTACTTCCTTGCTTGAGAGTTGCAGCAGCGTGGCCAGCTTTGTCTTGCGTACGTGGCCACTAGGGCCAACACTGCTGATGTATTCACCAAGGCACTTCCGCTAGGTGATCATCAGCGCTTCTCTACTGTGTTAGGCCTTGTGCCTACTTTGCCTCACTTGCTCGCTACTTGACTCTGCTTGTACAGTGATCTATATATATACCTGCATGCTTACACTTGCTAGAGTATGATCATTGTATTGTTTTTGTTCTCCTTTATATAACTCTGCATGTGAACTGGCCTTGTGGCCCTTTGCTTGTGCTCAGACAGTGTGGTGACTTTGTGATCCACCCTGAGCTTGCTTTGCTTTTCTTGACTGGTCTTGTGACCACTTGTTCTCCCCCACTTTGCCTATGGGGGTGTGTCATATTGTTTTAGTGCTTACATTTGTATAGGCTATAGTGGGGTAGCCCATAAGGGGTACAACCCAATTAGGGTTAGTACTTGTACCCAACTGTTTCATAGTTCATTCATTCTCGTTCGTTACTTCAACATTTCGCTATGCGAATTTCAGATTGGTTGTCGCAGAAGAGGGAGGAGCTGGGTAACTAAGCCAACTTTGCTTCTTTCAGTAGTTCGCGAAGGTACAGTCCTTCCTTGATGGCTGAGCAGAGTGCTATGTATTCAGCTTCAGCAGAGGAGAGAGCAATTATTTCTTGCTTGCTCGACTGCCACGAGATAGGACCGAAGGGCTCGAGTCGATAGGTGTAGCCGTTGCTCGATCGCCTGTTATCAGAATCGCCTGCGTAGTCAGCATGTACATAGCCATTAGCTTTGGAGTAGTGGTTCCAGTCTTGTGGTAGGTTAGGCCGATCGTTGGCGTGCTGACGAGGTAGTGTAAGGCGCGGTCGAGTTCGGCCATGTGCTCTGCTTCGGGCCGCTTGAGGTGGGTAGCAAGCTGACTTGCTGAGTATGACAGATCCGGTTAGCAGGTAACGGCTGCGAAGAGCAGACAGCCTAGTTGTCAAACTAATGAACGAGAATGAATGCATTGAGGGTTGTACCCCTTATGGGCTACCCCACTACATCCTACACAATATAAACATTATAACAGTTTGACACACCCCCATCGGAAAAGTGGGGGAGAACAGGAGGTCACAAGACCTGTCAAGAAAAAGCAAAGCAAGCTCAGGGTAGATCATGAAGTCACCACACATTCCGAGCACAAGCAAATGGCCACAAGGCCAGTTCACATGCATAGTTATATAAAGGAGAACAAACAGTACAGTGATCTTACCCTAGCAAGTGTAAGCATGCAGGTATATATATAGATCACAGTACAAACAAAGTCAAGCAGTAAGCAAGTGAGGCAAAGTAGGCACAAGGCCTAAAACAGTACAGAAACGCTGATGATCAACAGGCTGAAGTGCCTTGGTGAATATATCAGCAGTGTTGGCCCTAGTGGCCACGTAAGTAAGACGAAGCTGACCACGCTGGTGCAACTCTCGAGCAAGGAAGTAACGCAGAGCGATGTGCTCCAGTCTGTGCTCCTGACACAAGTCAATCATGGCCTTGTTGTCTACGTACAGAACTCGAGAAGAACGAGGCCGCTCTCCCAAGTTGGTCAACAGGTAGGTGAGCCAGCGTAACTCCTGTGCAGCCATGGCCCCTGCGTAGATCTTGTCAAACATATATTTACTATAGTCTGTTTAGGCTGTAGTGGGGTAGTCCTTAGAGGGTACAACACTTATGTGTTTCCTACTTGTACCCTTCTCATTTCCTAATTCAATCATTCTTTCGTCAAATCCTTCTCACATGGTATAGAGCTAGTTTCGAGAAATTTTAAAAAAGGGCCCACCACTGAAATTCGTCACTGCCTACTTGACGCGCGCTTCGCACCTTCCCCTTCGAGGCCCGTCACGGCCCCTGCGCCCGTCCTTCGAGCCTGCGCCCGCCCCGTAAGGCCCCTTAAGGCCTCGTTAGGCCCCGTAAGGCCCCTTTCGGCCCCGTTTAGGGCGCGGATTAAAGCCCCGTAAGGCCTCGTTATGCCCCGTAAGGCCCCGTCAGGCCCCGTTCGGCCCCGTTTAAGGCCCCGTTAGGCCCCGACAGGACCCGTTAGAGCCCCCGTACGGCCCTGTCAGGCCCCATTTGGACCCGTTTAGGGCGCGGATTACGGCCCCGTAAGGCCCCGTTAGCCCCGTAAGGCCCCGTCAGGCCCCGTTCGGCCCCGTTAGGCCCCGACAGGCCCCGTTAGAGGCCCCGTACGGCCCCGTCAGGCCCCGTTAGAGGCCCAGTACGGCCCCGTCAGGCCCCATTTGGCCCTGTTTAAGGCCCCGTAAGGCCCGTCAGGCCCTGTTATAGGCCCCGCTAGGCCTCGTACGGCCCCGTACGGCCCCGTTATAGGCCCCGTCAGGCCCCGTTATCTGCCCCGCACGGCCCCGTTATAGGCCCCGTACGGCCCCGTTATAGGCCCCGTCAGGCCCCGTTATAGGCCCCGTTCGGCCCCGTTATAGGCCTCGTCAGGCCCCGTTATAGGCCTCGTTCGGCCCTGGCCTGGCTCTGCCCCGGCCCTGCCCCGGCCCTGCTCCTGAACTACCCCGGCCCTGCGTCTGCACTGCCCCGGCCCTGCTCCTGACCTGCCCCTGAACTGCCCCGGCCCTGGCCCGGCTCTGCCCAGGCCCTGCCCCGGCCCTGCCCCGGCCCTGCCCCTGAACTGCCCGGCCCGGGCCCGGCTCTGCCCTGGCCCTACTCCGGCCCTGCTCCTGAACTGCCCCGGCCCTGCCCCGGCTCTGCCCCGGCCCTGCCCCGGCCCTGCCCCTGAACTGCCCCGGCCCTGGCCCGGCTCTGCCCTGGCCCTGCCCCGGCCCTGCTCCTGAACTGCCCTGGCCCTGCCCCGGCCCTGCTCCTGAACTGCCCCGGCCTTGCCCCGGCCCTGCTTCTGCACTGCCCCGGCCCTGCTCCTGAACTGCCCCGGCTCTGCCCCGGCCCTGCCCCGGCCCTGCCCCGGCCCTGCCCCTGAACTGCCCCGGACTGCCCCGGCCCTACCCCGGCCCTGCCCCAGCCTCTCCCCTGGTAAGAGCGCCGCGCTGCCAAGCCACACCGCCCTGCCGAGCTGCGCCGCCCTACCTAGCCTGCTTAGCCGAGTTCCACTACTGCTACTGCTAGCCTGCTGCTTCTCCTGTCATGGCTAGTCTCAATGTTCTTACCTTTGATGCTGAGGGTCGGGCTGTTGACTTTGAGGTCTGGCTAGATGATCTGCAGCTTTTCCTACAGTGCGATAGCAAGGATGGTCTCTCCCTGTTCGATCTCACTTCTGGCGCCTCTCCTGCCCCTACTGCTGATGCTGACAGTACTGTTCGCTCGCAGTGGCTCACGCGCGATGCTGCTGCTCGTCTTGCTGTGCGCAACCACCTGCCGTCTACTGAGCGCGCGCACTTTAGTCAGTACAAGAGTGCTAGGGCTCTGTACGACGCTGTAGTTGCACGCTACTCCTCCCCTGCCCCTGCTGCCCTCAGCCGCCTCATGCTACCGTACCTTTTCCCTGACCTTGCTGCCTTTGCCACTGTCGCTGACCTAGTTGCTCACCTTCGCACTAGTGACGCCCGCTACCGCGCTGCCCTTCCCACTGAGTTCTGTGCCAAGAACCCCCCCCCCATGTACATCACCCTTTACTACCTAGTCACCCGCCTCCCTGACTCTCTTTCTTCAGTCAGGGACCACTTTCTCTCCCTTTGCCCCACCGAGCTGAATGTCGACTTGCTAGAGGAGCGCCTTGCTGCAGCTGAGAAGAGTATCTTAGCTGTTGGTGCTTCTCGCGGTGACCGTCGCACCCCCTTCTTTGAGGGGTGTTCCCCTGTCCCCCTTCTCCCCTCTGTTGCCTCTGCTGCTGCTGTCGACCTCGTTGGCACTGAGGAGGTCGGCGCTGCGTCTGCCCCTAGTGGGCGACGCCGCACTGGCAAGGGCAAGGGAAGCAGGGGTGGTGGTGGGGGCGGTGGAGGCAGCGGTGTAGGAGGTGGAGGAGGTGGAGGTGGTGGTGGGGGTGTTTCCGGGAGTGGGGGCGTAGGTGGCGGCAGTGGCGGCCGTGGCGGCGGTGGTGGAGGAGGTGGCGGCGGCGGCGGCGCTGGTGGAGGTAGCGGAGGAGGTGGTGCTGGTCGCGGTGCGGCCACGCAGCGTGGAGGCTTTGGTGGCAGCCAGCGTCCGCAGCAGCTGCGCACCCGTGAGACCCCGTCTGTTCAGCAGCTTCGTGAGTGGTACACTGGCCGTGGGAGGTCTGGGGGTGCAGGTCCCTGCGCGTACGTTCTTCGCACCGGCACTCGTAGTGGGGAGGTGTGTGGTCTCCCACACACCACGCAGCGCTGCTTTGGCCGCTTGACTGACGCTTGGCGTACCCAGTTTCCTGACGCTGTTGATCTTCCTCGTTGGCATGATCTGCTTCTGCAGAATGTGCCTATCTTTGATCTAGATTTTGATGCTATCCTTGCTGCCATGTATGCTCTTGCTGATATTACTGAGGGTGACTGTTACCTGCGTGTCCCGCCCGACCCGGGCACTGTCGCTGCTGCTCTAGGTGCTAGTGCGGCCGCTGCTCTAGGTGCTAGTGCGTCTGCTGCTCCAGGTGCTGGTACGTCTCCTCCCTCTGGTACTGCACCTACTGAGTCCTTTCACACCTTCACACTTGACTCTGGTGCTTGGCGCTCTTTCTTTAGAGACAGCACCACGCTCACGCCGCTCCGTCGGCCTGTTGCGGTCTCCCTTGCTGACCCCTCCGGGGGACCAGTCCTTGCACACTCCTCCACGGTTCTACCGTGTCCTGCGGCCCCGTCGGGCTTGCTGTCGGGACTCCACCTCCCCTCGTTCTCTACGAACTTGGTGAGTGGAGCTGACCTCCAGGACGCGTGGGTTGACCAGTTCACCCCTGGAGGTCAGCGTGTGACCCACTGCACTTGCTCTCGGACGGGCTGCCACCTGGCCACGTTCACCCGTCGGCCAGGGTCGAGTCTGTACACACTGACTACTGCGCCTCCTCCGGTCCCTGCGTCTGGTTAGGTAGCTGCGTCCAGTCAGGTGTTTGCTACTGCGTCCAGGTCTAGTCCTGCGTCTGCCCCCTGCTCGTGTCGTCCTCTGGCGCACGAGACTCTCCTCTGGCACCACCGCCTTGGTCACCCCTCCCTGCCTCGTCTTCGAGGTATGGCCTCCCGTGCTCTTGTCTCTGGACTCCCCAGGTCCCTCCCTCCCCTTCCTCCGGGGCCTGCCCCCACCTGTGTTCCTTGTGTCGAGGGCCGGCAGCGCGCCGCTCCTCACTCCTCCTCGTTTCCTCCGACTGAGGCCCCTCTGCAGACTCTTCACATGGACGTGTGGGGCCCAGCCCGCGTTCGTGGACAGGGTCACGAGCGTTACTTCCTGCTGGTCGTTGACGACTACTCCCGTTACACCACAGTCTTCCCCTTGCGCAGCAAGGGTGAGGTCACTGAGGTGTTGATCGACTGGATCCGCGGTGCTCGTCGCCAGCTTAGTGAGAGTTTCGGCTCCGACCTTCCTGTTTTGCGTCTGCACTCAGACAGAGGTGGGGAGTTTTCCTCCGACCTTCTGAGAGCCTTCTGTCGTTTGGAGGGCATCCGCCAGACGTTCACGCTTCCGGCCTCCCCGCAGCAAAATGGGATTGCTGAGCGCCGCATTGCCATGGTCATGGATGTCGCTCGTACGTCCATGATCCATGCGGCTGCTCCCCACTTTCTGTGGCCGTTTGCGGTTCAGTACGCTGCGCATCAGATCAACCTTCAGCCTCGTGTCTCCTTGCCGGAGACCACACCTACTCTGCGGTGGACGGGGAAGGTTGGCGATGCGTCCGCGTTCCGTGTCTGGGGATCTCGAGCTTTTGTCCGCGATACTACAGCGGACAAGCTGTCCTCCCGTGCCGTTCCCTGTGTCTTCCTTGGCTTCCCTCCTGACGCACCCGGGTGGCAGTTCTACCACCCCAGCTCGCGTCGTATTCTGTCTTCGCAGGACGTCACGTTTGACGAGTCGGTGTCGTACTACCGTCTCTTTCCCTACCGCACTGCCTCTCCTCCTCCCCCGCCGCTCTTCCTTGCCCCAGGTACTCCTCCGGTAGTCCCCCTCCCCCCCCAGGGTCCTGCCCCCTCAGGTGTGTCCCAGGTAGACCCTGCCGAGCCGGTCGAGGTAGCTGTCGACTCAGGTGCTGCTAGGGGTGCTGACCCTGCGGGTGCGGGGACTGGGGGTGCTGACACTGGGGGTGCTGAGTCTGGGGGTGCTGAGACTGGGCGTGCTGAGCCTGGGGGTGTGGCGCCTGAGGGTACTGTGTCTGGAGGTGCTGAGCCTGCGCGTGTTGAGTCTGGAGGTGCTCTGGGTGTCCCGTCGCGGCGGGAGCCCCTCTCTCCACAGTGGCTTCGTGAGTGGTACTCTCGGCGCTGTCGGGTTGCTGCTGGAGATGCTGCTGGTGCGGGTGCTGCTGGAGGTGCTGGAGTTGCTGGAGGTGCTGCTGGTGCTGGAGGTGCTACTGGAGCTACTGGAGGTGCTGACATTGCTGGAGGTGGTGCTGGTGCTGGAGGTGCTGGTGCTGCTGGAGGTGGTGCTGGTACTCGAGCTACAGGAGGTGCTGCTGGTGCTGGAGCTGCTGGAGGTGCTGCTAGGACTGGAGACCCTGAGGCTGAGGGTACCGGTTCTGTCTCTGCTGTTTCTCGAGGCGCTGCGCGGCCGCGGCCGTACTACGTTCCGCTTCTTCAGCAGGTTCTTGGCTCCCCACCTTCTCCTGGTCCTCCTCCTCCTTCCCTGAGTCCACCGCCTGTCCCGTCTCAGTCGCAGTTACAGCCGGCCTCTCCGCTGCCTGGTCCTTCTCCTTACTCTGGTCCGACTAGAGGTCTTACGGAGCGTCGTGAGCCTGAGTCGCGTCCTGTGTCGCCTGCGTCTCGTTCTACGTCGCCTGTCCGTTCTGTTCGCGCAGGTCGTGTTTCGCGTCCGCGTCTTCCTCCTGTCCCTGGCACTCACTCTATGACTCTGCGTCCTTCCACTGCTCCACAGCGTGTCCCTCTGCCCTCTCCTCCTGCGTCCTCTCTTCCTGACGGTCTGGACCCGGAGTCTGACTCCCTTCGTGCTGCTAGTCCTACTGTCACGCGCTTTCTGGCCACTGCTGTCACTGACCCCCTGTTTGAGTTCTCTGCTGCGTCTGCTCTTGTTGCTGAGCTTGTTGACTTTGCTGCAGCCTGTCGCCTAGACTACGCCGCTAGTCTTGTTGCTGAGTCTGCGTCTGTGTCTGTCTGTCCTCCGTCCGTCGGGGGTGAGTGTGCTCTTGGCACGGACGTCCTTGAGGACAGGCAGGAGGACCTTGAGTGCTTTGCTGCTGCTTCACCTCATCTCGTGTCCATGCTGCTTGCCCCTGAGGGAGACCCGGATGCACTAGACATCCCGACCCCGCGCTCTTACGCAGAGGCGATAGAGGGTCCCTACTCCTCCCAGTGGCAGGCAGCCATGGACGCAGAGATGGCTTCCTGGAAGTCCACAGGCACCTACGTAGACGAGGTTCCCCCACCTGGGGCGAACATCGTCAGTGGCATGTGGATCTTCAGGGTGAAGCGGCCGCCGGGTTCTCCGCCTGCCTTCAAGGCGCGTTACGTTGCACGTGGCTTCAGTCAGCGACAGGGAGTTGACTTCTTTCAGACCTTCTCCCCTACCCCGAAGATGACCACTCTTCGGGTACTGCTGCACGTTGCTGCTCAGCGTGACTACGAGCTCCACTCGCTTGACTTCAGCACAGCCTTCCTACAGGGCAGCCTGCACGAGGAGATCTGGCTGCGCCGCCCACCTGGCTTCACTGGGTCGTTTCCTCCTGGTACCCAGTGGAGCCTCCGGCGGCCAGTCTACGGTCTCCGCCAGGCGCCCCGTGAGTGGCACGACACGCTCAGGACGACTCTTGCTGCTCTTGGTTTTGCTCCTTCCACTGCTGACCCTTCTCTGTTTCTACGCACTGACGCTACTCTGCCGCCGTTCTACGTTCTTGTGTACGTAGACGACCTTGTCTTTGCTACTGCTGACACGGAGGCACTCGCCCACGTGAAGTCCGAACTGCAGAAGAGACACACGTGCACAGACCTGGGTGAGCTGACAAGCTATCTTGGCTTGCGGATCACCCGGGACAGAGCACAGCGCACCATTACCTTGACTCAGTCACACATGGTGCAGCAGGTCCTTCAGCGCTTCGGCTTCACCTACTCCTCGCCACAGTCCACTCCTCTGCCTACCGGTCACTCGCTCTCAGCTCCACCTTCGGACGAGTCCGTAGAGCCGAGTGGCCCGTATCCAGAGCTTGTGGGCTGCCTCATGTACCTGATGACTTGCACACGACCTGACCTCGCATACCCTCTCAGCCTTCCAGCTCGCTACGTGGCTCCCGGCAGGCACCGAAAGGTGCACTGGGATGCTACGAAGAGGGTGTTGCGATACTTGTGCAGTACATCGGGCATGGGGCTCGTGCTTGGAGGACGGGCTCGAGTTGTCCTCACTGGTCACGCTGACGCCTCCTGGGTTGACGACTTGGCTACGCAGCGGTGGTCACAGGGTTACACCTTCAGCCTTGGCTCCGGTTCTGTCTCCTGGCGGTCTACCCGCTCTTCTTCTGTTCTCAGCTCCAATTGCGAGGCTGAGATCTACGCTGGGTCCATGGCTGCACAGGAGCTTCGCTGGCTCACCTACCTGCTGACCGACTTGGGAGAGGCGCCTCGTTCTCCTCCAGTTCTGTACGTCGACAACAAGGCCATGCTGGCCTTGTGTCAGGAGCACAGACTGGAGCACAGAACGAAGCACATTGCTATGCGCTACTTCCTTGCTCGAGAGTTGCAGCAGCGTGGCCAGCTTCGTCTTGCTTACGTGGCCTCTCAGGCCAACACTGCTGATGTTTTCACCAAGGCACTTCAGCCTTGTGATCATCAGCGTTTCTGTACTGTGTTAGGCCTTGTACCTACTGTGCCTCACTTGTTGACTTCTTGACTCTGCTTGTACTGTACTCTATATACTTATACCTGCATGCTTACACTTGCTAGATTGTGTTCACTGTATTGTTTGCTTTCCTTTATATAACTCTGCATGTGAATTGGCCTTCTGGCCCTTTGCTTGTGCTCAGACTGTGTGGTGACTTTGTGATCCACCCTGAGTTTGCTTTGTCTTTCTTGACTGGTCTTGTGACTCCTTGTTCTCCCCCACTTTGCCTATGGGTGTGTGTCAAACATATATTTACTATAGTCTGTTTAGGCTGTAGTGGGGTAGTCCTTAGAGGGTACAACACTTATGTGTTTCCTACTTGTACCCTTCTCATTTCCTAATTCAATCATTCTTTCGTCAAATCCTTCTCACAGATCTCAGCCTCACAACTAGAACTGAGAACAGAAGACGAGCGGGTAGACCGCCAAGAAACAGAGCCGGAGCCAAGGCTGAAAGTGTAACCCTGTGACGACCGATGCGTAGCCAAGTCGTCAACCCAAGAAGAGTATGCATGTCCAGTGAAGACAAATGGACCCCGTCCTCCAAGCACGAGCCCCATGCCCAACGTATTGCACAAGTAGCGCAACACCCTCTTAGCGGCCTCCTAGTGCTCTGGTCGGTGTCTCCCAGGCGCAACGTAGTGTGCCAGGATGCTAAGAGGGTAGGCAAGGTCAGGTCGAGTGCAGGTCATCAGGTACATGAGGCAACCCACAAGCTCTGGATACGGGCCACTCGGCTCTACAGACTTGTCCGAAGGTGGAGCTGAGAGCGAGTGACCGGTATGCATAGGAGTGGACTGTGGCGAGGAGTACCGGAAGCCGAAGCGCTGTCCTGGTGCACCATGTGTGACTGAGTCAAGGTGATGGTGCGCCGTGCTCTGTCCCGGGTGATCTGCAAGCCAAGATAGCTGCGCAGCTCACTCAGGTCAGTGCAGCTGTGTCGCTTCTGCAGCTCCGACTTCACAAGGGCCAGTGCCTCAGTGTCAGCAGTGGCAAAGACCAAGTTGTCGACGTACACGAGGATGTAGAACGGCGGCAGCGAAGTGTCGGTGCGTAGAAACAGCGACGGGTCAGCAAGAAAAGGAGCAAACCCAAGATCCGCAAGCGTCGTCCTCATTGTGTTGTGCCACTCGCGAGGTGCTTGGCGGAGATTGTAGACTTGCCGCCGGAGGCTCCACTAGGTACCTGCAGGAAACAACCCAGTGAAGCTAGGTGGGCGGCGCACCCAGATCTCTTCGTGCAGGCTGCCCTGTAAGAAAGCTGTGCTGAAGTCAAGAGAGTTAAGCTCGTAGTCGTGAGGCAGTACCCGGAGAGTAGTCATCTTCGGGGTAGGGGAGAAGGTCTGGAAGAAGTCAACTCCCTGTCGCTGACTGAAGCCTCGTGCAACGTAACGAGCCTTGAAGGCAGGCGGAGAACTCGGCGGCCACTTCACCCTGAAAATCCACATGCCATCGACTATGTTCGCCCCAGGAGGGGGAACTGCGTCAACGTAGGTGCCTGTGGACTTCTAGGATGCCATCTCTATGTCCAAGGCTGTCTGCCACTGAGAGGATTAGGGACCCGCAATCTCCTCAACGTAAGAGCGCGGGGTCGGGATGTCTGGTGCATCCGGGTCTCCCTCAGTTGCATTCAGCATGGACACGAGATGAGGTACAGGAGCTGTAAAACACTCAAAGTCCTCCTTCCTGTCCTCAAGGACGTCCGTGCTAAGAGCACACTCACCCCCGACGGACGGAGGACAGTCAGACTAAGACTCAGCAACAAGACTAGCGGCGTAGTCAAAACGACAGGCGGCAGCAAAGTCAACAAGCTTAGAAACTAGGGCAGACGGAGCAGCAGATTCAAACGAAGGGTCAGTGACAACAAAGGCTAGAAGACGAGGGACAGTAGGACTCGCAGCACGAACTAAGTTAGACTCAGGGTTTAGACTGTCAGCAAGAGAGGAAGGACGCAGTGCCATATGGTGCGTGCCCGGGACAGGAGGAGGACGCAGATGAGGAACACGACGACCAGTGCAAACAGCGCGAACAGGTGAGGCAGGACGAGACATAGGCTCACGAGCAAGGGGGTGTTACCGGACCTGACGCGGACACCTAGGCAGACGCATCTACTTGAGGAGGCTCGGTAGCAAGTGTGTACAGACTCGACCCAGGCCGACGGGTGAACATGGCCAGGTGACGGCCCGTCCGTGTACACGTGCAGATCGACACACGCTGACCCCCAGGCGTGGTGGTAGTGACCATCTCATCCTGGAGGGCAGCGGTACTCACCAAGTTCGTAGAGAACGAGTGGAGGTGAAGACCTGACAGTGAGCCGGACGGAACCGCCGGACACGGGAGAACAGTGGAGGAACGGGCAAGAACTGGGACCCGTGAGGGGTCACCTAGTCTGACCGGTACAGGTGCAGAGAGAGGAGTGAGGGTGGTGCTGTCGCGAAAGAAACAACGGGATGCACATGAGTCAAGTGTAAAGGTGTGCAAGGCCTCAGCAGGCGTAGTACCAGGGAGAGCAGACTCACTAGCACCTAGAGCAGCAGCCTCTATACCTGGGTCAGGCGGCACACACAAGGTAACAGTCACCCTCAGCACTAACAGACAAGGCATACATAGCAGCAAGGATAGCATCATAGTCAAGGACTCAGATAGCAACTCCAAACCGAAGCAGTTATGCCCAGCGGGGGCGCTCGGCCTCGTCACCAAACTCTGCACGCCAAGCGTCATCTAGGCGGGAGAAGCAGCGGTGCTGAGTGTGAGGCTTCCCGCATGTCTGACCAGCATGGTCACCCGTGCGAATGACATACGGGCAGCTTACACTACCCCCAGACGCCCCACGCTGAGAAAACCACTCACGAAGCTGCTAGGGCGAAGGGGTCTTGCTCCGACGCTACTACTGCTGCCGCTGGCCACCGCCAGAACCTCCCCTCTGAACAGCTCCACCCTGACTGCCACCACTCCCATTGCCGCCACTACCGCCACCCCCACCGCAGCCACCACCGCCGCCACCGAAGCCCCCACTCCCGCCACCACTCCCACCATTGCCACCACCTCCACTACCTCCACCACCTCCACTGCTGCCCCCACTACCACCCCCGCTGCCACCTCCACTACTCCTGCCACCCTTGCCCTTGCTGCTGTGGCGTTTCCCACTAGCAGAAGCAGCCCCAACATCCTCAGCACCAAGGACGTCAACAGCAGCAGCAGAGGCGTAGGAGGGGGCAAGGGGGGAGGGGGAACACCCCTCAAAGAAGGGCGTGCGAGGAGTGCCACAAGCGGCACCTACAGCGACTACACTAGTCTTAGCTGCAAGGAGGTGCTGCTCGAGCAGGTCAACAGTGAGGTCTGAGGGGTCAAGTGCGGGAAAGTGGTCCCTTATTGCGCGAAGAGAGTCAGGGAGGCGGGTGACTATGAAGTAGAGAGTGATGTACATCGGGGAAGGGGGGGGGGGGGGGGGGGGGGGGGGGGGTTCCTGTCAAGGAACTCTGCTGGGAGGGCAGCGCGGTAGCAAGCGTCGCTAGTGTGAAGGTAGGTAACGAGGTCCTCTACCGTGGCAGAGGTGGACAACTTGGGAAACAGGTAGGGCAGTATAAGACGGCCTAGAGCAGCAGTGGCAGGGGAGGAGTAACGGGCGACTACAGCGTCGTACAGTGCTTTAGCAGTCTTGTGCTGTCTGAAGTGAGCACATTCAGCTAACGGCAGGTGGTTGCGAATGGCTAAGTGGGCAGCAGCGTTACAGGTAAGCCACTGTGACCAAGTCGCACTGTCAACTGTGGCGGGAGGGGCGAGAGAGGCTCCAGACGTGTGGTCAAACAACGAAACGCTGTCTCTAGAGTCGCTGAGTAGGTACAGCTGTAAGTCGTCGAGCCACGTGTCGAACTGGATCGGGATGGCCCTCATAATCGAACGTGAGGACACGGAGAGAAGCCATAGCGGGTAGAGCAGGGTGACGCGCTACTAGCAGAGCAGCACACAGGCAGGGCAGGGCGGCGCACGGCTAGGGTGGCCAGCAGTAGGGCGGGCAGGAGCCAGGCGGTGCAAGGAGCAGGGCGGGCATGCAAAGGGGCGGCGAGCAGGCTGCCAGAGGGCGGTGCGCAGGCTGCAAGGGGCGGCGAGCGGGCCGCAAGGGGTGGCGAGCAGGCTGCAAGGGGCGGCGCGCGGGCTGCAAGGGGTGGCGCACGGGCTGCAAAGGGCGGCGCGCGGGCTGCAAGGGGCGACGAGCGGGCCTAAGGGCGGCGGGCGGGCAGCAAGGGGCGGCACCCGGGGCTGCAGGGGTGGCGGGCGGGCCGCAAGTGGGCGGCGCGCAGGCTGATGGGGCGGCGGGCGGGCCGTAAGCGGGCGGCGCGCGGGCTGCAGGGGCGGCAGGCAGGCCGCCAGCGCGCGGCGCGCTGGCTGCAGGGGCGGTGGGCAGGGCCGCAAGCAGGCGGCGCGCGGGCTGCAGGGGCGGCGGCAGACCGCAATCGGGCGGCGCGCAAGCTGCAGGGGCGGCGTGCGGGCCGAAAGTGGGCGGCGCGCTGGCTGCAGGGGCGGCTGGCGGGCCACAAGCGAGCGGCGCGCGGGCTGCAGGGGCGGCGGGCGGGCCGCAAGTGGGCGGCGCGCGGGCTGCAGGGGCGGCGGGCGGGCCGAAAGCGAGCGGCGCGCGGGCTGCAGGGGCAGCGCGCTGACTGCAGGGGCGGCTCGTGGGCTGCTAGGAGCGGCTCGACAAGCTGCTAGGGGCGGTGCCGCAGCCAGCAGGGCGGCGCGTCAGTAGCAAGGGAAGCAGGGCAATCAGTGGGGCAGCTATGTGGTGGGCCCAAAAAAAAAAAATCGGTCCTAGCGAAGGACCTGCTCTGAAACCATGTCAAACTAACGAACAAGAATGAATGCATTGAATAGAAGTTAGGTACAAGCGCTAACCCTAATTGGGTTGTACCCCTTATGAGCTACCCCATTATATCCTACACAAAGTAAGCTGTATAACATTTTGACACTAGTTTTCGTTGGTAGTCGCGTAGTCCGGTAGGTCCAAGCAGGTTGGATTTTTCCTAGTGAAATCCCGCGGTGTAGCGGTAGGGCGTGGAAATGGAGGCTGGCGTCAGTCCGAAGCGTTTTGCGATGGTGTCGGCGTATTTTGCGGCACTGAGGAAGATCGCGTTCTCTCCGTAAAAAATGTTTAGTCCGAGGTGTTATAGTCACAATAGGCTTGAATGTGCCTAAAACGAAAGATAGAGTGCACAGACGGATTTCTGCACAGCGGCTTCAAACGTTGATAGCGTTCTGGTCAGAGATTCAAATGATCTGAATCAACTTGGATCTGGAGCGTCTTAACATCGTCAACAATAAGAAAATTAGATTGCACGATTTCATTCAGAATTGATGACACAGCGTTGGTTTGAACGAACGGTACTATGGCAGCCACTATAGTCTTAGAACACAAATTAGGAAGAGTTACGAGTTGGGAATGACTCCCAGCTCCTACAAACCCCAAGAGCCAAGGTACAGTGATGTGGAACAGTGCCACACTGTCCCCAACCACGAAGGGTCTCGAAAATACCCTCCACAAGGGCCTACCCTTTCGGAGAGCTTCGAAATCACTTGATTCTTGAAACCAAGGCTCTGGTTCTTCAAGATAAATTCTTTCTTGAGTTCTTGGAAGTCTGCTGCGCACACCTGCGACACGCCGAACGTTCCACACACGACAAAATAGAAAACCGCACACGACACGCAAACGACGACGTGACACGCGACTAGCGATAACTCGCTATTGACTCGACAGACACATTCAAAACCATGCCTCATCATTCACACACTATTGTAAGCATGAAATATATATTATTTCATGCCCTCATACCATTCCATGCACACACGCATGCACGCACATGGACAACAAGCCGAATGCAAACCGTAGGGTTGCACCAACAAACTCCCCCTCGGATTGTTGGCCTTAGGAACTTGCTCTCTCAGTTCAGAGCCATCCCAGCCAGCTTGCAACACTTCCAATGCTGCTGCTCAACCAGCCTCTTGGTCATCATGTCAGCTGGCTGTCAGAATCAGCAGTAGAAAGTAAGAATGAAGAAAGGAGGAGGTTCACTAGCAAGCAGTTGAGTACATAAAGGAAACCCTAGATTGGGCTGTACTTGCTATAGAGTACCCCACTGCAGGCTAGACAAATACAACATTCTGACACACCCCCATAGCCAAAGTGGGGTGTAATCAGCACAATGAGCAGGTATAGCAGGAGTTCACATTAAGAAGCAAAGCTAGAGGTAATCACAGCGGGCAAGTGAGGAGGAGGAGGGACTGTGAGAGGAGAGAAGATGAGAGACGGCGGCTGAAGCTGCAGACACACGGGCAACAGGAGCTGCTGGCACAGTGGCTACCGGGACAGTGCGCCCCGGACTACTGGAGTAACTGGCTCACGGGCTACGACGAGCTACAGGAGCAACGGACCCTCGGGCGACAGGCGCAGCAGACTCTCTGGGCTACCAGGACAGTGCGCCCCGGACTACTGGTGCTGCGGACGACAAGACAGCAGCCTCCGCTCAACCTCCTCCAACTGTCCCACACACCCCCCACACACCCACTGCTTCACTCCTAACTCCACTTGCACGTCACCCCCCTAGTACCACTCCTTCGGCTCCCACACACCCACCCCCCTCAGCGGCAGCTGCAGCACTGGGAGACGGAGGAGGAGGAGGAGTAGGGGACAACGCACAGAAACTGCACCCCCATACCCCCCACCCCCAAACCCTAATTCAGGAGAACGGGCAGCAGCAGGGGTGGGGCGCCGTCAGAAGCACGGGGGACAGCGGGCAGCGCAGGGGCAGAGAAAACAGGGCGCCCACGGGCCTGGCGCAGCCCGTACGAACCGCGTGCGGGCGGCCCGAGGCGCGCCCTGGCCTGGCGCAGTCCGTACGGGCCGCGCGCGGGCCTGGCGCTGCCCGTACGGGCCGCGCGCGGGCCTGGCGCAGCCCGTACGGGCCGCGTGCGGGCCTGGCGCAGCCCGTACGGGCCGCGCGCAGGCTGTACGGGCCGCGCGCGGGCCCTACGCAGGTCGCGCAGGCCGCGACGGGCGATGGGGGGCGACGCGCGGGTCCCCGTCGCCCGTCGCAGCGCCTCCCGGGAGCGACGCGCGGAGTGACGGGGCAGAAACCCGCCGCGCGCCTCGGGGCGCACGGCGGGCAGAAAACCGCCGCGCGCCTCGGGGCGCACGGCGGGCAGAAAACCGCCGCACGCTCCGAGCGCGCGGCGGGATGAAAAATCCGTCGCACGCCACGGGGCGTGCAACACACAGAGTAGCAGTAGCAGCGGAAGCAGTGAGGTGGTGGGCCCACCCACAGGATCGACCCAAGGGGATCGACCTGCTCTGATAGCATGTCAGAATCAGCAGTAGAAAGTAAGAATGAAGAAAGGAGAAGGTTCACTAGCAAGCAGTTGAGTACATATAGGAAACCCTAGATTGGGCTGTACTCGCTATAGAGTACCCCACTGCAGGCTAGACAAATACAACATTCTGACACTGGCTGCCCCGTCGTCTTCACGTAGCGCAACTCAACTTCACCCGCGGCCACCATGCTCCTCGTCCAATGCCACTTCACCCTCATGTGCTTCGTGAGGCCATGCAACACAGGGTTCTTAGCAAGAGCAATGGCACCTTGGCTGTCACAGTAGAGTGGGGTAGGTCCTTGCTGCTCCTCCCCCAATTCAACCAACAAACGCCGTTGCCACACAATCTACCATACAGCACGGAAGAGTTTCATGTACTCGGACTCCACCGAGCTCAATGCTTGATCCACCTGCTTCTTGCTCTCCCAAGCAGTTGGGCCTCCACCAACACAGCAAATGAACCCTCCAACACTTGTCATGTCCTCTGGTTACGATGCATACAAAGCATCCGAGAATGCGGTGAGGAGCAAACGTCCGGGTTCAACACTATCCGCACCCTTTTGGCGCCTTTGCGCCGCCGCCGAGTATTGCAGCCCAACGGTCCGTGTTTGGCCAAGATACTTGGCCACCCTAATTCCAGCAGCTACCTGCTCCTCATTAGGGCATTGAACAACCCTAGCCAACTTTCTTGGGGCTTGCACTTGAACTTGTCTTGAAGCTTCAGCATCACCTCCTTCACAAGATCAGAGGAGGGTGAGAAAATTAGGATATCATCCACAAACACAACCATGAAGCTCCTCCGCTCCCCCTCGCCAAGCATGAACAATGAGTGATCGGCTGTTGAGGGAGTGAAGCCGATCTCCTCCAAAACTCCTCGCAGCTTCAAGTACAACTGCCTAGGGGCCTGCTTCAGTCCATAAAGGGCCTTCTTCAGCTTCAAAACTCTGCCACTACCATCATCAAACCCCTCTGACTGCGCCATGAAAATCTCTTCCTCTAGGACGCCATTGAGGAATGCGGTTGTCACGTCCATTTGTTTCACCACCCATCCTTTGATGGCAGCACCCGCGAGTAGGGTTCTTAGCGTCGTCGGCCTCACCACAGGAGCAAACAACTCCTTATAGTCCACCTTCTCCTTCTGCTGGTACCCCTTTGCCACAAGCCTAGACTTGAAGCGCTCGATTTTGCCGTCCGCGTCAGACTTGATCTTGAAGAGCCACTTGGACGTAATCACCTTACGCCCTTCCGGTAGCTCCACCAATTCCCACGTGCCGTTCTCCTCACTGCTCTTCAGCTCACTCTACATTGCCTTCTTCCACTCCTCAGCATCACTACTCTCCAAGGCCTCCTTGAGAGTTGCTGGTTCCCCCGGCATCTCCACCAGAGATAAGAACGCGATGGCACACTCCTCGTAGTCACTCTCCTCATCATCTCCAACCATAAGTGCCGCTCCGGCCAGAGCTGACTTGGCTGGCTTTCCCAATGCATCATAGGTCAGCCTATTAGGAGCTTGGATTCTCCTCTTGCCCCTTCCTTCCTCCTCAGCTGCAGGGACATGAAGGCCTTGGCGTTGCTGTGGGGTGACTCGGATCCGTGGAGCACTCGTAGTGCGAGAAGGAAGTGTCGGTGCATGCTCGCTCACTTGCTGCACCTCCTCCTCTTCTTCCTCTGCATCCTTGGCCTCCTCTCCCCCATTCACAAGGGAAGATTGTCTTGTGGTGGTGCTGCCGCTGCTCAGCTCCAAGGGCAGCTCCACATGCTCCAAACCAGAACTCTTCACCTCCCCAAACCACATGCCTATCTTCGCCTCATTCTCCGCCTTCCAATCCTTGTACATCAGATTCTCCATGAATTTGCAGTCCCTGCTCACCAAGAATTTCTTGGTGAATGGGTCCCAAAGAAGCCACCCCTTGCTGTTTTGAGCCATGCCCAAGTGCACAGCCCATATCGCCTTGGCACCGAGCTTGTTGTGCCGAAGATGCTTAGGCACGAGCGCCATGCACATGCACCCGAACACCCGAAGCATATCCACCTTTGGCTTCCTTCCAATCCACTCCACATAGGGCACCCATTTGTCTGCTCCCACATGAGTCAAAGCTCTGTTCTTGGCCACACAGGCACTCCGCACCGCATCAGGCCAGAAGTAGTCGGGTAGCCCGGCTTCAATGAGCAACCCGCGTGCCGTCTCCGTGATTGTGCGGTTCGCTCGCTCGGCGATGCCGTTCATCGCAGGGGAGTATGGCATGGTAAGGAAGTGCCGGGAGTGCCTTATGCCATTCTTCTTCAACCACAATGAGAACTCCTTGCTCAGGAACTCTCCCCCTCGATCGGTGCGAATTGCCTTGACTAGCCGGTCTTGTTGCCACTCCACCATCGGCAACCAATCGGTCTTCACCGTTTCAGCCACGTCGCTCTTCTTGGACAGCACGTACACCCAAGTCATGCGGGTGCAGACGTCAACAATGGTGGGAAGTACTCTGCTCCAGCAGCTCCAAGCTTCAAGGGGCCCACCACGTCCATCACCACCTCATCAAGTGGTGCCTTAGCCGTTGCCTCCGAACTAGAGAACGGGTAACGGGTGAACTTGGCTTAGCCATCTTCCCATCAGCACCCTTGAACATGGCCTTGCCCATGCCTTTCACCTCTGCTCGCTGCCCCAAAGCCGATGTCACATGCTTCACCGGTGACAGCTCAAGTTCGGTGAGCAAGTCCGCACGAGGTGTCATGCTATAGGTAGCGCCAAGTTCACCCGTTACCCGTTCTCTAGTTCGGAGGCAACGGCTAAGGCACCACTTGATGAGGTGGTGATGGACGTGGTGGGCCCCCTGAAGCTTGGAGCTGCTGGAGCTGAGTACTTTCTCACCATTGTGGACGTCTACACTCGGATGACTTTGGTGTACGTGCTGTCCAAGAAGAGTGGCGTGGTTGAAACGGTGAAGACCGATTGGTTGCCGATTGTGGAGCGGCAACAAGACCGGTTAGTGAAGGCAATTCGCACCGATCGAGGGGGAGAGTTTCTGAGCAAGGACTTTGGTTTGTGGCTGAAGAAGAATGGCATAAGGCACTCCCTTACCATGCCATACTCCCCTGCGATGAACGGCATCGCCGAGCGAGCGAAACGGGCAATCACGGAGATGGCGCGTGGGTTGCTCATTGAAGCCAGGCTACCCAACTATTTCTGGCCTGATGCGGTGCGGAGTGCATGTGTGGCCAAGAATAGAGCTTTGACTCATGTGGGAGTAGACAAATGGGTGCCCTATGTGGAGTGGATTGGAAGGAAGCCAAAGGTGGATATGCTTCGGGTGTTCGGGTGCATGTGCATGGCGCTCGTGCCTAAGCATCTTCGGCACAACAAGCTCGGTGCCAAGGCGATATGGGCTGTGCACTTGGGCATGGCTCAAAACAGCAAGGGGTGGCTTCTTTGGGACCCATTCACCAAGAAATTCTTGGTGAGCAGGGACTGCAAATTCATGGAGAATCTGATGTACAAGGATTGGAAGGCGGAGAATGAGGTGAAGATAGGCATGCGGTTTGGGGAGGTGAAGAGTTCCGGTTTGGAGCATGTGGAGCTGCCTTGGGAGCTGAGCAGTGGTAGCACCACCACAAGGCAATCTTCCCTTGTGAATGGGGGAGAGGAGGCCAAGGATGCAGAGGAAGAAGAGGAGGAGGTGCAGCAAGTGAGCGAGCGTGCACCGACACTTCCTTCTCGCACTACGAGTGCTCCATGGATCCGAGTCACCCCGCAGCAACGCCAAGGCCTTCATGTCCCTGCAGCTGAGGAGGAAGGAAGGGGCAAGAGGAGAATCCAAGCCCCTAATACGCTGACCTATGATGCATTGGGAAAGCCAGCCAAGTCAGCTCTGGCCGGAGCGGCACTTGTGGTTGGAGATGACGAGGAGAGTGACTACGAGGAGTGTGCCTTCACGTTCTTCTCTCCGGTGGAGATGCCGGGGGAACCAGCAACTCTCAAGGAGGCCTTGGAGAGTAGTGATGCCAGGAGTGGAAGAAGGCAATGGATAGTGAGCTGAAGAGCATTGAGGAGAACGGCACGTGGGAATTGGTGGAGCTACCGGAGGGGCGTAAGGCAATTACGTCCAAGTGGCTCTTCAAGATCAAGTCCGATGCCGATGGCAATATCGAGCGCTACAAGTCTAGGCTTGTGGCCAAGGGGTACCAGCAGAAGGAGAAGGTGGACTATAAGGAGTTGTTTGCTCCTGTGGTGAAGCCAACGACGCTGAGAACCCTACTCGCGGGTGCTGCCATCAAAGGATGGGTGGTGAAGCAAATGGACGTGACCACCGCATTCTTCAACAGCGTCCTAGAGGAAGAGATTTTCATGGCACAGCTAGAGGGGTTCGATGATGGTAGTGGCAGAGTTTTGAAGCTGAAAATGGCCCTTTATGGACTGAAGCAGGCCCCTAAGCAGTGGTATTTGAAGTTGCGAGGGGTTTTGGAGGAGATCGGCTTCACTCCCTCAACGGCCGATCACTCATTGTTCATGCTTGGCGAGGGGGAGCAGAGGAGTTCCATGGTGGTTTATGTGGATGACATCCTCATTTTCTCACCCTCCTCTGACTTTGTTAAGGAGGTGATGCTGAAGCTTCAACACAAGTTCAAGTGCAAGGCCCTTGGTGACGTGAGCTTCTACCTTGGGCTCCACATCGAACGAGATGTGGAGAAGCGGTGCATGCGGGTGCATCAACGGAAGTACCTGGAGGCATTGGCTGCCAACTTTGGGCAGAGTGAAAGCCATGTGGCTACACCCTTTCCCTCTGGGTTCAAGTGTGTGAAGGGACCAGAGGAGGAGAGCGTTGGTGAAGAGGAGAGGCGCCGTTTTCACTCGTTGGTGGGCAGCCTCATGTACGCGGCGGTAAACACCCGACCGGATGTCGCGTTTGCTACCGGACAGTTGGCTAGGGTTGTTCAATGCCCTAACGAGGAGCAGGTAGCAGCTGGAATGAGGGTGGCCAAGTATCTTGGCCAAACACCGACCGTTGGGCTGCAATACTCGGCGGCGGCGCAAAGGCGCCAAAAGGGCGCGGATGGTATTGAGCCCGGGCGTTTGTTCCTCACCGAATTCTCGTATGCTTCTTTTGCATCAGAACCAGAGGACATGACAAGTGTTGGAGGGTTCATTTGCTGTGTTGGTGGAGGCCCAACTGCTTGGGAGAGCAAGAAGCAGGTGGATCAAGCATTGAGCTCGGTGGAGTCCGAGTACATGGCACTCTTCCGTGCCGTACGGGAGATTGTGTGGCAGCGGCGTCTGTTGGCCGAATAAGGGGAGGAGCAGCAAGGACCTACCCCACTCTAGTGTGACAGCCAGGGTGCCATTGATCTTGCTAAGAACCCTGTGTTGCATGGCCTCACCAAGCACATGAGGGTGAAGTGGCATTGGACGAGGAGCATGGTGGCCGCGGGTGAATATAAGTTGCACTATGTGAAAACGACAAGGCAGCCAGCTGACATGATGACCAAGAGGCTGGTGGAGCAGCAGCATTGGAAGTGTTGCAAGCTGGCTGGGATGGCTCTGAACTGAGAGAGCAAGATCCTAAGGCCATCAATCCGAGGGGGAGTTTGTTGGTGCAACCCTACGGTTTGCATTCGGCTTGTTGTCCGTGTGCGTGCATGCGTGTATGCATGGAATGGTATGAGGGCATGAAATAATATATATATTTCATGCTTAGACTAGTGTGTGAATGATGAAGCATGATTTTGAATGTGTGTGTCGAGTCAATAGCGAGTTATCGCTAGTCGCATGTCACGTCGTCGTTTGCGTGTCGTGTGCGGTTTTCTATTTTGTCGTGTGTGGAACGTTCGGCGTGTCGCAGGTGCGCGCAGCAGACTTTCAAGAACTCAAGGAAGAATTTACCTTGAAGAACCTGAGCCTTGGTTTCAAGAATCAAGTGATTTCGAAGCTCTCCAAAAGGGTAAACTTTAAGATAGTGAGAATAGTTGCATTACTTTGTGTAGTGTAACATTTCTCTTGGTGTAGGCCCTTGTGGAGGGTAGTTTCGAGACCCTTCGTGGTTGGGGACAGTGTGGCAGTGTTCCACATCACTGTACCTTGGCTCTTGGGGATTGTATGAACTGGGAGTCATTCCCAACTCGTAACTCTTCCTAATTTGTGTTCTAAGACTATAGTGGCTGCCATAGTACCGTTCGTTCAAACCAACGCTGTGTCGTCAATTCTGAATGAAATCGTGCAATCTAAATTTCTTATTGTTGACGATGTTAAGACGCTCCAGATCCAAGTTGAATCAGATCATTTGAATCTTTGACCAGAACGCTATCAACGTTTGAAGCCGCTGTGCAGAAATCCGTCTGTGCACTCTATCTTTCGTTTTAGGCACATTCAAGCCTATTGTGACTATAACACCTTTGACATCTGTAAAACGACGTTAGTCTCGCGGGACTGAAGTTAAACTACTCCTTGACGTCGTGTGCGCTGGTTCTGGTTGCTGGCGACGGTGATCACGACTTCCGTGTTGAGGTGTTGTTCCCGTTGAACGAAGCGATTTGACGAGCACATGTGTTGTCTGCAGCAGCTGTCTAAGAACCAAGTGTCTTGACCGGACGGTTCGCTCTGTGCGATGGTTGCATACGTCGGATTTGGTTCTAGCGATTCGCGACGAGGCATGCTTTCGTCGAGCAATTCTTGTGGTGAGTAGGTCAGTGGTGAAGCAGTGATACAGGAGTCTGTTCTTGTCATGCAGCTTATGATGTTTCTTGTTTCTTGTGCAGATTGTGACGTTGTCGTTGAAGGCGCCGCCTGATTCGAAGGATGCTGCTGTGTGGAAGTTACTTGACTACTTGACGGTCGAAGCTGACGTGGTGGTGGTGTTGATTGTTGCTGATTCGGGCAGTGAATACGGGAGTGGCCGGACGTTTGGCAGAGGTGACAAAATGGCGGTAGTGTTCATTCGTGATGCTCGTTTTGTCGGTTGTTGTTGTTGTAGTGCCATTGAGTGTGAAAGGCGAACTCTAGTACTAATGCCCTTTTCTTGTGACGTTCTTCGTGCAGGTCCATGTCTTGTTGCTCGGCATGAATTTCGGCGCAGAGATTTGCTTCACAGATTCTTCCGTGGCTCGGAGAATGGCTCGAGTGGAGCGCCACTGAGGACCAAGACCTGTGATAACGACAGTTATGAACGCTTCTCCGGATATTGATCCGCCATATCGAAGGAGTCTATCGTGCAGACTGCGACAGCGACTGATATATGCCATTCCCTTTTCGTCGGGTTGCATTTGGACCATTGTTAATTGCGCCATGAGACGACTTTGATTAACGCTGTCGGTTGCTTGATACAGTTTCTTCAGGTGGTTTTACGCGAGCTCAGCGGAGTTACCATATCCGCGATAAGACCGGATGTTCTGCTGCTCGTTTGGTGTTATGTTTCGCAATGGTGTACGCCATTAGTGACTGATACGTGTACTTATGTTTGTCGTACTGCGTCCCGTGCGTTGGATATGGCAGGGAACCGTCGAAGAAGCCAAGGATTTGAGTGCCTTCCATCATCAGCTCGAACTCAAAGGACCAGGTATAGAAATCCTTGCCGTCGAATGGTGTTGTTGTTAGGTTTCAGGATGTGTGCAAACTGTGACTGCAGTTGAAGTGCGTCCAGAGTCTTTGTTTCTTGTCCAGGTGGGAGCCGATTCGGCGTGAAGCTGACAGAGTCGCGTTGAGGCTCGTACGGTGCGAAGGTAGGCTGCTAATTTCCACGCGCAAAGGATGAACCGTCAAGGCGCATGGGAGTGACTCCGTTGTTGTTGTCGCTGTTGCTTGACTGCGCAGGTGCTGCTTGTTGATGTTGCTCGTAGAACGACATGAAGGAGAAGAACTTCTCCATCATGCTTGGGTCGAAGCCGGTTGCTTGATTAGTGGGAAATTTTGTGGACTCAGCAGGGTCCTTGAACGGAGTTGTCTTTTGTCTTGCTAGCTCTCATACCATGTTGGGCTGAGAAAAGCCCTTAGGATCGTTTTCAAGACTCAAGTTTCATAGTAGTGATGTATTAGCGGAAGCGTAATAGTGAACTAATTGAACCACCTTGCACTGGTATGTGAGAACAAGATAAGTTAATAATAGCAAAGAGATACAAAGCTTTTATATGATTGCAAAGGAATGTGAAAGGTTTCACTTACTGTAACTGCTGTTGCGGTTCGATACAGCGACGACTCGGGTAACTGCTCAATAGTGAGTCAGTTATGTGTCCTTGTTGTCGCGCTGATTTTCAGCGAGTCAAGGTCGCTGACCTTTGACCTTCACTCAACCTCTTGTTGTTGTCTTTCTGTCAACCGCTTCGGTTGACTCGCTGTTGCTTCGCTTCAGTTTGCCTCGACACATCAGAAGCGCGAACTATATGTTTCCAACACCTTCCACGTCAGCCTCCTTCGGCCTTTCGTTGCTGCCACGACGGATATCGCCCCGCAAAACGCTGCCCCAACGGCATGACCTGTACTTGAACCGACGCTCGACCCGTTGAAAATTTTGGGGCATTGCGTTCGCCTTGACGCCTCAGGGCGCCACGTGGACTTCTTGATTCGCTGGACCGACCGCACCATTGAGGACGTCACTTGGGTGCCATCCACCTCGCTTGAAGCGCCTTTGCTACTGCGAGATTACCTCGCCCGAAAACGTGTCGCGAATGTTGACCACATTTCTTAAGGGGGGAGGGGTGGGGGGGGGGGGGAGGGGGGGTGGGGAGGTTGTGTAAGGAAAAACCCTTTTTCCTTACTAGGGTTTACTCAACCGCGTACAACCCCGACTTTCGGAAGTGCACATTCGGCCGGTTTACTTGCTCCCGAAGCAACCTCGCGTCGCCTTCGGCTTTCCTTTGCCCAACCTGCACCCAACCTCGTGTTCCCGAGGTTCCCGCCTAGCTAGGTTGACCCG